>CM057728.1:20827791-21510291 GCA_030064385.1 Melaleuca quinquenervia | reverse complement strand
AAAAATATGCAGATATAACCTCAAACTAAGTAAAAATATATTCATCAAAGTATTCATATAGCTACCTGGACCAATGAACAGAAAAGATGGTTCGATCATGGTAACCAGAGAGAGTGCAGAGATGACTCCTGCAGAGAAAGAAAATTACACGATTGCAATGAGGATTTCTGAAACCAGATCCTCATCTTAATTTAGCAGTAGCTAGATACCATCTAGTAAAAAAATGAGACTAGAGTAAAAGCAAATCTTCCATTGGTCAATATGTAAATTTGAAACATCATACAGTTAAACAACATGTATCACTTTTCTAGCATATGATGTCATATTATTTCAAAATTCAAACTAAAGATAGACCGCAACAACCATAACATAAAAACTCCACGCACTGTCCATAAGAATAGCATAATCGCCAACCAGTCATCTCAACCATGTTGAAGTGCATGACATGGGCTAGATTTATCACTGGCGCGAAAGGTCGTTGCATTGCCTTTCCAATTTTAGCAAGGTTTACGAATTAGGATGAAGGGAGAGCTGGATGACACATAATGTACCTGATCAAGGGAAATCACCGTTGAGCACGATACACACAAACACACACACATGGATGGACTGAAAGAGCGTGATGACCTCAGCAACAAGGACATAAAGGAACAGAGAGACAGAAGCATCCATTACTGCCATCATGGTAATCAACCATGATAACCATGGTTTTGTCACCACTTTCTGCCCGAGCCCTCAACTCTCTCTGTGTTGACATAGCATAGTGCTTCTTATTATATTATTTTAAAAAAAAGGTCTCTGGATATAACAAGTCGTATCCATAGTAATCTCTTTTCAATGGTACTTCTCATTAGGGCTACATCCTATCTCTGTCCAGATATATCCTATCTCAAATCCAAAGGCCTGATCAAGAGTCTGATGGGATAAAAATTATTTTATCCAGGCTTACACTCAGCCAAACAAACATAGCTTTATGACTTTAGTGTCAAGCAACTAGAAGAGGGTATCTGAATATTCAACTCAAAACTTAAGTTATTATGTGGAAGGAGACTACATGAATATAAGACCCATTGAAATCAATAGATAAGCAATGTAAATATACTTTAAAACCCTCTCTCACGTGCAAATCGGACTAAGAACAGTATGTGGAATTGACAAAGGTGGGGCCGCACATGCAAAATGAGCTGCAGATAAAACATGGCTCGAATATCATATTAGAATTTCTAGCTCAAAAGCTTAATTATTAGGTGAAGAGGCACTGCATGAATACAAGACTCATCAAAACTTCATAGCCAAGCAATGCATGATATGTCTTTAGCTGAACGATCACAAGAGAAAGAATTGAAACATGACTTAGGCAAATAAGATTTGAAATCCTTGAAAAATATTTGTCAAAATTTCTTATTATAATCCCCCATACCAGCTGCAACTATTCACAACAACAAAAATTAAGTTTTCATAGTGGGTTTCTTCCTCACCAAGGTGCATAGCCATCACCAGACATCATCTTTCTGCTGTCTGTCTCCCATATCTTTATCGTGAGATCATCACTGCAAAACACTCAAATTGTTAGCAGTGCTCTCTTTCTAATTAGTTAAATACAGAGATTCCTGAAAGGGAACTGTAGCATACCTACACGTAACCATTTTGTCTCCAGCAGTGTTAAAGGAAAGAGCCCAAACGGTAGATGTATGACCACTGACAAGAGAAGCAATCATGTACACCGAAAATTATCACAAAGCAGAAAGATGTACTGTTTCAACGTGTTAAGTGATACCTGTACTGTTGAATAGTGCCATCACATGCATATAGGGAGGACAACACTGGTCACACATGGAAGGAGCGAACTTTCACGAAGGACAAACAAAGAACAGAAATAAAAGATGAATATAAGTGAGGTACCCATTAGCTTCACTTAAGGTTTGAACACAGTGCCAGTCATCATCACCATCATCTGCCCAAATCTGCCAAATAAAAAAAATGCATGCACCAAGTATTTAATCTCCAGACCAAACTCAGAATATATCTGGGATAACCAACGGCAGAGAAGCCAGTGGGATGATTTCATTCACAACTTTCCTCAGCAGCAGCATAGCAATGGCAACGGTATTTTAGAGCAAAGATGTACCTTAATAGTATTGTCATAGCTACAAGAAAACAGTATATCCATGGTTGGGTGCCACTGAACCATCTTCACATCTTGTGTGTGTCCTTGCAACACTGAAGCGCACTCAAACTCATTCCCAGGCAACACTTCCCAAATCCAAACAGATCTATCTCGGCCACATGTCGCAAGCAAGGACCCTGACGCATTCCAATACACGCTTTTAACTTCATTTTCATGACCCTGCAGCATATAGACAAGTAGAAAGTTTACTTAAAATTTATTAGAACCGTGAATTAACCAGCAAATTATATATGGAAGGAATCTAGGTTTCTAGAACCAGCAATGCCAGAGGGAGGGGGAAAGGGAAGGGTACATATGACATGCAAGAATGTCATGCAACAGAAGCTTATCAACTCCTATGGTGCATATTTTAACAATTGAAGTGCAAAACCATAATAATACCTCTAACGTAGAAACGCATTCAAATTCACCCCCAACATTTTCCCAAATTGCAGTGGTGGCATCGAAGCTCCCAGTGGCTAATAACTTCCCCGAAGGCGACCAAGCACAAGACCTAACAGTCCTAGTGTGCGTCTCATCCAAAACCGCCTGCAAGTTCCAACTCAAGATTATTGTACAAAGCGTGCCACTCAAATCCACGAACTTTGGAAATCAAAGCCTTTCATGTCTTCATGTCTTTCAAACTACTTTACCAAGGAACAAGCATTCGACTAAATATCTTACAATCCTGCAGCCCGATCACAAAGAAACACGACGACTCGCCTCCAGCAATCCAACCGCAACAACATTTTCTCAGCCCCAGCCGACCTCAACCCTTCCGAGTCTCATTACTCAACATTCAATCAACTAGCTTCCATAGATCGTAACCACAAGAATCGCGTTCAAAACAGCGGTGTATCGAAAACTCTCACTGACCAACCTTGCAGAACCACGAGGAAGAAGAGGGATTCTGCTCCCAGACACGGACAGTCTTGTCACCGCTGCAGGAGGCGAGCATCGGGGGAACACCAGCCACGCCAGTGGCCGGGTTCCAAGCGACGCTCCATACCCTATCGGCGTGGCCCTCGAGCTTCTGCAACTCCTTGAGGGACCACTCACCGTCGTGGAACTCCATGAGCTACCAACGGAGCAGAGCAAACGGGGGCCGAGATTGATCCTGCAATCGCGCGAGGTGCGAGGTCACGAGCGCGCGGATGTGCACGCGCCGCCACGGTGGAGAGGTCGTCCGATCGGCGAGGCTAAAGACTAATCTGATGGACGGAGGGAGCGTGGAGTGAACGTGTCTTTGAATTATTGCGACCTGGGAGTGCGGGATTTCCGGAAAAAGGAGAACAAGGGAAGTGACGCTTTTCAGGCCTCTCTTTTCCTTTTTATTTTTTTTCCACTCTCAATTTTTGACATTTAATTTACTTAGAAAAATGAGTCGACAAAATTTTTTTCCTAATCTACGAAAATAACTTCCTACCAAACTTAAAATTGTAAAAATGATTTAATTTTTGAAATAATAGTAAAAATCCAAAATATAACTAAATATCGATTCTTAAACCCAAAACTCCATTTTTTTTGTACGACAGTCCCAATATCGATTCTCAATTTTCGATATTTAGAACCACATCTCCAATCATCGAGCCCAAATCCATCGAGACTAGTCTGGATCCCTAACATCCATGCCTAGGTCCATCAAAGCTAGGCTTGAGCCCTCAATGCCTATACCCTGACCCTAGCCCTTACTCTCAAGCCTCAATCTCGAACCTTGGGTTCAAGATAACAATGGTTGTGAATGGCCCTCGATACTTTCGCTTGCATTTTTCATTAACGAAATGTTCAATTTTATAGAAACACTTAAATATATATGTAATAATTTTTTATCTAAAAAAGTTTGATCTTTTTTTTTTCTTTTACACTCTCTTCTTTTTGTCTTTTCTATCATTTTATTCTTCTTCCTTGACGGCAAACCCAAGCCATGCCCTAGTCATCAACGATCGGTGGAGCGGGCGCCAATTGGCAATCGAATACCAGTAACTCACATTCAACAGCTGATGGTAGACATACAGTGGAGACTAACTAATGGCTGGTGTCCGGCTGCTGTGATCAGTAATAAATTGCGGGAACTAGCGACCGAGAGAGGAAGAAGGAGTAAAAAAAGAATATAAAAAATTTACAAGGTCAAACAAAATTTTGTCTAAGGTCAAATTATAAGAAAATAACTTTTTTTTGTCAGACTCAAACGTCAGAAAACTATTGCAGTCAAATCTTACATAATAATGAAAAACAAACTATTTTCATGGGAAATGGTTTTCTAAAAGTATTTTCGTTTTTAATGTGAAGTGCTCCTCCCAAATAAATGCATCTTTAATGCCAGAAATTAATATTTTTTTAATTAAAGCTTTTAAATTAGATGTTCTAATATGGTATCCAAGTCTAATAATATTCTAGTTCATTTCATTCGCGCGGTCCGTCGTCAAAATATATAACAAATAAGACAACCATAGCAAAATTTCTTTGGAAAATTTTAAATCCAAGTTCTTTTTAATGCAATTAATTACTTGACAAGAAAACGTAATATCGCGGACAAAAAGAAGATATACACTAACAAATTAGGGTGTATAATGGTTTTTTTTTTTTGGCTTTTTGATGCAAGGGTTTTGATTACTCACTCTCTTACTAGCCAACAAATCAAAAGTGTTTTAATTAATAAAATCAAGAGTGAGTTAAGGTTGTTCATGCCAATTTATGCCACCAAATTATGCTTCAGCTACATAATAAAATTTGAGGTTACTTCGAAGTTAAAAAAAGGAACTTATACTATGTGGATTAGATCAACTTATGTTAATCGTTTGAAGTGTGAGATTTTGTTATATTCAATGGAACACGCTAGTTGGCAGAGTCAAATGACTGTAATAGTGCATTTATCTTGTGGAGAATGAATAATTTGGAAACTATTTTCTTAAAAATGATCGTTTATATTTCTTGAAATAATTAGTTAAAGAAATAGGTTTCCATTGTTAACAATTATTTATATAACGATGCAATTTTTTTAAATTTTCTTCTTTCAAGAGTTATGAGAATTTTCCCTTCTTGCTAAAGTGTTTTGTAATTATTCATTTTTTCATGAAACCAGTCATTTGTTTTGAGAAAAATGAATGATTTAAAAAATATTTTTAAAAATGATCGCTTATATCACTTACAAAATTAAATGAAAGATAAATTTTATCATTTTAGATAATGGAATTTCAAATAATTCCAGAGATTATTTTTAAAGAAATATTTTGTAAATCTTGCATTTTTCGCGAATTAAACGGAGCGCTGTCTGTATATTTTATAGTTACGAAAAGAACCAGCAGATACTGGGGATTCAGTCCAAAGAAGTTGACAGGGCCTAAGCGAATGCGAAGCGTGGGCCTGTACGAATCCGGCCCATATGAAGGCCGAGGCTCAACTGAGTCAACCCAGTTCAACCGAATAAACCCGGTTCAAATGATTAGGTACCTTCTTAGCAGGTCCTGCGCTGAGTGTCTACCATCTCATATTATTCATTTTCGCTGGGTGTTTGTACGAACCCTAACTGACCCGGAGCAATTTCGATCGATTGACCAAGATTTGAAGCGCCTAGCCATGGAATCAGCTGCTCGTAAAAGCGGAGGAGGCCTTCTCGAAGGTTTCTACCGAGTCGTTATGCGCCGGAACTCGGTCTATGTCACCTTCATCGTCGCCGGAGCTTTTCTCGGAGAACGGGTAAAGAGGCGATCTCGATACTGAGATTCACGTCGGGAATTTTCGTTTGCTTTGGATTGATTCCGGCCTTCTTTTCGAGTTCTATTTTCTGCGCGCTTCATCGAGACGTTGGAGGATTTAGGCTGGGGAATGAGATCATTGTATCTTCCGCTGCTTAGGTTTTGGATTTGCAGTTCTAATATCTGGTTTTGAGTTATTAAAGCGAAGGAAAATTTTCAATTGTATCTTGGTATGGTCCTATTTTTTATTTTTCTTCAATTGAGATGTTTTATGGGCTTTCAGTAATCTGCGGTGATTTTCTTAAGAATGTCGTTTTAGCTTAGTCATTTATTATCAAAATTACTTTGTTGCGTGATGGGCATTTTGGGTTTAATGAAATGAAAAGGGGGCAATTTGGGTACTGTCGTTTGAGAAAGAAATGAGTGTTGGGTTTTTTGCATTATTTATTCCAGGTTATAGCGACCTATTATGCTAAACTGAAACTATTAATGCAGGCTGTGGACTACGGCGTTCATAAGCTCTGGGAATTCAACAACGTTGGGGTACACATCCGTCTCCATGTATTCTTTCCTCTTCATATCTCTTTACTTGCATCCAGATAGTTAGTGATCTGTAAACGTATCTCTAGCTGTGGTAGAAATTCTCTGTGTCAATCACAATAATCTGATAAAGGTTACATCAAGTTGCAAAGGGTCATTGCTGTTGAGGTTGAGTAATGAATTCTGGGCATATCTTCAAATGTACTAAGGAGTTTTCTATTTCTTGTAGTATGCCAACCATTCCCTAGGAAGTGGGGCTTGGGGGCAAGGCGGCGTTTTTACTTACCAAGAAAATAAGGAATCAGATAATTCTTCTTTGAACATATCTGTGTGTTTCCTGCTGTTGAGTGGTCATCATTGTTTTTGTGATTAGAATAGTTCTTGCTTTGTAATGCTAGTAAGTGCCTTCTCTTTTCATCATATAACGATCAAAGTGCTGGATCTTGTGGTTGTTGTTTATGTTAGAAACTCCAACAAAAAATTTGAGCTGCTAGGTGAAAGGAGAATATATGTATATAAGGTCTATCAAAATCCCATAAACTGTTTACTTAGGATACTGTAATACACTCCCTTCCCTTTTTCTTTTTCTTTCTCGTGCAAACTGGACTGTGAATGTGGCACATGGAATTTGATGAATAGCCTTACACTTGGGATTGATCTGGGGCAGAATCTGGCTGTAATATGAGCTTTTGAAATACCACACTAAGTTAGATAAATGAAGATCATATGTATGTAAAGCCAATCGAAAATCTAATAGCCTAGCAATGTGGAATACTTTAGCAGGGACCAAATCTATTCGGGAGTGCATAGTCATATGATATATAAGAGTAGAGGGATACATATTTCTTGTGTGCAAGATTGAGGAAGGCTAATACTTGTGTGCAGGAAGAAATAAATGAAGAGTAGAAAAGAGAGTGGATTATGTGTTGTAGCCGGTTGTGTTCTTCTCTGTAATGCCCTTCAAGTTGCCTTATTAAAAAAATGTATCAATAGTATAATTCCTCAATGAAAAGCATCAACTATTTTCTTAATACATATAAAGATATGTAGCTAAAAACATGCATCAGGGCAAGCAAGCATATTGGAACATCTAAATGCGCACATGCCCACACACATTCACCTAAGTTGTGTGATCAACATTATCAGTGGGTATTGTTCCTGTGGCCTTATGTGGTCTTCATAGTAGGTGCTCCAACTTTTTCTTTTGCCTTGCTTTTTGTCCTTATTGAAAGAGGATAGGAAATGAATAGTGAAAAGTTTTGGGCCTTGATTGCTGCTTCAATCGTAGGCCAGCAACATCTTTTGTTTTGACTAAACGAAGCTATAATTAGAAAGGACTGGCTGTGACAAAATCTTGGCTACTTTGGCTGGCCACAGTATTGGCAGCTGCTGATTTCTTTGCTTCTTGAAGTTCTTGCTGTGTGACGGTCCTCACTTTAGAACTTTGCACCGCGTGGTCTTTTTATGTGTCTGGTTTTAAATAATGTTTGTGCTTGTCAACTGCAGAAACGGTACGAGGACATTCCAGTTTTGGGTCAAAGGCAATCAGAAGAGTGATGTTTGTCCTCCTGACAACTGCTGCATGTATTAATGCTTCTGAGTTCTTGGGGGACGCATTTATGTTGCACTTTTCATTCTTGAATAAGTCTCATGCGCATGGGTGCCTCAAAACTTAATTTGTTACCTTATGTTACTGAGGCGTTTCTCTTTTTGGAATCATCAGTGGCAGTATATACTCATTTTCAGCTATTTCTTGCCCAGGAGTCTCTGTGACCTGTGTGTCTGCTCTTCTATGCAATCCTGTATTAACTGTTTTCTTATTGGTGCTTGTGCTCTGGATTTTTTTTGTCGCTGTCGTTGCTGTAGCTGTTATATAGAAATTGCGAGAAGAAAAATCACAGCTTGAATTCGTGGAGAGTTTAAAACATCCTTGACGACTTTTATTTAAGAGGATCAAAACAACCACTCTTAACTCTTACCCCTATACAATGCGCTTTGTAATTTGTTAGTTTAACCAATTTGTTCATTGAATTTGCAAATTTTGCTCTATCAATCTTCAAGCTCCATCAACCGGAAAGCATAGTTCACAAAATCCTTCTTTCACTCTTCCCCCAAAAACCTTGTCACCACCCTTGCGCCCAAGATACAATGCACCGACCAATCTCGCTCTCTCTCTCTCTCTCTCTCTCTCTGTGCTGCCATGAAGTTTGGCTAATGCTGTGATGGTCGGAGAGTGATTAGTTGAATTAGGTATTAGGATTTACTGTTTTTGTTATGGTATTGGGTCTTTCAACGGTGAAGTTCAACTGTGAGACGCAAATTGGGAATGTTTTAACCATGACTCAATTTTGTTTTTAATTTCCCATCCACACAAAGCTTTCTTACGCATGTGTTTTTGGCGTTCTTAAACATAGCACTATGTCTTTATTGAACATATTAACTAGGTTTGCTTTGAGATTCTTCTATTTTCTTTGTTGGTTTGAGATTGTTAAAGATAGGTAGTCCCACTAACTCTTTCCCCTTCCTTTTTTGGAATACAACATTGGCGGACTTCGTATTTTCCCATATACACAGTGCCTTCTTACACATGTTTTGGCGTCCTCAGATATAGCACCATGTCTTTGTTGGACACCTTAACTTGGTTTGCTTTGAGATTCTTCTATTTTAAATGTTGGGTTCTCTTTAATATTCTTAAAGATTGGTATTCCCACTAGCTCTTTTCTGTTCCTTTTCCAAGCCCCAGGTGCAAAGTTTGCGGACTTCAGTATATTGTCCACACACCTTTTATGCACGTCCCAAAAGATATTTAATGCAATCCATGCCCTTTTAACCGAAAACAATAGCGAGGGAAGACTAGGAAAGGAGACAGTTTATCAGTTCATGCCACCATGCGTCGTTTTAGTTCAGGCACCATACGGAACCGTCATCTCTCAACAGCATACGATTTCATCATTGTGATGTGCCACATCTACTTATAACGACATATGAAAATTAACCTCTCCCATCCATCTTTTCTTCTGCCAGCTAAATCTTATGAAATTTGGAGTTTTTAGACACCACCCAAAAATGGAAAAACCTATAAACGGTCCACTAGACGCATAAACAAGACATGGACAAAAAGTCACCAAAAAAGTCGTTGAAAGTCCAAAAAGCAGGCTCAGTTGAAGAACTTTTAAAATGAGTAATACAACTCCTGTAAGTGTAATGAGCCTACGACTCATGTATCCAACTTTACAATGAAAAACTCAACAGCACATGATTACGTATTTGTTGAGAACTAACTATATAGAGCAAGGTAATGATCCATCCACCAAATGTGAGGATTACTGTTTTACCATGAAAGAACTTTTGCAGCTGCACCCTCCAACCGCACTTGGGTTTGTCGTTACCTGCACATAACACCAGAAGTAAACAAGTTGCCAGTCAACCCAAGCCTAACCATAGTCCAACGTGAAAATGGTGAAAAGAATGAGAACAATTAACAGCTCACTCCATTGTGAATAATCAAAATTAGCAAATTGAATTCTCCAATAATTCGACTATCAGTGAAATGTAAAACGGGACTGTAGTAATCAGTTATGTTATATTTGAGGTCCATTGTCACAATGGAGTTTGTAAGGACGCCAAGCTACCTGGAAAGCTGAACGGATAAGCTCTTCAACATAATCAACAGTTGCCCCTTTCACAAAATCATACGAAATGTTGTCTACAACAAGTTTTATTCCATCTCTCTCAAAAATCCTGAAAGCAAGACAGCTCAAATGAATTTTCACATTTTGGTCAGGAGAAACCTTATATAGGTTAAAAAACTCCTCTCCCATAATTTCGGTAAGTACCTATCATCTGAATTGGCTTTGTCATCCAAATCGAAAACATACTGGAACCCAGAACAACCACCAGTTTCTACACTCAAGCGGAGCAGTTTCTCGTTACAGGATCCTTCGCTCGCCTGCAGTTCTTTCATTCTCTGAAAGGTAGTCCTACAGTCAATCAGAACTTGAAAATGACTCAATGAGAGGAAAAGGATTGGTATCCCTGCTCCACAGATAATCAAGGTTCAATGCATTCTATGTTGATGTAAACACTCTCCTATTCTACTTGAAAAGAGTTATTCTATATCTAAGCCATTAGAGAAGCTGCGACTGGCACAAACTGCCCGTATTTATGAAAGCCGTGCAGACGAGGATGCACAATACTTTTACAGCCAACAATCTGTCACCAAAAAGCACTTTAAAATTTTATGGAGAAGGTTCCATGGGTTGCTTGCCAACCCCAAGATAGAGCTGATATGAGATCTAACATGGAGGGAGTATTACAATTGATATTGTGACTATAGCTATTTTCACAAGCTTACTAGCCCTCCCATCTAGGTGCCATGCTTGGAAAGGGAGAGGAAAACTATAATTTTGGGATGCCATTGCTTTTCCTGATATGCAAATTATGAGCAACTTCTGGTGCTGATTTGATATCATCTATATCCTATTGATCCAACCCAGAGTTGGTGAATTTTTCAAAGTGTTACCTAGAAATCCAATTACCTCATCACTCAGCTGAAACTATAAGATTCTGAGAGCATGGGGATCTAATTAAAACCCAATCAAATAGGTCCTCAGTCAGTCACAACCACATCTAAGCTTTACATACTCCCTCTTTTGAAGCCCACAAATATGACATTAAGATAAAAATACCTGAATGCAACTGTCAGTCAGTTGTATGTCATCAGGTGATGGCAATGGAGAGGAAGAAGCTTCACGAAGTGCTGAAGCAGAAGAGCTCAAAAGCCTATGGTTCTCTCGGATCCGAGCAGCAAAAAATGGAGTTAGGCGCTTGATCAATGACATTTTTATGTTTTATGGATATCTCTAGCTCCGCTTTGTGGATCTGGAAACAGAAAGATCATCAAAAGAATCACTCATTAAATCCTATCTCCAGTATGATATTAAGAAACTAAAAAATATCAGCCTTGTTTATTGACCAGAGAAGTCACCACTCATACAGTATCAAATGGGGGCTTGGAAGACAACATAAAACGAGGCTTCGCCCCATGGAGATACGTGATATTATGATGGGTTACGGTTGCTTGAATATATGAATTTGGTCTAATCACAGCAATCAATATTTCCTGCTATTGCAAACATGTATATCACACATGAACCATATCCCAGGCCTGACTAAAATTCACATCAATCAATCCACTAAGCTTAATATTTTGAGTAGACAAATCCATAAGCTTTTGGTAGATTATTTCCATATTATTTCAGCAAGATATTACTTCTCTACAGGTTCATGAGGACACAACAGCATTCAATCATTTTAAAATTCAATGAGTAGGATTAATTCCGACCAAATAAGAATACAACTGCCATAACTTATTTCCCCAGGGGAAGTTCACAGCCAATAAGTCTTCCAATGATAAAATTAACTACTCGTTATAATGCTGTTCATATAAACCCCAATCTCTATGGTTTAAGATTCAAACTAATAGAAATTTGACATCATAAGAATCACGTAATGACAACACTGAGCTCTTAAAATCTAGTAATCTAAGTGTGTACACAACTACAATCTAAATCAAAATCCACACTCGTCTCACAAGAAATGCGCCATCACCAAAAGATATCTCACGGAACAGTTTCGCAGTCTGTAGGGATAAAATAAACAGCAAGTGATGTTAGAAACAAAAGCTGCCAAACTAATCTAAATTCTAAAGATAACAAGATGAAGCAAGAGAAGTCACGAACATGCGACAACTTAAGTCTACAGTGGCTGCCAAGAGTTGCTCATGACACTTCTAAAGACAAAAGTTCTGCCCAACTAGTCTTAAATCCATGAACTGGGAGTGACTCCACATCATCCATCCCACCGATAGAAAATATAAGCACGATGGATCCACCCATCCATCTTGCGCCTCTTGGGTGCGTCGGGATGAACACCCTCAACAAATTCCGCCCACAGTTCTTGCGGACGATTTCGATCGATATATCATCACAACGGACCAAGAATTTCGCATGGCAACATAGGAACGTTACACAAGCTTCTTTTTTTCTTTGTTCCCAAGAGTCCATTCAATGAGGTGAACTAGATTTACCTGATCCGATTTCAGCTCGATTCTTCGCACGAATCAAAAGGAAGTGCACGAACCGCGCCGCTCCTGAGATCAGGGAGGATTCACGTCACCGGAGGGTATTGCATCGGCTTCGAATCAATGATGTCGTCGCTCAAGCGGCGAAGATGGACACAAGCAGCGGCGTCGAAGGAGTTTGCAGAGGCGCTCCGATGAAGACACGATGTCTCGTTCTTCTTCTTCACCACTTCTCCCAGACACTCCAGACCCAATTTCTAAAACTTGCGAAATGATCCAAACTCAAGATTTATCATAAAAATGCAAATGAATATTATAACTTTCAGAAAATGCAATATTGAGTCTTAAATATATTAATCAATTAATTCTTATTTTCGACTACAATTTTTGAAATTTGAAAATTCGATTATAATTTCTTGATAAGACTAGAAGCCGATTGTATTATCAAATTTTAGGATTTGATTATATTTTTTATGTATTCTTTTTAAGATAGTCTGACTTTGTAATTTACCTTTCTCTCCCCCACTACTCGAAGTGAAATGCCCTTTCTACCACTCCCGTTATATTTGTTGGACATTGCTCCCCCAATCGCCAGTCGCACACACCGAATCTCGGGGTCTTTGCTTCCGCTTTCTATTTCTGGCGCGCATTTCATCAGATACTTGGCGCGTGTGCAATTCAACGAAGGTACTCTTTTGGTTCTGGCTTGTGATTATGATTACGGGCGTTGTGAATGCGTCAATCTTTTTCTCTTTGAGGCAATCCCAGAGCTCCTTCTGAATTCAAAGCCGCAGGACTGTGTTGGGTGTCGAGCGTCGATGGTGGCAATTGTAGCGATTCTGGGAATTTCGATCAGCGTGCTTAGAAATGCATGATAGGCAGGCTCAATCACGCTCTGGAAAAGTGCAAAATGGTCTTGTGTACTTTCTCTACTAGATTGCTATTGTCTGGCTTTTGTTGGAAGAGAATGCTGATTTTAGGACTGTTGGTCTGTTCTCATCAGCATAATTCGCATTTCCCAGATTGCACTTTGACAATTGCTGGTAAAATCGCTTTCGATTTTGAGAATTTCCCAGATTAAAAAAGTGTTTTCTTTTCCTCTTCAGCTCCCTTTCTAGAACAAAATTTTTTTAGCACTCTTTTTCCAGAGCCTCCCCAAATTGCCACATATGTTGCCTTTGCCATTGTTGGTGTGCAAGCTAGTGCACCATCACCCATTTGTTTCCATTGATGTATGATATTTGATATGAAGCTTTTTCAATCTGCTTTTGTGATGAATATTTCGATACTGTTATGGCTGTCTAGGAGTTCAGTGTGTCTTTAGCGAGTGTTTCAAACTTTATAATTTGATCGTCGCTCTCTCTCTCACACAGTTTTACGTGGAGGTAATTTGTGATGAAGCGATAGTTTAAGTGACATTTGCGATGACTTTTACTGGAATTTGCAATTATTGCTACAAATAATACATATCTTGGCATTTGCAAATGCCACTCACAAATGCCGCTGAAGAGAGAACTTTTTGCTGGCATTTTTGGATGTCTTTAGCAGTGGCATTTTTTGGATGTCTGTAGCAGCTTTTGCAACAATTGGTGGCAAACTTTTTCCAACATCACTTGTGATGTCATTTTTTCTTTTTGCCTGGAAGAATTCTATTGGCATTTACAAATGCCAGCAAATCACTAAATGACTGTAGGCAAAAGCTGTTCCTGTTGCTATGCAGTCATCATGGGCATTGTGTGCAAAATATGCAGAACAGTGTCTGGTTAGTATTTTGTTTGGCTTATCTGGAGTGATGTTTTATAGGACTATAGGTCCTGCCATATCCTATGCATGAACTAAGTCCTAGTTAGAAAAAACTTTAGGGATTTTATGCTTTGAGAAAGAGCAACTCCGTTTTTCGAGTTTTTGACTAATAAGCACTGCATATGTTGTTTTCCAATGTATAAATGAAGAATGGTGTTTTGTGGCAACACCAAACAATGTTGCAGATACCTACTGCGTATCAAAGAAAGCAACCAATGGCTCATTCCCAGTTGGAATTTTATTTGAAGCTTTAACGAGCTGTTTTGAAAAATGACGAAGCCAAGAAAATTTTTCACCCTTCTCTCTTTTTTGGCCATAACTGTTGCCAGGCTGTAGATAGGTGCTTTGATTCTGCTTTCTTACTATAAAATTTAAAGTGAGAACATTACTCTGTAAACAAAGGACTCTGTAGACCTGCTTTCTCCTCGTTTTTTTTTTCTTTGGTGAGCCAACTCACTAGGAAGTAATTGATATCACATTTGCATTAACATTAGCTAGACAGAAAAGGGAAGAAAAGTGGAACCATCAAGTGAATTGGATTTATCTTTTGCTTTATGATTTAGAGCTCAGTAGATTTGGCCACTACAAGGCTCCATGAGGTGGCTTGTTTAGAAAGAGAAATGCATTCAATGTACTTTTCTTTATTTCTATGAACTCTAATTCCTTCCTTGTCGATGTGAATGAAGTTGGTGTAAACAGAAGCCTCATCTAAGGAGATGCAGACTGGAGCCCCACTAATTGATGCGAGTAACTTTCAAGTTCGAAAACTAGAGATCTCTGACAAAAGCAAAGGGTTCATAGAGCTACTGCAGCAATTGACAGTTTGCGATGCTGTCTCTGATGGGGATTTTGAATTGCGGTTCCAAGAGCTCAGCTCTCTGGGTGATGACCATGTGATTTGTGTGATCGAGGATACTAGTCGTGGAAAGATCATCGCCACTGGAAGTGTGTTCATCGAGAAGAAATTTGTAAGGAACTGTGGCAAGGCTGGGCACATTGAAGACGTTGTTGTTGATCGCAATTCTAGGGGGATGCAGTTAGGGAAGAAGGTTGTTTCTTTTCTCACTGATCATGCCCGATCTGTGGGTTGCTATAAGGTGATTCTTGACTGCAGCAATGAGAATAAAGCATTCTATGAGAAGTGTGGCTTCAAGCAGAAAGAAATTCAAATGGCTATGTATTTCACCTAAGAAGTTACCCAACTTGTTCAGTTATAAGGACGCAGTTTGTTTCTAACGTCATGGTACATTCTTTTTTCTCAAAAATCTCTCCCGAGTTTCAATTGAGATAAGTAAGTTCTACACATTTCTATATTCTGATAATTCACCAGAAAAACTTGCATTTTCTACTGTGAATTTTGATACCTCAGTGACCCTTTTAGTGCCATCTGTTCATCGACACCACCTTGCTTTTGTTGTTGATCATGAAGATAAATCGAACTATTAGTGACATGCCCTGTGAGCAGAATTTAGCATTGTGCAGAGTCTTAACCATCGCCATGACTCGTATCCAAAACGGGGTAAGAGATCTATTTTGTGAATTAGGGTAGCTATTAGCTTCCAATTATATCTGGATTTCTATATAAAAAAAAAAGTGATTCTAATGTCCTATTAAGATATTGCGAGAATTCAAGTCAGGATGAAGGATTAAAACAGCGGGAGTGGAATAAAAGAGGAGATGATATAACATAACGAGACTTGCTTTTCCACTATTCAGGTATTGAACCCGATGTCGCCTAAAGTACGTTTCATTCAAATGATAAAGTATTTCATCCAATTCGCTCTTTTGTTGATATACCTAATCTTTGTTTTTTTCTGGAACAATTATGGTTTTCATGTTTTGACATGTGCACTTTGTTCCCTTACATTTTAATTTGCAAAATGGAGTCTGCTTGTTATTAACATACTTAATGTGGCTAACACAATTACTGCCACAACAATTCATCCTGGCACCGCCACTGCCGCCCTGTCAACGGCCACCAGAGCTACCCTGGGAAACATCCTCTTCAGATTCTATAACCCTCTGGTAAAGAGTTCAAAAGTGGCAGCTATTACGCTATTCCACTAATCTCCTGGCTCCCACTAGACCATTGACTTAACGTGTTTGGTTTCCCCATTGCCCCATGGAGTTATCCGCCGCAACCGGTGAAAGTGCGGAGCAAGTTCTCTGATCATTAAGAAAATGTGTTCGAATTGGAGAAAACTGTAGCAACATTCGCCAAATTTAACCGCCCTCGTCAAATTGATTCAAAATTCAGAATGCAAAATGGCAATAAATTTCCTTGAATTCCTTCAAGTTCAAAAGGTAAAGAATTAGCCGATTCTTGCAAAGATGTCACTTATTTATTTATGCTGTTAATCTGTACTTATGCACTTCACCACACATTATCCATTTTTCTTTTTCCTTATTTTCCCCATCTATCCCTCCTAAACACCCCCCGGCCCAAAAAAAACATAAATAAATCATATCCATCTTTTTGGACGAGTTCTAGACGTCAAATGCAGTGCCGTTGAGCCCAGATGCAGTTCCAGATTTGGTGCGAGCAGCCAGCGATGCCGCTCATAGCAATGGTGGTAGCATCGGCACAGTTCCACAGGACAAATAGGGACACAGACATAAGGCTCAAGAAGGACCCGGCAGACAGCAATGGACGACGGGCAACTGCTTGAGGACATGACAGCGAGGTACCAACAACAATGGTCGGGCAACTGCTTGAGGTCATGACAGCGAGGTACCAACAGCAATGGGTGAGCACAACGACGGGAGGCAACGTCAATGGCAGTGCATTGTGGAGTTTCGAGGAAACCTTTCATATCAAGAACAATACTGTTGTGGGAGAGATTGGGGAAAATGGGGAAAGTTAAGGTTTTGGATGCTTTTCGCATGATGATTATGGTCGGATGCTAAAGCATACAGGGGGAAGCACCAATAAACGGGCTACACCTACCGAACAACTACTAATTCTTGCCCAAGTTCAAAACATTCATGAAGCTTTCTTTTATAAACAAAGCCTCGATCCTAGTGGATAATTCACTATAGAGCAATGAAATGCTCATTCTTAATTGTGGAGAGAGAGAGAGAGAGAGAGAGAGAGAGAGAGAGAGAGAGAGAGAGAGAGGGAGGGAGGGAGGGAGGACTGATCATTAGACTTTCAAAATGACCTGGATTGTCTTTTTTTGGCTTCTCACCTCATGCTTCACGAGGTACTTTAAAGAAAGGCAAATCAAGCGTCTCGCCTTGCTATGAATAGGTTAAATTTACAATGGGCCTACTCATCAACTTCTTGTTGCTCCATGCAGCATATGGAGTATTCCCTCTCTAAGAACAAAAATTCCTGGAAAAAACCAAAGACACACATCAGCAAATTTAAGTGACTTGAATAAACTCACAACGGTTGGCGAACGGCATAAAAGCCGGACACTAGTTTTTATAAGAGCATGGAAGAGTAAAACAAGGACTCCATTTTAGACACAAAAAATGTGTACGATCGAGATGTCCTTTGTTCACAGGGGTGCAGGATTAAAGTAACAAAGTCACTTCAAGCCAAAGAGGTCCCACAGGACTAGAGTGAATCATTGTTATGCCAATAAAAATTAAGCGCGATATAGTCAGGACTTAGGGTGAGAAAAGTACTCTAGCAATGACAGATTGGACCAATTATTCCCGGTTTCTCATGATACAGGAAGACCCAATATCCAGTATCAAGTACTGGTATTGAAATTACCTGCAACTGTTGCTGACTAAACAGATGAAGTAGCCCTGTTTCAGGTGAAGTGATCAGTTCAATCAGATCATCATGGCTTTCAGGAGGGCCACCAGACTCCACGACAGACACCAAGACCTGCTTTGCATAGAGAATCGTTCGATAAATTGAAAGAAAGATAAGATGCTGCGTGCTTCCATTTTGGTGCATATGCCCAAAAAGTCAAAAAGAACAAGAGGGGATTTCTTCTTTGGGGAGAAAACACCACCTGCATGCTTCGCAGAGTGACTTCTGGCAGACAACACCTACGACACAGGCCCCGGACAATGTATGATGCTGGGCCTTCTAAAGAACCATCTTTATTCGAATACCAAGCATCTAATCGGGAGATCTCCATGGTGACTCCAACCTGAAATCGAGCAAGCTCCCCTGCAGCAAACGGTCATCAGCACTATGAAAATCTGGACCAAACCGTGCAGACCAAACTGATTTCCAGTTTTTCAAGGACTGGACTGATTTTGGGTTTTATTTCGACCTTTTTTCACATAAGTTATGCCTAAGACAGTATTAAAGATCTTATTTCAATAACTTACAGCAGCTTACCAAACAAACACTAAGGGAAGAAAGACGACGAGTATTACTAGCATGACATCTAGTGTAGGCCAGTCTTCAGTCATTGATCAGGAAATCAAATCGCAACATATAAGCCATCAGCAGTAATTCTATATATAGTTCTCCCAAAATCTTTCATTCTGTTCAGTTCTCCTAAATTGCTCTTTCTGCAATGGCAAGTTCATCAAATCGCTCCACCTGCTATGCAACATAATCAAGTGGCTCCACTTTTCAAGATGACTTTTGAAGTTGACTTTTCCTTGCTTCACTTTCTGATGTCTGAAAATCTTAAAAAGAAAAGAAGCTACTAAACTTCACTAACGCTCTTCAAGCAAACATGACAATCAACCTCTTTCGCAAATGATGAAACCCTAGATCCAAGTATCTTCAAAACATTGGATGAGTTTGCAACAATGCAACTACTAATTTGAACACTTCAAGCCGGTCAAATGACTCCAGATCTACCTGTGAAGTTACTCATGGTCCTCAAAATCATTTTAACCAGAGAGAGAGAGAGAGAGAGAGAGAGAGAGAGAGAGAGAGAGAGAGAGAGAGAGAGAGAGAGGTTTGATCCCTTAACTAAAATGAACTGATTTTTTTAGTCTATTCAAATGTCTACCATCTGTTTGATTCTCGCTTTTGTGCTCCTCTGCAGGATACAATTTGGTATGTTAAGAGTAGAAATCATCCAATGCAGGTAGGAGTGAGGAAGCTCTGGGTGGATGAAAGTTCCCCTTGTCACAGATTTAATTGATTGATTGGGAGTGGGAGTCCTAGAAAAGTGTGCAAACCAGAACGATTGACTCAGCAGGTTTTTTGGTGGAAAACTGGACCAAACCAGTCCATTGACAACCCTATTTAGCAGTGTCAGAGTAGGTTTCAGTGCCAAGTTCCAATCTCTTTTGACAAGCGATCTAGTCATACAAACAAAAACCAAGTACAGAATCAAGGAAGAATGCATTATGTGACAATTAAATCAGTTTATCTGCCTATCCCATGCTCAAAGAGTTCAATCAAAGAAGTTGATACTTACTGTTTCTATCTAAGTTGAATTTCAATAAGAAACAAACGAATATCAAGAGATGAAAATGGAAGGGCCTACTATAATGGAACCATAATTCAAACAACACAGTGCTAAAACACATTGACATGTTGTCATGCCTGTTAACTCCAATTAGTAATAAACTATTATAAGGAAGAATATGAAAGATTTTACCTCTACATCCTCCCTGCTCTCTCCTTGACTTCTACCCCCATAAATTTTTGTGTTGTTCATAAAAATAACAATTGTCTGATTGCTTTTTCCAATGACAAAAATGCAGAGAAAGGTTTCTGAGCAATCACACAATTTGGATCAGAGATAGATCATTTCTTTTTTTTAATCATAATATAGTGTCTCTAATTCAGACCACCTCCTAACGAAAAATGGCAAGCCCTCCATGCAAAAAATTTTGGCTCATTCTTATAGTGACATGGCCACTGATAAAAGAACATATGAAGAAAGACGTAATATGTTCATGACTCCACTTATTCTGATTCACTATAAGCTAGCAGATGAAGTTTAATTTCAACAAAGGGAACAACCAATCTGTTTCTTTGGCAGTCCAAGAATTCTTACGAGCAATCATACCAATCATCAACACATTGCTTCATCTTTCCCCAACACTATCTCATCTCTAGTGGTATTATTTGGGGGCAACCCGTACCAATTAAACAAAAAATGAACAAAAAAAAAAAAGAGCACAATCCAATGTGGTTATGAACTGTTTTGCTCACCCTTGAAGCCAGCTGCCACCATACTAGCAAGTATGCCACCATCATTGAGTACATGGAGTCCCAACCCGTCACCTTCGATGGCCAAGCACCTTAGAACGACCTCAATGCAGTACTTATCCTTGGATGAGATAGCAACATTTACCTGCCCATTCCATTTAAAACTATTAGAGTAATCAATATTCATTTACACATTCATCTAACAACTTAAACTTTTAAAACAGTTGGCAGTGTCTCACATGGTAGCAAAGCAAAAAGTCCTAACTTCGAATATTTTCAGGCCCTTATTTGCCTCCCTAATTATACATTTCCACACTTGGTACTAGGCAAAAAGACCAGACTAGGCGTGAGGGGAAGTGTTAAGAGTAGCTAAATATTAATCCGCGCCTTCATCTAATAGCTTAAACTTTTAGAACTGTTGACAGCAGTTCCAAAAAATCTCACAAAAACCTTAGGAAAAGGGAAAAGATATCTTCCAATTCATTTCACAATGTCGCAATCACTTTTATCCACCTGCCGATGCAATAATTGGCTAGGCTATTTCTCAGCTTTCTTCTACTAGACTTTGCTATACTAATATAATTTAACAGGTCAAGACCTAAGCAACTTCACTGACTGCCACTTATCAAACTAATTACAGCTGACAACACTCCATCTTTTCCTACTAATTGTCCATACTTGTGAAACCAATGAAATAAGGAACTGTTAAGACTGAATCCACATCATAGGTAGAAGTTACTTCCACAAATAAAATCCAATCCAAGCTACATGCTGCCAGAGATCCGAGAAGAGTTGCAACATTAGTAGGCAAATGGAGAGGAAATTAAACTAGACAGAGGACAGGACTACTTAAGCACACATTTGAAGACAGCCTGGTAACATCCTTTGGATAGACCCATGGAGATGACATAAAATCAAATGGCATCTGTGATTGTCGTTTCATTGTAAATAGCATCAAATAATACTGGACAATAGATTTGATGTAGAAGGAGAGTTGCTCTTGAATTCCGCTATGATCCAAAACATCTTGACCATGCTTTTTCCACGCATCTAAGTGTTTGTCTTGAATATACCTCAAGAATTAACTAGTTCTATATTTCTTTTTAATATGTAAGTTTTCAAGGGGAATATTATTGTAAGAATATACAAATCACTCATCAGAGAGGAGAAGAAAATGATAGATAACTTTTCTATCATGAGATTAATTATAATTCCTAGCTTCACACCAAATTTTTGTAATCACATAATTGACATGAATAAGGCATGCAAGGAACTGGAGAGAATTTTGCTGAAAACAGACTATCATACCATCAATTGCCGATCTAACACTACTTCTTCACTCACTGAAGAGTAAAGCGCACTCATCAGCGTAGCACATATCGTGGCATCAGGACACAGACAGTCACCAGATGGAAGGCAGAGCAACGCAGATGCATGCAACTCAAGGAAAGTAGGTTCCATGGCCTCATAAACATTTTCTTCACAAGAAGTCAACCAGGGATGTTCTTTCCCTGCAGACAAATTGGAGAGTTCAAAGAATCAGAAACAAATCAACCGTCTCTGCTTTTGCATAAAGCACAACTACAGTAGCTGAACCCTCTTACTGAGTAGTAGTGAACGTGCTGACTGTAGGGTTTCTCTAGATGCAAGAGAGGCTCTTTCCTTCTCCTCCGGTGAGAGTTCTACTGCAGAAACTTCTGCATTCTCTTGTGCAATTTTGAGCCATTTACGATAATTTGCATCACAGGAGTAGTACTCACTCTGACAAATAAATGATACATAAGCATTTAATGGAACAAAAGTCAAATAATTTTATGATTATGCTGATGAGACACACCCAGTCTTGGAATTCGCTTAAATCCTCTGAGATATCATAATTTTCAAGAGTGTCAAGATTCTCCGACAGCTGCTTCAGAGGTTCAGCAAGGAAGCTAAGCAACTTGTGAGCACCTATGGGCATTGCAGGCACTCTCCACAGGGAAATCAAAGCGAATTCCCTAAATAGTATATTACTACAAAAGCAAACGAAAATTTAAAACAAGAGTATCAAGAAAGAGGAGAAATGAGATAAAAATGATGAAGCCTAGCAATTGTGGTGACAATTCAAGTAAGACAGCAAGGTTCATCAGATGAAAATAGAAAAGAAGGAAAGTGAAAGATGAAACAATGTTAAGAAATATCTAAAAGGAAAAGCAAAGTAAAGAAGAACATCTGATTTCAAGCTACCGATATAACAATATGTAAGTGATGAAAAAGGAGCTATACTAAATTTTCATAATTGAGTATGTAAGAAACTAAGAAAAACCAGAAGGCCCAAAAGGATATTACCTATGCATTAGAGCACGGAGCAGCAGCTTGACACTAACAACCTCAACATCTGTAATGGTGGAAGGTGGTGTGAAGCAGAGCCACTGAATGACCATAGCCTTTTCAAGGCTTTGAAGGCGATGCTGCTCAGCAACATCCAATGTACTATCATACTTTCTAACTTTGGTTTCTCGTGAACTTGATAGAATCCTATTCAAGTCAAAGTTCATCAAAATTCCAGTAATCAGCACAAAAACCAAAGGGCAGTAAAACGAAATTAGTACCTCTCAATTATTTCTTCAAAACTTCCCTTTGAATCATCACTAGGAGAAAATGGCAAGTACTCTATAGCAGAAAGAAAGATCTTATACTTGACATGTACGCTGCAGGAAAATGAAAGGAATCAAACTCATAAACAGGAAACCAAAGCAGCTGACAAGCATATATGCATATGGTCATCTTTTTAGCACTGCACAACTGATGGAAGGACACTGCAATGGCATAAGGAAGTGATCATTAAAGCATACTCTGTATTATCACAATACCATTTTAGAAGAATAACTATGGGCTTCTCTACAGCATAGATGGTGATCCCTCAAACACATTGCTCATCAAATTTGTCCCTGGGATTGTAACATTTGGCATTATTTAAAGAAATGTAAATCCAAGTGTCTTATGCCTGTATGTGATAGGGGACCCACTTCCACATGAAGTCATCAAGTGTAGAACAGAGTATGCTACTTCTTTCCCATATCATGTCAGACCCATATTTTTGTAAGTGGAGAGAGTATACTTCTAAACGACTTAATTATTTCTCCAGTTCAGCAGTTACTACCCATGCATGATATAAGGACTGGATCATACTTTGGTAGGTAATGCTGCATGTTCAGGACATCAAATGAAAAATGTGCAATATTCTCATATTTGAAGGTGGTGAATTGAACAATCTAACCAACAGAAGTTAACTACACCAACTGACAATATGACAGTCCTTGTAAAGATTGTCGCACAAAACCACGTGAACAAAAAGAGATAAAAGAAGAAGATTAAACAATTCTACATCTACAGACCTGCTGTTCAACCGGAGTTCCATCATGTGGGCAAAGAGGTCAATGCATCGGTGGCGTGCAAGCTGAGATGCATAAATCCCAACCAATTCCTCATGCTGTTTTGAGAATAGAAACATCGCATACCTGAAATTGTATCCCAAACAGGCAAATGAATGGTAAAATTGTTGCCTCCCCATAACAACTCAAGACAGTGAATGAAGCAAACTTTCAAAATCATTGAACAATTAAAAGGACGATAAGAAAACTGCACAACCATGCTAAGGAAATAAAGGATCTTCTACGATTGCAGAACTTGTGTAGAGACCTATGCAGCTAGAAATCCAGGATGGCCATATAGGTACAACAAGTCAGTAGATACCTTCATGTCCTGAATAAAGCATAAAATGAAAATGCCTAGCTGGCAATAATTAGCTTAGAGAAGGGGAATATTTTTTCCAACTCTAAAAGTGATTAGTCACGAGTCATGACAAAGTCCCACCAAAACAAGTAGCAGATATTGACTCAGCAAGCACCTACAGTTTATAATTGATAGCTACCTTTTCAAATTGTCGAGTGAGCAACATATGATTTCTAACTGGCTCATCTTGAAGGAGCACATTAGCCCCTAGATTTGCGTACGTGAAGAATTAGACTAACAGTGAGAAATTATATCAGTTCAGGGCTTATCAAATACCCGCAGAATCTGAAGTCCATGTACTTTGTCAATCGATTCAAAAAAAGAGTTAATGCCAGAAAAACTCACATGTGAAGAATGAAATCACCAACTGTCATAATCTTCTCCTTAAAGGCATCCTTAATTTCATCAGCAAGCAGATATCGTAGCACAAGTACTAAATGAGCTCCAAATCTAATCATCTGAGGATCCCCATGTGGCCTGAAAGAAGGCAAAATATGAACCTTGAGGAATGTGTCACAGTAACTTGCTTCTCAGAGCCCAGACATGGGGGAAGAGGAAGAAGTTTTTTTTTTTTGGGTTTTTTTTTTTGGGGGGGGGGGGGGGGGGGGGGAGGGGAGAGAGGGAGAGAGAGAGAGGAAAATTCATTACTGCTCCTCCGTCAAATTCTATTGTAACCAAAGAATGGAGTTCCAAAATGTGTTTCTCCACTAAAGCACCAGAAAAAAATGTCTTCAAGTGAACAATTTGGCTAGTAAAAGATTTGACAAGCCAAACTCAGCATCGCTTTCCATAGAACAACATAAAAATTGTCTGCAGTACAAGCATGATCTTCGCAAGTTTTTCTTTGTAGGTAATAAAGGATTTTAAAATATTCCAGTAAATCAGAAGTGAATATAAAAAGACAGAAAGAAAGAACAATGAGAAACCAAGGAAAACATCACAAGGCAATGTGAAGTCAAAACAAGATGTCCAAAGCTGGTCAAATAAAGAGTGCAACACAGAAGCAACCGAAGATTCTGAACTCTCAAAACAATCGTTTATTGCCTTCCTTCCAAATGCACCACATGAGACAGAGTGGTCTTGGAAAGTCAGCCTCCTCCATAGGCATTCCAACAACTAAAAAGCTGGATGGCATGACCTGGCATAACCCATGCCACCTTACACGAGCTAAGCATGTAAATCCAAAGCTGAAGAGCAAAGTCCCAATGAAGAAAGAGATGATTAATTCTCCCAATGCTTACACATGCAACACCAATCCATGAAAATGAAATTCCATTTCCTGCTATTCTCCATGGTAAAAATCTTATTCCAACCTACTGTCGAACTATAAATAAGAGATTATGTAAGGTACATAGGGCAGCCAAATTGCTCTCCATGGGAATGAATGAGAGGAGAAAGTCCCCAAGATAGACTAATATGATTTAACACTGAATATATTGTCATTAGCTCGGTGCCTCACCATCTTGTCATGCCAGAAACCACAAATATTTTGCAAGTTGAAAAATTACAATCGCTTGCTGACTCGCCTTGACTCGGTTACCCATATTTTCGGACTTTCAAGATCTCTTTTATTGGTTTCATCTTGTTGTGAGCTTCTTGAAGTGCAAAACTAAATGAAAACAGCTATATATTCATTGCTCAAATGTTAGGAATTGGCCTTTCATAATGCATCATTAGAAACGAGTAAAAGAAGAGCAGCTCTTCTGGTTTAGGACGCACATGGGGTTGTTTGTTTAGGAAGATGCAGGAGCATGACAGAAGATTTATTCTTGCCTTTACTGTTCATAAATTTGAATTTTCAGGGTCTTTCTTTATGTTTTCAGAGTCCAAGTAATACTCAGTTTCCTTCTTTAGGTAGAAATCTTATAATAATGGGTTTCATTCTTATTTACAAGTCATGAAGAGTTGTTTTCAGAGGGTACTTTCCATTACTAAAGTCTGTTTTCTAGAAAGCTGTTTTTCTTTTCCCTATCTTTGAAGACGGCCTTTTCCATTGTAAGTCCTTGTGAATTGTTCGGTATGCTTCTTCAATTCTGTTCTTGGTGTTAAATGTCTTGTTAGGCTTGATCTTTCCTCACGGCTGCAAAAAGGCTATGAGTCCTAGGCTCAACAAAGCCCAATAGGCAAACTCTGTAACATGATCGTGACAGAACCCAAGAAAGGGTGCTGGAAGGTGGTCATGAGCCCATAAACCTGCTGGAAGAAAATTTTGAGGGAAAAGAGGTTTTATGATCCCAATGTTATGTTTTCTTTTACATATTGTGGCGACATTAGGGGCATTGGCACTGTGAGACTGGTACATATAAGCTAGTTATTAATGCTAAAATTATTAATCCAGAGCTTTGTGATCAATGCACAACACTCATAAGATTTCCTAGAGTTATTTAGCAAAGTTTATAAACATTACGATTATAGAGTTCAAACTTACAATCGGAATTCACAGGGGCAGGTAACGGACCGTGTTTTGACCATCCTGATGGAAAATTGAAAGAAAGACTGGGAAGCCATGGTCATAGGGAGCCTCCAACTAAGAACTACTTCACATCTTTAATCAATAGTTGAGTAGATGGAAATGAAAGAAGTTGCTAAGCATTTTCACATTCTAATACCTGAAGACGTTTTGATCATCTTCTGAAGGTGCAATCCATGACCAGATAAGATCCAGCAACTGGGGTATATTCCCTTCCATAAGTTTCATCTGTAAAAGGAAGTCATGCCAAGTTCAAATGAAGCGATAGACATTCAAAGTGTCACTGGAAGATCAAATCATACTCAGTTGAATTATGTATGTTTAATGTAGTGTGGTCAAATTGTCCAAAGAGATAAAAGTTGCCACTTTATCTCTTTGCATACCTTGTAAAAGAGAGAAAAATGAATGGAAATGTTATGATGATATAGTTTTCGTCATTGATGCAGTAAAGAAGCAATTATATGATTTATCCATGCTTCCATGACTAGAATTAAGCCAAAGTGATTCTCCTGCCAAGATACCTCAATTTGCCTTTGCTGTTCTTTGCATCCTCGCATAACAGCCTCATGTACCGCATCACTGAATTAGGCCATAAAAGAGGTTCATCATATATTGCAAGAAACAATACTAACTTCCAAAGAAACTGCATCCTGTTTAGTACCCTGAATGAAGTTTCTGAAGAAGAGCAGAAAGATGTCGTGGCTGCTGGGTAAGAACTTGCAGCGGCCAATTTTCAGGACCCAATGAAGACTGAGATGTGCCCTCGATTTGTTCAGGACTGCCATCAACATCATCTCCATAACTCTTTGAATTAGTCATTCCACCAGGCTGCAAGCGAGCAAGTTCCATGTCCACCAGAACATCAAGCCAGGATTTGGCCATTGCCCAGCAAGCAGACTGCAATTGCGGTGGGCATACATCAGCCTTTTCATGTGATTCCTAATGCTATTTATGATAAATATACTATAATAAATGAAAGAAGGTAAACTATTCATGTATTTATATTCACTTAATAGACAATACTAAGTGAAGCCTGAAGAACAAAAAAACCAGAAAATTACACTGAAAACAAATTCAAAACCCAGCCTGGCAAGGTGTCAGATACAGTCTCTGTCAGTTATTATCAGCTGCTTCTGATCTCTTGTTTCCCCAAACCAGAGGTAGTGCATCGTGCACATAAAGCAGGGTTTCCAAGATGCAAGGTGTTCACACTACTCCACCTCATGACATGGTCAGTTATGAAAAAGGTTGACTTTTCTAATTTTCTTTTCTTTGTTTCTTTCATTCCCTTTTCCTTTTTATTTGTTAATGAAGTTTTTTACTCTCCAAATTCACTTATATTTTCCAGAACAATGCCCTTTTTTACCATAAAACACTAGATGGGCTTTCAGTAATTAGAGAAACTGTCATGCCTTGTTTTTTCAATATTTTCTTTATTTAATTTTAAGCATGAAGCCAATTGTTTATGTAAATCTATACTTTTCATCTCATTATTTATTTGGTAGCCCTTTTGGGGAAGCGTCATAGGTTGCTGAAATGGCAAGGAGGGACCAACTGAAAGCAACTGGTAGGATAAAGGGGAAAAAACCATTTCATGGTTCTTGATTCAATCAGATCTCTTTCGCTTATATAAATTCAATATTGCAATCTTTTATTGACATTAATACCTATTCTGCATCTATGAATGAGTAAAAATTTATGAAAAAAATCAGAAAATTTATGAAAAAAATCTGGGAAGATGATCATTATGGCAGATTTAATGAATATTAAGAAAACTTATAAAAAAGACAATACTCACCGTGAAACTTGGGTTTTCACTAGCTTTAAAGTTACTAAGGGCTCATTAGTTTAAGCCCTTTTAAAAGCAAAGACATTTTTTTTACTTTCCCGCCCAAATTTAATATATCCAAGTTTCAAAAAACTATTAAAAAATTATATGTGAATGCTTGTGCCATGTTTAAAAGTTTCACATGGTCTAGGGTTAAACAAAAAGTCAAAGGGTGTCCGCCGCAAAATTTAAATTAAGTGAAAAGGTAAAATTTAATCGAGATATGTGCATAAAAATTTCTTCCAATATTATGGCCTTCACACAGATGCCAACAACCAAGCCACTCATTTTAGTGTTCTTCGTAACACATCACCAATCAAACATTTGAAGTTGAACAAATTTCTGAAGCATCTTCACCACAATTATTCACAAATTCAAAGCTTTTCTACACTTGTAGCACCAGTTCACAATAAAAAGACGCAGAGTTCTCATTTGTTAAAGTTCTTCCCAGGCTTGGTGTCTAAGGGGTTGCTACTTTTGCTAAAGTCTTTGGGAAAACTTCATACAAATATTATGACTTTAGAATCTTTCATTTAGATTTTACAAAAAAGTTCATTGTCACTGAAGTTCATAAAATATCCATGAAATAGGTCGACATAGGGAGCAAACTAGTACATGGCCATGATGTCTCAAAGGTTTCATTCCTTTCCAACCTTTTATATGAACAACATAAAACCGTTGTCTTGGCAATTATGAATTGAGAGGCTGCAAAAATTATTCCCATAAGCACCAGCTGGCGTATCTTTCTGCCCAGCACCTCGTAATGGCTAGTCCAAACTGCATCTACCAAAATTTGCTCCTCCGTATTGCATGCCCCAGCAAACAGATATCATAATCATAACTTTAACTTGTCTATCATCTATCACTATGCCTCAGAGGCTAAATCTTGTGCTAGCATGCTAAACATAATTCCTTGCCAAATCTAGAATTTCCACATTGTCAGGATAAATGCTAACCATTAATAGGAAAAGGCTAAAAATAGAACCTGCAGAAGTTAAAGAAGTTAACATTAATTATGTCGATTAGATGGAAAAGACGAACCTCCCAGTCTGTACATATTGGAAGCAAACGCCTCAAATTGCTACACTGGGCTGCATATACAGCAGCTTCAAACTTGCAACTGTCTTTCTCAGCAATCCTCTTTAAAAAACCATGCAGAAAGCCAGACACATATGTAAGACTACAAAAAACAAACACCAGAGAGAATCATCAAACATCCAAAAACTTGAGTCTCAGTAATAATCCTATAGCTATTAAATGAAGATGTCTGCAGTTATTCATAATGAAAACCACAAAAAGATGGGATAAACACATATATGCAGTCTGTTGAACCAATACACCTTAAATTGAGTTGCGTTTTTGGCACACAGATGCTGCATGTTAATATTCAAATATAAGTCTTAACAGACAACAATGAACATAATGAGTCAAGTATGTGAAGAATTGACTTTGGAAGCCAAAGAATCAGATTCATCATTAGAACCCTACCTCTGATGCGCAGTAGGATGCCCATTTCCACAGGCGCCACTGGTGTCCAATGCCATTTTCTAATTCAATTGCTTGAAGAGTGCGATTTTTTCCGTTCTTTACCAGGGCTTCACAGGAAGGAAATAGATCCAACCCTCCAAATGGATGAAGAGTTGCCGCTCTCCATGGCTGCCATGCCATAACAAAGTATGCTTCATAAGAATATAAAATACGGGTTGAATTTACAATTGCATCTTCTTGTAACTCAACACACCTGTCCAGCAGACCGACAAATGTCACAAGCCTCATCGAGTCTCCCAGCCCTTAATAAAGTCCAGACATCTTCCAATAGCAAATTATCTTGTTTCTGTAAGGAAATATTGAAAAGTCCTGGTTTAATTGCCACACGATTAAGGATCTTATATGGGTACATGTTCAAGTTAGCGGCATCCACCCAACAATAGTAAAAGTAGAAAAGACATGTAACTATTGACAAAATGATTGCAATAAAAGTTTCAAGCACAATATGTTTAAAACTTAATTAGAACTAGGCTTCAGCTTTGCAACAGGCCCTGAAAAAGCAGTACCAGAAACTATATGAAGTGATGATAACAGTTTGGGCAGTACCAAAACAGGTATCATTTTTCTTCCTAATAATTAGTCTTTTGAAGTTATACAAAAGAGTTTTAAAATCCATTAATTCGCATCCACTTCATAGACACAAAAATTTCTCCAAAAACCTACAGTTATCAAGCAGCATCATATTTCCTGCAGCATGTAAGTGTTAAAATTTTTTGGGAGAAACTAAATAGTATGTATCTTTGCTTGAAGACAGAATTTCCCCCTCAACGGAGATTAGAAAATCGACACTATCTGCTTAAAAGGGCCTCGCCTATCTTTGTGTGGAGAAATAAGGTAGAACAGGAATAACTACCAATTCACATGCCGTTCTTTATGCAAAGCAAGTATAACCTATATGTGTTTGAGGACGAATGGCAATAAGCTCTCGATCAGAATTAGTATTTTAACTCAGATACTGAAGACGGGAAAAATCTTAATTCCAGCCCTCTTGGCTATTGGAAGCAGTGCATGGAGTAGAATCCTTGAAAAGAGGGATTATATAACATTGTATCCATCAGGACTGAGCTGCATTCTAAACCTTAATACAGGTGGATAAAGAACCTCTCTCTAAGCCTGCTGGGGCCAAGAAGGGGAACGTTTTGAAATATAACCAATTTCGAAGGGGCAACACAGACTTCAAACAGCAACATGGTTGATATTTAGTTTATGACCAATGCTGCAATTGGAATGTTACAGTGGGAATTTGTTTGCTAGAACTATCAGTATGTACAGGCAAGAGAAATACTTTGTCATCAGGCAGCTGATGCGCATGTTCACGTGTTGGAGCATCAAAATCCAAGTGACAAACAGTGTCTGTATCAGAACGACCCTTCTTAAGAAACCTCTGTGTGTGATGCCAGATTCCAGAGCTAGGAAGATAGGTTCCAACATGAGATCCTCGCACCTGAAATGACAGATAAGTCAACTGGAAGCCCCTACAATATTCATGCCTTCTAACTGTAAGGAAACCTATAAAATTTGGCTAGGACAAAAGTATAGCAATATCAGAACCTAGAGGGATATAAGACAAGAGCGAATTTCTATATTCAGTTGCATTAACAATTAAAGAAGGATCATAGACATTTGCCTCCTCATTTTCAATGTTTTTCTTTCCCTTTTTTTGTCAATAGAAAAAAAAAATTAAACTATAGGACACCCAGGGCGTGCAAACCCACGTACAAAGGGAGCCTGAAAAACTATAGCCATACAGAAGACAGCTCTCAAAACCAATAGGAGTCTTTAGCATCTAGAACCAGAATATATATAGAAGGAAAAAAATATGTGTATAATCCATTTCATAAAACAGACTCACTAAGAAGAGGAAACAAGAAGGCATCAGCCCACAAAAAATGGCTTCTAAACAAAGCCTTTCAAGTACAAAAACTAGACACCAGATTGTGCCACAATCTTTCCAGAAAGATGTGTACATAAGCATCTAACCTCCAACCTCTTCACCCTTCCACTTCACTATACCAAAGATGAAGAACTTAACACTAAAACTCTGTGGATTTTACCAATATAATTTTTCTCCTTCTAAAGCTCTCCTTGTTTCTTTCAGTCTAAACATGCAAAAGAACAGCAAGATGTCCATTTTTAGGAAATTTTCTTTTGATGTACGGTAATTAAACCTGTAATGACTATGATCCTACTCCTTGACTTTCTTGTCAAGACCATTTAATCCCAATGATAGAAAATAAAGATAGCCCACCACCACTATTATCAGAACAGAGTAAATACCATCAACCATCCACCAAACTACAGCAAAACTAGAAGATAAAACTCCTGCACTGTCAAAACCTAAAGTCAGCTACAGTTGACCTTATGGGTCCAGCGACCTTTGGCATAATCTTTTATGCGAGACATGGTTTAGTATATAACCATCAAAAAGTTCATCAGTTATAATGTCTTAGGTAGCTGACACGATCCTGTCCACAAAAAGTACAAAAAGATGTAGTCCCATTGGAACTGAAAGGGATTAAATTGTAAGAAACAATAGTGCTAGATGGAAACAAGATTCCGCTGCAGCATAGGTGAAAAATGTCAATTATCCTGAACAACAAATAATAATTTACAAAATGATTTGATGTCCCTCATAAATGAAATAAGTGAAGAGAGTTATGCCTTGCTTTCCAAATCAAGTGCTTTGGAAGCTAATCCCTCTAACCACTGAACAACCCGAAGGCACAACTGTGCCGTATGGTCATTTGAAACAAACTGACAAGCCTCCAAATGTGATGTCGTTGGATACTGTACTAAACAAAGAGAGAGGCGTCATTAGAAAAAAGGAAAGTATTATACTCGACTCTAAGTCATTTTGCAAACACCAAAAGATAACTGTTGAAACAACAAAATGCATTACCAAATATATATCTTTTGGGATGTCTTCATTCCCTGTATAGGAAAAAGAAATTGTCAGAAGCACATACAGGCAGACGGAGCTTCAGGAAGAGAAGGGCAACTCAGCACGGAGATGCATACATGAAATATTCACGTAACGACAGACAAGACATAAATTTACAAGTTGCTGGGAAAATAAAAAATTCAAAAGATTAGAGTGCCTCTAATTCTAGAGAAATGTTGGACTTTCATTTACAGAGAAATTTTCAGGAAAATATTTTTTCTGGTTTCTAGATTGTTTTCCTCTTCCTCCTCTTCTTTCACGACTCTACAAGCTCTCTCTTGCAAGACTTGGCCTTCCCAGTGAAATGCTTAGTCTTCTAGTTTTTGGAGCTTTTAAATCATCTGATTTACTTATAATTGTGTTCACTTTGATTTTATGAGAACTTAAAAAAGTTTGGAGCACAAGTTTGTTACATTGTTTATACTCTCTATGAGTCACCTTTCTCACACTTTCTGTCCCAACATTGACAAGAAATGTTTAAACATGAATTCTCCATAAATTCCCAATTCTCTCCTCATATATAATTGGAAACTTCAGAAACCATTTTATTAAATGATAAAAGACATCTCCTAGCAGTTTTCTGTGTCCACAAAGAATATTAAACAAAAAAATAACCAAATAGATCCTCAAGAAATTTTCTTCTCCATACTTGACCTTAGTCAAGCTCGCCAACTATTAAAATTGATTTTTAACAAACTTGATCCTGATCGCAATTCATAAATTTCATTTCAGATTCATTAACCAACCAATAAAAAGATTATTCAGCAGTGATCCTACTAAGGGATTCAAAAACGATTTCTAACTCAGGACATGGATAAATGCAAAAATTACAGCACATTTTTATGTCCAGGTAGTCATATGAAACATATTGACAGAAAAAAAAAACGAAAAAAACATCTCACATGATCTCAATGTATGGAGCTTCACAACACTCACCAGACACGAAAAATGACATGCTAAAATCACAATACCAGATTGTAAGGATAGATGTCAAAGAAATGTTCTAGCATATAATCAACTTCAATAGGTTAGAGATCTGTTTCCTTTTCCATATAGATACCACAGGAGAGACCATGAAGCAGCCTCATCAAGCAAGAATTGAGCCTTTTGTCTCATTAGCTTGTCCTCCACAACGCGATGCTTCATATTGGAACCATACCTTTATAAGCAAAAAGAGTAAAATGAGAGAGACGCACCACGCAAGGGTAAGAAGAGTACACAAGTGACCCACAATTATTCGGGCAGTGAATTTGCTAGTCCATGCACGTATTGTCAAAGTGTCACAGAACCAGTCATTAAGTACTGTATTATTCGTCTGATGTAAAATCTACCTGATTGACTCTGAAACATTCCTACAAGATGACTCAAATCGTAGTATTAGATCAGGTATAGACATCAGCCCTGCAAAAGAATATAACGTAAGACTCCACAGAGCATATCACCGAAAGTTTCACATTTAAGTATGTGAAATTGCATAGCACTGGAGATTTCACAAGTTTACAATATATATATATATATAAATATATATATTTATACACTTGTGAATTCCAGGTTAAAGGGAAGGGATAAAAACATACACAAAACGCACTTTCACACACACACAGAGATTAATTGCATGACACCTCTGCTAAGCTCACAAAAGAAATTAGAAGAAGCCCATGCACAGATTTTGAGTATGTCAAAATTGAAGCTTAAGCTTCCTTAGTTGATTTTCACTCTCCAAAGAGACCGCAAAATCCTTATAAAAGTGTCCCTCAACTTTTGTCTAACCATGCAAGAAGCACTAGTCTCTGTGGTGGTCTTCAATGTCCTCTCCTCACTAAAAAACTTTCATACGTTCTCTCCATGTTAACTTGTGTCTATTACTCATGAGTACACTCTCTCCAATAAAAGTTGCAGGCAATCCATGCAGATAAGAAAAACTAAAATTCTCTTTGTTGACAACACAGTCCATCCATACATAATAAAAAGGAGTTCTTGTAAGATAATAACAGCCAAGTCAAACATCAGGGCCATTAAACTGACACTCATAATCTAAGTTAAATAGATTTTGGAGAATCCTAAATAAAAGAATGAAAAAAATGGCCATTGCATCTGTTCAGATAAAAAAATCATTAAGAGGATACCAAGGGGAACCTTTAACAACATATTAAAAACAAATATAACAACTGCAGCAGCTTATAATCCCCTATTACGGCAATTAGAGCATCTCACATGACTGACCTAAGTAACAGAATGCATCAAAATTGCTGAACTTAAGATTGAGGCACATGTTCACGGTTCATCTCAGATTCAAATTTTCATGGAAATGTTCTCTATACTCTCCATGATATTAGCGCAAATAATCTATATGTGGAAGTGACCATAAAAATCAGCTACGAGATTAAAGAGACGAATATCTATTCAATTAATCTCTACATGCTAACAGTTAATTTACTTAGAACACCTTGAATAGCAGAATCCAGCAGAGAAGCAAATAAAGAGAACGTCGTCTCTCCACTGTCCGATAATGACTCATCCTCCTGCTTACAAGCTTTCAGTGAATAACTTCCATCTCTTCGAACTGAACCAAAACAGGCCTCTGCCTCCAACTTCCCATGATCCCCAATGGAGTATCTTCTCTTTGAAGAAGATTGGGTCCTTGCAGGTGTTCCCTCTGGGTAATCAGCATCGAATCCCAGGGCTTCTTGCTTAATGTCTTCGAGAAGAAGTGCGGCATTTGTTGGGCTGTGGATGCGCGGTCCATCATACAACAAGCTACCCTGCCTTACCATTGATCCCGAACGTTTCTGGGGTGATATGTTAGAAGTTGACAACTGCCCTCTCCTGAGTACACAATAACATGATTCAATCCTAATGACACCCTTTGCCTAGACAAAACTACATTTACAGACAAATAATGAGCACCCGACTCAAACCAGGCAAAACATAGTAAATATGGAGTGCTGTAAAACGACACCACTACCGCAATGGTGCCCTTAATTCGAAAAAACAAATTCAGATAACATCATTACAGTGAAATTGACAAGTACAGTTCGAAAGGAACAGGACGCAAAGAGGCCGCTGACTTGCAAACTTCCATATTAAACCTTAGAATGAGCGAACCATCATTTCCCTCCCGTTCCCACCAATCTCAAAAATCGTGGCGCACAAGATAAATCGGAAAAACGTCAAATGAAAGGGATGGACTGATCTACCCATATCGTCGGAACTGCTCTCTAATTGTGAGATCCTCTGGGTCAAAATAGCTGGGAGATGCGTCCATTTCGTCCTCCATAGTAGCTACGGGCCGGAAGCTCGCAGTGTCGGTCGCGGGGAAGAAGCAGCTCGGAGCTGACCCTTAAACCCTAACTCTTCATGCCATGCGCGGGAATCGAAGGGAGGATGGCAGCCGGACCCGGTCCGCTTTGTTGCTTTGGGTCCCGACCCGACTCCAGACAGGAGCTTATTGACCCGCCAGAGCCGGGCGGTCCATCCGTCTGGCAATGGGCCCGGCCCGAACATTTAGAGCCTCTATCACTAAGGTTCCAAATAGTATCCCGGACCGATGCTAATGCATTTGGTCCCCGGCTGAACAGAATCGGGCCGTTTCAGGCCGGGCCAACGAAAGCCGGAATATCTCTCTCCTTCTTTTTTTTTTTTTGTTTTGTTTTGTTTCCAATTAAAGAGAGCAGCACAAAACACAACCGAGAAATTTTCTTAAACTAATCTGATGACAGGATAATTCTCCAGAAAGTCCTTAATTTTTTACACTTTTATTAATTCAATTCTTTTTAGTTGTGCGATTGAATCCTAAATCTTCTCATATATTTGCCAATTGAATCCCTCCGATTATTTTGGCTAAAAGTCGTTGACATGAATATCGATCGTTCTACATTATGCAGCATGTGGTAGGAGCTGTGCTAATGTAAATAATTTTCAATGATATTTTTAATATTTTATCAAAATTTCATTTTTCTTTTCTTCATTTTTTTTAACACCGATGGCCAACAACAATGGTAGCACTTTCTTGAGGTAAGCGTCCCTTTGAGTCAGGGCTCGCTCCATCCGAACTGTTACCTTCTACGTAGGTCTTTCTACTTCTGACGCATCATAAACATATTATTTTTAGGCTATGAAAAGTTTAATTTCTTAGGAATATTTAAGAAAATTAGATTGTTCTTTGTTTTTCAAAAATCGATTTTTAAATTATTTATTTTCCTTCCTCCTCGAATGACAAACTTGAAAATGACGGTGGATTTTAGCGGTCGATCCCGAATGTGCTAGAATTTGTGAGATTCAATAAGAAGGTAAAAAGTTATACAAGCTCATAAACTATGCCTACAGTGCACCCTAACACACACACCCCCCCCCCCCCCCCGCCCCCTTTTTTTTGGTTTTGTCACAGCAATAATCCTCAATAATCTATGCCAAACATTTTCCATTTATCAAGATCTCGCAAGAACTATCAAAAAGCTATCTACATAGATTTTAGAAATACAGTATCTTGACATTATGATACAATTAACGTTATTTTGAATGAAAAATCATCTGACAAAATCTTCACACAAATAAATGTCACATATTTACAAGTCTAAATTTTTTTATGCCACCAGAAAAAATCCAAATTAAATGTATCACAATGACATAGGTTGGACTTTTTTACATCAATAAGAGTTCGAGATAAGTAAACTACAATGAACAAAATTCATGATTTTTTATTACATATCCCTAATAATCATGAATAGAACGTGAAAGAAGAATTATTCAATAAGACAAATTCTCACCCCAGCTTTTTTAAATTTACCAGCGATATAGTCTACTTCGCTGGCATATCATCTATTTGCCGCATTAGCATAAAAACCGTTGATAATATTTAAAAAGCCAATTTAAGATTTGTCCGATGTTCAACTTAGATGAGAAGTTCTTCATTGCTCGATCTCATAGTTTTAGAATTTAATCACACTTACATTAGTAATTTTAAAACTTTTAATGCATTCATCCTAGCTAGGTTACAAAAAGCCTAAACTAACGTTTAATTTTCACATCAAGGTACAGACCACCACTCTGGGGATTGGGAGGTCACTGTGTAAGCAGCCATACTTGATACATCACGAGTGCGAAATGAATGTATCGTTTTGGGTGGGCGTTTCCGATACGGAGAATGCAAGCAATTGCTCAAATTCCTCGGCAACCACAACGTGCATTCATCCGCTCTCCTGCATCAATCGAGTGTGGACTTTCTGTTCATGATGAGCAATCTTCAGAATCTGTCTTTACTCCGACTTCTCAATCTCTCGAAGCCTCGTTTCCCAGTCACGGGCCTCATAGTCTTGCTCGACAAAGTCCTTGTCGGTGCTATAAACAATCCGGTCCTGCCCGATGAATGTTCTTTGCGCCATATCCCGAGCACTCAGAAGCTACAAAAGTACAGAAGCTAAACCATCAGCTAAACATGACTTTAAGACAGCAAATTCCTGTGTAAATCAAGTACTACAGCCCCAAGCCACATTATATTGCTCGAGTTATGGGACGCATGACTGACTTTCTATGAGGACGATACCTGTGTTGATAGTGAGCTGGGACTCACAAACATTGGCATAATAAAGACAACCAACCTGACTGCTTGGCAACATTAAGAGAATTGAGTTTTCTCATTTGAAGTAACCTTTGTGCATGCGTGAATTGTTCCCATTTTCATCTTGACATTTGAATCTTGAATTATGTAATGATTAGTTTTTCTAACTTTTCTAGCTATCACTCCTGACAAGGAATCACTTATACAGCAACATTACTCGGGCGTTCATCGGATGTTAAGTGGACAAAGAAAAGCTACTGCAAAAGCCACTGCATATAGAGGATCAGAGAAGGTTAGGTACTCAAAACTTACAATTCTAACAAAAAATACCACACAAAGAATTTGCTCAAAAACAGAAACTATGTTGGACATTGGGAGATCGTTGACTAAAGGAATAGTAACTTTTTGCCAGAAAAAAGAATAATCACTGCTGGACAGAGCACAACGACCACATTATATACCTTCCGTCTCAAAGAAATATCCGGCAATTCAAGTGCTTGAGCACACTTTAGCCTGGTTTGGTTTCTTCTCTCAATTTCAGCATTCCTCTTGCGAAGGAGCAACCAACGGATGGCGGGAATTGCAAAAAAAGAACCAGCATAGATCTGCAGATATTTGAGGTCATAACGCAATGAATAAATATGGATATAGTATAAACTGCAGAGAGCTGCTCCATGATATCTTTGCAAAAACTGGAAAATATTGATACACAGCAAACATGCATCAAGATGTTGACGAGATGCGCTCATGAAATGAATCAAGACCCCAATCAGCAACATGCCCAGAAAGTTCACAGACTCAACTAAGACTTCATATCAAGAAAATTATACGGACACCAGTTCTAAAACATTCTGTGACAGAAACATAAAAAGCTACGATCTAGCACAAACCAATATAGTTCAGAAAAGTATGGTTGCGTTACGAGAATGAGCTTGTTGCAGTGATTTAAGGCAGTACAAGAAAACGAGAGAGAGAGAGAGAGAGAGAGAGAGAGAGAGAGAGAGAGAGAGAGAGAGAGAGAGAAACTGTCTATCATGAATAATCAATTCGGTCCAAAAAGTAAGACTAATTACAGTGGGTACAAAGGGCACTATTTTAGAAAACCGAGAGAAGAGATTTCCTTTAAAAATAAACCACATGCAACAGGAACCACCAGCTTAACTGCCATATATTCAAGAAAGAATTTTGCTATTCAGAGTAATGTGAATAGAACATATCCATGAAAACAACCACAGTCAAGACTCCATAAATCTACTTTTAGGGAGAATGACAACAGAAGTGCCAAAAATTATGTATGATACTTATTTAGTCATCCAAAAGAAATTTTTCGGATCATTTAAATGTCAATTTTTTTGCAAAACGATTACTTAAGTGTCAATTCCGATTTGTTTGCCCAGAAATCCGATATGGCCGTGGCCTTTTTTATTAATATCTTGAGCTGAAGTGGCTTGCTGGAGCTTTAGTTAAAAATTAAAAATTAATTAGATTAAAGAAAAAAAACCTAAGTACGGCCAAACCCTTTCTGGCATCGGTGAGGCCTCGACAGTCCCTGGTAAGGGCCTGCCAGCCCTCATCCTTAGCTTAAATTAAAAATAAGCTGATTAAAAAATAAAGAAGAAGAGAAAAGGCGCTGAGGGCTGCCACCTCACTGCCGCTGCCACTCATCATTGCCGGGAAGGGCCAGTCAGGGTGGGGCATAGCCAGTGGGGGTTGCCGCCCAGCCAGGATGGCCCTTGGCCATCACCTAGACCTAGCCGATGGCCCTCGGCCAGGTCTGGATTGCCTGCTGTCGGCAAGGGTTGCTGGCCCTTGGGCAGGGCCCGATGACCGCTGACCATCCCCTAACCTCGCCAGCCCTTCCCAGCGATGGTGGGGCGGCGGCAGTGAGGGCTGCACTGCACCTGGTCTCTCTCTTTTCTCCTTTTTTTTTTTATTTAGCTTATTTTAAAATTTAATTTTAAAAAATTATAAGTCATGTGGGATAAAAATTTTAAAAGCCACGCAAACTGAATTTTTTTAAAAATATATACCACATCATGATAAAATTTTAATGATAAATGCTACTCAATCAAAATGGCCGGAACTTATCGCTGTTGGACATAAGTGATCATTTTTCTCCAACTTGGTACTCAAATAAGCCGGCAAGAACTTTTGGCACTGAAATAATTGACGACACAACTTTTAGCACTTCTAGTATCCTTCTCCCCTACTTTTATGTTGAGATGAAATATACTAACTCTAGGGGGAAAAAAAGGTAAAACAAGCATAAAAGAAATTAAGGAGAATCAAACAGTTAATTATACCTGAAGCAAGGGAAATATGTCACCAACAAACTTAATGAACCCACTTGGTAGAGCAGTATAATCCCTTTCATAACCAAAAAACTAAGTCAGAGAGAGAGAGAGAGAGAGAGAGATGATATATTCAATTGTGATAGCAACATACTTCAACATTGTTCCAAGAATGATAACACCGAAAAGATTAAGCCCGCCCAATCCAACAGCCATTGCCCTCTCCGATGCACTAGTTTTACTGCAAAGTGAGCAAATATAAGGGCAAGCTGCAGACTTCTTTACAAATTAATGATTACACAGAAAATGCTACCTAAACTGCCATTTCCTTTCTTTGAAGAACTTTTCTACTCCACCAACCCAATCAGTCCATTTTCTACCCACATATTCTTTTCTTCCAGTTCGCTGGGAAGAAGCTGTACGCTGAAGAGATGGAAATCTATACAGAATGTTTCCCTACATTACAAGCAGGCAGAAGAATCTTTCAATGTATGATGTGAAAATTCAGCTTGGAAAAGAGTCCCATGAATTCAGATATCAATGTGTGCAATTGGTAAAATTAATGCCATCTAACACCTTCATTTACAAATATACAGAGATGTACTACGCCGAATACGTGATGATCACGATATCTAAAGGAACATGTACTTTTACAAGGACATATCCCAGATATAGAGCATTCAATTGACATTTAATAATACCTCTTCATCTATCTCTGGCTGTCCATCAAAACGCAAAAGCACAGGTAGGATGTATGATTCATCACTCTGGAAACAGATTCAAGAGGGCTCAATAAGTGCATAAGCCTTTAATGACACTTGGCCGTAGAACACATATAGCCCCATAAAACTCATAAAAGCCACTCATGGTAATACACAAGAAAACTCATTTAGGATCTTTACAACATCTATAACAGAAAATAATACATTCTGTCATACAATCATTCCATTAATTTCAAAATCAGACACACCTCATAGAAAGATCAGTCAAAGAAATTAACTTAAGGAAACAATATACTCAAGTAAATGAACCAACCAATTGATTCCGGTATGCATTTTACCAACATAAATTGGAGAAAACTGTCTTAAGCATTGTCGATTATGAGCTCAATTTTGTACATGCAACTTCTATCTTTCATTTCTTTTCATCTTAGATCAAAAGGAGGAAGTATAGAAAAGGCACCCCTCAAAAACTTATCAAATGATAGCCAAGCAATGACAACAATAGAAAAGAACTTCTATCAGGACATAAGAATCAAAAATACAAAGAGGCACTATAACCCAGCAACTATAATATTAGGCATACCATATCTGTTGTCTTTTCAACATCAAGATATGGAGCAAGTTCTTCAGCCGCAACAATGCCACCATTAGATGAAATGTATTGACCAATCTGCAGAAACGTTCAAAAGCAGTAATATATATATATATATAGGGTCCACAGAAAAATGACTAAAATGCTTAGACTTCCAGCTATTTGATACACAATCTAGAGAGCAATTCCTATCCTGAAAATCAGGCAACCCATCATGTTTCAAGGTTTCACTTTTAGAATCTTGATAGTCTATATTTTTTAGCATTTATGCATTGCTTAAGATTTTCCTTTTCTTGGAAGAACATGGAAAGTACTTTTTACATGTATGTAGTTTACAAAATTCAAAGAACAGATGATACACCATGCATAAATAGTCTCCAAAGGTAAACATGGTAGACGCTAGGTCATTTGGATCTTCCGTCATTGAGCTTCACCAGGAGTTAGCAAGTTGCGCTCCAACAACGTCCTTGACGATTTAAGAGGGTTGCTACTTTACTTCCTGATATTAGTTATTTCTTACGCAAGTTGAGCAAGCCAAGAAGAAGAGAATGATGTAATATCAAATAAATGATAACAGCGACGGACCACTGAACTCAGTCCTCAAATATTACCAACTTCCACCTTTCTTCTTCAATTCCTTGATTGGGATCACCATCACCAAATACAAAAGAGAAAACCTGCAGCAGATCAATTTATAAAATGATCTCTCACTTTTCGTCCTGAAAGTAGGAACAGACAATAGATGACTGATAATGACATACAGACTCAATGAAGTTCATTCTGCCGTCATCTGCTTGTATCCGTCGTCTCCTATAGTAATATGGATCCCAATACCTTCAAAAGCCAAACATGGGACACATCATTCGAATCACATAGCTGTAATAGTTATGTTAACCTCAAGAGTATGTCCTCTTATGCACATTCAAAGACTGAATTGATAGGAGTATAAATTTGTGCAATTTTTTATACCGATTTTTTAACTAAGAAACATGAGGTGCGTGCATCATCCAAACATCCAAGTGGGTAATCTTGAAGCATAAAACTTTAAGATGCAGAAGAAGTCTTATCAGGAAAGATAACAGACCTTTCTCCAGGAGAAGCTAATACATAGTGCAAGAATATTAACTTATTTATGAAACCAAATTTGACTATGCATCTCATGCATAATACAACAACAGCAACTAAAATAAAATGAATCTAACTATTGACAAAGTGATTGTGCATATATGGATTACTTTCCTTCCGAGTATACATGGGATTGAATCACATAATGTAGATCTACACATTGAGTGATGAAACTTGTTGGATTAGAGAAATGAACATCAGCAAATTTACTGCCAAATCTGGACAGCAGAAAGGAACACTTGCCATCTCAGTACCTTATTTATGGATTACTTAAATAAAATAAAAAAAGGTCAACCACAAAGCCTTTAGTATTCTGCAAAACCTGACTCGACTTTTTTTAAATTAAACAAAACCAAAAGGTGTCTAGCCACAAAAAAAAAAAAAGGCAAAAGGTGAAAAAGTTTGTGGCATATGTTGGATCTTATCAATAAAGAATCACAATCAAAGCTCCATTTAAAACCCAAAAAAGTGAGACTGTCTACCAGTGAGGGAAAGCAACCAACATACCAAAATAGATCAGTTGGACTCAAGTAAAATGTAAATCCAGAGTCATATGATCTGCCTCCACGTCTTCCTCGGTTATCTTCCTCACTGTCACGTGAAAATTCAAGCGCACAATTTATGAGTTTATTTGCACTTCCAACTATAGAAACAGATAAAAAATGAATAGCAAGTCGAACATCACTGCAGAAAGGTACCTTCTGCTAGAGATAAGAGCAATAATGGCAGTATAAACAATAACTATTGATGCGATTAGGGCTGTCCCAAAGGAAACTCTCACTATATACTCAGCAGATGCCTGTTACAAGATAAATTTCAAGTTGAACAAGCATCAACAGAGTTTTCCAAGAGAAAGCTTGGACAAGAAAAGGCCAAAAAGAAATCAGTACCTTTGCCTTATCAAGCCAAGGTTCAATTTTTATCCTAAAAGACTTCGTCGCGAGTTTTGCTCGATAATCCTTCGGAAATACATACAAGACGTCGCCTTCATCTGAAACCTGTTGAATCGACCTTGAAGAAACTATTTTTACTCAAAATAGAACTTCAAAAGACCAAATCGTAACACCACTGTTTAAAGATAATAAGGGTCCATGTATCTCCCAAAAGAGAACATCTATGCTGTTTATTTGACTAAGAACCTCTAGAATGAATTAAAATGTCAAGAATAGAATACCAATTTCCACTGTTTTTTCTCCTCAATGCCTTTTCAGAAAAATGAGTCTTACATACTCATTTCCTCCACCAGCAATATCAATTCCCTACAGTACATAGAGAGGACTTTTATCCGGGTAATCTACCTGGTTACATTATACTGTAGGTATGTCAGGTCAATCTCAGTTAAAGCCAGAAAGCCAAAGAAATTAAATGACTTGACCGAGACTTAATAAGTTTGAATCCCTGGCCTCACCTTAGCTTTAACCAAGATAACAACATGTTTATGCTTCTCCATTATTATGTTCAAACCACCCCTTTATTCAACATCATACTTGAATTATCACATCTTTACACATTTAAACACAAAAGGCGCTTGCTCCTCTGGGAGAGCCAATCACATATCTCTTGAGCTCTACACATGACAGATGTTTGCAATTTCCAATCACAGTATGACATCAGCATCAAAAATTGTAATTTCATGTGAAACAATACAAAATTCATATGCTATGTTGCTAGGTAACACTTTCCAATTATAAACTTATCAGTCAAAGAAAACCTAGAGATTTTACATACGGACAAATGATTTATAGAGATAGGTTTAGTAAGGGATTAACAACCATCTTCTACATTAATATACAACCTTATGATTACTTCTCTTGGAAAATTTAACTGCATAATGATTGAGCTTATTTACTAATGATACTTGGAATCTTTTGTACAGGCTATGGTAACCGACGATCCATCATGATTACATTAGTTCTTTAGAGGATCGGAAGCTCAAAGCCTTCGTGAACTAGTTTCAACAACAAATGCTTTTGCTCAAGGTTTTTCAGAGCCAGGTCTCTCTTCGACTAGATCAAGAAGAGGGCCACATCATTGGAGTTAAAAAATTTATCGATTGGCTTTACATTGACTTTTATGTGCTCCAATTTAAAGGGGAGAGAACAGATACCATCCCAGATCTACTATGGATTAGTGAGAATATAGTCAGTTCATATTAACTTATTAATCATTTTTTGCAACTTAGCCGATGCTCCTTGTATGGCTGGAGAGGTTTTTATGAGTTTATACCAAAGGATCAATTTGTCAGCTACGTAAAGTTTTGTCTCTGATGTCAGCAAAACTTCTCTTCAGGAACAGTCCAAAGTTGACAAGCTATAAACTAAAGCTCAAATTCATAAATAAGACGATCCTCAAGAGAACCATCAAAATGCTCCGCCTACAGCATCCTTCTCTTTCTGTTCCAATAAGCCTCATTATGTGGTTTTGAGTAAATTCCCTCCTTCAGAACCAGCCATGGTATGATTTGGTGTTTCCAGTGGATTGTGTTCCTTAAAGAAATACTGAACTTTGAAGTGCCAAATTTTGGAGTTATAACCTTTCACCATTGTAAGGGTCATAAAGACATTCTTGGATACTGCAAAGAGTTGTTAAGCACATAACTATTGCCCAACAATATAAACAAGAAAGGAAGATCAAGTTCATTCATTGTAGGATGACCAAGATATCAAGGAGCAAAAAGACACATAAAGATGAATGTTGTATTTTTGGCGAGCCAGGTCACGTTGCTTGCAAGTGTAGTAAGCCAAAGAAAGCATCAACTAACACTAGCACTGTGCAAGACTTCAGCACTGGTTTCCTCACTACATGCATTGGCCAATTTCAAACTCAAAAGCCACAGAACATGTAGCAAGAGACCGGGAGACGTTATGGAGTAGCATCAAGCTGTAGATGGAAAAATACATGAGCACATGGAGGAAAAACTAATATTGAGCAAAGCCGAAGAAATTGGCATGCGAAAGGTTAACGGCACAGTCAATGTTTCACTTTTCTTGATCACGATCCCAAATCCATGTCTGTGACATGGATATGCCAGTGATCAAATAGTAGAAAGTCAGCAACTAAACCGTTGTCTACTCACATGCACCACCTAAATGGTCTAAAGGCTCTGGAGCGAATTTTGGATGATTCAAATAGGCTACTCGCTCTGGCACACACGGATTCTGATGTATCTCATATTAAGTACTACTTGCCAAGCATCTCCAATTCACTGGAGAACTTTAAAAGATGAACTGACAAGTGGTTCTTCCCGTCTTTTCTTAAAAGCCAAATCTCTTTCTACACTCCCACAATCATGGGAAAGCTTTCTGCAGTTTTGGGAAATTCAAGCTGCCACCATTTCTCGTTTTGATTAATCTAAGGGGTTGTACCAGGTCGGCCATCATGGACAGCTCAATCCCAGTTCCAAACCCAACATATCGTGATTCGGCTTTCACTCATAATTCGTCATCTTAAAAATGTAACCTTTCTACACGTGCACCTTGCGCCATGTTTTGTAAGGCTTCCAGATGGCATGGCACTCCGCCCACCCAATGACATTCAAGGAAAGGTGCTCGGCATTAGAGTTTAACAGAAACTACCTCCAAGAAGCCATCGGTGTCGGCAGCAAGTGCCTGCAACGCTCGCTGAGCCTCGTTCAGCTTAAGCCCGGCCCGGCTCGCGACGTCGCCGATCGTGACCCTCCGGCCGCACGAGTCCACGGCCTCCATCGCCCTCTTCCTCACGTCAGAGGGCAAACTGTCGCTCTCGACGGCGCCTCCGGGCCGGACGCCCGTGGTCACGTCGACGGCCGCCCGCACCACCGAAGCCGGCGAAACCCTGAATTTACGAGCTCCGAACGAGATTCGCGGAAAAGCAGAGGCCTGCGTCCTTCTGGGGAAGCAAGCCGGAGGGCGCCTAAGGGAGAGGGAGCTGGAGTGGAAGCGAGAGCTGGGGGGCAGAGTAAAGCAGGCGGAGATGGAGCCCATCGATTTCATTGCGGAGAGGGATTGATGAAGTGATGGGAGGTCTTCTTGTTCATCGAGTTTTGGCCTTTGGATGCAGGTTCGAGTGGCTCAGAAATGGAGGTTCTGAAGATTTTTCTGTTCTGATGGAGGTTTTGCCCGTGTCTTTGGAATATCTAAGCCTTGCGAATACAGAGGAAGAGGATGGCGCTCGCGTAATTACCTCTTTCTCCTTGCGCGGCCCACCCGGCGCCCCTAATATCCCCGAAGAATGAGGGAAAAATGGAAATATTTTTTAATAATTATTTATATCTCTTAAAAATATAAAAAAAAATTAATATTATTCTTATTTTTAGGAAAACGTTTTGTCATATATTGTTATTCACGAATTTATTTAACTCCATTTTTTCGTTCAAAATGAATTACCTATAATAAAGTTTGCTAAAAAAGATCGTTTGTATTACTTTAAATATTTAGTTGATAATAATATTTTTACTATTGTTCGTTGATGGACAATAAAATGATCATTTATTTATTTAACAAAGACAAAACAATGAAGTATAGATCTAATCTCCACAATATGGATTGAAAGCAATGAAGTCCAAATTTGTCCATCAAATCCACTCCTTGATCGGGTTTGCCTACACTTGTACAAGCGACTCCACCTTCGTGGTCCTTCTCAGTCCATGGCCGGTTCTTCTACATATGGCCCGAGAACTTTCAAAGCTGGAGCCATGGCCGTTAGATGTTTTCTCTCTCCTTACCTTTTCATGTTCTTCCTCTCTCCCACGTTCAGCGACCGACTAATAGAGAGAGAGAGAGAGAGAGAGAGAGAGAATTTGTGCGAGCGCGTGTGGCGTAAGTTGTGGAGTTACATGAATGACTGACCCAAAGAGGGAAGGCTTAATCACATATTTGCATCAGCACAAAAAACTTAAACATGAAGCCTCAAATTACCAGGCTGTTGAAAATCTCCGTTTTCTTACTTCCGTTTTGATTTGCGATCTCCACTCGACGTAGCTATCTCTTGACACCTCAATATTCCGGCAGCACCACCAGAGCATAACCACCTCTCGCTGCCTTTATTCATGTTCCATCTCACCCTGTGCATCGCCACAATCTTAGGAGGAAAAGTCTCCAACTCTCTTGAAGTAACTGTCCTATCTGCTCCCTCAGGAACCGCCTCTGCCTCATTGTCCCTTTGCATTCCAACGCGCGGCTTCTTCTTATTGAGCTTCCCAGAGGCTTGGTTCGTTTTGCTCTTGAAAGATGCCAACGTCTCCTCCCATCCAGGTTCCACAGTTGAATCATCACCATAGCAGAGTGCTGCCAAAAAAAAAAAAGATTGAAACTTGAATGACTCCTGAATAGTTTTGAAATGCACGCTCTCCAATCAAAATTCATGTGATATTACTAGGGTCCGCCATATACCTAGTGTTTGCTCATCTGGAGCAGGTCCTTCCTCCTCATTTTCCATGGCTTCTTCCACCTCGGCAGATGCAGATAACATTTCGCGCGTCGAACTTGGGGTCCCCTTGAGTGGTTTTCCTAGTGTGATGGGAGTATCTGATGACGACATGTTAAGTACAATTACTGATCCCTCCTCTGCGACAGACGAACAGAGGAAATGTGGGGCTCGATGTCGTGATGGATCCTTGTCTACTGCCTTGGAGGTGAGCTGATCACAGTGAATGAAATAAGAGTCCAGTTTTGCTGAATTGTCACATATAAACTTTTATATTACAAAATGTTAAAACAAGTGATAGAGGCATCCTGTGTTGCAGTCGAGGCTTGTAGAACTTGCTCAACCTTGCAGCACTTGCAACTTTAATCTGCTTTCGCTAATTCCCATACAACATTGAAAAGACAGGAGAAAGAGTTCGATGCAAGTAAATTACTTGGATATCACTAGCTTACACTCTGACCCAAGTAGCATGATAACTCTTTTAATTCATCCTATTGGCTCAGCGTGCATCTATGCCATGTGAATCATTTGTTACTCTTTATTTTTGTTGGTTCTGGATCTTGCCTGTGCTCGCCTTAATCTTTGCTCGTGTCACACACCAGATGGTCAGTTGACCCATAAGGCCCAACTATGACAGAGGAGACCCATGTGGTTCAAATGTGCACTACAAGCCTTGAATGCGACACCTCAAATCCCATCATCAGACATGATGAGAGAAAAAGGATGGAGGATTTCAGGAACATCAATGTAAATAGAACATTTGCTATATAGAACATTGAGTAGGACTTTATAGAGTAGAGTCAAACTGACCTGGAATTGGCAAACGTTTCCATCAGCACCGCTATAGGCAACAATCCCTGATTATTCAAATTAAAAGGCAGGAATTGGTTAGTTAATTTAAGCGGGTACAATCATGAGAAGAAGACAATAGTCGCGTAAAATTCAAGCTTGCAGTGAACTGTTCTTGTTTGGGGGGTAATGATAGAGCCGAGATGATAAATTTAATCGATCCTTCTAGGACAAAACGAAAAGACAAACTATACTAACATCTACATGCCTTTTGTGATGCATTTGTTGACATGCTTCCAACAGAAATTTCTTGTGACAGTGCTCAATAAAGAATAAGCTTTAAACATCTGAACAAAGATAAGGATACCAGTATGTCTTGAGACGTGAACACTCCAGATGGCAAAGGATGAACAGTACAACGTATGCAACCCTTGTTTTGTGCCACAGAAAGGTTTTCCAGTGACAGGACCATCATATGCAGACCTCGATAAGCTTAGCAATCTCACCGTTCCATCGTCAAATGATAAAAGGACACATCTGAAACAGAAAGAAGGTTGATACTTGCAATTGCAAGAGAAAATGTCAAGGCTATGAGACATGCTTTAGCATGTGCAAAAACGATGATACCTAGGATCTGGCAGCCAATCAAGGCTAAGGATATTCTTGGGTGCAGAATGAATGTGCCACAAGGGATGAAATGGATCACTGCAAACAACCAGGAGTAACTGATAAGTTCTACCATGCAACATAATTAATTGTTGCTAACAAATAAGAATGAAGAGACATACTATAACCATAGCAGAACCGCAAGAACACCTTCAATAAGACAAGATGCTCATTCGGGGTGCTTTTTGGCCCTCATTTCTGCTTCTGGTTTCTAGGCTCTCATGATTTATTTTAATGTTAAAAAACCAGTCAAAAGCCCACTGGTAGTAGCTAAGACTAGAAGTATGAATAAGCTAGTTTCTTGAATGGTCATGCAACTTTGGTGTTCAATTGAAAATAAATGAGCATGCGATGCCAAAGTTACCCTTTAAAGTGTGAAGACTAGGCTTACAACACAATTCTGCATACATGCTGAAAAGCTGCAAGTATGACAATTTCACTTTGCTCCTTTCAACTTGTAATTTAAGGACAGCTAAGGCAAGTAAAATGTCCCTGCTCAATTGACATTCACAACCAACATCCTAAGTTATCTTCAAACAGGCTCAATTCTACATTTTTTTGCTGCAAGACCGGTCTCCTCATTTTTACTGCAACCGAAATCAGAACATTGACCTCAACATTAAATCCCGGTATAAACAGTATGCTCGCTTTAGCATATTAGGCATTAGAGTGAGAACCTGGTTGAACATCCAAGCATTCAATTGGCTGTTGTCATCTCTATAGCACACCTGTCCCCAAAGCATGCACCATGTTCTCCAATTCAAAACCATCCAACAGACTTTCTAAGAGCCTATCATATATATCTGCAACTCTACGAAAACCACGCGCAGATGGATTTTGTCTCTCTATTGTAGTGTATATTGCAACCTCAGACAGAAGTAGCATCTTTCATTGATCAAATAAGAACAAAGTTTTATAGCTAAAAACTAGCAATCTCAGTTATTAGATAGGTCTTAATAATGATGGCCAATCTTTGCAATGAGAGAATATTAAGAAATGTCACATGTCATTGAATATGAAACAAGGCACATTTCAGATACAAACAGTTCTAGCATAGGCATGACAACTTCTCTAAGCATCATTAGAAGTCAACGTCAATCCTAATGTTCTTGTGCAAGTACATATACATCAGAAGAGTGACAATTCTAGAAATTTTATCAGGACACAGAGGATCTCTTAACATGGATTATAAAGAATCAACAATGTGTTACAATACACACCGCATGTCCCAGAACTTAATGCCTCCATGTCCAGCAGTGACTATGACATTTCCACTCTCAGGATCACTGCAAAATGTTTATATTCCAATAAACGACTCAAAATATGTCTGTTTAAGGAAAAGGAAAGGAAGTTCAATGATTTCACGCAGGACATAAAAAAAAATCCCAACATTTACCTACTGACAATCTGAAAGGAATAAAAGCACACAACTGAAGTAAAAGTCACCTTCCAAAAGGGGCCCAAGCAACTGCTCTGACAGGAACTGTATCTGCAGTGAAATGAAGCAAAGGCCTTGTATCTGCAATTCAAGAGCATAAATTTGATTAATACACTAATTAAAATTGATGCAAGTGCCAATGAACCAAAAATTTTCACAATCAGAATGGAACAGACTTGTGTGTTGACAACTACCTTCGGATGACTTACTTGCAAAGAATTTCCACAAAGCCACCTGAATGTCACAAGTTTTTAGTTTCATATAACAATGTAGACTAGACAGGCACTCAGAAAAAGATGAGCAGCTCAATCAAAGGTACAACTGGTGATTAAATCCAAATAATCCACAAACATAAGTTAGCAATTCTCTTCAAAGGATGTAAACCTCCTTGTCGCAAGCCATGTGCCACTTCATGTTGCATAATGAGAGTTCTCGATGTTGGATAAATGGCGGCAGTTTTGCCTTAGAATTGGTCCAATGAAACAGAAGCACAGGCCAGGCAGATGAGAGAAAGCACAAAAAAGCCCTGTGGACCCCTTGAGCGAATATGCCCTCAAGGATGGAAAGCTTCCATGCCAAGGCTTGGTTTATGAGGCCGACTGGTAGGCCAAGCAATTCAAATACCATAATTATATTGAAAGATCTACGACAAACCAAGGGATCAAATCAAGATTCATATTTGTCTGGTCATTTCATACTAGCCTCCCAGAATCATCTTGCAGGAGTACAACAATGAACCATTGAAGTTTCGCAACAAATTGCAGAACTCACAGCGAAAATGATGAAAGAGAGAGCTGAAGCTCTTTGTTGGGAAAGAACATAAAACAATAGCTCTAGTGTAGTCACCTAAGGTGATCTCCTCTTTGATAATGAAAATCATACTTGAATATTTCCATACTCCCTACACATGCTCAAAAATTCGGAACTCTAAAATCCATAACATTCCTAGGTTTCTGGACCCTTTTGAAGACAACATACTCAAATTAGGAAGAATGCCCAAAATATCATCCCTTCATTCTTCTATATTCCTAAAATTAAAAAACTGTGTTCATTAGCTATATTGACATAGGAACTCCTAAGAACATCAAAAATTTTGTCATACCAGATCAAATGACTGGCATTATTCTTATGGTTGTGTGAATTAATTTGAATAGGAAAGAAAATAAAAGATTTTTCCTAATGGTTAGAAGTCCATTCATTTAAGTTTTTTGGAGGAAGAAAAAAGAATAAGCATATGAGTCAAATGAATTCAAGTATTTACGTCGCTGGGAAGACATTTAGACTTTCAGGCAGGAATTCAAAGTATAGCCTGAAAAGAAACGGATTCATTATATAATGACATTAGTAGGCATACCGTCCCATCGTGGCACCCAACAAGCAAGTATTCATGCGGGTGAAAAGTCGACCATTCAACAGACAGCGGGATGCTGTGCAAAGAATAAAAAGGAATTCACTGTTAGAGCTACTAATTATTGAAGTGGCCACTTTTTTAGAAGAAACATAAAACCAGTGCAGAGGCTCTAGTAGAAGCATAGGGTTTTCAAGCTAACAGCTGCCTCTAGAACCAAGTAACGTGATCAAGTGAGGGTGAATCGAGATTAATCCAGATCATTGAAAAGAGTCTAGGCAAACTATAGGATTCTTTAGGTAAGTTTGGCCCAAAAGGGCTGCTACAGCATTTAACCTAATACAAATGACAAAAGGACCAACACATTGTATCATAGCAAGATTTCGTCTTTTTATTCTCTTTTTACCTAATAAAGATTGGAGATCATGGAGTTTTGGACTAATAGCATAACTGTTCCTATCTCACCCCACTAGCAAGATCTTGAAATGGAAAACAGCCAATAGAAAAGCATACAACCAGCACCTCATCAATGGAACATGAGCACCATGTCTGAACCCATCTAATCCTTGGACATCTAACTCTATTGTGTATAATAATCAAGCTATCTTAAGATAAATATCTTAAAAGCACAAAGCTACATTATACTTTCTACCTAATCTAATCAAAGTAGCTGTCCGTACAAGGATTGAATCACTGGATCACATAACATCACTTCATTATTCCACAAAAGCAAACTGAACTATAAATAGGCTGCAGGTTGAACGGAAGTTATAGGACAAAAGAAAATCAGAAGTTTATGAAAATAATGGGGGTAAGCACGAAAATTTATGCATTGCATATCAGTCAATGTGGTGTGCTAAAACAGGGTAAAGCACAGCACCAAAAGAATAAATCAGAAGAACTACCCTAATGAACTACAAGGCGGCAGATAAAAGATATCATCTGGTCCCTGACTCTCGTAGCTATCCAACCAGATCATTCAACGACAATTAAAATCTTCACTTCAAAAAGACATAGTCATTGTGCAATTGAGAAACTACTCTGCTAATACTTTACAATCGACATATATATTACCTCTGTATGCCACCAGATTTAACTGTTGAGCACCTAAATACTGGCTCCAGTTTTATAAAGCGAGGATCAGTATCCTCCCTTTCAGTAGAAGAATAAATAACTTTCACTATTCGAGGCAGTGGAACCTCCCACCTGCACTTGAAACATAGGATCATTATAACTAGAGCACAAAACTCGCTGTTTAAAATTGTAGAAGTTTCTTTTCTCTCTCTTATTAACATACATTGTCTATGAAAGGAAAAAACAAAAACATAGAATATACAAAAGCTGGTAGATGGTGAGATATAATAATCTAATTAAATGGCAAGATTGGGAGATTAATTGAAGATACAACTATAATTTCCTCTCGCTCTTTGAACATCCACAAAGTGGCAGTTCTTCCCTAGCAGGACTGTTTTTCTGTGAGGGAATATAGCCTATACAATAACACCTACATTTTACCATTTCAAACAAAGGATAATCAAAAGAGTGACAATTCAGAATAAAAAGGTCAGATGGTACTCTAGAAAAAAAACTTGTAAGAAGGATTATCCAAGATATTTATTATTGAGGAAAGATTATAAAACTACGGTGTCCCAATTTCAGCATGGAAAATGTTGAAGCAAGTCTCTTGCAGCTAGATTTCAATGGTTCAACAGAATCTAAATCGCATGTTAAATAATAGTGTCATACTCTCACAAACCACTTTAAATAACACTGCAGACTTATACAAGAAGCTAAAGACAGCGAAGAACATTCTCCAGCAGTTCTTTTTTTAGATAAAATGTGTTACTATCACAATAATTAGATCATCTTTGTGATTTCCACTGTTACTATGTTAGATTTCACCTTAATGGAGCAGGTGCATGGTTATTTACTTGAAGAAAAACACTATAGCTGAAGGACAAATAAAATGTATACAAAAGAAGGATAAATCTAGATGGACAGCACTTACACTTCCAGAGACCCATTCCCCAGCAGAACAGCAAGATAGCCCATCAGATGGGGGCATTTGGTTTCATGCATATCAAATGGCTGCCACTTCACGTCCCACGCAACTTTTCCATTGTGAGCAAGGCAAAACACCAACCTTGGTGCACCAACATCCTCCAATATTAAAGTACCAGAGACTGATCTGCTATTACTTTCAATGGCATTATTTGCTGCAGAACGCTCTTTAAAGCCAGAATGGCCTTGCTGACTTATACAGGGCAAGAATCTGCCCTCACATTCTGTCATTATTGACACATGTTCATCGACATGGCAGCTTTCCACACCAACATAATTTAACCTTCTATCAGTATTTGGAAATGCTGCTGCTTCGCTACTTTTTCGTTTTGGGACAGAATCCTTCCCTGTAACTTGTGGGCTAAGAACCCCCGAAACCCCATCTAATGTATATGATACTGGTGTCTTCTCCACAAAGTCACCAGCAAGAGGCTGACCAAATGGAATGTTGCAATTCAAGTCATCAGATGGTCTTTCTAAGGGCTTCTTTCTAGGTCTTCCCCTAGGTTTTGGAGGCTGAGATGATTTCTCTTTTAAGGATTGTGAACTTAATCGCCTTTGTCTAGGCTTTTCCACTAATGATGCCTCTTCCTCTTCTCCACGTATATTAAGAAGAGACCATATTTGAATGAAACCTCTGCCAGTAAGTGGGTCACCTAACTTGTGCTGAGAAGATCCCCGAGGATGAGCAGCAACAGCTATGAACTGAGAAAGCAGGATGATCTTTAAAATCAATCACGCTGCTGACATGCAAAATTAGAGTCGCATTTACCTATGCATAGCCAAATCAGCACAAGCATCGGAGATTGCAGAGAGTGGACACAAAGAGCACCACTTGCAACTAGATTAATCCATCTTAGTCATACCAAAACAAGTTTGACTAAAAGCTAATTCTGTTCATTCCTCAAAAGCTCAAACATCTCATCTTGAAATTGTAAGTAGGCATACTGCACAAAATGCTTTCATTGTAATACGGTCAACAAGTGTCACCATGAAATTAGGTCTTACTACCATAGACGACAGGGCATAAACTTCAGCCTTCATTCAATCCATGAAGTGCTTAATTTAATGCAGAATGGACAAACAAATAAGCTACTTCATTTGGGGTAAAATTCGCATTATTAAAGGGTCCAATCCAGCTATTTCACTGAAAGACAGGGGAAAAGAGGAAAGTAAATCACTAAATCAAAACTAAGAAAAAAGATGGCCGCACTCTCCATCATCCAGAGAATAAGGAATTTCATTTACCACCTAGAATGCATGTATTATATCCCAAACTCATAGGAATAGAGGAGCCAATATCGAAATTAAAGAAAGCATTATAGGAGATCCTGCACACTCATAAGAGCATTAAACTTGTTGCCAAATTATTCTGACCACAGATTTGCCAGAATATACACGCTGTCTACCACAAACTTCTCCAAGTAATCTACAACAATTTTCTAAAAATAGAAGTGGAGATAATCAATTGACTACAATAATATAATTCATATGTATGTCTACATGCACACTCAATGCGCCCCCTTGGCAACTAACGCTTCACCGAAGGGAGAAAGGTACCTCGTTGTTAGTTTGATATTCTTGTCTATGGCAAACTCTTGGACACCAATCCAGAGCCCAAACTGAACCTCCAACATAAATGACATAATCCTTGCTGCAAATAATACAGTGACAGATAATCGGAGATGTCACCCTTATGCAATATACAGAAAAGGAGACGTATCACATAGGCATAACGCAACATGAGTTTCCACAGTACTTCAGAAGAAATAGCAGCATCTATGGACAATATCATTGACTGCATATCACAAAGTGCAAGACAATGATCACGTGAATTTGACTATACAATAGCCCTACTTTAAATGAAGGGTTAGATAAGCAGGCCCATATCCAGTTATGAACAAACAGTACCTACCAATGGCACTACCAAGCAGCCAAATAATTAGTACAAGGCTTTGAAGGGGAGAACAAATTTTAGCCTTTGGTCAATAGAGCATAGCTGTCCATCAATTAAGCAGCCATAAACGTTGAGTGTGATAGCATGGTAGCTTGTTGCCACATGAGTTAGATGAGAAGATTGGCAAACTTGCAAAATGATTTGGGTTCTTTACCAAGCTAACTTTAAGTTTGAACATTTATAAGATTTAAATGAAGTGATTTTAGACTAGCAAGTCATGGTTACCTTAGGTCAAGCTTTCAAATATCAGAATCCCTGCTCACATCTCAAAGTTATGCTACTCTTAGAATTTTGGTTTTTTTTGTCGCATCCTATTTGATGCGGTTCTGACGTAGATCTTGAGCTTGATGAGCAGAGAACGTTGGAAATAAATATACAGATATGCTTGATAGAAAGTTCTATCACTTTACTAGTAGCTTAAGCTTTTAGAAGAAAGAAGTGCTTAAAAAAAATAATCTACAACACAAAGTGAAACTGCTCCAATATTGCTAACATTATGCCAAAAATAAGAGAGAGAAAAAAAAGGGGGGATGAGGAGAGAAAACTATTGCAGGGGAGATGGTATAGAACAACATCACTGATCCAGCATTATCAGCCCCCAAATCAGGCCTTTGGCTTAAGATACCTGAACCCCAGAATACCAACTTAATGTCTTGGGGCATTGAGCTACTTGCCACTGGGTTTCTACTGCAATACTTTCCAGCTAAACTCCTACAGAGATTACTAGCTACAGATGCTGCCTATTTTGAGATCCTCCAGAATCTCATGGACAGAAAAGTTAATAACCATCTTATGATCCATCATTATATCGGCCAGCTCATACCTTAAAACGAGGGGTTCAATATAGGATAAATAAGAGAAACATAGTAAGTGATTTCAAGATTAGAATGTGAATAAGTAGCATAATGGGCATGCGATGCTGACAGCCTACCAGTGGTTCTTTAATGTAAGTGGTGCAATAATTTCATATAATATTTCTAGGAAATTAATTAAAAAGTAAGGTCTTTGAGGTTGGTATCATCTATCATACATTACGAAGCTTCCAAACCAACCATCAGAACATTCTTTTCCTGCTTTAAGAACAAAATGTTAGGTACAAAGCATGTTTAATATATAAAGTATAAATAAGAGAACAACAAATATGTATATGCCGATGCACACAGAACATGATTACAACAGTGAATATTTGCAAAATTCCATAAACTATATGAATACCATATTTGTAAGCTTAAATGCAATAGAAACACCTGTTGCGTCCTGTGTGGGATCCATTATCCTGCATCAGGTTTGCAGTTCACACCATCAGAATGAAGTGATTGTAAGCAGATGATGAATAAAAGCTGCTGGAAGTGTTAATGATTGCATTGCTCTATGTACATAGTTAATGAATGACATCCATTGGATACTATCAGTACTGAAACTTTTCAAAGGATCACTTAAAACTCTAAAAAAAATTTAAAATAGGTCATTTGAGCATTTCATTCAATGTTTCCATAATTAAAAAAGTCATAATGCATAATTTTATTCTGAAAAAATTACCACTTAGGATTCTCCGGCAAAGCTAAGTCTTTGGAAACACTCAAACTATTTGAAAAAGTTGTGACGCCAAAATTGTCATTCATGAAGTTTCTTTTTTATTTTTTTGAAAAAAAAAATCATCCGTAAGGTTGTGATATCAAGCTATATGTTGTACAATAAGTTTCACACTTCGACCATCCTCACACAAAATAATAATATGATCTGTTCCAATATGCATGCATTTACAGGGAACAGGACATGAAAATGAAGGCTCATAGAAGAGGGAAAAGAAAAAAAAAAGACAGGTGCAAAATCAAGATTTCAACAGTATAATACCTGAGGAACACTTGCACACGAGAATGGTGGCAAGTTTACCTTAATGCCACCATCCTGTTCCTGCAAACTCCATGTTCCCTTAGCAAATTTGATAACCCCTGGTTCATAGTTCAAGTTCCTCCATTCCTCCTTGGCATTGCTACACTCACACATCACAAACAGATAAGAAAAGGATCTTCAGGTAAATTGAGAAATTGGCTTTTGCTTCAGCAAGAAAAAAAAATTTACAAACCACAGGACCAATAGAACTTTAAAAAGTTGACTTCATAAATGAGCGCACTAATGTGCACTTAGAATCTAGCAAATGAGGATGAAGGAAAGAGCTCAAGCAAGCGAACAACCAAAGTACGAGCCAAATAAGCTCAAATTGAGCTCACTATCACTTCAAATTGCTTGAGAAAGAGATTGAAGAGGACAACCTAGCAATATCATCATCGTCAACAGTGCCAGGGTCCTCTTCGCCACGAGGCTCCACGATCAAGTCAACCGCTCTGAAGTGAAAGAGAGTTCCTCGTGAACATGAGAAAATGACTCTTGCTTAAGAAGCAAAGAACTTACAAAATTACAGCAACAACAGAAGTCCGAAGAGTTGGGAGATTCTATTAACGCATAGGCGTAACAATGACTTGTTACATGCAGCATGCATGAAGATCAGAGCCCAAGCAAGCGAAAAACCAAAGTACGAGCCAACATACGCTCTTATTGAGCTCACCACCACCTCAGATTGCTCACCTGAAGAAAGCGATTGAAGAAGACAACCTCGCGATCTCACCATCATCGAGAGCGCCGACGTCTGCTTCGCCGCAGAGCTCCGCGACTGACTCCACCGCTCTGAAGTGGTTCTCGATGGAGCAATCGAATGGCCACACGCGGACCTCGGTATTGCTCTCGCGACACTCCAACAATGGCGGCGCGTTTTGCCCGGCGGCTCTCGGTATCTTCCCGTCCTCAATCGGATCGGCCTCCGCCGCCGATAGTTTTCTCCTTGCTCGTCGTTGACGAGCGGCTTCCATGGGCAGTGATCAGTGCGCAGAGTGAATTGCGCGCGCCAAAGTGAGATGACGGGTTTTCGAACTCTAGTCTCCGGTGAGAAAGCAGAGCTTTGTATTTCCTTGATGCGTTTCGAACCCTAGACCACAGCATGCTAGCAGTACTTAACGTAAAACCCGGGCAAAGGCAAATATCCTAATAAACCCCCAGTTTTCTGTCTAATCTCAATTCCATCATCAACTTTTTTTTTTGTCTCGACAATTTCCCGATTTGCTCTATATTTCCAAATCTACCCGTGCATAAAAAAATTATTACTAACTCCTATAAAATTGTTCACATTATTTCATTTGAAAGTGTTTATAGAAATGCGCACGTGGGGTGTGTTTGGTTCAACTTTCTGAATGGGTTTTGAGAAAATGCAAAGTAATTTAGGGTCCGTTGTTTGGCGGAAAATAAAGCACTTCCGGAAAATATTTTTCAGGAAGTCATTGTCCTGAAAAATGACACATTTTTCGATATTCGTTTGAAACTTAAAAATTTTCCAAAAAATTTTTTCTGGAAATCTTTTTTGAGAAATTATCTAGCGACTAGCGACCGACGGCGGCCAGCGGGGGGTGGCGGCCGAAGAGAGGTGGGCGGGCAGCGGCAGGTGGCCGAGGGGGGGGGGGGGGGGTGGCCGATGGGGGCGACGGCCGGCGGGGGGCGGCTGACGGCGGTCGGCGGAGGGCGGCGGCGGCGACCGCTAGCGATTAAATTGCTCATAGACTCATGACGAGATCCGAAAATGTTTTCCGCTTTTCAAAAACGGAAAAAATTTTCCTTAATTTTAGAAGGAAATCTTTAGTTGATTGGAAAACATTTTCCGCGGGAAAATATTTTCCGCCCTCCGAACAACCCAATTTTTGGAAAATATTTTCCGCCAAATAAACGGACCCTTAATGTAAATGACTTTAAGGAATCATCATGATATTGATAATTTAAAAAAAAAAAAAAAAAAGAACGGTGGCCATTTCAAATTTTGTATTAAATTGAAAGTTTAAGGTTTTTTTCTAAAACTATAAGTTAATGATTAAATTGAGATATTTACCAAAAAAATGATTAAATTGAGATTTAATCTAAAGTTAGAATTTTTTTTAAGGAAGTATGTACAAATTGAAATGAGAAGATGTATCAAATATCCAATGGCGAAAATAAATCAAGTTTAATTGAATGTTCATTGCATATAATGTATTAACTTATCAAATTAAGATAATCGCCACATTTCCATAATAGATTCGTAGTCGGGTATTTAACGGTACAATTGATGAGAAATCTTACAATTATACCAATCAAGGCACGAACATATTATATTTGTGTTAATTTAATCATAAATATTACAATTATACCAGTTAAGGCATAAACATTTCCATGATTTGCTAATATAGTTCATAAAATTTATTGTGATCGAAACTCCGTGGCATGATCAACAATGATGTAAACAAATTTTATTATTTTTAACTACTTTTTTTCTAATTCTTTTTAATTTATTTATTGTGGACGATGAGGGTCACAACCCCCATTTAGGCCATCGTCTGCCAATGACGAGAAAATATTCAGTAGTATTATAGCGCCACGTCATCGGCTAACGTGGTGCGCATTTTACACATGGTATCGCAAAATAAAATAATAAAAAATTTAGAAATGTCTTATCATTTATAAAATGCATGGCGGTATTACATGTAAATTTATTATTGATCTAAGTGCGAAAATACGCACCGCGTCAGCCGATGACTGGCGCTATGATACTATTGAATATTGTCTCATCACCGAGCGAGAGCAGTCAAGCCCTTGCCCAAACTAGACCCAACCAAATTGATAAGTTTATGACTGTTTGTATACTATTTCCATTGCAATTTCCAAACCATACCAACGTCCCCATCCTCCCACCGACCACAACCAGCAAATTCGTGCTTGTCCCGAGAAGCTATCTTAGGCAATCTCATCGTGATCCCCTCAAAATTCGTGTATGTCCCGAGAAATGTAAATTTTTGGGGGTAGATCCGTAAGGCCGTCCAGGATGGTGGCCGGGTTCGACCCTATTTTATACATACTTCGAAAGAATGATATGTTGTATATTCAGTTCATTGAGTATACATACGTGAATATTATAAACAGTTACTAAGCTCATGGATTATCAATATAATTAAGTCGGGTATTAAAGCTATCCACATAATTTTACGAGTAATTTTTTTATAAATAAAGTATGCAATGGATAAATTTCCATTTAACTTCATATTAATTCTTATATCTCAATTCAATAAACTTTACCAAGGGTTAAAATGATATATCTCTCCTAAAAAAAATCAAGCTGGATATGTGATTATTGAACAAAGTTAACAAATTTTCGACCAAAAAAAAAAAGAACAAAGTTAACAAATTAAGCCGCTACACAAAAAATGAACAGAACTTCCATATTCAAAACCTATACAGTATCTTCTCCTTCATCCTTTAACTCAAACGTGCTGTTTTCTTGTGCAGAAGTAGGGCCGGCAAAAATGGGTTATGTACCAATTTTGTGATCCAATTTCAAAAGACCCAAAATTATGTGGGTAACTCGTTATCCTAAAATATGGGTCAAAATAGGTTGATAAAAGTTAAAGTCTAAAAACGGATTAAAATATGGATTATTAGAATGACCTAAGTCCCATTCTTAAACTTCTGATTTATAGAAGTGGAAAAATCGTTCTCCTTTCAATTTACTCATAACCACCTTCTAAAAGATTAGTGGTGACTGGTCACACCTTTGAAGAAACTAAGTTTTCATAATTAATGTGTCAACAAGTGCCATGACCAGAAAGGATTGAGAGGATTCAAACCGTGTGTTTGACTAAGGTTGGCCCACCAAGGTTGGTGTTTTGACCTAGACGAAAATGTCTAGACGAAATGCTTACGTCTAGACGAAATTCATTACGTCTTGACGAATATATTTCGTCTAGACGTAATATTATATTCGTCAAGACGTAATGACGAATATATTACGTCTAGCCATTTTAGAGCGGGAGTTAACAATCACATATGCCGCAGTTCTTTACTAATTCTTGACGAAATGAATTGACAGCCTAAAGCGCATGCCGTGGTCCTTTAAATGAATTAATAAATGAATTAAACGAAAAATTTAATTCATTTAAATATGGGTTATTAGAATGACGTAAGGATTACTTATCATTTAAATCTAATTCATGACTTTTTTACCTTCTAATTATACTTATGATTACTTTGTCATCTAAGATGCCATATAATCCTAAATGGTAAACATGACATGATTGGGTTTTCCATTACAATTTTTGGGGGAAAGGGCATCATGGATTCATAGTCCAGGCAGGACAAAAATAAAAGCGAAACCACAAGGCAGCAAATATGATTGGAAATAGAGTTGCGCTCTCGATTTTGGACAAATGTGCAAAAGTTGCAAATTTAACATTTTAATGAAGAACTACTATTATATTCTGCCCATACTTTTTGCATATTGTCCGAACATATAATACAGAGTAAAAAGCTCGAACATTGACTTTACATGATTTCCAAACATCTGAAAGTACAGAAGGAAAAAAATGAGATAAATGGGGTAAATTATCATAAGCAGATCAACTAGACAATGTTCTCCCCAACTCCGCCTCCACCACCACCACCACCAATGGCTCGAGCTGCAATGTTGTTATCCGTCGATGATTTTTTCTCCATTCGCAACATTAATTTTCATAAGTTTTTTCATGATCTCTTTTAATTGAATGAACAAAATTTTGAATTTCAAAGAAATTTCTCCACACGTGGACTTGATGATCCCTTTCATGTTCTGATAAATTTCTTGGCGATTGGGATTTGTAGCTACCATGACAAGGAATAAACCGTAGATATCCCACTTGATATAAGAATTGAGTACGATCGAGTTGATGGCTACTCCAACAACGAGACATCCTAGCATAAGAAACATGAAATTGATGAATTTCTTTCCATCATTGCTCTGTGCTTTTCTCGAAGTGATGCGAAAGAGCACGATGAGAGCTACGGCTATCAAGATGAAGGTTGCTTGCTCAATTAAAAGTAAATCTTTAACTCCTAGAAGAGCAACTGACCAGCTAAACGAGGATATCTAGAATTTTTTTTATTCTTCAATGGCATCTTTTGTTCTCCTAAATTACCAAAACATAACAGCATGGAAATCATTAGTTCATGAAGAGAATAAATGATATCGGCTTTGAGCACGAGCTCTCCACCAGCATGCTTAAGTGTTGCTTTATGGAAGCTTAATTATGCACAAATAAGATTGTACAATGAGTTGTACATATGAAATATGATGGTGATAGTCTTTCTCAAATTGCATTACTACCAGTCATATGCGAATCCAAAATCAGCAACTAGAGCTTAACATTAGGGACCTTCAAAGTCCATATAATTAGTCAAAACAGATCACTTGGGATAAGTAATGGATGACTCTTGATCGACACAATTGGATTTTTCAAAAATCACACATATTAAAAGCTCCAACAAACATAGGAAGCCAAGTGTGCCGATTGATCCTAACCCAAAGAGGATAAAGGTGTGCTCTGGTCACCATCCAACACGGGAACCGAGATGAACCAATAAATCTTGGTGTTTCCTAGAGGAATCGGCAATAATCGGTCCAATTCTCCATTATATAGCCGAATCGAACCGACTCAAATTATTTAATTTTTTGTTTTCTTATTTCGAAAGGAATCTTAAATTAGTAAATCGCAAAATTATTCATATGAACTAAATTGGCACAAATTCAAAAGATTTAAGATTCTATTGGAAAAAGGATAAAGGAAAATTTAGAACTGAATGTATATAATTAAAATGAATTTAAGATTTTTTTGTATATTTTTTTCCAATTAATGAACATTCTAAAAGGCGAATGATTTACATGATAAGCAAGGCAAACAACCTACACCAGCTTCATTTGTTCGCGTTGGTTTTCTGGCGAATTATCGCTTAATTTTGAAAAGTCCTTCGTCCGCGACCTGTGAGGCTCAGAAGGCACGAGATGCACAAAACATGGGGACTGGGGAGAGTTCTATCTAATATTCTGAAATGTCCTTTTTAGAAGCTGTTGAATTTCGTCAATTCAACAGCTTCTGTTGAATGCCGCTTCATCTGCAAAACGATTACGTCTTGTGGGACCCATTTTCGTCTATAAATCCATTCATCTGCAAAAGTACAGGCAAGGCATGTGAGCATATTGTCATTCGTAGAAGCTCCAAAATCATTCCATCATTCACTCGTTCATTCTGCTCTCCATTAGTTGGAAATTTGGCCCATATCCGCCATGCCCGGCTTCAACACTCCAACTGAGGCTCACAGGTTCGTTCTGCATCCTAGCTAATCGTACTTCATTTCTGTTGCTTGTCTCATTCTATCTGCGTAGCCTTCCATTCAATCATCGCAAAGTCGCCAACTCCGTTGACTCGCCGAACTGGGATGAAGCTCCTTTGGCGTCTTCACGGATCGGCGTGACTTCCTACATCTCTCAACTCTTGTTTAGAAACCCTAATTCAACCTCTGCGTGCAACCATGCCCTGCTCCAGCGTCGAATCCTTACTCGAAATGTTGAATTGTAGAGTTGGGCGTTGTTACTTTTTTAGTCAGTCCCTCGATTTCTGACCCCGTCGATGTCACGGGCGGTGTAAATTACACAGTGGCTTTTTCGATCTTATGATATAGAGAGAGAGAGAGAGAGAGAGAGAGAGAGAGAGAGAGAGAGAGAGAGAGGGAGGGAGGCGTGCCTACCGAATGAAAAAGAGACAGAGAAACTGAAATTGGGATGCGATTTACTAATTTAAGATTCCTTTCTAAATAAGAAAACAAAAAAATTAAAGTAATTTGAGTCAGTTCGATCCGGCCATACAATTGAGAATTGGACCAATTATTGCCGGTTCCTCTAGGAAACTCCAAGACCTATTGGTTCCCGCATTGGATCGTGATCAGTCCACACTCTTATCCTCTTTGGGTTAGGATCAATCGGCGCACTTGGCTTCCTATGTTTGTTGGAGCTTTTGATATGTGTGATTTCTGAAAAATCTAACTGTGTCGATCAAAAGTCATCCATTACTTTCCCCAATCGATCCATTTCGACTAATTATATGGACTTTGGAGGTCCTAATGTTAAGCTCTAGCTTGTAATTTTAGATTCGCATAGGAATGGTACTAATGCAATTTGGGTAAGAGTGTCACCATCATATTTCATATGCACAACTCATTGTACAATCTTATTTGTGCATAATTAAGCTTCCATAAAGCAACACTTAAGCATGCTGGTGGAGAGCTCGTGCTCAAAGCTGGTATCATTTATTCTTTTCATGAACTAATGATTTTCTGATCTCGCTGTTCTATGTTTTGGTAGATCGGCAGGACAAGAAGATGCCATCAAAGAATCAAAAATTTTCTTGATATCCTCGCTTAGTTGGTCAATTGCTCTTCTAGGAGTTAAAGATTTACTTTTAAACGAGCAAGCAACCTTCATCTTGATAGCCATAGCTCTCATCATGCTCTTTTGCATCAGTTCGAGAATAGCACGGAGCAATGTTGGAAAGAAATTCATCAATTTCGCGTTTCTTATACTAGGATATTTCGTTGTTGGAGTAGCCATCAACTTCATCGTACTCAATTCCTATATCAAGTGGGCTACATACAGTTTGTTCCTTATCATGGTAGCTACAAATCCCAATCACCAACAAATTTATCAGGACATGAGAGGGATCATCAAGTCCATGTGTGGAGAAATTTCTTTGAAATTCAAAAATTTGTTCATTCAATTAAAACGTAAACTTATGAAAATTAATGTTGCCGATGAAGACAAATCATCGACGGATAACAATGTTGCAGCTCGAGCCATTGGTGGTGGTGGTGGTGGAGGCGGAGTCGGGGCGAACATTGTCTAGTTGATCTGCTCATGATAATTTACCCCACTTATCTCTTTTTTTTTCATGTAAGTCAACATCTGAGCTTTTTACTCTGTATGGGCAGAATACAATAGTAGTTCTTCATTAAAATGTCAAATTTGTAACCTTTGCATATTTGTCCAAAAATTGGCAGTGCAACTCTATTTCCAATCACATTTGCCGCCTTGTGGTTTCGCTCTTTATTTTTGTCCTGCCTGGACTATGAACCCATGATGCCCTTTCCCCCAAAAATTGCAATCGAAAGCCCAACAGGGCCAAGAAAGGACTTGTTGCGATATTCTACTTTTCATGCTTGAAGACATTTTTGCACGGATCTCCATGGTGCATCAATTGGGCCAAGATTGGGTTTTCGGCCTTCTGAAGTTCATGATCATATTGACGGGCCTTCGACGAGCCGGCTTCCCCGATTGGTTTCCTTATTGTTTCTCGGCCCAAGCATTCTCCAGAGCCTTTCCTGCTGGTTTGATCGAAATACGCATGATGGCAAAAGACATCCCTCCTTCATTATGATTAATCAATCAAAGCCTCCTGATAATTTAATACCGAGACAATTCGTCTGCAATCTACCCATGAAGAGAGGGACTAATCTATCGCACTAACTATTCAGGTAGAAATTCTTTTGTAGTTCGTAATCTCCTTTTGAAATTGTTAATTACAAATACATCAAGTGAATCGTATGACTTCGTAAGATTACAGCATAACCCATCACTTCGGGTCCCATGCTCAAACACCAAGTAAAACCCCTCCAATAGTGCTAACATTATGCCAAAGATAAGAGAGAAAAAAAAGGGGGGTGGGGTTGAGGATAGAAAACTATTGCAGGGGAGTTGGTATAGAACAAAGTCACTGATCCGGCATTGTCAGCCCCCAAATCAGGCCTTTGGCTTCAGATACCTTAACCCCAGAATCCAACTTAATGTGTTGGGGCATTGAGCTACTTGCCACTGGGTTTCTACTGCAATATTTTCAAGCTAAAACACCTACGAAGAGTACTAGCTACAAGTGCTGCCTATTTTGAGATCCTCCAGAATCTCATGGACAGAAAAGTTAATAACCATCTTATGATCCATCATTATATCAGCCAGCTCATACCTTAAAACGAGGGGTTCAATACAGGATAAATAAGAGAAACGTAGCAAGTGATTTCAAAATTCAAATGTGAATAAAAAGCATAATGGGCATGCGATGCTGACAACCTAACAGTGGTTCTTTAATGCAAGTGGTGCAATAATTTCATATTATATTTCTAGGAAATTAATTAAAAAGTAAGGTCTTTAATGTTGGTAACATCTATCATACATTATGAAGCTTCCAAACCAACCATCAGAACATTCTCCTCCTGCTTTAAGCACAAAATGTTAGGTGCAAAGCATGTTCAATATATAAAGTATAAATAAGAGAACAACAACTATGTATATGCTGATCCACACAGAACATGATTACAACAGTGAATATTTGCAAAATTCCATAAACTGTATTAATACCATATTTTTAAGCTTAAATGCAATAGAAACACCTGTTGCGTCCTGTGTGGGATCCATTATCCTGCATCAGGTTTGCAGTTCACACCATCAGAATGAAGTGATTGTAAGCAGATGATGAATAAAAGCCACTGGAAGTGCCAAAAAACTATTTCAGTTTCATACAGTTTGGTAAAAAAACCTTTAGAAACAACCCTTTTGGTTGCAAACCTTCTTTTAAGAAGTTCATTCAAGTGTCCAGCTACTTAGCTTCCAGAGAATCCTCCGTGACCATATTTAAAGAGTAGGATTGTCAAATGTGACTTTTCCGACAATTAAACATCAAAAGGGACACTCAAATGATCAACTCCAAAAGTTGGGGAACTTAAGTGAACACATGAACTTCTAATGTCCACACAACACCACAAATGTTAGCAGCTTCAAACTATCAATTAACCAACAACTGCACAAAAGCATCATTCCAATGATCAACCATCATCGCATAAAATCTAAACAAAAAAATAGCACTTCTAGCACAAAGGAACCAAGCCCAACAAATATGTACCAAGCAAAGTTGTTGAGGGCATAAACTTGACCCAAATTTAAGACTTGAGACTCAATTGGTTGAAACTTATAGGAGGAAATGATACTACAGTTGGATGCATAAGATCAAGAAATAGGGCAGAGAGAGGCACTAAAGCTGTTCACCAACTATTTTTACGTCTGTGGCCAAAGATAAGAATTCCGCTTCTATAAAAATCATGAAGATATTGGAGAAGCTCTCTAAACATTATTCTGCAATTTAATTGATTTTCTCTCCCTATCAAAATTCAAAAACTAAAGAGTCATTGTAGAACTACAAAAAGGGACTTCAATACTAACGAACAAAATTGATTCAAACAATCTCAATTGCCAACTTCACCCATCTCATTCTGTAGACGAATCTAGTGTTCGGCCATGGTCTGAGTCCCTATAACCAATATTATAGCCCTTCTCAATCAACCGTCCATACAAACACAACCCACATGTTGTCATCATTAAAACCAACTTATCCTAAGTTTTAATCTTATTGGAGATCTCAATCCATAACAGAAGTAATTTTTTGCTTTTGAATGAGAACTCAACATCGTCTCCTTTCTCCTGCTTGTATCACGAATTTTAGTGGGAAAATGAGATCAAGCAACAAATTAGGATTTAAATGAAGTTAATGCTAGTGCTACAGTTACATCTGGCAATCAATTTAGCCCAAATTCCTGAATTTAGGGCAACTTTATGCCTCGACTACATCATTAAAAGCCAGAGTTCCTTTTACCTTAGAAATGATGTTCTTTGGTTAAAATATTTATCGTGTTGGTTGATGGTAGAGGAAGCCTTTGTGCTACAATGACAAGTCAATAGATAGCTTGAAATTGCAAATGACCGCGTTGGTCTATGTACATAGTTAATGAATGACATCCATTGGATACTATCAGTTCTGAAACTTTCCAAGGGATCACTTACAACTCTAAAAAAATTACAAATGGGTCATTTGAGCATTTCATTCAATGTTTCAATAATTAAAAAAAGCCATAATGCATAATTTAATTCTGAAAATATTACCACTTTGGATTCTCTGGCAAAGCTAAGTCTTTGGACACAATCAAACTATTTGAAAAGTTGTGCCACCAAAATTGTCATTCATGATTTTTTTTTTGAAATAAAAATCGTCCGTAAGGTTGAGATATCAAGCTATATGTCGTCCAATAAGTTTGACACTTTTAGCATCCTCACCCAAAATAATGATATAATTTGTTCCAATATGCATGCATTTACAGGGAACAGGACATGAAAATGAAGGCTCATAGAAGTGGGAAAAAAGAAAAGAAAAGAGAGGTGCATAATCAAGATTTCAACAATATAATACCTGAGGAACACTTGCAGACGAGAATGGTGGCAAGTTTACCTCAATGCCAGCATCCTGTTCCTGCAAATTCCGTGTTCCCTCAGCAAATTTGATAACCCCTGGTTCATAGTTCAAGTTCCTCCATTCCTCCTTGGCATACCTAAACTCGCACATCACAAACAGATAAAAAAAGGGTCTTCAGGTAAATTGAGAAATTGGCTTTTGCTTCAGCAAGAAAAAAATTTACAAACCACAGCACCAATAGAACTTTAGAAAGTTGACTTCACAAATGAGCGCACTAATGTGCTCCTAAATCTAGCAAATGAGGATGAAGGAAAAAGCTCAAGCAAGCGAACAACCAAAGTACGAGCCAAATAAGCTCAAATTGAGCTCACTATCACTTCAAATTGCTTGAGAAAGTGATTGAAGCAGACAACCTAGCAATGTCACCATCGTCAACAGTGCCAAGGTCCTCTTCGCCACGAGGCTCCACGATCAAGTCAACCGCTCTGAAGTGAAAGAGAGTTCCTCGTGTAAGATGAGAAAATGACTCTTGCTTAAGAAGCAAAGAACTTACAAAATTACAGCAACAACAGAAGTCCGAAGAGTTGGGAGATTCTATTAACGCATAGGCGTAACAATGTCTTCTTACATGCAGCAATGAGCATGAAGATCAGAGCCCAAGCAAGCGAAAATCCAAAGTACGAGCCAACATACGCTCTGATTGAGCTCACCACCACCTCAGATTGCTCACCTGAAGAAAGCGATTGAAGAAGACAACCTCGCGATCTCGCCATCATCGAGAGCGCCGACGTCTGCTTCGCCGCAGAGCTCCGCGACCAATTCCACCGCTCTGAAGTGGTTCTCGATGGAGCGATCGAACGGCCACACGCGAACCTCGGTATTGCTCCCGCGACACTCCAACAATGGCGGCGTGTTTTGCCCGGCGGCTCTCGGCATCTTCCCTTCTTCATTCGGATCGGTCTCCGGCGCCGATAGTTTTCTCCTTGCTCGTCGTTTACGAGCGGCTTCCATGGGCAGCGATCAGTGCGCAGAGTGAATTGCGTGCGCTGAAGTGAGATTGGCGAGTTTCGAACTTCCGTCTCCCATGAGAAAGCAGAGCTTTGTATTTCCTTGATGCGTTTCGAACCCTAGACCACGGCATGCTGGTAACAACCGGCCAAGGGCTAATTCCCTAATAAAACCCCAATTTTCTGTCTAATCTCAATTCCATCCTGAACCTTTTTTTTTTCTCGAGAATCCCCCAATTTGCTTTATAGTTGCAAATCTACCCACGCATCAAAAATTTCTTATTGGCTCCTTTAAAATTGTCCACATCAAGAGGTAATCATTATTTTCATTTTAAAGTGTTTATAGAAAGCGCAAGTCATCATAATATTGATAATTTTGAAAAACAAAAACCGGTGGCCGTTTCTCAAAGTAAGCAAATTTTGGATTAAATTGAAAGTTAAATGTTTCTTTAAAAAAAAAATTCACGATAAAATTGAGATTCAACCTGAAGGTAAAAATTTTTCAAGAAGAACGTATAAATTGAAACAAGTAGATATATCACACCAACGGCGAAAATAGACCAAGTCAATTGAATATCCATTGCATAATAATATATATATTGATAAATAGCATAATATATTAACTTGTCAAATAAAGATAATCGCCACATTTCCAAAACAGATAAGCAATTGGGGATTTGATGGTATAATTGACTTGTATCATTTCAATCTTATTGATACATATTGGGTTTATTTATACCATCAAATATCCAACACCACAACAGTCCATATCAACTAAACATGCATTATAATTTGGGAGAAGTACTAAAAAAGACATAAACGTATTGTACTTGCTAATATAATTCATCCAATTAATTTTGATCGAAAATCGCTGCTACGTGGCATGATCAATAATGATGTAAACAAAATTTATTATTTTTAACTACTTTTTCCTAATTCTTTTTTATTTTTTTATCGTGGATGACGAGGGTCACGACCCCATTTAGGCCATCATCTGCCACTGACGAGAAAATATTCAGTAATATCATAGCGCCACATCATCAACTATCGTAGTGTGCATTTTACACGTGGTACCCCAAAATAAATAAAAAAATGAATAAATGTTTTATCATCCATAACTGCATGACAACTTTTGCGGTACACATGTAAATTTGTTATTAGTATGTATGACTAACGCTATGATACTATTGAATATTTTCTCGCCACTAACTCAGAGCAGCCAAGCCCTTGCCCAAATCAGACCCAACCAAATTGATAAGTTTATGACTTTTTGAATACTATTTTCATTGCAATTTCCAAGACAGACCAACACCGCCACCCTCCCACCGACCACAACCAGCAAATTCGTGCATGTCCCCAGACGCTATCTTAGGCAATCTCATCGTGACCCCCTCAAAAAAGAACTTTCTCCCAGTTCCCCCATGCAAATTTGAAATCTGAGTATTCGCCTTTGCAAAATGCAATCACAATGTGGATCAAAACTAATTACCTAATTCGCCGCAGGTCGTGAAATTTGGGAATTTTTTTTCTCATAATCGACCCAGAGAAACGAAGAACTGAAGTCTGGCATGGACACGAGAAAGGCGGAAAGAGGAGAAATAGAAATATTTGTGGGTGGCGGTCATCCATAAGACCGTCGAGGATGGTGGCCGGGTTCAACCTAATAGGCCCCCGGCCACCCTATTTTATACATACTGATATGTTGTATATTCAGTTCGTTGAGTATACATACGCGATTATTATAAACAGTTACTAAGCTCATGGATTATCAATATTTAAGCTATCCACATATATTTACGAGTCAATTTTTTTTATAATTAAAGTATGTAATAGAGAAATTTCCATTCATCTTCATATTAATTCTTAGTCTCAATTCAATAAACTTTAAAGGGTTAAAATGATATATATCTCCTAAAAAATCAAGCTGGACATGTGATTATTAAACAAAGTTAACAAATTAAGCCGCCACACAAAACATGAACAGAACTTCCGTATTCAAAACCTATACAGTACCTTCTCCTTCATCCTTTAACTTAAACATGCATTTTTCTTGTGCAGAAGTAGGGCCCAATTTCAAGAGACCCGACGTTACGTGGGTAACTCGTTTTCCCAAAATATGAGCCAAAATGGGTTGAGGAAAATTAAAATCCAAAAATGGGTTAAAATATGGGGAGCCCATCCTTAAATTTCTGATTCGTAGAAGTGGAACAATCATTCTCGTTTCAATTTACTCATAACCGACTCCTAAAAGATTAGTGGTGAGACCTCTAAAGAAACTAAGTTTTCATAATTAATGAGTCAAGTACCATGACCAGAAGGGCTTGATAGGATCCAAACCGAGTGTTTGACTAGGTGGCAATCCAATCACTTTCTCCCCATCTGACATTGTGGTAATAGGTGCCACACTCAAACACAACTCTATCGTGCTCAGGTGAACATTCAAGTTGAGATGACGTTAGAATTAAAGATACTTGGATTAATATTGAGGAGTACATTTTTAGTTGCTAGGCAAAAGAAAAAATCCCAAACTATATAATTGATAGGGTGTGGGCATAACGGTTGTCCAGTTGGTGCTAACATGGCATCAGCGTGTCATTCCAAGTTAGCATTTTCGTTTCTATTTTAAAGAAATGATAAACTTGAATGAAAAAAAAAATCAAATTTAATGACCCAATTGCTTAAAAAAGATGAGTTACAGACCCAATTAAACTATTTGGAAAAGTTTAGAGTCTTATGGTACCCCTATTTCTTATTGTAAATACTGTTTTTCTTTTTTAAATTCTTCACCACATAACTTGCGAAATGAAATGCAAAAACTTATTAGTATAGAATTCCATTTCCATCAAAGGAGATGAATAAGGACTCCCAGTGAGATAATGTGCAAAAAGCAATGTCTTCTGAAGGAATAGAAACATTGTGAAGAACATTGGAAACGCCCTAATGTTTACTAGACTGCTAATTACTGCCTGATTGCTCTCTTCGCAGCGCCTTGTGGGTTTATAAGTATTAACAAGACTTGAACCCAAGGTCAAAAGGAGATGACCAAGTTTCCTTACCATCGAGCCCAATCCCCTTGTCAGTCTATAAATATTAACAGATATGACAACTTCTATTGTGTAGGAAGTCCTCAAGAATTAAAATCAGGGAGATTCACTCTTTGGACACTTGGATAACGGTCATAGCATCATGGGCATTTATCGAATGAGATTTAACTAATTCAAAAACATGTTACGTATTTAATCTCACATAGGATGCATGTAAAATCCGGACCATTGATATAAGGCATAAGGCTAACTGATTTTGTTTTTCTTTTCCGATTGTTTCTCTCTATTCCAAGGATTAGAGATTACCTTCAACTAAATATCGATATGTAACATAACACAAGTAACCATAATTAAATGCTTGGTCATTTTTACTTTTTCTAAAGAATGGCGCATTTGAGCTTGCTTACTAGAGTGCGGAAGCATATCACTTCAAAGAGAGAGCCTCAGCACCTGTAACTTTGTGCAACAATGAATTGCCAATTCTAAAAGATTATCCTTGATGAGCTAAATAACTATGACTCAAATAAAGTGTTCGGAATAGACATACAGCTCCTAGAGTAACATCAAGATAATTGGCTAGCCATAGTGACTTTTTGACCTTCTGATATACTTATGATTCCTTTGTCATCGAAGATGCCGTATAATCCTAAATGGTAAACATGACATGATTGGGCTTTCCATTATAATTTTGGGGGGAAGGGCATCATGGATTCATGGTCCAGGCAGGACAAAGATAAAAGCGAAACCACAAGGCAGCAAATGTGATTGGAAATAGAGTTGCGCTCTCGATTTTGGACAAATGTGCAAAAGTTGCAAATTTAACATTTTAATGAAGAACTACTATTATATTCTGCCCATACTTTTTGCATATTGTCCGAACAGAGTAAAAAGCTCGAACATTGACTTTACATGATTTCCAAACATCTGAAAGTATAGAAGGAAAAAAATGAGATAAATGGGGTAAATTATCATGAGGAGATCAACTAGACAATGTTCTCCCCGACTCCGCCTCAACTAGACAAGTTTTTGAATTTCAAAGAAATTTCTCCACACATGGACTTGATGATCCCTTTCATGTTCTGATAAATTTGTTGGCGATTGGGATTTGTAGCTACCATGACAAGGAATAAACCGTAGATAACCCACTTGATATAAGAATTGAGTATGATCGAGTTGATGACTACTCCAACAACGAGACATCCTAGCATAAGAAACACGAAATTGATGAATTTCTTTCCATCATTGCTCCGTGTTGTTCTCGAAGTGATGCCAAAGAGCACGATGAGAGCTACGGCTATCAAGATGAAGGTTGCTTGCTCGTTTAAAAGTAAATCTTTAACTCCTAGAAGAGTAACTGACCAGCTAAGCGAGGATATCTAGAAATTTTTTTATTCTTCAATGGCATCTTCTTGTTCTCCTGATCTACCAAAACATAACAACATGGAAATCATTAGTTCGTGAAGAGAATAATGATACCAGCTTTGAGCACGAGCTCTCTAACAGAATGCTTAAGTGTTGCTTTATGGAAGCTTAATTATGCACAAATTAGACTGTACAATGAGTTGTACATATGAAATATGATGGTGATAGTCTTTCTCAAATTGCATTACTACCAATCATATGCGAATCCAAAATCAACCGCTAGAGCTTAACATTAGGGACCTTCAAAGTCCATACAATTAGTCAAAACGGATCACTTGGGATAAGTAATGGATGACTCTTGATCGACACAATTGGATTTTTCAGAAATCACACATATTAAAAGCTCCAACAAACATAGGAAGCCAAGTGTGCCAATTGATCCTAACCCAAAGAGGATAAGGGTGTGCTCTGGTCACGATCCAATACGGGAACCGAGATGAACCAATAAATCTTGGTGTTTCCTAGAGGAATCAGCAATAATCGGTCCAATTCTCAATTATATAGCCGAATCAAACCGACTCAAATTATTTAATTTTTTGTTTTCTTATTTCGAAAGGAATCTTAAATTAGTAAATCACAAAATTATTCATATGAACTAAATGGCACATATTCAAAAGATTTAAGATTCTATTGGAAAAATGATAAAGGCAAATTTAGAACTGAATGTATATGATTAAAATGAATTTAAGGTTTTTTGTGTATTTTTTCCAATTAATGAATGTTCTAAAAGGTGAATGATTTACATGATAAGCAAGGCAAACGACCTACACCAGCTTCATTTATTCGCGTTGGTTTTCTGGCGAATTATCGCTTAATTTTGAAAAGTCGTTCGTCCGCGATCTGCGAGGCTCATAAGGCACGAGATGCACAACACATGGGGACTGGGGAGAGTTCTATCTAATCAATGTGAAGTACGATTAGCTAGGACGCAGAAGGAACCTGTGAGCCTCAGTTGGAGTGTTGAAGTCGAGCATATGGCCGATATGGGCCAAATTTCCAACTAATAGAGAGCAGAATGAACGAGTGAATGATGGAATGATTTTGGAGCTTCTACGAATGACAATATGCTCACATGCCTTGCCTGTACTTTTGCAGATGAATGGATTTATAGACGAAAATGGGTCCCACAAGATCCATTTAAATGCCATATCGAGGTCAAGAAGCAGAGGTCAAGATGCCTAGAGCAGGCTAGACTGCCTAGGCTCCTAGGCTTTGTAATCGTAAAGACAGCCTTCTATTTTTAATTAGTGGCAAGTTCCACAGAAGAACTTGCTTCTATTTAATTAAATAGTCGCAAGTTCCACCTAGGTCTTCCATTACCTAGTTCCACCTTTAAAGAGTCGCAATGACCCCCCTGCGACTCTGTAAAGGTACTGCGACTCTTTAAAGGTGGAACTAAAATAGTCGCAAGTTCCACCTAGGTCTTCCATTACCTAGTTCCACCTTTAGAGAGTCGCAAGGACCCCTCGCGTAAAAGTACAGGCATCTGCAAAAGTACAGGCATGTGAGCATATTGTCATTCGTAGAAGCTCCAAAATCATTCCATCATTCACTCGTTCATTCTGCTCTCTATTAGTTGGAAATTTGGCCCATATCGGCCATATGCTCGACTTCAACACTCCAACTGAGGCTCACAGGTTCCTTCTGCGTCCTAGCTAATCGTACTTCACATTGATTAGATAGAACTCTCCCCAGTCCCCATGTGTTGTGCATCTCGTGCCTTATGAGCCTCGCAGATCGCGGACGAACGACTTTTCAAAATTAAGCGATAATTCGCCAGAAAACCAACGTAGTTTCCCCTTCCTTCTTTGAAAATTTCACACTTCGGCTCACAGGCATGCACGCTCTCTCTCTCTCTCTCTCTCTCTCTCTCTCTGGGGCCTTCATTTCTGTTGCTTGTCTCATTCTATCTGCATAGCCTTCCATTCAATCATCGCAAAGTCGCCAACTCCGTTGACTCGCCGAACTGGGATGAAGCTCCTTCGGCGTCTTCACGGATCGGCGTGACTTCCTACATCTCTCAACTCTTGTTTAGAAACCCTAATTCAACCTCCGCTTGCAACCATGCCCTGCTCCAGCGTCGAATCCTTGCTCGAAATTTTGAATTGTAGAGTTGGGCGTTGTTGCTTTTTTAGTTAGTCCCTCGGTTTCTAACCCCGTCGACGTCACGGGCGGTGTAAAATACACAGTGGCTTTTTCCGATCTTGTTATATAAAGAAACTGAAAATTGGGATGCGATTTACTAATTTAAGATTTCTTTCTAAATAAGAAAACAAAAAAAAATAAGTAATTTGAGTCGGTTCGATCCGGCCATACAATTGAGAATTGGACCAATTATTGCCGGTTCCTCTAGGAAACTCCAAGACCTATTGGTTCATCTCGGTTCCCGCATTGGATCGTGATCGGTCCACACCCTTATCCTCTTTGGGTCAGGATCAATCGGCGCACTTGGCTTCCTATGTGTGTTGGAGCTTTTAATATGTGTGATTTTTGAAAAGTCCAACTATGTCGATCGAGAGTCATCCATTACTTTCCCCAATCGATCCATTTCGACTAATTATATGGACTTTGGAGGTCCTAATATTAAGCTCTAGCTTGTAATTTTAGATTTGCATAGGAATGGTAGTAATGCAATTTGGGAAAGAGTGTCACCATCATATTTCATATGCACAACTCATTGTACAATCTTATTTGTGGATAATTAAGCTTCCATAAAGCAACACTTAAGCATACTGATGGAGAGTTCATGCTCAAAGCTGGTATCATTTATTCTTTTTCATGAACTAATGATTTCCTGATCTCGTTGTTTTGTTTTGGTAGATCGGGAGAACAAGAAGATGCCGTCAAAGAATCGAAAAATTTCTTGATATCCTCGCTTAGCTGGTCAGTTACTCTTCTAGGAGTTAAAGATTTACTTTTAAACGAGCAAGCAACCTTCGTCTTGATAGCCGTAGCTCTCATCGTGCTCTTTTGCATCAATTTGAGAGTAGCACGGAGCAATGATGGAAAGAAATTCATCAATTTCGCATTTCTTATACTAGGATGTTTCATTATTGGAGTAACCATCAACTTGATCGTACTCAATTCCTATATCAAGTGGGCTATATACGGTTTGATCCTTGTCATGGTAGCTACAAATCCCAATCACCAACAAATTTACCAGGACATGAAAGGGATCTTCAAGTCCATGTGTGGAAATTTTTTTTTGAAATTCAAAAATTTGTCCATTCAATTAAAAGATATCATGAATAAACTTATGAAAATTAATGTTGCGGATGAAGACGAATCATCGACGGATAACAATGTTGCAGCTCGAGCCATTGGTGGTGGTGGTGGAGGCAGAGTCGGGGAGAACATTGTCTAGTTGATCTCCTCATGATAATTTACCCCACTTCTGTCTTTTTTTTTTTCATGTAAGTCAACGTCCGAGCGTTTTACTCTGTATTATATGTTCGGACAATATGCAAAAAGTATGGGCAGAATACAATAGTAGTTCTTCATTAAAATTTCAAATCTGTAACCTTTGCATATTTGTCCAAAAATTGGCAGTGCAACTCTATTTCCAATCACATTTGCCGCCTTGTGGTTTCGCTCTTATTTTTGTCCAGCCTTGACTATGAATCCATGATGCCCTTTCCCCCAAAAATTGCAATCGAAAGCCCGATAGGGCCAAGAAAGGACTTGTTGCGATATCCCACTTTTCATGCTTGAAGACATTTTTGCACGCATCTCCATGGTGCATCAATCGGGCCAAGATTGGGTTTTCGGCCTTCTGAAGACGGGCCTTCGACGAGCCGGCTTCCCCGATTGGTTTCCTTATTGTTTCTCGGCCCAACCATTCTCCAGAGCCTTTCCTGCTGGTTTGATCGAAATACGCATGATGGCAAAAGACATCCCCCCTTCATTATGATTAATCAATCAAAGCCTCCCGACAATTTAATGCCGAGACAATTCGTCTGCAATCTACCCATGAAGAGAGGGACTAATCTATCGCACTAACTATTCAGGTAGAAATTCTTTTGTAGTTCGTAATCTCCTTTTGAAATTGTTAATTACAAACACATCAAGTGAATCGTGTGACTTCGTAAGATTGCAGCATGACCCATCACTCCGGCATGCTCAAGCACAATGATATTAGACTAAGGGAGAGATTCGAGTTGAGATGAAATTAGTATAAAAGATACCTTAATTAATATCGAGGCATGCATTGAATTATTAGGCGGAGGAAAAAGTCCCAAATTATAAAATCGGTAGGGCCCGCTTGAACTAATAGCACAAATGCTTTATTGATGAACTTAGTCGAAAATGTACTCTGGTAGCTGGACATTGCTTCAATAATCTCACGAGATGTAAAGGCACCTTTTAGTTTCACTTTTGCGCCTCCTACTATATATTCTTTTTATAATTTTGACCCAAGGATTAGAGGGGTTTAATCATAACAGGATGAATTATCAGAATCCACATGAAATTGGTCGTAATCCTAGTCGATTGACCGGTCTGACTTGTGAAATTGAACTAAAGGGGTGAGCCTACCATGGAGCGTATTGATTTAGGCTCCGTTCGTTTCGTGAAAAATAAAGTATTTTCGAAAATTATTTTTCAGGAAATCATTTTACTGAAAAATGACAATATTTTCTGATATTTGTTTGAAATTCAAAATAAATTCACAATTTTTTTTTGTTCTTTCTGTTTTTCTTTTTCCCGTAGACTGAGTATTCATTATTCCATGCAATGTGCCTCTGGGTCGGCCCGTAAACCATACCATCTGTAGCAGCAGTGCTCACAATGACACGAACGAAAAGATGAAGAGGGCGGTCATCGTCCACCGTCGAAACGCATTCAAAAAAGACAAATTTATTAGGCATAGAATGAGCAGATTAACTATATAGTGATTTCACTGTGATGAGAAATGAAATTGAAAATTGAAATGAATGATCTAACATAATCAAAACCTTGACACAAAAAATACGAAGAAGTAGAGCCGAACATAAAATAAGATCCGTACTTCATAGCTCGGATATTCTATATTATAAAAATCATCCAATTGTATTCTTGCCCCACAAAAAAAGAACCATAATAAATAGAAATCCTCATTGTTTTAATGATTTGCACTCTCCTTTTCAACAGACTCATGAAAAGCCTCTCTCTTGGCACCCAAGATCGACAAATCACATCAATAGCCAGAAATGGGTGACATATAATGAAAATAAAATAAAATCTAAATGTTTTAGGTATATGTTAATTAAAGAATATGCTAAACAAAATTCAAACGGACAATGCATAATTTGCAATGAATGACTTAATAAGGTAGTTTTTGTTTAGTTAATAGATATACGATCGCCGTGTGAATTTAAATGTTTTACGTAGGTGTAAATTTGAAAGGGTTGGATTATTCCCTGTATAATGAGAATTTTTCTTGCGGTCACCATTGATTTTGCTTTCTATTAGCGTTGTTACCTCGTCAAGTACCATGTTTCAAGTCCAACTAGAACATGGCAAATAACTTTAGCGTTGTCTAAACACACAAATTAACGACAATTGAGAAATTCTAATATTTGTTTCTTAGTGATTCTTCTTTTTAAATATTTCCTTGGGAGTTTTTTATTGTTCTTTTTTCTCAATATTGCAATAGAGCTGTTGATTACATGTAAAATATCCCTCGGTCGCGTAACGACCATTGATGCTCGAATCGAACGTTCGATCGAGGTTGCCAGAAGGCAATGTCCGATCCCACCGCATTTTATATGGAAAGAGGACAAGACTGACGTTTATGAACGGTCACGGACTGGATTCACGCCTTATCGCGTTCCTTGCTGGTTCGGTCAGGCAAAGCCAAGGCGGCTGGAGGAGACGAAGAAGCAGAGACCGCTGAAGAAGAAGATGAAGATGGTGGTGGAGGTCGCTCACCCTCGTCGGTGTCAATTATCGACGCCATGTTCGCTCTCCTCTGCTCGTCGGCGTGCATCCTCCCGCGGTACGCTCGCTCCGCCAACTGTACGGGGCTACTGCTGCTCGTCTGTGTGGCCTCCCAAGCTGAGACTACGAGGCGGCGCGACGTCGTTGCCGCCGTCGTCGGAATGGCCCCGTCTCCGGCCAGTTCCGCCGGCGGCGGCGGGGGTTCCCTCGGCGCCGCTTGATCTGACCGAAGAGAACATCCGGCTGGTTTTAGCCGACGCGCGGGTCGAGGCAAGTAATTCAGGTCGTCTTTCTCGGTGGAAATTGATGATGGAACCGGTTTCGTAATTAGCGCACACGATTAGGATCACTTTAATTAATCCCCTCCAATGGCCAATCTTGAGATGACGATGTGATATGTCTCTTTAGCTTGAAGGGTTGTTCTGAAGCTTAACTTTAGGGCTCAACCAAGTTGTGTTATGATACTGAACTGAAAATTGAAATGAGTGAAGCCCATGCTTTTAATGGTTAGCTTGTTCAAAGCCTAGATGTAATCTTGCTGGCTCAGACTTCGGTTAACTATCTTTGGCATTGCTCATTGTCTTTGCATTGGCAATGTGGGTTCGCGACATGCATTTTGATGGATGGAAAACTAAGTTCGTTCGTTCGTTCGTTCGGACTGCAAAGTCGATCGAATTCCACATTCCTTTGCATCCTCTGAATTGCTGATTGATTGGGGTCTTGAGTTAGATTGGTTGAGCAGAATCGACTAGAGAACAAAATCTGATGCTTCCGGGGGCCCTCTCTCTGTTTGTGTGTTCCTTTGCAGCTGGCTCAAATTTTCGACACTTCGGTAGGCATGACAGGTAAATGCGACCCTGCCCTTAGAAGGCTCTTTTCCCTTTCGCCCCTTCTCGAAGTCTTAGAAACAATCCTACTGCAGGACAAGTCGAGCTCGCCGATCTGGATGGACCCTTTGTGAAGATAAGTCTTAAAGGCCGGTTTTGGCACGAACGGTCCATGGTCCTCGCCAGAGTGGGGAACTATTTGAAGCAGAGGATCCCGGTAAGTCCCTTTACTGAGGTTCTGCTTCTTGAAACTGACAGACATATGTGAAAGTCCTACTTTCTCCAGAAACAACCGCTCAAAGGTAGAGAATTGTTTACTTAACATTCGTTGATGCTCAGTTGTTGTTCTGTCGCTAGGAAATCTTGGAGGTAGACATAGAAGATGAGAAGCAGTTGGATGACAGCCCTGAGAATTTCTGATCAGCATGCTGCTTACTTAGATGTTCTTGTCCTCCTACTGAAGGAGTTTGTAGGTCTGCTTGTGTAAACACGAAGAATCTGAAGAAAAGGCATCAAATCGAGAGGGCATAGGACAGATTCAGAAGTGAAAGAAGAAGGGAAGTAGAAGGAGGAGGGTGGAGAGAATTCGAGGGAGTTAATTCTGAATACTTCGTTAACTTCTGCTGTTACAATCAGATGGAATTTTACCCAAAATCTCTCTCTTGCATTCGTGCCATTGCTTCTAAGTTGTGCCAAACTCATGTATGGAAGGAATAGGATAGGAAGCTTATGCAGACGAGGGCGCGCAAGGATTCGTTCTATAGGAAGGGGGCAGTTCAGATTTTACAATCTCACGGCCTATCATCTCGATCTATTCCTAATTTGGCCAAGTGCTACTATTTTAATTGGGAGAAGAGTGGAGAAATAGTTGATTTAGTCAATACAACAAATTTTGCTTGATAGAATTTTTCTATGCGCTCGGTCGAGGAAATGGGATTAGTAACCGAGCACAACGCAACCAAATCACAAAAGAAATTTTACTTCCATCCTGCCAAGAATCAGAATATACAGGACAAGATTTTTTTTATCCTATACATTGTTCGGTAAAACTTTGGTGTACACTAGCTGCGTGGAATAGGGTGGGTCTAAACATACAGCATCTGACTAAACATACAGTATCTGACCGAGAGAGAGAGAGAGAGAGAGCAAGGTAGGATAGTTTGCAATCTCTCCAACTATATCTCTGATGCTACAAGTATATTAAGCTAGTCATCAATCATAATACTCAACCATTAACGAACATCATGAGGAATAGAAAGGCAAATCATAAGCTCTCAACTCTCAGAATGCACGGATGGTGCACAATCGAATGTAGGAGACGTCGTTAATGGTTCGTGCGTGATTATTTGATGGCGAATGGCGGGTTGAAGGACTGATAAAGAAGACAAAGCGAAATGTTCAGCAGAAGAGAAAAACAGGTAAGAGAGAGGAAGAGAGAGACCACAAGTAGACAGGTTGATGAACATATGGGAATGAGAAAAGAAAATCTTAAAGTTCGCTCACGAGTCATGACAAGACAAAGACTCAGCCCATTTTTATGTCGTTTTAAAGGGAGCAAACCTATACTTTGTTATCCTATTTAGTATCATTTAAAGATTAAAAAAATAAGTAAACACGTTTCATTTATTTCATAAAAATGGATAATTTGAAAGATATTTTCTAAAAAATAATCATTTATATCATCTGAAATAATTAATTAATATTTTTTTATTATCAACGATACTTTATGCCTAGACATTTTTCATGAACGATAGATTCTTTTCATTCGTTCACTTTTATAATTGATACAAGTGATAACTTTTAGAAAAATATTTTATGAATCATTCATTTCCTATGAAATAAACTCACTCCTAAAACAATATGCGACTTGTAAAAAGCAAACTCATCCTCTCCAAACCTCGTAGGAAGAAGCTAGCTCTTAAGTAATGGTAATTTTTTTAATTTAACATAGTACCTTGACAATTCAAAATTGGCTCAATGTAATGCCTTCTCAAATAAATTGCCACGTCATGCGATTTTATTGGTGTGGCTTGTTACTTGATAAAGATCAGGTATAACTGTTGATGTGGCTCACTTACTTAAGAAAAATGATGCCATCTCTATTTAAGCGTTGAGTGATCAGGAGGTAATAGAATGTTAACTTGGACGTCTTAGTCGTCCAACATGTTTTTGCTAGCATAGCATTATCTCATAAGGTCACATTAGATGCCAATATGGATAGTTAATGGCTAGTATACATGTAGAAACCGTCCCGAATTTTAATGAAGACTTGCATTGAGTAAAATTTGAAAAGTTGAGGTACTTGGTCAGAAGGTTCTCTATTGTAAAATTAGAAAAGTTAAGGTATTTGCGATGTCGTTGCTCTTGAAATTTTCGCAGATAATATCTCTTTATTATCCATCTTAGGTTCTCACGCATAGCTCTTTCCTTGGCAAGGGAAAAAAATATGCTTTCATGGATGTTCTCAAAACAAAGAAAGTTGTCTTATTTTCTTGTAATTTTCTAATCAAATCTCTGTACTTTTAATTTGTCTAATCAATTTTTTTTTCTATTTTCATGGATTTTCTAGTCAACACCTTCCTACAAAAAACTGGTCAATTTTTATCAACTGATGTGGTCATCCAATGACACCAAAGTACGGTGTCAATAAAATTCCACTAATGTGGACTCTTATATGTACGTTGTCATGGAAAAATTAAGCTAATGGAGACGACATCAAGAAAATTAGTCAAAAAGTTCACGGAAAAATTAAATGGAGACAACATCAAGAAAACTAGTTAAAAAGAAAGTTCTAAACACGTTACATTTTTGTTAATTTAATCTTGAGCCTTTTAATTGTATCAATTGAATTTTAAACATTTTAATCATTTGTTAATTGAGTCCATCCAGCCAATTTTGATTGAAAATTGATGATGTAAATGCCAACTTTCTTTCACAACACAATTGGCATTGGTGTGGACATTTTCTAAAGCTATTTTAGTAATTTTTCAATTGTTAATACTTTTTTTCCTTTTTCCCCCTATCCTTCTTGCCAATGGCCTGCGAAGGCTAGCATCGCCAGATCTGGCAAGTCCACCATGGCTCGGGTGAGATCAGCCTCACTAGATCTAGGGAAGCTAGCCCTTGCTGGCCCTCATCAACCCTCACCCTTGCTGGCCCGCCCAAAGCTAGTGGCCATTCATCAGCCACTAGCAAAAAGAATAGGGAAAAAAAAGGATAAAATTTGAATAAAGAAATTTGAAAATTTCCATGTCAACGTGACTTGTACCAAATAGAATAGTTGACGTCTATATCAACAATTTTCAATAAAAATTGATTGGATCGATTTAATTAGCAAAATATAAAAATAATTAGGACTCAATTTGCATAATTGAAAGGTTTCGAAGTTTGATGTGGATAAAATTTAGCCGATGGACATTCACATGGACATCCTTGATGGAAAAGTTTTATCCATTAAGAGTCCGAATGCCATGTCAAATTAATTTGATGCATTTGGTATAAAATAATTATGGGAATAGAACATTTGTGAATATATTGGAAAATTAAAACTTATAAAATAATAAAATAGAAACAAAAACGACTTTGCTTTTCATCCAGTATGGCGCGAACATCAGAAGCAGCCCTTTTTTTTTGGATCCATTTCCATTTTGCCCTCCTTTACACGTAGAAAAGCACGTGGCAGGAGATCAAACTTCCATTTTGCGAAATTCCTTCATGCACTTTCATTTCTCAATCGTCTCCTCTTTTGCATTAGGGGATCGATGCGATCTTTTTCAGCACTAGACATCCGAAATATATAGTCTTATATCGATGTTCTGAATTTTTTCTTCTTCTTATTCTTCTTCTTCTTCCTTTCTTTTTTGGGTATAATGGTTAGCCCGTATCATAGTCAAGTCTTTTGCACGTTGGACTAGCTCCACCTTCCTGACCCAATTGAAGATTGGTTACTCAAATGCAAACGTTCAAGGTTATACAGAATCATACTATTTCATTTTTTCTTAATAATATCATTAATTCGAAAGTTAGTCATGAAAAACACATTTTTGTCGTAGGTCAGAACAATGGGATACACTTCGATTGGCGAGCATTAACAGTTAAGATTTCTCGTGATCATGATTAGCCGCCCATTGAGAAAAATGATGATGGTCGCCTGAGTACTCTGCATTAGTGATGAGGTCGGGCTAGCTGGGGTTGGTCACGCGTCGCAAGTGCCCGAGGAAAGTGACTGATTCAGTAGAAAATTCCACATTGGAGGAACGTTTGTGCTATCTTTTCATTTTTTTCCAAATCATCGTGACTTATAATTCAGAGCACGACCGCAATAGCCGGCTCCACGAAGAGATACTAGCGCAGCATATCAGCCACCATGGCTCCTCATTCGAGTCTGAGTTACCCCGCTAGCTATAGATTTTTCCCTTTAACTTGCACACTCCTCGCTCCCTTTTATCAAAGCCATAAAGACGAGGGGCGTCGGTCCATATCCATTCAGTCTGAAAATTTGGTAGAGTTCCAGATTCATATGCGCTGGAATGGCTAGAATGAGCCTAATCGAGACGAATCTAAGAACTTGAGGGAAAAAGAAAGAGGAATGCGCTCAAGAATCGAACTCATAGTTATCGATTTCCTGAGCTGAAAGCACGAGAACGCCGTTGTCACCGAGATAATATCAGGGTGGGTTCTTGTTCTGGCGGGTTCGTGAGATCATATCCTCGTCATGAATTTCGTCCTGGAAAGGGCAGCTAACTACTTTAGTGTTGTCATGACTCTATTAAGTTCTTGGATTTATGCATGATTCAGGTACTCTCCTATGGCTTCTTCTCAAAACTGTCCAGCATAGCCTTTTCTTGCACGCCTCACTTTTTTGCTAAAATCGGACGTATGCAGTTACAAGAACAGACTTCCCTATTCTTCCCTTTGACAGCAAGAAAGACCACGTGAGGAAAATAACATCTACATAGGGAGATACAATCGCCAAACCCAATTTGAGCCGCTAATACTTGCGTGCTTCGGATGTGGATATTCTCAAATCTATGAGTTGAATTCGCAATGATGTGTCATGATCTCACGGCGATAATCAAAGCAAATGACATGAAAGAGGGTTTCGTAAATGTACATAAGTTTGCCGGTGTCTTTCATTGATACTGTTTCTCGTTTCTTCATAGATCACAGAAGAAAATTTATTACGTAGACTTGTTAATGATTCAGAATCATAACAAGTCTATGCAATAATTTCCCATCTAACTAAATTCACTGGCAGGCATGCGTCGGGTGTTTGTGTCTTTGAGAGAGAGACAGAGACAGAGACAGAGACAGAGCATGCTATGTTTCGCTAGTTGATTTCACGTATACTCTCTAATGCAGGCTTCCAACTTCTTGAAAGGTCGTCATCTTCGTCGCCTCCCAAACTTATTCTTCTTTCTTCACTCTGAAACAGCTGAGTAATAATCTCATTCTTGACCGAAACTCCGCCTCTTGCAATCATCTCCGCCAACTCTCTCTTGCTGATCACCACCTTTATCCTCACAACTGATGACGATGACCCACCATCCTTAATTATCTCTCCGCCTTCTTCCCCCGCCTTGTGATCATCATCAGCAAACCTAACCTTCTTCTTGTCCTTGGTTTTGGCCAATTTCGGCGTCGTGGACGGATCGAGAGGAAAGATGTAGTACAAGCGGCCGTGGCGCAGCCTTGAGTCTGGCTCGAGGACCGCCGTGGCTGGAAAAGTCTGCGAGATCACGTGGCCTGCGGCAAACTCCGAGAGGACTTGACAAGCCCTCAACGGCGACTTGTACTTGAGGATTTTCCCATCAGTTTTGACAATCTTGATCACCTTTTCTTCAAGAACTAAGCAGTTCCCCATGGTTTTTTTGCTCTTGGTTGGCCTAATAAACAGAAAACTGTATGGTTGTGAAGGATGAGTTTTGTTAAGTGAAGGGTTTGAACTTTAGAGGGTTAAGTGGTGCTTTATAAAGGGGACGAATTCAAGTTTGCCCTTGTAGGATCACGATATTACTGAAAAGGGCAATGCTCAAAATTTTTATTCTTGGACCCCACCTTCTGATTCTTGGTAGTGCGTAAGCTGGAAGGTTTATTCCTCGCAACAGAGTAAGGGTAACTTCTTGCTTGGATGTAAACAATAAAGCAGATTTGCATGTAGGTTGGCCAATTCTGATAATCAAGGATCTGAAAATCCGGCAATCTAGAGACTCGAGATATCAAGTAAGCTTGCTAAACAATTAAGTTTAGGCTTTTGAACGGTACAAATAGCCTTGATATCAAAACATTTTACATGACTAAGTAGGATAATTAATTTATAGTCGAGCAGAGAGAGAGGGAGAGAGAGAGGAAGTCAGTGGTAGGCCATTGTCGAGGTTCATGTTAAGTTCGTCGAAGGCGGCGATGGTTTGGATTGGGTAGGTCGTATAGGGAGCTGAGGGAAGAGAGAGAACTAATTTCGGGTTTAGGATGTGATTTCCAAAATTTGAAGGCCTTTTACTAGAGTGATGATATTTCAGTAATATGATGATTCAATTTGGACCCTCTCCTATAAATTTGATAATTGACGTTGTCAAATTATTGAGAAGGGAAAAGAAAAAAATTATGTATCTCTAAATTTAAAGGTCCAATCTTAATAAGGAAGAAAAAGATACTAGAGATATATCTTCTCGATCATTAAAAGTTTCTATCTTGAACTTATCTATAGAACTACTCTCAACGCAAGTTAAAAATCATTAACAGGACATGAGATGCCAACTTCGAGCTCTCACTCTCCATGCAGAAATTGGAATTTGTTGGTTAATGTTAGTATCTCGATCGTGGTTCCGATTTCATACATATCATAAAGAAATTTGATTTACACGAGCTGTTATTTCACGCGGCGTTAAAGTTATCCCGCATCGCTTGTTTATGTTATAGTTATGCTCTAGAATGAAGCAATGGTAGTCGAATTTTAGCCCGAGAATTGTACGTGTATGTGCTTATTGATGAAAGCCAAACTCAATACACATACCAGAATCGCGCCCAACAGCAAACGGATTCCCACCAGACTCCACTTGCGAACGGCGAGAACTAAGCTAAGATGGGGGGACCTACTCAACTAGCTCCAAACTTTAGAGGTTGACCTTTGACTATTGTTTTGGTGGGTTCATGTCGCTGTGCACCGGAGGAGGACGGACAAAAGTTGGCTTCTTTCCAAATAAAAATTTACGGACCACTAAGAATTTTCTCACTCTCCTTCACCTTTACTCTATAATAAATTGCTCATGGATCCTTCGCCATAGTCAGTTATCTTATGATTCACCAAGCATTAGCCAAATAGTATCTTAAAACTTTCTTTGAGTACATTATTATTATTATTATTATTATTATTCTTTGGGAGGAGTTATTATACGAATGCAGTGGTGGGTTTCCATGCATGTTTCAAGAAGTTCTAACCCAACGGATGGTCTAGATTGAATTTTGTACAAGTACCAAATTCGCAAGTAATTTTCGATATCGCTACCGGTCCTGGACCACGTCGTGGAAGAGAAATCGCACGACTTCCTTTCCCACAAAATTGACTTGATCTGCCCTACTTTCGGCAGAATTCTCAGCCCATGCGCCAATTCCCTCTCGCATGGGGGGGAAGAGGTGGGTCAGACGCTTTTTGTCCATTTGTTGTTCTTGTGGTGCTTCGTGGCCAAACCTTTGATTATTTAAGATAAAATGTACACTAGTCTAGCATGGAACGTATATGTAAAGTTAAACCGTTAAATGAAGGAAGACTACTGTACAGGCACGCCTGATTTGGTTTTGAATGGAAAAGAGCACAAACCCAATAATAACAAGAAAGACATTGCCCCAAACAAACCGAAGACCGAAGGTTACGTTTGGTTTAGCTTTTCCACTTTTGAGAAAATATGAAATTTTTGGTAATCATTCTAAAAGGGCTTTAAGGTGGAAAACTAGCCTTGAGAATGCTTAAAGCCAAAAGCAAGTTCTACTATTTTGCAACATTTTTTCAAAGCTCATCTTCAAAACCGAACAAAACGCAGCCTGAGTATTTGAATGGTCATCTAGCCATGGCATACCATCCAAATGTGCATTGTCCCAGTAAATACGTAGCTCCATTAATTATCGTTCTTGGCGCATAGTAGCCAGTTGACCATGGAAGGCACGAATGAGGGGTCCATATGTTATACTTGAAAATCTAAGCTACTAAAACTACATCATATTGTTTAACTTCTTTATCCGACTCATTGGTTTTAGTTTGGTATGAATCTATGTTTTCTTGTATAAATGTACAGATAATGTAGAACCGTTTGGTGGACTTTTTTTCCCCTTCACGTATGACTTTCCGATGGGCGTTAGATGAAGTTCGATTTTTTGATAAATTGCTTCGAAGGTAGGTTATGTAAATACTGTTATTTGACATAGACCACAAACTATTAATAGACTATATGAATCGATATGCACCTAAATCAACATTGATCCTTAATAAGCAAGATGACTCATTGGGCATAACTTAATGAGAGGACTTAAATTGATCTTTCATTAAAAATTCAAAGAAATTAAAATATGTGAGAAAAAGGAGATAGAGGAAATTAAAATAACATAAAAAGTAAGTGAAAGCCTCTCTTGAGAGTAAACTTCAAACGTACTCGCCCTAGTAACTTTACAAAATTCTTGTCTTTATTATATCTAAATCAATAAACATAGATGATGCGGATATCTTATTTAGAAAAATTACGAAAAAAATGATAAATCTATCGTGCATGTGTCAATTTAGTTTTAAAGATTTTAATTTAACCGAATATGAAGTCTTTTGGCGGTTTATCAATAAGTCCTTCCAACTAATTTTGATCGATAATAGCTAATGTGAACGAACATGAGTAGCATTGACGTGGATTATTATTTTATTTTAATTTTCCTTTTTTCCTTTCCTTTTCTTTTCTAATTTATGCATAATTTTAAAAAATTAATCACATCAACGTTAATTGTGCCATGTAGAATAGCCAACATCTATGCTAGCAAGAATCGACCAAAATTGATTGAAATGATTATATTTGTAAATTATTAAAAATACTTAATATTCAATTGATAAAATCAAAAGATTTAGTTGTGAATTTCCATATTCATAGATTTAGGAATTATTTTGTTTTTTAATTATCCCTATCTAGCTCTAGCTCGTTCTAGCGTTGGCAGCTAGTAAAGGCGAAGGAGGTTGAAGTATAGTCATTTTTGTATGTTCACTTTTGGTGAACTTTCTTTGAATAAAGTTATACGGGGTCATGATCATGAAAAGGATTTATGGAGACACATTCCCGAAAAAGGCATGAATCGGGAAGAATACTCGATGATTGCCGGTTGATGGTCAACACGCATGCAATACATATGGAGGTTTTCTCCTCTAGAAACGCTTTAGTGGAGCAAGAAAAATCAATCCCTTCAATGGAGAATGAAGAAACTATGTCTGAACCCTAGACAGTGACTGCCAATTCTTTGGCCGACCACTCATCACTTTGGGAAGAATTGAGAGTGATCGTTTGTTCTTATCTCTCTCTCTCTCTCTCTCTCTCTCTCTCTCTCTCTCTCTCTCTCTCGCGGGGATTGTAAAACTTGTTTCAAATATTAAGCCATTCGGAAATGACACGTATTGTATCGAGATAATCAATGTTCAAGGGGTAAGATTACTTGGTGAAGTTACCTATTAAACCAAATCATCCTTTTTCTTAGCAGAGCACACTCACAAAAAACCCTAGTGCTCCCCTCCTTCCTCTCTCTCCCACTCCCAGCCGGACCCTCCAGCCGTGTCGCCGAGTCTCCATCGCCGTCGCAGCTTGACTAAGTGTATCTGTCTTCCCCTAATAACCCTTTGTATTTATGAGTTGTGAAGTTGCTAACCAGCACATAGGTTCTCAGCAGTGTGAATAGACCTTTTAAGAATTTATTGTGTACCTCATGTAACACTTGTTTTTTCCTCCTCCTCCTCCTTCTTCTTCTTCTTCTTCTTCTTTTGGTGTTAGGGATCATGCCATCCTTCACTATCACAAGTAGCATAAACCAAAACCATTTGCATTATTTGTATTTTGCGGAAATGCTCATGTATGTGTGAGCTACATGTCTCTGTTATATACGTCATGGAACGACCTTAATACCAACATTGTTTATACTGATGAGAGAAACTTCATGGTATGTTTTTTTGGAGGATTAGAAAGAAAGAGAAATGATTTGAGCTACAAAATCATGTTCAGACAAAAGGAAAGAGACTAAGGATAGAATTAAGAAAGGATTAGGAGAGATTACGAAGAATTGCTTTTGTCAATTTTAGCACACGTCAAGTCTCTCCAATTCACTTTAAATATGGAGGGGTTCAGAAGGTTTTGTGTATTACTTAACTAAAGTACTTTCTTACTTAGACAATTATTTTAGATCTAATTTTAATTACACAAAAGAATATTAATGCCACGATCCATTTGTTTCCCTTCTTGTTCCCTTACCAGAATCCAAACAACATCATAACTCCATAACTTTGAATTTTCCTCTTCTTTTCTCCTTCGTGATCGCTCAATCCAAGCTGAACGTTAGGATTATGCAGAAGTATTGTGATGAAAGAAATATAGAAATCTACTGCAAAAGAATCGTTAAACATTCAATTGGTTCACCGCAAACTCTTAAATTGCGAATTATCATTTCATTAATAATCAGAGATAATCCGGGCATGTCGATGGTTTATCCTATTATAGAATTAATTATTATGAAGATGAGATAAAAAATGGTGTTTAGTCACGTCAGCCTGATGAATGCCCCAAAACTCTTGCTAGTGCGCACTAATCCATTCAAATTGCTCTTGATTTATTCTATTCTAATCTCTCTCTTGTCCCTGTCGTTCACTCATCAAAAGAAAGCAGCAACCATGCCGTCTTTGAAACGCAATGTCCCAGTTTACTGTCATAAAAAATAGTGCACTTAGGGCAGCCGGCAGAGGATGGGAGATGTGTGGATCAGGATCTCAGTAACAACCCATTTTCCAGATTCGATGATCATTACGGCGTTTCTTTCAAGATCTCACTGACAACCTTTACTGGGAAGAGAAGTTGCAGTAGCATTTTCCTTGATACGTGCGGGGAGGTTTTGCCTGAATGAAAAACATGGGTCGAGTCAAAGAGGTCGGGGGCCTAGGAGTCAGACTGTAGGTTCAGTTGGCGAAGCCAGATTCCACTTCTCGTTCTCCTGTTCACTTTATTGTGTGATTTTCATTGGAAAAGTTGCCCTCTTTTTCAACGAGACAAGTATTCCCTTCTCATTTCCATCATCCTGACACAGTCTCATCCATTTTCACTAGTAAGAAAATTGTATGTACAATCTTGACCGCTGACCTTTCGATTTAATACTGTCGAAAATCCCAATGGGTACGCTGCGGCATAGTTATCTCCACTACGTTTCTGTCTTGCAATAAAATCCTAAACCAGTACCTCTAACTGAAAGCTTCCTTCCATTTTCCATCCAATTTCCCGTTAAAATGCATATTGTTGTCACACGTAATAGATGACCGGTAAACAAATCTGACATGAAGAATGATAAATATCGCGTAAAATATTCTTGAGCGTTAACATGTATGCATATTAATGAAGAAAAGATACAGGTCATGGGTACAGATATGAGATGAGGCGATAAAATTTGACAAAAACATGTCATGAATACATGTTTAAGATTTTTTTTTATAAGACTAGCATTAGTTTAGGATATTAGGAACCTAGTTTAAGGATTTCGACGGTATCAACTCTAAGCTTTTATTCTACCAATGAAAAAATTAAAATCACTAGGACTTGTGAAACTAGGGCTTTGTTTGTTTTATAGAAAACGAATGAATTGAAAAATATTTTCATCTTGTAAGTTCAAGTGATAAAAGTGGTTTTTTCAAATCGTGCATTTTTTGCGAAACAATCGGAGCCAAAGTGTAGGGATAAGTGTATTGACGATGATTCTTTTTTTTTTTCTATAAACTTCAATAAACTGAATTTCTATAATTAAAAAAAAAGGAGCGTGATTAAATTGATAGGGCCCGAATGAGTCCACATAAAAAATTCATCTGTCGTTTTCCGTGGCACGTTGTCTTCTAGATTGCGCGGACCATCCCTAAGAAAGGTGCGACCCTTGTCCGCTGACGTGGCAGAGAGGATGGCGATGCTTCCACCTCTGTGGTCGGGCGGCACCGCCGGGTGGAAATTTGTTCTGCTTTTGGGGCATTTTGCTGATCTTAACTGCGTTTTAGAAATTTCTGTCCGTATAATTAAAAAGTCCACATCAATTTCCTGCGTTCACTATGACCCCAAAACACTTGGAAAAAAAAATCTCTTGGACTCATCAGACGAATCGATTTTTATTTGTAGAAGCTCCAAATTATTTACCAGACGAATTAACAATATCGACATATTAGTTTCTCCTCCATCGTCTTGCGCACAAGATCGGACACAAGAAAATATAATACAATTATTATTATTATTGTTATTATTATTATTATTATTATTATTTTGCTTGACTAAGAAGAGCCAAGAGGTGCATAAGAAAAGATATCTCCTAAAATAATTATCGGACTATGTTGAAGCCTCGAAGGTTCAAGCAGACTGGTCCTCGCCCCTACTCAAAGCCAAGGCCCATCACCATTCTCGACTTCTACTTCTTGTCGTCATTGCACACGTCAAGCTTCGAATCTAAGGGAGGAGGGCAAATTGATCGTGCTGTGATGGTAGATGCGAGAAAAGCGCAGTGGTTGTGCTGTGATGGTGCATGCACTGGTGACAACGTGTGAAAGTGAGGATAGTGGTGGCGAGTTTGACATCGGAGAAGGGGCGAGGACGAGTCTGTTTGAAGTAGAGATAAGCATGATTTAGATTGGACCGATCCAGGAATGCCGGTCTCAAATTTTGGGACTGGAGATCGATCCTATTGTGCCTTGGATTGAGGATAGAATTGATCTTATGAGTTTGATCCGGTTCAAGGGTTAACTCGGGACTAGTTGATTCTTTTTTTTTTTTATTGAAAGACTAAACATACTCTTTGAAATTACATATCTATCGATAATGCAATGTGGATTAACTAAACTATGAAGGTTGATACAGAGTAAATAGAAATCTAAGATGAGGAAACGATAAAAATTTTGAATTATCCAAAGCAACAAACCATATAAGATGAACACACGAAATAAAATTAAACAATAAAATGGTTGCACTATGTAACATAAACCTTGAATCCATAAAACTTCATATCTTGTTCATTCCTAAAAATTTCTTTCTACGTCTAAATAGCTTAAAAACAAAATAAACAAAAAAAATATAATTACTACTTCACAATAGTTTGAAATTGAAAATACTATTAGTGCAATTGACATAACATCTCATCACTTCTCCTTGGTAAGGATGCTAAACTGGCTATCAAGCTAACAATTTGGTTTAGAATACCATGATCGTCTCTATGATTCACAATGTAAAAAAAAATTAAAAAAAAACCCACCATTTTTACTCAAACAAGCTAAACGAGTAACCCTGTTAATTTGTATCAAAATAGAGATCGCTGGTTCTGTTTGTTGGCATCAGAACAGAGAGCTTCGGCATCCAATGAAAGATGATGTTTTTCTCATTAAATTGAAAATGGGAATTTTAAAATTTATGTTTAATTAAAATAATTGAAAATCAGCCTTTTCATACCAAGTGATGGAAAATATTTTTAATGCATTTTTCAACTTTCAATCGAACACCCGAAAATATCATCATTTTCTAAAAAAATTGATTTCCCAAAAAATGTTTTTTCTATAACGTTACATTGTTTCTGCAAAACGAACGAAGCCATAAGTCAGAATAAGGTCAAGCAAGATACTATCACCGTATTTTTAGCCGCAAGATACTATCACCTAATTCATGTGCCTACACCTAATTTAGTAATTTGAATAAATCTTTTATTCAAATATATTGCATAAATCTTTATGTTTATGGTTATAGAGATTACTATTCATTTTTTCAAGGTTGTCATCTCTTTCTTTTTGTCAAGTCTTATCCATTTTCGTTCATCTCAATTAGGAAATGAAAAATTGTATGTTTTGAGAAATCCTCTTCTAGTTCAAGCATTTGCACGTGCTCTCATGTAAAAACTTGAGCTGAAGGCCTAACATTCACGGGTTCTTCCATTCTAGAGAGAATTAGGCAGAAAGCTATGAATATGCTCTTAGATATTACTCGGTATATATGAGTCTAGAGCCTTTCCATTCTTATATTATGTTGGTCCTATGAGAGATTCGTTGATCAAAATTTTCAATGTATCGAGCTTGCGTGCATTCGAAGCACCTTGCAATTTTTTGGTGTCACGGGATCTCGGATCGGGAGAGTAAGATTGGTGAACTTCCTTTTTGAAGGTGCAAAGTGACGAGGAACTTAAACAGTGAAATTGCCTAGATTTAGGACTTTATTTTTAATCAGAAGACGTTCATTTCGCTACGTGGGTAAATGGAAACAGAGCGTGCGGGCTCAGTGATCTCCAAACTTGAACAGGGGAGTCGAACTTAGCACGCGTTGAGAAGCTCTTCCATCCAAAGTGCAAGCTATCACACACAAGATGCGTCAGAAAATGGCCAGTGCATTGTTGATGCTGAGCCAATTTCTCACTTAACCGCACTTCGTAGAGCTGGTGGCTGTCATTTTCTAAGTCAAACAAGAGGTTAGCCATTTAGATATACAAAGTATAGTGAGGAAAGTCATTACAAATACGAAAAAAAATGGCCTTGGAGATTAGGAAAAGACGTATGAAAGAATATGTTTCACAGTTTCATCGTGCCTAATCGTACAAATGATGTTGATTTAATAAAATAATATATGAAATCGACATGTATTCTTTTATAGTATGAAGACTTCTTCTCAAATCCAAAAAGAAAACGCGTTGACTAATCATGGCCCATTGATGGCATCTCTTGTTAGAGATCATTAAGCATTATCTCGCCGGTCGATCGTTCCTCAAACTTTCAAGCAATTTGTGAGTCTCTTCTGCTCGCGTGCCTTACAAGAACGCCGCCTCCTCTCTCTTGAGGCTTAGTGTTCCTCTTCTCCGGCGGCTCCTCCCGGCCTCGTCTGCACCTCCTTTATCAGATCAAGAGTACAAATTAAAAAGAAACCAAAGGTGTTTCTTAAAGTTTATTGGGTAAAAGAATAACTATATTACCTAACTATTCCCATCGTAAAACGCCCTCCTCAAAAGAGTGGAGCACCGCGCAGTCTTTCCACCACTGAACCATTCCCACTTCCACCCGCCACTACGCACTTCACACTCTCCAAAGAAAGAGCCATCGCCCCCTATGGCTGGAGTTCTGCACATGCCTCAACCTCCGCTGTTGAGGCCATTCTCGCGCCATCGCACGACCCTCAAGCCCCCGATTTCTGTTAGCGTCAGGGCGTCGAGTACCGATTCCCCGGAAACTTCCGCGGCCACCAAGCCGCCGAGTTCGTCCACGACTTTCGCTCCTCCTCCCAATTTCAAGCCTCCCGAGCCGAAGCGATTCGGCGTGAGGCCTGACAAGGTTCTCGACATCTTGGGTGCGTCTCTCGCCCTAATCTTCCGATGGGGCACCGGCGTTTTTGTCTCCGGGTATTGGTTTTTCTCCGTTTGCTCGCTATTTCGTTGAGTTTGCCTAAAGTTTCGGTTTTTGAGGCATGAGTTGGTGCTTTTAGCTGGCTGGATACTCGAATTTGGATATGTATAGAGTAAAATCGGAAAGGGTTGTGTCCTTTCTGCTGTTAGTTGTGGACTGTTGATGTACTGGACCTGCTTGCTGGGGCTTGAAGGATGGTTGCATCCGCAGCTATACATTCAACTATTGTACATTTTAAGCTTCGAAGTGTTTGTTTGATCTTGAAATGGACTGTTGAAATAACCAGAAACCAGACAGTAGACCCTGCGTGAGGTTTGGATGTGGTTATGAAAATCTCATTGAACTACATCAGAGTAAATCTCTAAAAGCCAAGAATGAACTTGTCGCTACTGAAGTTTGGAATGGCTTATTGATTCTTTGAACTATAGATTTGTTGGATGTTTTGAGTTTTCTAGTGTTTATACTGGCCTGTGGCATCTCATTCCTGCAACATGTCATTTCTCTACTCAAGGCAATGTGAATGTCATTCAAATAATATTTCCCCTGTAAAGAGATGCCTAAATTCAATATGCAACTCATGATGTCCATCGAAATCCATTTCAGATGGCATTCTCGAGAGATGAAAAATGAAGAGGTGTATGACCCAATGTTCTCACCAGTTACTGCAACTAAATGACAACTCCATTTAACCAGAGCAGTTGAGATCGTTAAGCACCTGCCACAAATTTTTGCCCTCATAACTACGAACTTTGCGTTGTAGCTTAATGACTAGGGACCAATCAAAGACCTTATAGTGCATGGAAAGTGCAGAACAAACCTAAGTATGCAGTGAAGATGATATTCATACTGAAGACAGTTTTGGTTAATATCAGGTGTTCTGTTTTTCTTTTATACTTTTTGACATTGCTTACTAATACCTGCATCAGATTTTCTTCCCTACTGGAAATATGAAGTGACAATGTTTGGCTAATATCAGAATGGTTCTTTCTGTTCGAATGTGTTGAGTGACACCTGTAACAAATTCTTCTTTGGCCTTTGAAAAGAGAAAGAATAGAGGTACCCAAATGAACTTATCAGGAACTGGAGAGTTCTTCACAAATGGGAAAAAATGGAAAAAATCCAAGAAAATTACTGTACTTGAACTTGCAAAATGCTGACAGTAATAATTTCTCATCAAAATTCTCTTTCTTAAAATGCAACCAGACAGTCGTATGTTGGGTGATATTTGGACACTTTAAGCTGTATTTAGGATCATTGAGAAAAAGAAAGAACGCTATTTTTTTTTAGAAATGCCAGTTTGAGGAGTTTAATTGAGATACCTGAATGAGACAGTCGCTCTTTCCTTAATTATTGAAATTACTGGATCAGAATAAGACATCTGTTTCTTCACCTTTTCACATAAATGAGAATTCACATGGGGAGTACAGGATACTTTAGATCACAATGACTGGGGAATATGATTTAGTTATGGCCTGAATAGTCAAAAGTCCTGTCTTCTTTTATTTCACAAGATAGATCAGAACTAAATAAGTATGATTATATAGTGGGAGACCTGACACATATCTTCATCTCATAAAAAGGATGCAACGAATGTAGTAATCACTAAAGCATATAGCATTTAGATCTGAACCTCTTTGATGTTGGTTTTGACTAATAAACTCAAGGTGAAAGGTCCTTGCATCTAGTTGAGTTTAAGGTAATGGGCTCGTATCTTGCATCCTCATTTATTTTTCTTGAAGGGTTTGTTAGAATGCAGCAGGTCATTTGAATCTGAACCGTGTAATACTTGTCATTTTCTGACAGGTATTCTGCATCCTTTGCTTCCGAAAATGAGATTCCACCAGGCCAGTACACTTTAGATATTGCTGGTAGGCTGCGGAGTTTTCTTCATTTAAGAGTAACTTCAGTTGCAAGGTTATTATCTAGCCACTTTTGGTCACTGTGTGTGAAAGTAGAATGCGGGAAAACCCAGCGCAAGTCTTACAGGTTCATCAAGCTACTACATTAACTTGCTTAATTTCTGATATGCATATCTTTGTAATTTTATATATTAATAGGTGTGAAAATTAAGGAGACTTCAAAATCGGGTGCTCGACCAGAGAAGCCTATTGAAATTTACGAGTTTGAGAGGTACTCATGTTGGTAATCATCATTTTACTCGTTGCTAGATTAGATAGATGATGTCATTGTACCTATCAGATCTTCCTTATGGGATGCCATGACCTTTTTCTATTGATGATGTGCTTATACCTTTTTTCACTTGGTGCTTCAGCAGATAATTTCTAACAGTGTCTTTTTGTTCTCTTTTGTCCCTTCCCTCCCTAACCTCTCATTCGCCTGGGGAACATATGTGGATATTGTGGATCACCAGCTGTCCTTTTTGTCGAAAGGTAAAATCTAGTCAACAATCTCTTCTTTCATTTTTCGATGGGTCTACATCTGTCCTTTTGAGAAATATTCCCTTCCTTGAATGTTTGAAGGAGCTAACAGCAAACTGGAAATTGCCCTTGATGAGATGCATCTCCCATTGATTTTGTGATACTGAACTGCGCCATCTGTAAAGAAATTACACCATTTTGTTGAAGGGAAATGGAATTAGTTGTAATTTTCATCTTGATCTTTAATTGCTGAAATTTGGTAATGTCGTCATCAATCCTCCATTTAGACAAGCGACAACAATTAGTAAGATTTGCTGGTTAATGTGACTCTGCTTTGACTATTCATAAGGACATGACTTCTGTTTTGCTTTTCTTTGAAAATTCCATTGATCATGCTGTTCTTTGATGTGTGCCTTAAGTCTCAAATTCTGGATACAGTATTCCAAAATGACACTTCCAATCATCAACAGGTAAGGGAAATTGTTGCAGTATTGGATCTTGATGTCATATTCTATCCATGCCCACGAAATGGTCCAAATTTCCGTCCCAAGGTAGCTCAGATGGGTGGTAAACAACAGTTTCCATATATGGTATTGTACTCTTCTTCTCAATGTTACTTTTCATCCTGGTACTTCTTCCTTGAATGGATTAGCTGGTACTCCTTTCTATGAACTTTTTATGCTGAAGCATTACATGTAAGATTTCTAGACTAAAGGCGTACATTTTAAGAAAGTATGAGAAAGATCGTGAACTAAAATTAATTAATTGTGCTTTGTGGCTTAAATTTTAAGCAGCATAATGTATTAATTTGCCCTCAGTTTCTGGACTCAGTATACAACAAATGACAAAGCATAATATTTCTCTGAAACACTTGGATCACTCTTAGGACCACTTTTCAACCAAATTCCATCCATTCCCAATGGAATACAGGTTTTTCATTATGTTCATTTCTTAGCATCTATCCCACACTGCAGCTAATAACTGGGGTAAGTGGTATCCAAAGGGTCCTGGATTTCAATGAGTATTTCCCTCTTCCTCTTTGCAGGTAGATCCAAACACTGGGGTTGCAATGTATGAATCGGATGACATAATCAAGTATTTGGTAACAAAATATGGTGCGTGCTAGCATAATTTCCTTTTCTGAGTAGGGTTTTCTCAGGAATTATTTTCCTCTCCTCTCCCGCTGTTCACATTTGTAGTTGTTGAATAGTGTTAATGTTGAAGTTGGATAATTTTGCATGCTTAAAGCAGTAGCATATTCTCATGCAGAAGTTTCAGAGACCATATGACACCCCCGTCATACATTGCTTTTGCAGTATTCTTGTTCTTGAGGATGTTAGTTGAACTTTAATGTGAAGGGACAGAAAATTGAGGGGAGAAAAATTAACCAAGAAGGCTGAATGCATGAACAAGTTGCAAAGTTGCTTGATCACCTTTTGCATCTTGTCTACTTTTTCTATTTTTTCATATGTTGATGTTAGTCTCGTGAAGAATAGCAGAAACAAATAGGTTATTGCTGCATATCAGAGTCTCATATTGCCCACAGTAGTTCATCCCCAGTGTCATTCCAAGCACATCTATCTTTCCATTCTCTTCCCATCTCTTCACTATGTCCTTTATTTCCATCCGACCATGCCCCTTGCGAGCCAAAATAGTACTAGCTTGTAACACTTGAGTCTCTTTTCAACTATTTACTTTTCCATATGTCAAGTTACTACCATCTATTCATCTAGACTAGTTTCTATCACAAAAAGTTTGAAAGCCTCGCCCTCACAAAGGCTCCCACAATGCAGGTGTTTGGAGAGGGGATGATAGACAGTCTGTTCATCTTAAATATTCTTGGCTTTGTATTGCTTGTACTTAAGTTGGTTGGTCGTTCATTGACTTCATGAAAATTAATTGATCGACTCATCATGGCCGTTCATTTGGTGATTCATCTCAGAATTGTTAAAATTGGCCCACGCTTACTTTCAGTTTGAAGTTATATGAGAACTGTAAAATCAATCAGCCATGTAGAAAAGTAATCTGATTTATCCAATATCTGACCTTCTCTATAGTTCCAATTTTTATTTACTTAGTTTGCTCGTCAGTAGCATTGACACACTTTCAATCAACTGTTCTTGGTCTATCCTCTTCTTAAATAACTAACCTGTTCTATCAATTTCTTCACTTATGATGATTTTTAAACCTGAGGTAGTGGAATATTCTTTTTATTATTTCTTGTTCTTTATTGAAGTACTAACCCAAACAATCTCCTTTATTTTTCATTGATATAGGTGATGGGAATGTTCCTGTTTCGTTATCTCTGGGTCTTCTTACGGTTGACCTACTACTCTCAGTGGCTATTCTTGTGAATTTCCTGGATTCTTTTACAAATGCGTGATCTCATTTCCTCCAAATCATCTACATTGCAGACCCTGACGGAAGGCTTTGCAATGATTGGTCGCATGGGAAAGGTGGCAGTGCTAAATCTTCTAGCTGTTCATTACATCTCTTGTGCTTATATTATTGGCTCATCCCTTGCTTTTGTGCAGGGTTCATCTTACACACCAGCAAAACTACCACCAAAGCCACTCGAGATATGGGCATATGAGGTTGGTATTATAGTTAAGTTGTCTTTTAATTTTTGAATAACCTAATATGGCTCTTGCTGATTATGGTTTGGTTGGAGTAACGTGACATTGTTTGTGCAATTCAATTACTGTTCTCTTCATTTGCTTTTTGTTTCTGCAGTCAATTGACTTTGCCCATAAACTTATTCTGGCATGAACCTGTACTTTTTAGCATTAGAACAAAGAGCTTTAAGTGATGGGAAGGAGATAAGAGCTTTAAACTATAATTTCAACCAATATCGAGGAATTCTCTCAAAGTGTTAATTATTGGACTATTAAGATCAGAAGGATTTCACTAGGCCCACGGTAGAACGAGCTATTGCTTTACCTAGAAGAAGCATCTATGTATTACCACACCATGGGGCAAAGGGAGGAAATGAAGTGCATCAATTCGTTTTAATTCCATATTGATTCATCAAGAGTAGTCTCTGACCCGTTTGTTATATGTGGCTAATTCTTTTACTGTTTTAATTGTGATTACTTCTTACTCTTAAAAATTGACCATGCGGTGAAGTATGTTGCTGCATTCAAAATTTCGAGTCACGTATCACAGAGCTTTGCTTTCTGCCATGGAGTAGGCCAAGTACTTGAGAAATTAGCAAAAGCTCCAACTAAGGAGAAATACAATTGCACCCTGCCAGACATCTCATTCTATTAAATTGATTTTGAAATATTTACCCTCATTTCAGGGGTCTCCATTTTGCAAGCTTGTACGTGAAGTACTAGTGGAATTAGAATTACCTCACCTAGTTCACAGGTAATGGCTAAGTATTACGTACTGTCGGAATACATGCACTTCAGTGTTGCTGGCAAACTGCGCGCATTTATTGATTCCATTTACTTTCTCTATAAATCTGCATGTTGGAAGCTTTCTGTCCTACAAAAGATGACTCTTGTTCTGCAATAAACATGATAGCTAAAAGCCCCTCTGATGTGAAGGTTTTTTTTATGCAGTAGTGGTATCAAAAAGGCAATAGTTCAGTTTTAGTATCAACCATTAGCCATCTATGTAAATGCAAGTGCTGGAATGACAAAAAGCATCGAGTGCGTTCTCCATGTTTAGTGATGCTCATCTCATTGAGTTATCAAATGCTTAGATCATCAATGTTTCCATGAAATTCAATCGTACATGTCTCGTTAGTTGTTGGTTGCTCATTGGGTACCTAGTCTCTAAACAACTTGCTAATTTTTATGTCATCTGCAAAAAGATATTCCTTGACCACAGTCTCTTTATGAGCATTATTTTCAGTGTTCCTCCTGAAATTGTACTTGAGTGAGCCCTTATTGGCACCTTATACTTCTGAAGTCCAATGCTGGTTCATTCCTTTTACACGCAATGTCTACTCTAGTATGCTGACATATATAGTAAAACCTTTTCTTACTAAGCCATCTTGCATTCTTCAGTTGTGCCCGTGGCAGCCCAAAACGGCAAGTTCTCTATGAGAAAGCTGGGCGTTTTCAGGTAATTAACCAGTGGATGAGCATCCATGTTTGTTATCTCATTCGTCCATGAAGAATCCAAATTTGCCGAACATCAGGTACTGACAGAATTCCACATCTGCTTAATGGTTGACAGGTACCTTATTTAGAAGACCCAAATACAGGGGTGCAAATGTTTGAAAGTGCAGAGATTGTGGAGTATCTTAGAGCTACTTATGCCCTTTAATAAATGGAGCTATTATTACCAGTCTATATACGTACACATTGAGTCTTCCCTTTCTGTTCTAGTAATAGCCATATGTATTTTGCAAATTTAAGTAGAAATGCATGAAACTGATGCTTGATGTAACGAGCAGAGACCTGTATGTATTATATATATAAGCAGCAATGTTTACTGCCCTAGCTTTTGTAACTTGCTTCGGGCTTTTCCTTTTGATCTTGGATGAGTGTTGATCACAAGCCCTTCTAAAGTAATTAGTTAATTTGTAGAAAATTGCGTACTTCAATTTGAGTCCCGGTGAGGGGATAGAACTGTGGAATGATGTTTATTTAGTGCTAACCAAAACAATGCTCTAAAACAAGACATGCTCGACTTTTCCTGAGGAGAGGCGAATACCTCTTTACTTGTTATGAGAATGGCGGATGGACATGCTTATTAGTTGAAAATGACGTCTCGGGAAATAATTAAAGACGGCCAAGTTAAATGTGGAGCGCCAATCCTTGACAATGTGAAGCTTGCTCTGGGCGAGTTCCAACAATGTCGATCCGAGCGGAATCGATGTCTTTATTTTTGTGGCAGACGGGAAGTCAAATCGGAAACTGGAATGCTTTCTCCCAAAGCAATGACAAAGATGCTGTTGGAAAAAAGGAGTGAAGACCACCACTTAAGAAAGAGAAGAAAGAAAGTGGTGTGGAGACAAGCACTTCAAAGAGAGACATTTCTTTAATGACTTGCTAATAAGTGGTGGCACTGGCGGTGTCCTATGTGCTCAGAAAATGGAATCTACCAGGACACTGCTGGTCGTTTAGTGGTGAACGATTCACTGGATAAGTGGTCACAAGAACGAATCACTGTACAATACCTAGGTTGTATCTGTGCAGTCACTAGGTCTTACAAGCAAAAACATGTCGGGCCGATGTAAGTCCTGCGTAATTTCTCTGCACTGTGATCGGATAAGTCCGTCCAATACATCAGTCATAAACGAAGAGCACACAAGGATCTTCATGGTCTACTTGCTTGCTGCTGTAACTTCTTGAATTCTCCATGGCTTTACTTTGAGCACAGACCCATGAATTGGAAGTGAATTACAAAGGAAAATGTGACCTGACATGGAGAGTGGGAAATGGTGGGGACATGCAAATTGCAAAGCCGATGGTGCTTCCTATATCTCAGAGAATCTTCTTATCCTCAGTTTCTGAAGCTCAGAAGAAAAGAGGTGTCCCAGAGTTTTGTGAATGCTTTTGGACCATATTTTGTGGCACTTGGGGGCTGTAACATCTTCATCAGATGGCCTTACTGTGAGATCTGCACCCACCCACCACAGTGAAAAGCAGCATCTCTTTTGAAGTGCAATCGTGTTCTTTATTTCTCTTTGGTGGGATGATGGGGCACTTCATGCCCTCCCTCTTTTTGTATGGCATTTTATGAGTCAAAACAAGGTCTCCTTTGGTATATTCTGAGGTCATGCAATCTGCTTTGTGTTCCATTCCTAATGTGTTCCCACCCCATTCTTATCATTTTGGAGAGTTCTCGACGATTATTATTTTTATTTTATCTTTGGTAATGAACAAATAAATGAGGGATAAAGTATAAGCGTATACTATCATTTGCCGTAACCTCAAGGGACACACTCCCACCCCATCAATAGAGTTTTAATCAAAGAACATAATACGACAGTTCAACTGTATCATGGAGATTTGTCAAGTCGAAATGTTTGGATATTTCGTATTTATCAGTGCTCATAATTAAACGGTTCGGCAGTGAGTTTGAGTTAATTTATCATATGAGGTGTTACCTAACAAAACAATATTTTGGTGTTCGATTTTTGTTTTACATATAATATTTTGGGTAGGTGTTGCCAGACGCCTCAACCGTTTCAGTAAATTATACAAGGCTGGAATTGAGTATAGCTATTTCATGAGAATAGATTGCTCCTAAAATAGGAACGGGTCTAAGCTTGGGGTTTGTAAAATGGGACAGTAATTTCAAGAATATATCCTCTTTTTTGCCAATACCATAATACCCCTGTCTAATCTACACCAGAGTTGTACGTGGAATAAGTATTAGTAAAGAATACCCACCATACCCTTAAATGAGTTGAAACTAAAACATATTAGAGTAATTGTTTCGTGAATAACAGATTGTGAGTACGAATAGACTCATGTCTTTTTCAATTTTTTCCCCCGAGCAATATCTGCAATTGTCTCTTTTATGTGGCTGCCTTTGGGTGATCCTAACCATATCAATTTGGTCATGACTGCTAACTCCAAGACATGGGAACAAATGTGTATATGAGGGGTACGTACTCACCTAATATTGGGAATCAATCCCTTGAGGTTTGTATTCATTTGCAGAAGTAAGTTACACGAAACAACTATGTCATCGACACCGAAGCTAATCTACAAAACCGGATTATAAATGATGTGACAGACTTCATATTGTACGTTGAACACACTGGGAGAGCCAAGGCTTTTCTAGAGTAGGTCCATGTCGAATAAATTACAAACCATATAAATTTAGAGAAATTATTGGCCAAATGATGCACCGGCTTTTAATATAGGGATAAAGTGCGCTAGAAGTCTTGAACATTGTTATAAAAGTACTATTGAGTTCTAAAACTTACCTAGTACACCAATTTAATAGGATAGATCATGGTTAATATATGCCAAAAATAGAATAATAAGGGCCATTAAAATAATTATCACTAGATGGTGGTCGGTTGTCCACACACTATAAGCCGGTCACATGAAACAACTAAATGGCAAACTTGCTTGCAAATGGTGGAGTTTCGTGGCCAGAGAGCAACAGAAGTTGGCCAATGTTAAGCGGCCTACCCTCCACTTCAGTTTAGATTATTAGACTCCAACCAAAGATCCTACCACTTTCTTGGCAATGACATTAGTTTTATATGCACTAAGTGACTCTATACACATACATATATATACTACACATATACACATACATATGTATATATGTATCTATTTTTATATCTTTAATTCTATTTAAAGAAAAAAGCAACCGGCACTATATATCATTACTATACACAATCAATTTTTTTATTTGGATGTCCTCCCTTGAAATATCGAATATTCCCTAGACGTGTAATGTTCTCTCAACGAGAAAGCATGGGGTAAAATTGTAATCTGACATGCGGGTTGGAAGAGAGAGTTATTGATAGGAGCTTCCAATTAATTACCAACCGACGGTAAAAATATAAAGATAATCCAGATTTTTTTTTTTATGTAGAATGAATGCCGCCGACGCTTGGTTCTAATATGCGTACTTCAAAAGCTGGAGTTATTAGCCAGTGACAAGAACGTGTAAACAAGGTTTAATTAGAAATCATAGGTGCTTAATGTGTGAGAATCTGAATAAACACTACCTTTTTCTCACGCGCAAGCAAGGTAAAAGAGAATTTACCAAATGCCTTTTTTCATGTAGAAGGAAATGCCATGCGGGTTTCTGGTTATACTCGTCTTCAGACAAAGGACAAAAAAGGTTCAGCTGTCCTAACAGTAAAAATAAAAATAAAAATAAAAATAAAAATAAATCTGAATTTGTTTATTGTCTTTAATAATAATAGTAATAATAAAGAAATCGATGCTCAAAGTATGATTCAAGTCTCGTGAGAAACAAGGACACGTAATAAAAGGAATTGTAGTTGCAACTATAGATTATTATAAGAAGATAAAGACGAAACATAGAAAATAATGAAATTATCGGCTGACAATTAATTCCTAACGTAGCAAATGTTAGCTTAGGCAGCGGCCTTTCTTTGTGGAGAATGCAAAAAATTCCAATCTTTGCAATGGCGAGAACGCATTTCTAACTATCTAGAATCTCTAGGTCTCCAACTTGGGAAGGCATTATTGTTGTATAACTATGTAGATTAATCATTCTAAGAAGAGAATAAAAGGTTGAAATTACGACCAACTACATCTATTCACTTCGCTTCCCCCGGAACATTCTGGCGGAGGGCCAATCTATGCAAACAAGTGCCGTTCTAGAAGCCTAGAAACAAACACCCTAATTTTAATTCGAATAAAACAACTCCATAACACCACTCTCCAAGTCCTCGGTTATCCAATAACGATTCCATGGAAAGTTGATTTCATGAAAATTTCCCTTCTTTCTGATAAAACCCTAATCAAGAATGGAGTAAGCAGTCCTCCGATCGTTTTACGGAGACAATTCTCGGACCACAAGAATTAGATCGATTCGGACATGGAGTTATGCGATGGATGACAATCTATGTTGACATTCTCATTTTCATACCTTTTTATTTCATTAAGCATAAAAACGAGAAAAGAAAGAACACGTTGTCTTTATATGTACGCCAAAGTTTCTTCTGACGTGATAGAGCCAAACCAGAAAAGAAACAATCAAGAAACAGATACTGGCGAGCAGAAAACGGGTATAAAGAGCTGGAGAGACTGAAGAAGAAAGGGGAGGTGCTCCAAGACTCTCGAGAACAAAACCTGCTAATTATAGCACTCATCCTCTCCTTCTTTCCTTTCTTGAATCCGCCATTCGTGGGGTTTGTCAAATCATTGTTCGTGAATCTCAACCAACTCCCTCCCGACGGAACGTCCCAATGCCTCCCTAAAAAGGGCACCCTCCATCTCCTCCCTAATCCCCATCGGAAAGACATAATCTCAAGCTGTTTCGTGAGCTTTTGCATTCACCTTCCACCATGCACCCTCCATCGGTCTCCTTCTCCGTCGCAGCGGCCCTTGTGTTGCTTCTCGCCTCTGCTTCGGCCACCGACGTAGATGGTACGCATCTCTCTCTCTCTCTCTCTCTCTCTCTCTCTCTCTCTCTCTCTCTCTCTCTCTCTCTCTCTCTCTCTCTCAAGGAAGTTTTGGACAAATCATGCATGGATCGGAAGCATGCTTTACGTTGCTCTAGGACGTGTGTCTATCGCGTTTACATTTTCCCTCTGATACTCCCATTCATTAAGAATTCACGGCGTTGACAGCAAATTGAAAACTCGAGTCTAACATCTCATTTGGCATGAAACAGTTATTGGAGAAGCACAGTTCACGTACAAAGGATCTCAGGGTCCGAGCCACTGGGGGAGTTTAAGCCCGAAGTACTCAGCATGCGCGCATGGGCAGCATCAGTCGCCCGTGAACATAGTGCGGAACGCGACGGTGCTGAATAAGAACCTCAAGGCCTTAACCAGAGATTATCGCCCTGCAAACGCCACCCTCGTTAACAATGGCTTCAACCTCGGGGTAATTCGTTGATTGATCAAACTGATTAGTCGCTAAACTGATGGTGAAAAGCATTATGATTCCTCTCTTCTTTTGAGCATCTAAGTTCCTCATTTTCTTTACTAGGGATTTTCCTTGTCGAGAGATATTATGTTAAATAATCTCCAAGTGAACGTTTGCCTTTTTTTTTTTTAAAATGTAAGAGTATTGTGAATTATTGACTGTCTTAAAGCTGCAACCTAGGTCCCATGTCGTTCACTTTACACCAGGATGAGAAAGTGATGAGACGAATGAGTCAAAAAGAGAGGTCTTGCTAGAGATTTGCAGGGAAAAGTAGATGTTGTAAGACATGAAGCGTCTTTTGTTTTTTCTTGGCTAAAAGCATAGTAATGCTTCGCTTATGAGTTTGGAAGAAGCATAATTTTGAGGTGAACGAAGATGTAGGTCATGAAAATGGAGTTAAAAGAAAAGAAGTTGCAGGGGCTGCATATCTTGGACCCTCGAATTAGGCGATATTTGCATGGATTGTCACGTTTATCAACTACGCACTCGATACACCTCACAGTGTATTGAGCGCTCTTCTATTCTTAGCCTACTCATGAGTCAAATATGTATAGAAGAGATTTGATCTTCTTTACTTTTTTTGAGTTTAGAATCGACTTAATCATTTTATTGATAGGGACTCAAATATCATTTTGCATCTCTCTCTTTAATCCAGGAACAAACTTTGCTAATGTATGTAGAAAAAGTCGTGCTTAGTAAACAAGGGTTGATTGCATGAAAGATGATGATATGATTGATGTAGGTGGTTTACGAGGAAGAAGCGGGGATGCTGCTTGTGGATGGCAAGAACTACAGCTTAAAGCAAATGCATTGGCACTCTCCCTCTGAGCACCACATTGATGGAATCCAGTGAGCAACACATATTCTCTCTCTCTCTCTCTCTCTCTCTCTCTCTCTCTCTCTCTCTCTCTCTCGCAATTGCAAAGTGGGCCTATTGAGCTACATAAAATTCACTCGTTGACCTATGATCAATTTTAGCCCATGATCTTTTATCAAATGGGTGAAGGCGATAAGGGCTTTGCCATTAGAGTTTGTCCAGGTTCTTGGGCTCAGCAGAAGAGCTTTGATCCAATCAGCCCGATAAATTGATGCTTCTCGTTTCTCCTCTATTCCGGTTTTTGAGCTCTGATCAATCGAAGCAAAATAAGAACAAGAAGTGAGAGTTGAGTTGTTTCATGATTGAGTGCAGGTTCCCAGCTGAACTTCATCTTGTCCACAAAGCGAGCAACGGCGACTTCGCCGTGGTAGCAGTCCTTTATAAATTTGGCGACCCCGATCCCCTACTCTCCAAGGTATATATTAATGTGAAAGTACATGTTCCATGAATGTACACGAGCGCTTACTTCCATTCGATTCGAGCCTCGAGTCCTTCCATGATCGAAGAGGAGTTACAAGTAGTATGTGTGGAACTTGGTTTTATTTCGGTCACTGATCATGTACCACGAAATGCAGATGAAGGTCCAACTGGATGAGTTGGCCAGGGAGGCCTGCGGCCCCGACGAGGAGTCTCACATCCCTCTGGGGATCTTCAACCCCAAGCAGATAAAGAGGAACACCCGCAAGTACTACAGGTACTTCGGGTCTCTCACGACTCCGCCGTGCACCGAGGATGTCACCTGGAACGTTCTCGGCAAGGTACGTTTCCTATATGTACATACACGCGTGTGCTCCAAATCAAATTTACAATATACGCTGTATCGACCGGGTCGGGTACCAATTAACTGATGAGATTGAGCTGTGCAATGGAGATTTCAGTGTGCTAGTGTGAAAACACCAAACTTTGCATGCAGGTGAGGTCGATATCAAAGGAGCAGGTGGCGTCTCTCAAGGCCCCGCTGGTCGCCGACGACAAAACCAATTGCAGGCCGCTCCAGCCGCTCAACGGCCGCAACATCCAGCTCTACGACGAGCTCAGCAACCAGTGATCCGATCTTCCTTTGCTTCACCCGCCTCATTCGTCCTGATCATTTCAAACACAGTGGAGGGGGGGGAGAGAGAGACGGAGAGACGGAGAGACGTGGTTGATTGACCTGCATCTATAAAGCACCGACGTTCTTTCTAGTTCAATTCGCTCATAATCTAATCCTTTTCGTCCGTCTGAACGCTCGTTTCAATCTGATCTTGTTTGTCCCTACAATAGCACGATAATAGGCGCTGATTTTCTACACTTGACGGGGTTGAAGTTCAATAGAGCTTGCAGGATCCAACCTAACACCTAGTGACCTCAAGCCTATCTGCTTGTGGACCACTAGCAATAGAGCCGCGCTGATAGGGACAAGACACAGGTGAATGAAAATCAACTTCGTCCCTCAATTTCCGCCCTGATTTGAGTAAGTGGATTATTGGATAATAGAAAAAAAATTAATCAATGATGGAGCTGCTTAATACTAATTTACGGAAACGGCTTACCGATAAATGTGATGTAACAATGGATATATTCATATCCAATCACATAAAATGTCCGACGAACCCTGTAAGTTAGGACTGGTCCAAAAAACGAAAAATTCGAACAAACTAGCAAAAAAACAAAAACAAAAAAGTGCTCGAATTAGGTGTTATGGCGATTCGCTATTGACAATCCGGAGGTCGTCGTGAAGAGGTGACGGCCATCACAGCAATTGGCTCTGTCAAGGTAGTCCCATAGCTCCAAAAGCATCAAATGGGGAGAGAGAGATGGGCGACTCCGGTGACTACCATACAATATCGTTATCGCTTAGGAATCTCGCGGTGATTGTCAAAGGACAACGGCTTTGATAAAAGGCCCGATAACGTTGCCGAGGGAGTTGCAAGATGAACGATATTTGTCCACTCGTTACCACGATATGTATCCTGTGGAATTTTCCATCATCCAATCCAAGAAGGATGAAAATCATCCCATCCCCCCTGGCGAAAGATGAATTAATTGTGTACGCTAATGATTTTTTTATCCGTACCGATCTAGATCTACTTGGCCCAATTTGCGTCGCCAAATGACATGCTAGTTTCTTCTTCTTCTTTTTCCCCAACGTGACAAGAGGAAGTACTTTCGACAATATTGCTATATATCCCAACATGGGCATCGGCATCGGCATCTTTAACGCTAGAGGTCAGTCACTGTATACGGACTGGATAGAAATAAAGTTTCCAGCCGAGAGAACAAGCCAGTCAACACTTTGACCGGGGCTCCCCTGACATAACCGCATCAATGCCGCGTGGCGGGGGGGGGGGGGGGGGGGGGGGGAGGAGTCAACATTGGCGAATGGATGACTCGACGCTCCTGGAGCGACGGCGATGGTGGACCGATCTCACGATCCCCCATTAAATAAAAGAGAAAATCAAGCAAAGAATCGATGACTTCCATGTGCGATGCGAGGGGAGGTTAATTGAATCCGTGTTTTAATAACATCTCGAGATCGCCATTTTTGAAAGTGTCGGATGGGACGAGAGAGAGCCATTCGGGTTAAGAAAAATCTCTCAGTCATGTGCAAGTTGGGTCGACTAGATCCATCAATCGTTGAACCCATGCCATCTCAAAGACCGATTTCCCGTTCGTCGAACGACCGCTCGGCTCGAACCAATGCCCAGATTGGTCGGTCAGTCCATCGCATCGCACCGACCGGTTCGGTCCATGTTTATTCGATCGACCATTCATTCATTCATTGATTCAATTCCTTCCACCCTCAACAAGAGAACTAGAAAGAAGAGCAAAAGACTGCTCTGCACCAAACCTCTCTATTTACAAAAACCATGGAAGAAGCCACCATCACCAGTTCACCACCGCCTACCCTTTTCCATTACACAATCAAAAACCAGATTCTTGGCCCACTCGCCACAAACAAAAAGGAAAAAGGCAAATAAAAATTAAAGGGGGAAAGAAAAAGTAAACAAAATTATGCTAAGAGGGGAAAGTCCGCACCGAGTGCAGTCGTTATTTACCTCCGATCCGATGATGACACCGATGCGGAGGATCCCAACATTCAACGCGCCACATTAATCGAACGACCAAGCCCACCCAGTGGGCCCCACACAGCAGCCAGCCAGCCACCCAGCCAGCCAACCGAGACCGGAAGCCAATCAATTTTCATGTCCTCTGTGGGGCCCGAGATCTCGCGCCGTCCGCCTGGCAGTGGTCTTTGACTGCGGAAGGATCTCGCTAAGCCACGGCGTTGGCCCAGGCGTCTGACCTCCGACCGGACGCGAACCGCATCATCCCGCCCAGACCCGACGCATCTCCGTCCACGGCGCTCCGCCTGGGCAGCGACTCAGGGGAGACCGAGTCCACGTCGTCGGCCCAAGCGTCCGACCTCCGGCCGGATGCGAATCGTTTCATCCCGCCCAGACCGGGGGCGTCGCCGTCCGCCGCGCTCCGCCTGGGTAGCGACTCCGGCGAGAGAGCGCCCGCCTCGCGCGCCGGCAAGCGGTCCCTGATGTCGCGAGCGACGCTCCTGGCCGAGCTCCTCCGCGAGAACGACTCCGACGGGAGCGGCGCCGCGCCGCGCTCGAAGCTTCCGGCCCGCGACTTGCCACCTCTATGGAACATGGAGCGGAAACTGGCGAACAAGCCGGTCCTCTTCTTCCCGGCCGGCTTGGCCTTCGCCGCGGCCGGTTCGACCGAACGGTTGCGGTTACGTAACCTGCGGTTGCGGTCCTTCTTCGAACGGACTCTCCCCATGCACGAGACCTTCGGCGAGGACGGCTCGATCAGCGGCGGATTCGATTTCCCGGCCGACGAACCGTTGCGCTTCGGGAACAGCCGCGTGTTCGAGGCCTTGGCGGCGGCCTTCCGGTTCTTCGCGTCGATGAAGCAGGATTTCTGTGGCTTCGGGAGCCCGATGATGGAGGCCTTCGACTTCCGGTTGAGGGAGAAGCGCTGCGAGTTGGAGTTGGAGCTGGGGTTGAGGTTCCCGGAGTTGGAGCTGGCTTTGGTGGACTCCTTGCGCTCGTAGAAGGCGTTGCGGTCGAACCAGTCGAACTCGGCGTCCTTCGAGAGCCAGAAGGACTCCGGCGGTAAGTCGGCAGGGACCTCGGGCCGATCGGAGTGGTAGCCCTGGCCCTCCTCATCCTCCTCCTCCGCCGTCGCCGCCAGGTCGTCGGCGCCGGCGATGGTCTCGCAGGTGATCTTGCGGTCGCAGGAGCCGCCGGCGCAAGCGGAGACGAGGGTTTCGAGATCCACCTGCGGCATCCTATGCTGCGAATCCGTGTTGGACGGAGGACGTTGGTGACAGAGGACGGCGGCGGTGGCGTCGGTGTGCTACCCGCTCGACGGAAACGAGGAAGAAGGAGAAGAAGAAGTTTGTCTTCGTATTGCGGGTTGGCTCAGGTTGCGCACTGAGCTTCGCTTTTATCGCGACGAAAGTCCGGGGGGGTTGATATAATGGGATCCCCAAGAATGCGACAAATCCTCTCCTTCTTATTTAAAAGATTTTTTTTTCTCTCTTGTTTTTCTTTTTGTCTCTTTTTCGTCACAAAAGTACGCGAAATACAAAATTAATTGGCCGGAGAAGTTAGGTCACGACATTTCCCCTGCCCCCCTCTTAAATTCTCGATAGTGCAATGGAAATATTCTCTGATTGCGACCATAACCCTAAAATTTACCATATCTCGAATCCTTTTTTCCGTGCCATTGACACTCCGAACTATATTGGTGATTCAAAAGCACCTTCCGTCGCAAATTCACCAACACAAAAGCCATCAAAAGTTCGACATGACGATGTGCGTGGATAACGAAAGGACATTTTGGATGTAACCGCGCCATAGGGTGTTTTTGTTGGGCCGATACAAGCTCGGGATTTCTCGACGACGCAACAAAAAAATATCCGAGAAATCGGTGTCAAGAAAGACTTAATCAAGAGGTTTTGACGACATAAAAAATAAAAATTAGGATATTAGCGTCGCGATAAGCGTAATTTAGGTTTCTTAAACTCCGTCCATTTCACAGAAAATATTTTCTGAATTTTTGAGACATTTGTTTCATGGAAGACAATATAGTCAAAAAAAATTTCACTGATGAAAAAAACACATTCAAAAGGGGAAAAAATATTTTCCACTTTTTAGAAAGGGAAAAATAATTTCCATCGTCTTTCATCATCTTTAAATACTTTTCATCTTATTTCAAAAATGACTTGGTACCAGCGGTCAATCAATATAAGGACCAAAAAATTTTGAGAAAAAAGAATATAAAAAATCAATTTTTTTATAATTTTTACTAAGTTTTAAACGAACTTAGAAAATATTTTTATTTTTTTTTAAAAATGACTTTCTGAAAAATATTTTCCAGAAATACTATATTTTTCGTGAAACAAACGAAGCCGTATTACTATTTTTTCTTTATGCCTCGTAGATCGCCAACATAAACGAATTAAATCGTCTATTTTCAACGTCAAAGGGGAAAGTTTGAATTCCACGTCAGCACCTATGATATAGAGATATTTTGGGAGACAATAATGAAGTTGGTTCGCTCGGTTCAATCAATCCTGGGTGGTGCGGCAGATAGGAAAAGTGGGGGATGCTTTTGGTAACCAAACGCATAAATCCTCTTAATTTAAGAAGATTATGATCCACACGAATAATTCAGAAGATTAAAAAATATTACCGCATAAAAATTGATTTATCTATTATTGACGTGAACTTAAGCTCCGTTTGTTTCATGAAAAAATATTTATTTATAAATATTCATCGAAAAATAATCATACGTATAGATTAATATAATTAGGCGATGAAAAATATATTCATTTTTTATAATTATTTATATTGTTTCCTCACTTACATCCATATTTTATTTTAAAATAGAAACACATGCAAATATGTGTATATATATAGGGATAATAAAATAAATAGTTACTAAATTTTAGCTCAATCTGTAACTTAGTTCCCAACCTTTCAATTTTTTCAATGTGGCACTTGAACTTTTGGCCTAATATGCATTGTTGTCCCTAAACTTTCGATTTTTTTCAATATGATTCCTGAATTTTTAGTACATATTTAAACTAGTTCTTGAATTATATGAAAGTTTTCAATATAGGCATTCCATTAAATTAAGTTTAGGGATCACATTATACAGTTTTATACAGTAGAGGGACCAGTTTGAATATGTATAAAAAGTTTATGGAACACATGAAACGAATTGAAAGTTTACAGACCATATTGAAATATCATGGACAACATTATACATTTGGCCTGAGTTTATGGATCATTTCCATCATTTCCGCATGCATATATCGAACAAAATCATTTTCTTTGCTTTCCTTCATTAATATATATATTGAACAAATTCCCCACCTAACGTTATGATTCGATCATCTGGTCTCCTTTCCCTTATCTTCTCTAATAATTATTTAGATTCATTCCCTTCCTTTCCACCCATCTCATTGAAAAAAGAATAAAATCGAAAAATGAGAATTAAAAAAAAAGAACACTCGTCGCTGAGATCATTCTTGGGAAGTGGCGCAAGTATTTATTCCTCCCTTTTGTCACTCAAGCGCCATGCAGAAACGATATTGCATCACATGAGAAATGTATGGTTCTGGAAGGCGGATGGTATCGGAGGAAAGCACTAGGAATGCGAGCAATGGGAGCAAAGCATATAAGCGTACGACATAAGGAAGGTGACAAAGGAAAGCACCACGAAAGAAAAGTGCACATCCTCTCTTTGGCAAGCATAAGCAATCACAAGATGCATGGTGGTAGGGTGAAAATTGCACTTTTGTTAGAACAAAGATAGGAGCCAAAGATGACCCGGACGCCACGAGAAGGAAAAGTGCTTGTGGGGGCGGTCGTATCGTGTACGGATGACAGAGAAATTTCTAAATTGGGACGTGGGATTGGTCGAGATGAATATCACGCTATGCGGAGAGATGAAACCTCTCGATTCCGGTCGCCCCTCCTTATCCCTCGACTGTTATTATCAATTGGTCGCCGTGCACTTCACTACACCCCCCACGAGATTTGAGAAATTAGTCGTCCTTCAAATGTATGGAAACATTTCCTTCCACTGTCTCTCATTTTATATTGGTAAGGTGAAGCTACTATACCTAATCGTTTTCATTAATGAGAAATTAATCCTATTATTATTTTTAAAAACTGCTCGTTGTACAATAAAGTAAACTCTTCTCCTTTTCTCTTAAGCAACTCAAAAGGAAGAAAAAAATATTGGAATGTGCAAGCTGCAGCACTAGGGTTGTTGAAATCCATATAGATTAGTGCCTGTTTGAAACAACAGAACTAGATTGATTAATAGACAAAATAGAATTAGGAGGACAAGTTTCGTGGAACTTGTCTGTGGATTTTGACAATAATCAGATAGTCAAATGTGCAATAAATGGGCACTTTCGGATTAACTCTCTCTTTCAAGCGGGATTATTCATGAATCAAAGAATTAATGATCCGATCGATTTTTCAGGGCAAGTTTTGATATTAAATATAGAGCTTCCACATCTTATCTATACTACTTCTCCGAAACGTGTAGTGGTCGAGATACTTCATGATGAAGCAATTTTGTTTACTTTCTCACTTGCCGATTTCGTACATACATGCAGAATATGTGCACATTCGCTAGCATATGTAAAGACGAATGAATCAATTTAAGACAAACGACTTGCGGGTGCACTTTTGCAATCCATAAATCATGCTATACTTAGTCGACGAAGCCAAAACAATCATGTATTAATAGCTTCCGCAGGTTATAACTTTTCCACTTTATGGTTACCCAAAAAAAAATAACTTTTGCGCTTTAAGCTCACTAAGATTGTCAAATCATGGGTAGTGTTGAGTAAGTTGAACCGATCGAATCGAGAATTGCCCAAACTGTCGGGTTTGGTCCCATTCTCGAAGGTGTCAATCTAGTTGTCAATTCTCAAAAGTGAAATCAGTGTTCGGACAATCTGATTCTTGATTCCCAAGAGGGTCGGACCAGACTGTACCATACCAATTAAAATTTTCATAACTTTTTTTCATTTTATTAAAGATAAAAATATAAAAAAGTGAAAAAAATAACTAATTAAAATTTTTGACTAATCCTTACCCAACTTCACCAAAAAAAAAAACGTAAAAAAACTCAACTTTCTTTTAGAATTTTCACGGTCCCATTGGACCACTCGAGAACAAGTCCGAACCGATAGGTCCAATCCAGTCCAATCCTAAGACAAGTCAATCCGATTCCCAATTTTAGATAACGGGAATCAGTTCCATCGGTCCAGTTTCAGGTTCGGAAGATAACCAGGTTACCTAGGGAATTGATGACCCTTAATCATGGGCAATTGGACTTTTCTTTCTAGTTCCATCCACGACACTTCACCTGCTTTCCTCATCTTTCTCGAATGCCCAAATTTTCAAAATCGAGCCACTTTTAACAGGGTCTAAACAATGACGTCTCTTTCGAATTATTTCAGCACTTCATTATTAAATTAATAACCATACATTTATTATTATTATTATTATTATTATTATTATGTATGGCTAAACTTTCGATGGTCCACACCCTTCATTCGATTCTTTACTGACGTACTCCGTATTTTCTAGTGCCCCATGAATTTTTAATCGATTTTGTCTTAAGGCGATTTTTTTTCTAATTGATTGCAGGTTTTATGTTTCCCATTGTCTTTTTCTCTGTCTTTTTCTGTTTCTTTCATCGGTGCTGTAGAGACCAAAGTTGGAGGCGCCGTCGCGGGCCCACTCTATTTTTTATTATCAAAATTTAGACTCACATGCTCTATTTTTTCTTTTTGTAAATATCGGAGGCTGAAAGTACCAAAAAAAAGATTAAAAAATTAAAAAGGATGAATCTTTATTTTATTGTGTTTTGGTCAAAGGATGTGTAGAAGTTGGAACGGCTTCTTTTGGTTAGGTGATGGCACAATGTCCGTGATAGATCTAATGATTGTGGATCATCCAACTAGAATATATAATCCAGCATTCATGTTGGTATTGAAGTCGGACATTTCAATAAAGATAGAAAACGGCACAATAAACCGAAATCGAAATTTAGGACAAGCTTTACATGAATTATCCAATATCAAATTCTGAAAACGGCCAGACTCAAAGTTCAGACTCAAGTGCCAAAGTGTTACGACTTCCAAACTAAATAAGATATGGAAACTAAGGTATATATGGAAACTAAGGTATGATATCTTATTTCATTCCTCTTAAGGATTCATTTCATATAACTCACAGACAAGCTTACTTGTTGGATACAAGATTGACTGTCCTTAATTGGATGTGATCGATCTTCCGAAGGCAAGTAGATTTGGAAGATGACTACTTATAGAAACCAAGATCTTGATTGTACAAGCAAACAGGATTGACGGACTTTCTTCGCGATCCTCAATTGACTCGGAATCTCCTTAATTGATTATGTCCAACAGGTAGATTGGAAGAATTCCTTCGAATAGTGCCAATTTGCCTCTCTAAACTACGTGTTGTATCTCCTGCCGTTGAAGCTCCTCCCCACATCGTCCCTCCTGCAATCTCGTCTTTAAAAAGATAGGCTGTTCTTTCCAGAACCGCTTCGCAAGGCAATCTACTGTCAATTTTATCTAATCTTTGACCAGAAAATCTCAAAGGCCGAGTTGTCTATGTAGTTTGGTGTCTGCAGGTGATGTAATTTGTACAATTAGGTATAAACAAAAGAGAAAATGGTGGAAGTAGGTCGAATCCAAGGGAGAGTTTGGGGCGACTCATTGAAGCCACGAGCGGAAGAAAAGTCCGTGGTCGTCGCTCGAGTCATGACCGGTTTCGTCTTCTTGTGCTTATCTCGATCGATGTCGCCCGTCTCAAGAGTCCTCCAAAGTCACTGAGAAAAGTTAGGCGTCGCCCCGGCCAAGAATCGCAACAAATGCCGTATAAAGAAGAACGTGTACGTATAATGTGCATGCTCCCTCGAATCGATAGGATTGGATGGCGTGATCGATGAGGCGATGCACTTTTGAACGGCCGGTGTACGTGAAAACGGGCAATTATTTCGAGTGATAACAGGTTTTCGAATTTCAAATCCTTCGCGGTGATATTTCCGATTCGACATGCGAAGATGCGAGCCCGCCCGAGCTCGTAAATAGTCGTGTTCATCGACTTGCTTTCTTTTTGGGCCAGCAGTTTCGTGCACTATTAGAGATGAGCTTTGCCCATTAGATAGCTGATTGCTTTGGTCTAAATCACCGATTTCGATGTTAATCACGGCGTAAGGCCATGTGGGACAATGTGATGGGATTCCTTAATTAAGGAGTTGTACCAACCCCTCGAACCCTTTGCCTTTAAAACTCTGACGAGGAAGCTTAGTTGGCACCATCACTTCTGATGAGGGCAACAATTTTGATGCTGGCACTCGAAGATTTAGAATCTTTCTTTGGCATCATCAATTTATTGGAAACGCCCATGTGATTTCTCGTCCGCCTCGCCCTGGATTTGCATGGCCCCTTCTCTTGTCTCATTTCCAATGAGCTTCCTCCTTCGCTTAGCACGGAATTTTCGAATTAGACATTTTAATGTGATATCAAGATAGGAGGTTTTGAGTTCGAATCATCCAAAAATCGTCATTTATCTCCCATATAAACATTCCTCGCAAATCAGACCCAAGCCCTAATCTACGCACGATAGGGAAGGCGACAGAATCGAATCCCTTCATGTTCTGCTTCCTTTCGAGTACTTTGCAAAATCGAAGTGTTGCCTCGCGTCACTCGAACATGGGTCGGATCTCCATGCTCTTTAAATGCATGTGGTCTCTCTTCATCTTATAAGTCAAGCTCTTACTTTGGTCTTTCTAAGACAAAACTTATGTCAACAATAATCAAATTACCAAACAAATTATTCATGATTAGGATGACTGAAAACAACCCGAAATGAGTTGGTATATGTGAACATGGGAGGAAAAGCAAACACGTTTGACTTTTGGCCTCTTTTCTGTGCCCCCGGGGTCAACGGTGAACTGGTGTTGATCGTCTGATCTTTGCGACAATGACAGGAACTCCTTTTACTTTTAGAAGGCAAATGGAAATCAAGATGCGTGAGATGGAACAAGAGAAAAATAAGGTCTGTTTGATATTAAGCACCAATGACCACTTTCTTTTCTTTCTTTTTTTCTTAATTAGCAAATTGAACAACTTCATCTGGATTTGACTTTGCTTTTCTAAATTTTACAATTCTCTCGCAACATCAACATCTCGTACAATCTTTTTAGAAGTAAAACATGTTTCCGTCATTTCGACGAGAAATGAAAGAAAGGGTTTATCTTGCCTAAGTCAAAAGAAATACCACCTTTCCCTTTTTTTCCTGGCGCCGGTTGCTTTCTCCTGTTAATCTTTTTTCCGTTTTTTTACTCAATCTTGGAAGTCTCCTCTTCGCGTGAGAGCCGGTCAATCCATGCAACTGAGCAAGACATCCTTAGGGTTTTGAGGAAGCGTTCAATCAGAAGAGAAGAGAAGGGTTCAGCAAGGCAAGTCCAGACCACGTTTTTCAAAAGAGAAGGGATGAAGACGTGGGAATTTGCTCCCTTCCGAGGCCCACCTCTCCAAGCAAAGCCGCCGCCAATGAAGATCTTCTCCCCACTCTCCTCTCTTTCCAACTCCCATCCGTCTTTGTTTCTTTTGTTTTCTGCCTTTGTCTTGCGATTGCAAAGATCGTTTTGACTTCCCTCAGCTCCTGCGGCATTCTAGAAAGCCAAGACAGCTCGTCAATACCAAGTGCTGAATGCCTGCGTTGTAATATCATTTGACTCAGAAAATTGCATATTCTTTGCATGTCTATATATGCGATACTTCTCTATTTATCAATTTAAATTTTCAAAACGGTTGGCCATAATCTCACAATTTCTAATATGGTATCAAAACCGACTTTTTATTGGACTTTCAAACAATATAAAACGGTGAGGGGACCGAAGGAGGATACATCACCTGGTTAGAAGATCAACGACCTCAATGATGGGCCTTTGATATCCAACCAGCAGCGTACTTTGCTTCTCGCAAGAAAATGACACTGCAAATGCCATGACTTTTTGTACTGTCGAGTAATCAATTAAAAAGTTATGACGTCAAAATTAAGTATCATATAAAAATTAAGACGCCCGCAATATTCTTTTCTCAGATTAGATTGATGGCTACACTCCACGACCTTTAACACATGCAAAGAAAGTCTTTTGACTTGCGAAGGTGGTTCCTCGCCTCCAATTAGAGAATTAAGGACCATTTTCCGATCCATTTGACCTCTCAATCTGACCAAGCATCCATACTTCTCCATTACCTTCACCCGCGTGTGAGATATCCAATCAACCTAATATTCCTCTATTCTATTTCTCTTCATATTCTCCTCCTCTAACCTCGATATGTCTGATTTCCCGGAGAAGCTAGAACAACGTCGGAAGTTTCATGAAGATGGAAAGAGGGCAGCCTATTTTGACGATGGAAATTGGAAAATGTCGTTCACTCGAAAGCATCATCATTCTTTCTCCATGTAAGTGGAAGTTCATGAGTGAAGGATAAGTAGTCCAGTCTTGTCGTTTTCAGAGAACATTATGCGGGTTTGCTAAAAGATGGAGCCCATTGGAGTTTGGGAGTATTTGTAACCTTTTTAGTCTAAAGGTTTCTGGAAGATTAAAGGATGTGTTCATAAATCCGGAGTACGAGTAATCTTTCCTAAGATCAAAAGGTTTCTAGAGGTTCATAAAGAAAAAGGGTATATTCATGAATTGCTTTTAAAAGGAAACATATCCCCTTTTGAAAAGATTCATGGAATCCCCAATCCCACGACCACTGCCAAGAGATTGGACCCCATGTATTTTATAACTTTTTTTCCTGATTTCTCATATCAAATTATGCTTTCTTGATTTTCACTTTTTGATGGGTTTGATATTGTCCAAAGGACTGACCTAATCAATGTCTCTTTCTTGCTGATAACTAATCAAATGTTTAACATTATAAAAGTCCCACGCCTGATACAGGAGTAGAACTCGTGAAAAGATGAATTAGGTGAACTTTTTGCTGGGCAGGGTTCGACATATAATCAATCTAGGACAACATTGTAGATGGGTTGTTTACATGTGACCCCGAATCAACTAATTAATGACAGACTTTGCCTTTGTAGTTTTTGCCTTCGAGCTCTCTGCATTTTCCATTATGCTGGGGCTGGCAATTTATGGCACGTTGGACTTTACACAAAGCGAACAATGCATGTAGTAAAAGCATGTTGAATTTAAGTTTAATTGTGCCCTTATCATCATAACATGTTGTAAATGAAATTTACTCACACAAGGTAGGTGTTCCATTTGGTCGTTGATGCCTTTGATTCCATGAAACACATTATGACAAATCTTAAGTGCGGTGGACCACCAAAGAAATAATTCGGTTTATCTAATCAAACACATGCATGCCAGTTTCTTTTAGGGATAAATGCAATGAAAAATCTAAAACTTGTTATGAAATTATAATTAAGTTCTAAAACTTTTACAAAGTACGATTAAATCCTAAAACTTTTCAAAGTCTAATTTGGCCAATGAAAAATACTGATGTGACTTTGTTTTATTATTTTATCTATCCTACGTGGCAATGACATGACTAAAACATGAAACATAAGGCTAAAATAACATCGTTTTATTCAAAATTTTATTTGAATGATATTAATAGTAAGCACAATTTTTATTAAAAAACACAAAGTAAAGAAATAAAACATGAAAACTTAGGCGGGGCCACTGCCCCACCATCTCCAAGAAAACCCGGCTATGGTGGGGGAATGGTCGGCGGGGATCATCGAAGCCTAGCCAAGGGCCGACCACCCTCCTCGACTACAGACATGAGCCCAGCCCTCCCCCAGGTCTAGCCAATACATGTCATTACTAATTAGCGGTCCTCCCCTATAGCTAATGAGGGTCGCCAAACCTTGCCGACCATCCCTCACCATTGCCGAACCTTTCCAACTATAGTAGGGCAATATCAACTCCCCTGCATTTTCTTCTTCTTCTTCTTTCTTCTTTTTTGCATTTTTTAAGTTTGCTTATTTTATAAATAAAATTTGTAATAAATAGTCATATTTGGACCAAAACAATGTTGTTTCAATAACCTCAGCACCACATAGGACAAAGAAAATAAAAAAGTCACATAAGCATTTTCCAATAACCAAGTTGATGGAGTTAATAGAAGAACTTAAATTGCACCAATTAGACAAATTGTAGGACTTAATTGAATTTTTTGAAAGTTGTAGAACTTAATTACAATTTCATGACAAGTTTCAAGACTTTTAATAAACTTATTCTTTTCTTTTATATACGATGACTAAAACTTGTCGATATGATGATAACATCTGTAGGGTCTTGTTTAGCATTATCTCCATTGTCACAATCATTATGTGTATGTTAAGTTTTGTGGCGACGAAGATGAGGAGGTTGAGGTAGGTGATGAAGGAGTGAAAGCTAGTACTGGACAAAGCACGCAAGTAAGTGATAATATCTGGTTTAGGAGGCGAGGGTTTAACTTGTATGGAATAAAGAATAGAGGAGACTGAGGCAAGGCACAAGACTGATTTTATGAGAGTTGAGTAAATTGAGTTGGGGAACAGAGCTACTGGCGAAGATACGCGCGATGAAGAAGGGATTGGAATAGGGCAGGGTTAAGAAGTTGAACGTGCTAGTTATGAAGATGAGGAAAATTTGATGCGCACAATTTGCCTAAGTGATGACGAGGAGGACGAGGACGAGGACATTGCAGGAGCAAGGGAATAAGTGAGGGACTATCAACAAAGGAGATATGCCCCCTTGGGGAAAGTAGGGATCCTTCTTATGCTCAAGAAATCCTACATTTTGCATATCTAAAATTTGATAATGCAAAATAATTTAGAGATTCGTCGAACTAGGGAATACATAATGTTAGAGCAACATGTGTACAAGAGAAATGCTCGTGGAAGATATATGAAGTACTAAGTAAGAGCACTGGCTCGTTCCACATCAGGTCATGCAGGAGAAAAAATGATTGTGGGTCAAGCACTTTTTCAACACCATTAAGACCATGCTAGAAATCAAGACACCTCAATGCAAAGAATTAATGAAAGAGCAACGGGGGATATCTATCGGTTTCCATTTTTGTGGAGAGTTGTTCCCGCATTAGTTGCAACAGGAGCAAATCTCGGGCCACGAAGTATAGAGGAGATAAGCTCCATAAGCAATCCTGGCTTCAAGGAGCACCAACTCACTAGATTTCAAAATTCATTAACAAGCCAGACAAGTAAATGGAATAACCTGTAAACGTTTAATTATGCCGTCCAGAATAAGCAAAGCAATCCTGAGGGTTACTTGAGAGACCGGTCACGAGACAAGCGGATGCCATCTTTCTTCCCAATTAATGATGGCAATCTCTACAAGGAGCAAAAGAAATTTGAGCAAATCGTCGAGCCCCTGACGTTTTGCCTCTGAAGAAGTAACGTTGCAGGGCAAAAGGGAAAAGGGAAATCCAAAGGCAAAATTCAGATTTCTCGTGTTATGCTCTCGAATTCTAATTGCTAACAGTCTCGGTCTTCCTTTGCAAAAGTTCTGCTGCAATCCACGGCAAAATCCAAGCGAATCTCAGGAGTGTATGAATTGATTAAAACTGGAGCGCGTCACGTAAGTGTTCTAAGCCCCTTAGAAATAAAATATTGTGTCACAGCAGTGCCAAAATTAGCTTAGAAATTAGATGAGCAAGGTGGTTACTTTGCCGGATCAGAAATTGGATCTTCGTAAATAAGCAGATGGACATAATGCTAAAGATTAGTCCTTGAAAAGTACAGAAAAATGTCTAAACCAATATCGATGGACAAAAATAATACCACGGCTCCGCCAATTTCAAAACTGGCCATGCATCACGAAATTGTATGTAATTTATATCAGCTAAACCCTCCTCACACGTAACCGAACCGTTGGACCACAGTTTTGTTGGTCTTCGAAGATGACCGATACCTTTGCACGTAACACCCGAGTGTCCTATCGGCCAAATCTTGTTCTATTTTCGACTCGCCTCATGATTGCTCTTACGCGTTCGTGGCTGCCTTGATAATTCCAATCTCTTGAACAAGCTCGAACCATGTTAGAAGTTTCATCAAAAATGGATAAACGCAGCCTAATTTTGACAAAAGAAGCTGGAAAATGGGGCTAACTTGAAAGCATCACTCTTCTCCACCATAAGAGGAAGTTCAAGAGTGAGGGTTAAGGAGTCTTGCCTTGTCATTTTCAGTGAATGCTATGGGCGGGCGGGCGGGCGGGCGTGCATCCGTGAGTCGTTCGGTAAATAAAAGATGGAGCACATTGGAATAATCTCTCAGATCAAAGGACTTCTAGAAGACCATGAAGAAGAGGGTACGCGTTCATACATCTTTAGCGTGTGTAAATCTGTCTTAAGATCAAAAGCTTTCTAGAAGATCGCAAAGAAGAGGATATTTTATGATGTCCACATAACATTTTTCAAAGGAAGCATAATCCCCTTTTGAAAAAGTTCATGGTTCAGGACAGCCAAGAGATTGGACCGCCATTTCTCTTCTTTTTCAATATAATTTCTTGCCTCTTTGATCATCACCTTTTGATGGGGTTTGGACTTTGGAGTTTTGGAGGAAAGGATATATGGCAACGTGGGACGATATCGTCCGACAGCCCGACCTAATCAGTTTCTCTATCTCCGCTGATAAACTAATCGATGTTGCCATTATTGAAGCCCCACACCTCGCACAGGAGTAGTGATCGTGAAACAAGATGGATTGGATGAACCTTTTTGCTCGGCGGATGATCAATCTTGGACAACATGGGACATGGTTTGGATTGCAATTGATCCCTAATGGACGATTCGACCGATCAATTTCGCCTTTTTTTTTATCCCTTTTGAGTTCTATTAGTGAAGCCGTGGGGCTGGCAATTCATGAGGCGACGCACTTTACGCGATGCCAATAATGCATGTGGCAAAAGCATATCCCGCATAAGTTCCGGTAGTGTCTATATCGGAATGGCACAGTTCCGTGTGACAGTCAATGCCCATGATTTCAATGAACGTGTTATGACAGATTTTCAATAAGATAGGACACCACCAAAGCTATCATTTGGTTTAACTAGTCAACACAAATGTAGTATGACGATACAAAATGGTCATTGAATTTTAATCTAATTTACAATATTATCTCATAACTTTTGATCTATTAAACATTCTTATATAGTCCAGGGATTGAATTGAACTTAATTAGACCTGAAGTCCTGATACGACATTGAATAAATTAAAATTTCATGAATCGCATTATACATTTGGCTATAGGTTAGGAATCACGTTGGACGAAATATAAGTTTATGAATCACATTATATATTGAGTGAAATTTCAAAAATCACTATTGTTATTTTCCATTTCGTATGTTTTATCTTCCTTTACATGAGGAAAATAGAAGATGATGAAGCAGTCCTTTTTTTTTTTTTTGGTCAACAATGATGAAGCAGTCCTAGACCAAGAAAGAAGGCCCAATCATCAAGCCTGGGTATATGTATATATGTAGATAAGAAGACAGCTGCCAAGTAAATCTTTAGCCATTAATTCAGCCAAGGATATTCGAGGCTGAATTCAAACACTCAGTGTGATTCTCTCAAATTCTAATTGCTAACGATCTTAATCTTTCAAAGATAGTAGATGCAAAATTCAGATAAATCTCAGGCACATATGGATATAATAACATTAGAGCGTATTTGTATCGCATCACGATTAGGACTCGTGCATATATTTGACACCATTGCGCATCTTTTTAAAACAACAAAGCACACACGGTCACGCCGTGGCATAAAACGACGGACAAACTTCCCAGGATACTTCTCTGGAAATATCGAAGATTGCATCCGATATATGAGGAAGTTGCCTTAACAGTATGATCAAAGAATCTAACTTAATAATAGGATTTCTAATCCCTCTCCCCCACGACCACGGTTTCATTGGTCTTCGTAGGTGACCAGCAACTTCACACGTGAGTTTAGGTGTCCAATCAGCCTAGTCGGGCCTCCGACCCGCTTCGTGTTTACCCTTTTCATCTTCTCCTACTGGATACGAACGACTACTTTGATAATTCCTAACTTCTCTCATAACCCAGAACAACATCGGAAGTTCCATCAAAGACGGAAAAAGCAACGCAGCCTATCTTGACAGTAGAAATTGGAACGTCACGTTTACTTGAAATTAAGAGTGATGAGTAAGTAGTCAGTCTTGCCATTTTTTATGAACATGCACGAGAGAGAGAGAGAGAGTTGTTAGGGGAATGGTTCATACTCCTCGTCGACAAGAAAGTACACGAGTCTTGTCAGAAAATTTTTATGGTTTGATCAATATTTTACTGGTAGTTTAAATTTTGGCTCGCAAATAATTATTGAGCATCAATATTTTCTAGTTCTTGCAGAGATGCGGGAGATGCTAATCACAGTGGAATCCTTTATTAGATAGAGCACACAAAATTTGGGATTAAGATTGAAATGTTTCTAGAAGATCACGGAGGAAAGGATTTGTTCCTAAAATGTTTTTCAAAGGAAGCATAATCTCTTTTTGGAGATTTGTGGAATCCCTCATTCCCTAACCACTGCCAAGAGATTGGACCCCATTTCTTTTTCCTTTTTTTGATGGGTATGGACTGCTGAAGAAAAGACACGGCAACCAGGACAATATTGTCCAAAAGACTGACCTAATCAATGCCTCTTTCTTGCCGAAACCTAACCGATGTCAACATTATTGAATTCCCACGCCTAATACAGTCGAAATCCTCGTGAAAAGAGGGATTAGATTAACTTCTTGTTCAGTAGAGGTGATGGACATGATCGATCCAGGACAACATCCTACATGGGTTGATTACAATTGACCCCTTAATCTAGTATCTCGACTAATTAATGTCACCTTCTGTCTTTTTAATTTATACCAGCAATTCACGAGACGATGCACCTTGCATGATACTAACGACGCATGTAGAGAAAGCATGTTCAAAAGAAGTGCAATTGTGTCCATATCCTAATAACAAATTGGAAATGCAATCCGCTCATACAAAATAAGGTGCTTCACGTGATCGTCAATGCCCGTGATCCATTAAAAAATGCATAGGACCACCAACACTATCATTCAACTTATAGCTTCATTTATATACCATGAACAAAGCATGTCGCAATGGCGTTCATTTTAGTAAATTTAGAGTTGTCTATTTCTTTACACGTTATCTCTCTTCACTAAATTAATGAACTACTTTGTGTGAAACCATGTGAGCGTGCGTTGTTGTTTATTATTTAATTGATTGGAAGGTTGCTAATATTTAAATTATGTAGTAAATACTACTTTGGCTACTTACTTTACACCCGTGGAAGTATAAGACATTTCATATAATTGTAAAAACATGAAATAAGAAAACCACATCGGTTAATAATTCAAGAGGTAAGTATTTACATACCACAGATGAGTAATTTTTCGATACTACAAGTAAAGGATAAATAATCTCATCAGGGATCATTCACTCGTATAAGTTTCTTTGCATACTAGTGTGAGCTCACAAGTGCCCGAAATGATAAGAGATTTGATGAGGGATTTTGGCAATAGACCGATTCATGGGCGCTAGATGAGGGGCAAAGTAGGCCCAAGCATGAGACCTGGGCCCACTGTTCCCATTGACAACGGCCGTAGAAGTTTTTTGGGGGCCCAAAGTTTAACCTCCGTTTATCTTTGCGAACTAAAACTCTCTTTTTGAAAAGAAGGATTCGAGAGATCGAGAGAAAGAGATAAGAGTGGGATAAAGGAATAGCAGAAAGAAAAGAGAGAGAGAGAGAGGGCGTACATAACCACGAGGAATGAAAGGATGCGGAGAAATTTCGGTCAAGAATCCCAATTGACAGGCTTGCAAGACAAGCCAACGTGCAATTACACCTCAAAGGGAAAAAGGTTGAAATTACACCTTAAAAGTACTTTTTGCTTTTGAAAAGTTCAAACAGTCGTGCGTATACAACCTAAAATGGCAAACATTACACATAACCCAATATCATGGGATGTGACCTGTATGAATGATCGATAACAAGAAGATAGCTACCCAGTAAGTCTTCAACCATTAATGCAGCCATGTAATGAGGTTATACACAGACATTGAGCACAAGTCCAAAACCAAGGGAATGTTACTTCTTACCAACCTCGTCCATCTCAACGACCTAACAGATTCTCTCGCCACTGAGCATCAGAGGGAGGCTCAAGAACATGTTAATTGCAGTGATAAATCCAAAACACAGGAATCTCTAATTGATATTAAACCCTGGCAGAAGGTCAAATATGTTTGCAATCCACTCGCCAGGCATCATACTAAAACAATTAACAGTACCTCAGCTAAAGCTTTCTACAATAAAGAGGTTACAAACAAAGTAGGCTCACCATTCATGCTATTTAGCAGAAACCTTTGAGCTTCACCTGCAGGGATCTCATAGCACCTCAAAGAAAAAGGTGTTGGTATTCGCCATTTGTAAGTTGGCAAAGTTTGTTGTAAGTAAAGGTGTCTGGCAAAGAATTCAAAAAATCGTTCAAAACAAATAATGAAACTCACATCAAAGTCTACAAAGACAGGCAATGTAGCATGAATGATTTTTTATGTTTTGGCATGGACATCAGTGACTGGTGACCAGAATTTGCATGCACCAAGTCCTCAGCCAGTTATGCGTTCAGCTTGCTAGTCACTAGGAAGCAATAAGGGTGCTCAAGAACTTTAGAGATGCCACGACAACTAAGTAACAACTGAGCGATTGTCATTTTAATCAATACACAACCTAATGTTACCCAAAAACAGATTTGAACAGAACATTTTCATTCTAAATGGACACCTATCTAACTCTCTAACATTCCTAATGGTTCACAGCTAAATATTAATCAACCAGCTGATTCAGACAAAGAGAAAAACCTAAATATAGATCAAGACCAACTCAGCACCTTTTACAGAAGAGAGACGCACAGGCATCGTTTACATTCTCGATGAAAAAAGCCAATAAAATTGGCATTGCTTATGCAACAGGATAGTAAGTTCATACGGAGAAAATAGATTTTCTGGAGTCCTTATAATTATTATGCCTAGCATTGAATATACTGGGCAAAATTGTAAAAAATCCTACATTTGGGTTGTTTTATTTTCTGAACAAGGAACAACTAGCTCTCTGCTATGTGAAACTAAATGAGGGCCATATTTCTTGCTCTTAACAACTGAAAAAGTGGAGGAGCTCAAGTGCATTCATTATCACCTAATTATTCAAAGTTTTGGACTCAATGACATACATGTCCCATCCCACAACAAAGCAGACCGCGGTGTTGAGATGCTATGGAGAGCTCATGTGTAATTGTAAGGATAATTATGGTACCTGGCTTCAAAAGGCTGCTTATAATGACTAGGACATTTTTCTGAAGAGGAACCAGATAATAGATTTGTTTATCCAATCGTTACCCAAGATTATATTCAGAATTTCAGGTAAAGTTGATATGAAGAAAGACCAGGACTACTAGCTCTCCACTATTATTTAAATTTTAGCTTCACTTCACTAAAGCATTAATTTTCCTTCTTGTGCAAAAGGGACTAATTGATCAAACAGAGAAAACAAATTAGTGCAAAGAAAAAAAACTAAGAAATCTTCCGGAGCTGAAAAGCATACCGAAATTATCACCAAAATTGGTCCACTTGTCAGCAGAAATGGAATTTTGACCATCAGCAATCCCAATAACCTCGACAAAAGTTGTGAGTTGAGAGGGCGGCAAGCCCTTTACAATTATCTGCTTCTCATCAGTAGATTTTCCAACTACCGCTGTGCCATCATTTCGAATAACTTGAATTACTGCCCGAACCTTGCGTCCAACATACCTACCAAGTAACTCAGCATTCACAAAAACTGCCGGATTTGATGTATCCATGACTAGCTCTGCAACTGAACATGGGAACCTTATTTAGATGGTCTCGAGAGAGCTTCACATGCTATTGTATCTAGTATTGTAGAATGCACAATCATGGTAAGTTTATTGATGTCCATGCCAGGGTTCAATTACATGAAGTAGGCAAACAAAAGAAGAAAGCTGTCCCAGAACCCCAAAAGTAGTCCTACTTCAAAATATTTCACTCAGTACAGCTAGAAGATCACTCAACATACTGTCGTTTCAGCTGCTCCGGCTCGTAATTTATTGAGATCGAAACCCGAAATGTGAGAGTAAAACAAGTCTGAAATTCCAATAGCGATTAGGCCATAATATAACTGATGAAAGGTTACCAAATATGTGGAGCAAACAACTGTTGGCTCTCAAACAAGCTAAGAGCTCACAGCCACAGACAAAATAACAGAGGGTCAACATATTTTATCACCACAGACTCTTCAAAACCAACGACAAACTGGAACAACCCCATGAGCCTCCAAAATTGAAAGTAGTGACTCGACCCTAAGCCTCGACGAATCATTAAGGCGGGCCCACAGATTGCACCAGCAGAAACCTCAAATTTACCAGGCTATATCAAGCACGCCGGACACAACACACTAAGCCGTAGTACAGCCAAACGCGTGCACCCACGAAACGTGAAAATATGGACGCGACCAGCGGAAAAACTATCACATGAGCCCACGAGCTTGGGAAGAGCGTCTCATTCCCTCTTACGATCCGCTTGCAGAAACCGAAACCTGGACCAGAATCCCGTGTTGACAGTCTAGAGAGAAGCCAAAAACGCCAAAAAAGATCGAAAACCCAGTTCAAATCAAGTCCATTCGCGTGCCCGCAACAAGCGCATAGCACGTGGAAAACCCGCCCATGTCAATTGAGGAGAGGGGAAAAGCCGATTCGTAGAGTCGAATCGAATTGCGGAAAGGATTCGACAAATGCTTACGGAGCTGAATCACGCAACGGAACCCTAATCACAGACAGTTGTTGGGGATCGGGGCTTTTACCTGAAGAACGAGGAGCGGCGGCTGTTGAGGTGTTGAAGCGGCTCCAGAAGGACGAGAAGCGCCACTCCTTTAATGGCGGCGAAATCAAATTGAAGAGAGAGAGAGAAGAGGGAGAGTGTCCATTTCGTTCCCGCGCAGAACACAGGAAGAATGGGCCTTCCGCCATTAGTTCCGGCCCAGCGAAAGTCACGTGCGATGCACGGTTTCGCAAATCGAAAAATATGCGTGCTTCAAACTATATTTGTCTTTATTATATACACAATAATACGCTCGTGTCGAGCACGAGTACGATTCCTTCTGCTCGAGGAGCATAATATGTCGAAACATGTACAGCTTGAGCGAATATCTTTTGTTTTAATAAAAGGAGGTAAATTGATTTAAACCGATTTAGTTCAGAGTTTGAAAATATATATATATTTCTTGCTCTAACAAGATTTGGGATATGAGAAAACGATCCACTAAATGTTATTTTTAAGCGACTCGAATGAGTGATCAAGTTTATCAAGCAATTCAATGTGGTGTTATTTTAGTTGTAATGTAAGAAAAAAAATTGCTCCAAAAGCATTCATGATCAATGTTGAAAATTAAGCCTTTTATTTCGTTATTCACCTAGCAACGTGATTCATGCTTTACAAAAGCCTATACCAAGAATACATTAATTTATATGTATTCATTATTGGCATCGATAAATTTTAGGTTTTTATTATCTGGGATCATGATACGCGGTTGCATTATATTATAAGACGCTACACATTCTAAGACCTTACTAAATAAATCAAGTGCCACATGATATGTTGTTGATGATATCGTGAGCTTTCCAAAACGTCAATTTTAATTTTCTTAGTAGAGATTGATTTTGGCTTTGCCTCGCACTATTACATCTTCGACAGATGAGGAATTGCGGATGCACGTGGAGGAGAAGGTAAAAAGGAATAGACGTTTGAGAATTAACAAAGGATAACCATGCTGAAATTTTAAAATTTATTGTGAAAGTATAATCAAGTCGTAAATTTTTTAAAATATATAATTAAATTATAAAACATTTTAGGAAAGTACAATGGGTCATTAAAAATTCAAAAAAAATACAACAAATTTTAAAATTTATCGAATTATTCCAATAAATTCCTTCATTAATTGTACTTTTGTAAAAAAAAACTAAGATTTAATTATATTTCTATGCAGAATTTTAAAAATTAATTACATAAAAATTCGAGACTCAATTACATTTCTCATTTTCGGCCCACTGGATCGCACCCTCCAATACGCCCCATGTTTAAGACTACCCTTGTCCTGGTTTTTCCTCCCATAAAGTTACGGTTTTGTTCTCAGCCAACAGGAGAGAAGGAAAGTTGTGCTTCGCGTGGATCGAAGGCTTTTTAGGTTTTTGTTCTCCCTCTTCTCTCGCTCGTAGTTTACTGCACTTCGCCATGGCGTCGGAAGCGGAAGCCCCGCCGCCGGAGCAACCAAAGGTGAGCAAGAAGGCCGCCAAGAAAGAGGAGGCCAAGCTGGAGAAGCTCCGCCGCCGCCAGGAGGCCTCGTCCGCCGTCGCGGCCGCGGCGGCGCAGGACGAGGAGGATGCCCTGGCGGATAGGTACGGGGAGGTGCCGCTGTCGGAGCTGCAGTCCAAGGAGGAAATGGGAGAGCCTTACACTCAGGTGGGGGCGCTGGCGGAGGAGATGGAGGGGAAGATCGTGGTTGTGAGGGGGAGGGCCCAGACGATAAGGGCGGTCGGGAAGAAGATGGCGTTCGTGGTGGTGAGGGAGAAGGGTTTTACGGTGCAGTGTGTTGTGACGGAGAAGGAGGGCCAGGTCAGCAGGCAGATGGTGAAGTTCGTCGCCTCCTTGAACCGCGAGTCCATCGTCGACGTCCACGGCTCCCTCACCGTCCCTTCCTCCCCCATCAAGGGAGCTTCCCAGCAGGTGGAGATTCAGGTCAACAAGATCTATTCCGTCAACAAGGCCTTGCCCACCCTTCCCATCAATCTCGAGGACGCTGCTCGCAGCGAAGCCGAAATCGAGAAGGCTCTTCAGGTATCTCTCTCTGATAATCGTTTCATCTCTCGACTCATTTGAAGGCTAGAGTCTCCTGTTTAAGTGCCGCGATTGCGAAATTTGCAGGCTGGAGAGCAGCTCGTTCGTGTCAATCAGGACACAAGGTTAAATTTCAGAGTCCTCGACATACGCACGCCTGCTAATCAAGGAATCTTTCGAATCCAGAGTCACGTTAGCAATGTGAGCTTCCCCATATCCCATTCCCAACGAAATTCGACAAACTCGTTGCATTTCTAATCAACAACTAGCTCATAGAAGCATAGAAGGAAGGGGGTGACATTATTTTTTACTTGGTTTCTTTTCACTGCGTGCAGTAATTAGCAGCAAGATGTTAAAATTAGGAAATAGTTTCCTCCAATCATTTAAATGTTTCCAATCATATCAGAGCTTTGTAATGCACGGGTAAAAAAGGGAGAAGATTTTTCCTTTTGTTTCCGCTTGCTTGAGATGTAAATGGCTTATAACCTCTATATGACCGATAGTCCAATTTCTTATGATAAGATGCTGATGGTCTGGCTGGTGGTGGCCAAGATTCCTCCAAGTTTGCTGATTATGTTTATCTTGAGCGCTGTGTCAATGCCTAAACTTATATGATTCCACATTGTGCAGATATTTAGGCAGTTCTTGCTATCTGAAGGCTTTATTGAAATCCACACGCCCAAATTGATAGCTGGATCCAGTGAGGGAGGTTCTGCTGTCTTTAAACTGGACTATAAAGGGCGCCCAGCGTGCTTGGCGCAGTCACCTCAGCTTCATAAGCAAATGGCCATTTGTGGTGATTTTGGGCGTGTTTTTGAGATTGGCCCTGTTTTTAGGGCAGAAGACTCCTACACACACAGGCATTTGTGTGAATTTACTGGCCTTGATGTTGAAATGGAGATTAAGAGGCACTATTGTGAGGTGAGAGTGGATATTTTTATTAATCTTGTGCTTTGGTTCAGTTCAGCGAACTAAACGTTTATGTGCAGGTAATGGACATTGTGGACCAGTTGTTTGTTGCAATGTTTGACTCATTGAATTCGAGCTGCAAGAAAGAACTTGAAGCTGTTGGAAGACAATACCCCTTCGAACCTTTAAAGGTTGTGAAATGATCTTTTTTTTTTTACAATCCTTAGAATATTAGTTAATGGTAACAAAAATAGTGCAACTCATGGGCAGTAACTTTGAATTGCAGTACTTGAGAAAGACCTTGCGGCTTACTTTTCAAGAAGGGGTTCAAATGCTTAAGGTGAGGAAAAAAGTTTCAGCAGCCATATAAACGCCCATATTTAAATAAAACAAAATAGAACAGATAGAGTGGCAACATTTGGGTTCATTGGCTCTTCCATATCATGGCCGTAAAAGTAGGACCATGAGTTCTCTCACTGATTTTTTGTTTGTTGCTTGTAATCAAAACCAAAAAAAAAAAAAACTATTTGCGGTAGCACTCCTCTTACCTGATGACTTGTTCTGTTGGAAGAGGAACCACAAGAAAGTGAGAATTGCAAGATATGCCATGTACGTATACATAGGGGGCTGATTAAGAAAGTGAGAATTGCAAGATATGCCATGTACGTATACATAGGGGGCTGATTGTTTGCTTAGTCAAGTAGGGTTGGATAGCTCAGGTATTGTCAGCTACTTAGAGCATGCTTCCTTGATATGTGTAGGTACATCCTCCCATAATAATAAGCATCTCTCCAGTCCTTGATGTGCATCTGGGTTCTCAATGCCTTGAGTCTATTGTGCTACATGTACATTCTGTTTTAAAGTCTACATGGAGTGGCAAGATGAATGAAGTTTTCTTACTGCAAAGTTTTGCTTTGGAAGGGTGGTTAGGGCCTGACCTGTGTTGGTATTTTAGTTTTTTCGAGATGCAAATGGAAAGGAATTAATATATTTTTCAGTTCTCTTGTTCTAACCATATGTGGCCTTCACAAATCCAATTTTGCCCTCTATGACTCTACTTTATGGAAACCAGCAACTGCGCCACCTTCCTTAGTGTTTCCCTTGCAGTGCTTCACTGGCTACATAGTTGGTGGCATTGGGATTCAGTGACAAGGTCATTGGTTGCCTTCATCTTCATCAGTAATGTCTCTGCCTGCCTTGAATTTCAATGATCGCTGCATTCCCCTTCTCCCCCCACCTACCAAAAGAAAAAGAAAGCACCAAAAGCACACTCACACACAAAAGCTCTAGAGTAAAGTATGCTAATCTGGATCCATTTCCTCTCATCGTTTGTGGAAATTGACCAGTAAGCAGCAACTTGGCCAACTCAATTCGGACACGATAGCGGTGTTGCTCATTAATCTCCATCCTTCGCTCTTTTTTCTCGCTTATATTGAATTTTTATTTCCTTTATTAACCGATCTTTTATTTAATTAGTTTTAACATATGACACAAATCTTTCTTTAAATCAATCTTAGTAATCTGCTAGTTATGGCTAATACCAACCTTGAGATAATTCATAAATTATTAACTGTATATTAATTGGAACGATCGAAGATCTTTTTTAATTATAGTTTTCACCAACAAACATTTCTTTAATTACAATTAATTTTACCAAAAAAAAAACAAACATTTCTTTAAAATAGGCTTGGAAAATACTGTTTACTAAACACTGAACTGCTTTGAGTAGATGCACGTTAAGTGAAAGCCCCTTATTTGAAGGAGCTTTCCAAATGTCAACGTGTCCCTAAACTCACCCTTATTCCGTAGTCTGATGTGGATCCGGATTCCCTGTACTTAGTGCAGGGAATGGAGGGTGGAGATGAGTGGAGATGGGGTTTCCCCCCTTGTTATAGGGAGGAAAATTTTGTGTGAATGGTGGGATGGAGGTAGATCACTCCTGATCTCAGATCAGGGGATCCTCTTCCGTCTGATGCATGCTTGTTAATAAATAGTTTGCTTTGAATCTGACAGATGCAGTTTGTAATGTTTGAGTCCCAGCATTTATTTTGGGCCATTTCGGCATATATTTTCTGATGGATAGTTTTCTGCTGGAACTTTGGTTTTAGTGAATTGTATTGTAGATTGTGTGGGGGAACTCATGTCCATTCAGCAGGACAGATGCAGTTTGTAATGTTTGAGTCCCAGCATTTATTTTGGGCCATTTCAGCATATATTTTCTGATGGATAGTTTTCTGCTGGAACTTTGGTTTTAGTGAATTGTATTGTAGATTGTGTGGGGGAACTCATGTCCATTCAGCAGGACAGATGCAGTTTGTAATGTTTGAGTCCCAGCATTTATTTTGGGCCATTTCAGCATATATTTTCTGATGGATAGTTTTCTGCTGGAACTTTGGTTTTAGTGAATTGTATTGTAGATTGTGTGGGGGAACTCATGTCCATTCAGCAGGAAGTTCTTATTATTAACTAAATCTAAAGAAACACCCTCAGACTGAGATTTAGGTGGTCAACAGAGGGTTGGTTGCTTCTTATTTATTGTTGTTTGGAGTTTGATTTCTTGTCTCGCTGGGAATGAGTGCATTGAGTTTTTAGAGTTATTTTACTGTCTCATGGCATGCATAGATCACGTCAACATACGGATTGAGTATCTAAAGACAGTAGCATCCTGATACTGATTGTTTGGTCCAAAATTCTTCAGGTTGAGTGTTGGCTACATTTCGTTATAGATTTGTAACAGTTTGTGGGCAAGTGTTCTTGAAGTAGGTGCCCTTGTATGTGCTAAATTTCTTTCTCTGCTCTTACATTACTATGCTTGTACAGGATGCCGGCACTGAGATTGATCCTTTTGGTGACTTGAGCACGGAAGTCGAGCGAAAATTGGGACAGCTGGTTCTAGAGAAGTAATATGTTTAATATTCTTTTATGCGTCTTTAAGTTAGGTTTCTATTTGTTATTGCAATTACTTTTGGGTATGATAGGCTGACCAACCTTTCTTTTGTCCTTAGGTATGGCACTGAGTTCTATATACTTCACCGTTATCCTTTGGCTGTTAGGCCATTCTACACCATGCCATGCTATGATGATCCTGCCTACAGTAATTCATTTGATGTTTTTATTAGAGGTAAAGTTTTCGACCATCCTATACCTTCAGCCAATTTTCTTTGATCGATGATTTGGAAGTTATGCCTTAGTATGATTATTTGGCCTCACAGCTGACTTGGAAGTTGTTTAAAATGCATACTCAAATTGTTCGAAAAGAAACATAGGGAGGGAATTGGTTTGGAGGGAAGGCTTGAACTCTGCGGAGAACCATGTGTTCCATCGATTCTTTTAATACCATGAAATCTTATCAAGAGACATATCTTCCATAACTGCCAATGGTTTAGAACTTCTTCAATAGATGCTCAGGCTTCTCCTTTCTCTTTTGCATGGCCTCAATTATAAAATTGCATCTCAACGCCCTTCACCAGTGAAGCTCATGTCTTGTCACGTGATTGTGCTATTTGTGGTTGAGAGTTGCCCATATGAGTCTCTTTTGAACTACGAACATTGCATTCAACCCATATTCAATTGCAAACTTCTGATTTGTGTCATCTTGTCTTAGGCGAGGAGATCATATCAGGAGCTCAGCGTGTCCATGTTCCTGAACTTCTTACCAAGCGTGCAGAGGCAAATGGAATTGATGTGAAGACCATTGAAACGTACATTGATTCTTTCAGGTAATCCAGATTGATTGATCATCTTTGTTCTCCTAAAAAAATAGCCGGTTTCTTTTTCTATTATTGATGCAATGGTTGAGTCAGCTTATTACAGCTTTGATGATCCTATCAGCACTTGGTCAGCTTGTTGATCAATCCGAAATCAATCATTCCTGTCCAATTATAATGAGAAATACAATGGCGATTCTGTGCAGGTACGGAGCACCTCCACATGGGGGCTTTGGAGTGGGGCTGGAGCGGGTAGTTATGCTCTTCTGCGGTCTCAACAATATTAGGAAAACCTCTCTTTTCCCTCGCGATCCACTTAGAATCTCCCCTTGAGAACAGATTCAGTAATGCTATTCTGATCTGGTCGTCCTCAGGCATATATACAATGGGTTTGGCTCTAAGTTTTGACAAATCTGGAGCATATGAACTTCGCAGATTAAGGTACTTCGGATTTTTAACGCCCTTCTTGCCAATAGGAGGTAGTATAAAAGCTAGTCTTGGTTTATTTATGATCGAGAGTGGGTCAGGCAATGAATTTCTGATTAAATTACGTGTTGTGCCCTGCGCTATGCGGGTTTCTCTGTTTCTTGTTGTCATCGATTATACAAGATTTAAATTTCTACTTTTTTGGTGGTTTAGTTTTTCAATCTTCCGATTTTTAGAGATCTTGACGATGGGGGGCAATTCCTAAAAGGTCTCTAGCACGGCATAAAATTTTTAGGATTTTAAATGAATCGAGTAATATGAAGGGACCGTCGACGAAATTTGGATTCATTCGATCATTTCGCCGGTGTATCCATGTAATGGCGCCATGATAGATTTTAATTGTTTCTCCTAGTATAAGTAATAATATCGCTCGATAACTATTTTCATTTATAACTTTATTGCAATGTTAAAATTAAAAGCAGTGCCTAATGGGGACGAGAATTTTCACTAGTGGAATTAAGAGCACAGTAGATTAAATGAATCCTCACGCACATACTCATCTCGGATTGATGTGATGCCGGAGGGCTCCCCTGGCAAGGATTGGCGCGGCTGCCTCTGGACATTACGATCGTGGAGAAGGATATGCTCGGTAACTTGAATATCAATATCATTCCCTTTGAACCGAAGCTGAGGTCGACCGTCCCGTGGAAAGACGGGGAGAAGCCCCACCTGCCGCCTCTAGAACAATGGAAATAGTAGATAAGCTGTTCATGGAAACCATTTAAGCAATGGTCTACGCGATTGATGAATTATCTGTACTCAATGCGATCGTGAAAAACGAAACACCTGAGAATTTAAACATTAATATACTTTTATTAATATTAAATTGATAAATTATGAAAAAGATTTAGGATGAAAGTTCATGACTAGATTGACATTTCATTCAATAAATTTGCAACTTTTCTTTTTGGAATTATCCCCAGTCACAAATGGTGTAGGTAAGTAGCATGGTCGCACAGAAACCTTACGTTACCAAGCACCCCGCTTTTGATGGAAAGACTGCGTATAACCAATTCATCAGTATTAATCTCGACCCCATGAGTATTTCATTTATGTAGAAAACTTATATTGTTTTCAATTTGATTATAAGATTACAAATTAATTAAAGCACGTCTAAATTACTAAATTGCACAACCTAATGGTTGCCAAAAAATAAGCTAGACGGGCCCTTGTTGAAATATACTTATCTTACAACAAAATTGAAATTAATTGAAGTCCCTTTTTATTTTATTTTTCTCTGAGCAATATACGTAAATAATATGGGCTATATAATGATTGATGGCACCCAAAAAGGAGCAGCATTCAAGTGCCCATATTTCTTCAGCACACGCTTGCCATGTCAAGCGAGGCATTGGCCATATAAGTGGGAAAATCGACTCAATAATCATGAGATGTTCCGTGGCCAAACAGACGGGAATGGCGGGTCGGTGAAAACGCGAGAAGGCAGGTAGGCGTGCACGTGCTTTCTCAGATGGTTGTTTGCTGGACCTTTCCTTGCTTCACCTTGACTGAACACATCAACGCAAGTCAGCAAACAATCAAAGGAAGGGAGAGCTCGGAAGAAGGCGATATGATAGGCGAACAACGCGGGCGTCTGTCGATGTCGGGAGTACGTCCTCTGTACCGCAATTGCACGACGATGCCGAGCACCAGCCTGCTCAAAACCATCTGTCCACGTCCGACGTTGATGTCCGGGTCGCTGTCTGCTCCGATAAAATCGTGAAGCCGGCCAAGAAAACAGAAGGCGTCACGGTTCCTCGGACCTGTTCAATTCAGGGATGGCATCTTACTGGAATCTCATGGAGTTATCGCATCGACAAACGGAATGGACTCGAGGGAGAATATCAAAGTCATTTGCAGATTCTGGAACTTCAACTCTATATACCCTCGATTTGGTATATGATCCCACGTTTATTTGAAAGATAATCATTACTCTTTTCGAGAATACCCCATCTTTTTCCTAACACTCGTCATCGAAATAACTCTTTTAACTTACACAACCCTACCACTAATCTTTCAGACACCTTGACATCAAGTCGTCACTATCGCTGACCGCCATAAGCGGCAATCTCTCTGCTCAACTCTCTCTCTCTCTCTCCCCAACCCCCCCTTCTCACGACATCAACCACAAAGTCTACTCCATGGCATCGAAGTCATCGATCACTTCTTGACAGCGACATGAAGCCGTGACGACCATGGCATCGTCGAGCTCCCGCGTGCACGCTCACATATACAGACGCCGAGACACGCTCGCGCGCGCACATATCTAACCACGTCATCAAAGACAATGGTTGGGAGGCAACTTGGTGGTTCGTGGGATCGGCAGAGGTCAGTAGATAGCTTAGGATGAGTTTCGAGACATCGGGATGATTAAGGGATTGGAGTTTTCGACGTCCTCTCAGGGAAGATGCTTTAGTAATTTTAGCTGTGTAGATTAGGGCCGCAAATACAAGGAGATCTAAAGATAGAATATGCAAAAGTGAAAAGTGCAGAGTTAATTATTCCTCCATCTCTTATTTGTACTCTTAATTTCTCGCGTGGGTGGCGAAGTTGAGCTTTGGTCGTGTCCCTCGTGTCCTCACTACGCAACAGCTACTGCCGGAACCTCGCTTTGTCTTCTTCTTCGTAGAACGTTCGTCCCACTTCTTCAGCTACTCTCTCTCTCTCTACAGTGCCGGCCTTCTTGAATTATTAAGGAGGGAGATGCTCTTTCTCTTTGTTCACAACACGTTTTGGACTCCTGGAAAGTTGGGGTTTTGTCCGGCCGGCCACATTATTGTCTCTTAAATGAATAGTTTAGAAAACTATATACAGTTTAGAGATGGGGGTAAGAGGGCGCGGCTCTAGGGCTAAATGTAGTCATAAAATAAAAAGGATTAGACGAAAAAGGCCGCAAGAAGATGATTGTAAAGTAAATTGACATATCAATATCAAAATCCCCTGAAGAATTGGATCATATCTCCACGATATCGTCACAAGTCCAAATTCTTTTTTCGGGACATATGCATTGGAAATCATAAATAAACCAGTCATAAAAGTGCAACTGAGTCCATTAACTCACAAAAAGTGTAATCAAGTCCTAAAATTTATCAAGTTAATTCAATTAAGTCATTTCATTAATTTCGTTTAATTTTGATGATAGAAAATTTCAATGTGATTTTATTATTATTATTTTTTCTTAAGTGGCGATGACGTAGTCAAAAGTAAATCGCCGTGGTCCAAATATGATTTTAAATAGATCTTTTATTCAAAATGAATTTAAAATAAGCTAATTTTAAAATTCTAAAAAAAGGACGAGGACAAACTAGGCGATGAGGGCTATAAGTCCTCAACATTGTTGCCTCACCATTGTTGCGAAGGGCCAATTTTATTGTTTCATTCATATAAAATTTGTATAAAAAAATCAAATCTCGATCAAAACAATGTCTTTTTAAACTTATGTTTCACAATTTAGCCACGTCATCGCCACGTAAGAGAGTGAGAACATTTGAAAAAGTCACGTCGGGCATATTTTACTAGCCTAAATTGGACAAAATCAATGGAGGGATTCCATTACATAGTCTAGCTTCACGACACAACAGGGGCAACAATTTTGCTGGAATTATCAGAGCCTCCGCTTGACTAAACACGCGAATGCGTTTCAGCAAACATTAAAGAAGACAAAGAGAGCTCTCGAGAAGACATAGAAATGGCGATAGTTTGTCCGGAAATGTGGGGCCGTACGTCCTCTGTACCCCAAAATCGCACGCCGACGCCGATCACCATGCCCTGCCCAATTTTCTATCCCCGTCCGACGTCGACGCATGTCGATGTCGTCACATGTTACTTGCTGGATCTAAATTGCCACGACGTCCGACAAACGCAATGAACTCTAAGGGGGAATTTGGAAATCTATCTTTTATTTCTAAATCCACAACTTAATAATAGTCTCGCCACCCATTTTACTTACAAGACAGTCATTTCTCTTCTCAAAAATAGCCCGTTACTTATCGTCGAATTCATCTTCTAAAATTAGAAGTGGTCTCACAAAATTTCTTGTGGTATTCAAGAGGTCATGTACTTTAAATCTTCACAAACCCTTTATTGGAATAAATTGAACTGTGCATTGAATAGGGAGACAATAATTTTGAGAATATATATATATATATATATATATGTCAAAATTGAAATTAACTATCAAGACATCTTTTGAGGTAATGACAATACTCAATTTTAAAACTCGCGAGTGATCTCCTGAAAATGTTCCCATTTGCACTCTAAAGAATAAAGCCATAAAGCTCGGTATAGGACGGATCAGAATGGGTAATTCCTCAGTGAGTTAATTGGAGGATGTCACGTTCTAATCGTGTAGATTGGGACTGCAAGTGTAACATAATACTAGTGGATATGGCGATGGAACGATGCAAAGAGAGAAGTGCAGAATCGATTCTTCCTCGCCTCTTTATTTATATTTCTTTCTTTCTTCGTTCCCTCCCGTCCACGCTGCCAAATGGCTACTCCTCCAACCTCGCTTTGTCTTCTTCTTCGTGGACGTTCGTCCCCCTCTCTCTCTCTCTCTCTCTCTACACAGCGCCGCCCTTCTCGCATTATTATGGAGAGAATGATGCTGTTTCTCTTGGTTCCTAGCACGTCGTGGACTCTTGGGGAGTTGGGGGGGTAGACGATTCTTCATCAACCGGAAGCTGATTATACATGATGCTTCATCAACTTTCTTCGTAATCTAACGAATTTCTTAATTGCTGCAGATATTGATTGAATACGAAAGGCTAGGCGCGCGCACCCGCCGTGACTAACCACTCGCATATTTTTGTCCAGCCTGAGACATTTTCGTTGAAACTTAACTAGTTATAGAAAATTATATGCAGTTTGGACTTTGGAGAGCAGGGGAGGAGGGTGCGGCTCTAGGTTTAGGAATATTCTTCTGGTGAGACCCGAAGGATGTGATATTCGGTTGGACCAAATGAACTTCGGCAGAAATTACAGAAGAAGACCTGTATTGCTTTGGCAAATTCAATTCCTAAACCGATATCACTTGATGATTTCAGCACCAAATGTGGTCATTCTTGTGTAAATGCAAAAGAAAAGTACTAGTCAAGAGCCATAAATTAGCATGCGGCATTGGGGGTGAGCACTAATCCAGGACAAACCCTAGTATAGGATTGGACCAACCCAAACGACACTAACCGATTTGAGTCCAGCTTCCAGTTTTAAAAAATTTAGAAACTGCTATTATCGGTCTGGTTTTCAATTCTAAGTGCTGAACCGGACTAAACTAGAAAACCAGACCAATATACCCTAAGTCTTTCCTTTTAGTTTTACCTTGCATCATCTATTTCTAATTTTGCCACCTCTATCTCTGGTTTCTTTTTCTCATCTCTCCTCTACTTTGCCCACTTCTTCATTCGTCGAAGAGAAATACCGTTGTTGCTTTAACTTTCATTTTGTTCGATCAAGAGATGTGCTGGACACTTCCTAATGCTTCATATATCTGTTTGTTTTATATAGTTTTTAAGGTCATGGTGTTGTTTAACTATATCTTCATTTATCCTTAAGAAGATGGGCCGGATTCAAAGCTTGAGAGATAATTTGGTGGTGTACCACCATGGCATCATCAAACAATAATGTGGTATAAACAATCCTCCTTGCCTTTTGGTTTCTTGCCGCCCCGTCGCTATCATCATCTTCTTCTTCTTTTTTTCAGTTGCTCTCTAATTCTACGTAGTAATCCGAGTTAGGACAGCCTAATAAAAATAAAGAAAACTAACCACCCCCCCTCAATTTCCAAAGAATCAATCATTAGTTCAGAACCATTATAAAGTGAAAAGGCTGGCCGAAAACAAAATTCATCTCATCATTAATTTCAAAGGTATTCCCTTATCATGCAAGACCACGCGCTACAAATACTCCCCGACCCGCCATTTGTTCCCCTCCAAGCAAAATATTGGAGTCACCAATGGAGCATTGAGCTTCCTAGCTTCTAATTTCTCTCCGTCTTTTGTCTTTCACATCTCCAGTTCCCCAAAGGATTATGGAACAACATTAGAAAGCAAGCACATCATGGGGAAGAAGATAGTTTCGCGCATCATGGGGAAGAAGATAGTTTCTTGGAAGAATCTGGCGAAGATGGCGAAGGAGAGAGCACTAGCAGCCGATCGGGACCAACCGTCGCAAGAGTGCTTGCTTAGGGAGCACTGCAGCAAGGAATGCTCGCCGTCCTCCCCATCGTCAATGACCCCAACGGGGTTCTTCCCGGTCTATGTCGGGGAAGGGAGGCAACGGTTCCTCGTGCCCACCGGGTTCCTGTCTCACCCTCTCTTCAAGATGCTGCTCGAGAAGGCGAGCGACGAGTTCGGGTTCCAGCAGAGAAACGGCCTCACGGTCCCGTGCAGCGTGTCGGCTTTCCAGGAGGTCCTAAACGCCGTGGCGGGCTGCAACGGGAAGTTCCAGTTCGGTAACTTGGTAGAGGAGTTTGTGTAGGTGATCAGGTTAGAATAGATCGTAGCAGGAAGGAAGATATGTTTGTGGGCCCTTTGCAGCTCATCTGCTATATCCTAAATTTACTCATTTCAGCGTTGTATCGTAACATTGTAACATTGTAGTTTAATTTCTTGACCAAATCAGATGCTTGTCTATATTGCGCAAGGGCAATTGGCTAATGATTTGGGTCAGGTACTTATGCCTAATCTAGTCTTACTCCCTGTCTGATCGTTCCTGAAACAATGTCTTTAAGCCAACCTCCAATTCACTAAATTTATTTGGATGAGAAAGAGAGGAGAACATACTTTGGCAAGTAATTTGTTTATTATTAAGTGTCCTTAGTTTTAGTCCAATTCGATTTTGAAATGCACGACGTTACTGCTCGTGGGAGGAGCAGCCATGTAAATGCTTTACCAACTCTTCTGCCCGGACACATTGCGCTTGTTTGACAACTTCTGACAGGTCGTCTCATTTTTGTTCCATGTTACAATATGTCAAAGAAAATCTTTTTTCCCCTTTTGGGACGTAGGTAAGGTTTTGGAATGTGTGTCTTAGATGCAAAAGGTCGGGCTTCCTTCGGATTTCACCAATGATTTAATGCATGGGTTTCTCTTGTTTTAATACCCAATGGAAAGTTAATGTGTCATTTAGTAAAGAAATTTTAGTGAGGGGTCTTAATGAGTATCATATTTTTTTGAACACTCGTAGCGGAATGCATAAGGTGTAAAATCATATATATATATATATATATATTACTGGATTTTTTGTGCACTGAAATGGGTTGTTTTCAATTAAGTTGATAAAATCCATGATAGCTATATTTTTAACAGGAAATCGAAATCCTCCTTTTATTTTATTTCAAAAAGGTCCATTTACTTTTTTTAAAAGTGCCACTGTTACTCTTTTAGTTATGCATTTTCTTTCGCTAGTCAATATATGGATAAATGGACCTTTGGATTGCAAACTTGGACGCCGGAACATACATATCCTGTCATGACTGTCCATCACGGCTGCCATGACTGTGACCTCAAGCTCTAAGCTCGCCGCAATCAGACCGTTGGATCTCAAGCTTGCAGTCACAGTGGCTGAATTTGGAGCTCTTCAATATCGAGTTCGTGGTCGTGGCTGCGGTCATTAGTGCTCAGGGCTCGCAGCCATAGACACAAGATCTGGAGCACACGGCCGTCGCTGCTCGAGCTTTGAGCTCGCCAATGCTAGGACTGCCAAATCTCGAGCTCGTAGCTACAATGGCCGCTTGAGCTCGAGCATGGGGTTCGCAGCCGCCATATCCACTCGAGCTAGATGCCCCCGAACATGACTACTTGAGTTATGGAGCTTGCGGCCATGGCCGCAAGTTGGTGGTCATGAGTGCACAAGAACACGTCGGCTCTTCCCTTCCAAGAAGCTTGGCTTTGCAGCCTTAAATTTGCAGTTTTACTCGGATTAAAGGAGAAAAAGAGGTCCGAAGGGGAAATTTCATTAGAGAGGACAGAGTACAGAGGAGGAGGAGGAGGAAGTAGGCGAAAGGGGAAATTACTCCGGCTGGGGCTGGAGTCAAGAGTCAACTTTGGTTGAAAATAATAACAGGTCAGCAAAATTTTTGGCGTCCGAATATATTTTTCAAAAACTAACCATTTGCATTGCTTTAAGTAATTAGCCAATAAAAGCATTTCATTATCGACGATAATTTATAATATTTTTTGAGTTTTCTTTTTAAATCATTCGTTTTCTATAAAGTATACAAACCCTTCATTATCAAATTGATATGGGGGCAAGCAAGTGGCACTTTTCTAAAAAGATGAAGAGCGCTTATGAATAAAAATAATGAGAAAAATGATATAAATAGTTCCTAAATTTTGACTAAATGCGCAATGTGATCCTTAAACTTTTGATTTGTTCAATGTGATCCATGAACTTTAACAAAATGTATAATATAATTTGTGAAATTTTTATATATGTTTGAACTAGTATCTGAATTATGTAAAACAAATATTTAATGTGGTCTTTGAAATGGTCAAATATTAGTTTAAGCATGTATTAAAGTTCACGAATTACTTGGACAAATTGAAAGTTTAGATAATACACTACACATTGGGCAAAAATTCAAATACTATATTGAATAGATTAAAAGTTCATTTGATTATATTGCACATTTAGCACAAGTTCAACAATTATTTGTGTTGTTATTAAAAGTTCATGGATCATATTACACATTCGGTTAAAATTTTATTACTATTTGTGTAATCATCCTAAAGTAAAATGGAGAGACGATTTTGATTTTTGAATAAAAGCTTAAAGACTAGGGAAAAGGAGTCAAGCTCTCCCGATCGAGCCTAGCTAGCAGCCCAAGGCCACCCATTTAAATAGATGGGCTAGGTCCATCCAACGGTTCAGCCTATTAGTTCATCGTAGACATCTCTACGAATTGTTACGATAACTTATAATTGTAGATTATAATCAAAACAAGAAATAGACATGGAATTACAATTCATAAAAGTGATTTTGTTATCCATATTTCAATAACCTTATTTTTTTTCTTTTTTATTATTCATCGCAGACATCGTATAATAATGATTGCAAGCTAGATGATGAATTATAGCTCAAATTATTTATAAGGGGTAATGTCTAAAATAAGCAACGGATTTTTTTTTTCATGAATGTTCAATTTCGTGGTTGAACTTTAGTAAAAGTGTGGAAAAAGAAAACGAGCAGGTACTATAAATGTAATTCTGAAAAAATAATAAAAATTTGGAGAAACACCCCTTTTGAGTTGAATATATATCTAGAAAGATAGATAGGGCCAACTTGTCGAAACAGGGAAATCATGTTCCATTCTAGATATAAAATGACCAACTTGAATAATTAAATTTCGAGCATGGAAGTAAACATCGAACAAGAGCATGGAGGACATTGACGCATTATCCCGACTATAAACTATAAAGCCAGTAATGAATAATAGTAAACCAATTATGAATGGAAAATGAACATGTCAATAATGCCAATCGAGTGAAAAATGAACTTATCATGTAGTCGAGAATCTATAGTTGTGGGTGTCGGTGCAATCCTTAAAAGATCATTATAGCATGTTATCGTTAATAATAATATAATAATAACTAAACGTAAAAAGTTAACAAAAAAAAATCATTGGAAGTTTTTAACGGATGGATGGCATTTTATTATGGCTGTACTATAACCAATCTATTAATTCAAGACCTAAGTAAATGGAAGTATGCCATGAACTCCACATCAAATTCACTGTAATTATCGCTCATCGTTTTATTCTTAATTGTTATATATTTTATCGGAATAAAAATAATATCTATTCCATTTCATTCGACGGATTTCCAAAGCAAAGTCACGTTAAATTCCCATCTCAATGCATTCCATCCTTTATCGATTTAGCTCAACGATGCTATTTCAACCTCAAAAGATTTTTGCAACCTTTGGTCCTTTGTAAAACAAAGACCTCGGAAGACGATGTGCAAAAAAAAATAGCGAGCCGCAATTGAAAAAGGCGTAGACGAGGGCATGTGGCACAACAAGTATAACCCACATCAAATGCGACGCGGACCGTCGGATCAAGTCATATATTGGCCGTTGGATGGATGGGAACCCCAGCCGAGCGCCGTTCGAAATTTGAAAACTGGCCCCCGTCCCGCTCCTCCCTCCCATTTCACAGACCGCGGACTACACAAAAAACACACAAACACTCTCTCTCTCTCTCTCTCGCGCTCGCGCTGTGTTTTGTGTATCTGTCCGTGTTGTAGAGAGAGAGAGAGAGAGAGAGAGAGAGAGAGAGAGAGAGAGAGAGAGAGAGAGAGAGAGAGTCGCCTGTGCAGATTCAGAGGTCGAGGGAGGCAACAAGCAATCATAGGTTCGTTCGATTCGCCCTCCCGGGTCCGCTTCAAGATGTCCGGCCGCCACGAGAAGGAGAAGGGCGTCAACGTCCAGGTCCTCCTTCGATGCAGGTACTGGGTTTGATCCCACGTTCCGGATTTTGTTCGGGGCTCGTTTCGTTTGATCCGTTGCTTCGTTTGATTTTGCTGAGCACCTCCTCTCTCTCTGTTTAATATATATATTTTTGTTTTTTTGGGTATCTTTACGTGCTCTCGGTTCTCAGGCCCTTTAGCGACGACGAGTTGCGGAACAATGCACCTCAGGTGGTAACTTGCAATGAGTACCAGAGGGAAGTCGCTGTCTCGCAGAACATTGCGGGCAAGCACATCGATCGGGTTTTCACCTTCGATAAGGTTCATTCTTCACCGCTTTATCTTCGAGTTTTGTGGGTTCCCGGTTAGTAGAGCTAATTTGGTCCCGGTTTCTTCATTAGCTATGTCATTGCTAGATTGGGTTGTGTGCGGGTCAGGTCGATGTGGTTTCATGGATATGGATGTACTATTGGTAGTACTGCTGTTCAAATATTAGGCTTTAGTGATTAAGCTTCTAGTGCTCCGTCAGGACTGGGTACTCTGTGGCCTACACACATTTTTGCCGGATTCTTATATGTCGATTTCCCATTTTGGGCATGACAAGGCGTTCCTCTCGCAGTGGCTGCCATCCAATCTACAACTGTTTGTAATTTCTTAATTTGATTGATCATCGATCCCATTACACGTTGAAGAAAGAATAATAGCACCTGGTATAGGAAGGTAGAAGAAGCGGCATTATCCCTTTCTTTTCCTTTCTTTCAGAAACATGGGTGATTAAAACACAAATACGAGTTTGCTCTCTGTCTACTGATTGCTGTGAAGATCACATTTAACAGATGACACGTTAGATTTTACTTCATATGAATTGAGGTCTTAATGAATTGCTGCTAGAATTTCATCTTTTTCTGCATAATCTGAAAACTCCACTTTTAGTTCATCTTCGTCAGGATCATTGCATAATTTTCAGTTTATGTATTTTAGGCAGTGTCTTTTATTTGATGGTTACATACTTCATCTTGCTTATTTCACGCAGGTTTTTGGTCCATCTGCACAGCAGAAAGATCTTTATGAGGAAGCAGTAATTCCAATTGTAAATGAAGTTCTTGAAGGTTTCAACTGTACCATTTTTGCATATGGCCAAACGGGTACAGGAAAAACATACACAATGGAAGGTGAATGCAAGAGATCGAAGGTATAATGCCTTTGTGTTTCCCATCACCATCTCAATTATGAATTTTCTGCTTTCTGCAAAAACTAGAATCTTAATCTGCCTATGTGGTGAGATGTCGCAGAGTGGACCCAATGGAGAATTACCTCCAGAAGCAGGAGTCATACCTAGAGCAGTAAAGCAAATTTTTGATACTCTGGAGAGCCAAAATGCTGAATACAGTGTGAAGGTCACATTTATAGAGCTGTACAATGAAGAAATCACTGATCTTCTAGCACCTGAGGAAATTTCCAGAGTTGCCACGGACGATAAGCAGAAAAAGCAGCTGCCCTTGATGGAGGATGGAAAAGGGGGTGTTCTTGTTAGAGGTATAGAGGAGGAAATCGTGACAAGTGCTACTGAGATCTTTACTTTGCTTGAAAGGGGGTCCTCAAAGCGTCGCACTGCTGAAACACTGCTAAATAAACAATCAAGGTAAAAATGAAATGCTTTCCTTTCTCTATGTTTTGTCATGGGTTGGTTCTTCAATTTTGCAATAAGATGTTGGTTTTGGTTTTGATGTAGTCGGTCACACTCTTTGTTTTCCATCACAATACACATCAAAGAAGCAACACCAGAAGGAGAAGAGCTTATTAAATGTGGCAAACTGAACTTGGTTGATCTTGCTGGATCCGAAAACATATCCCGTTCTGGTGCCAGGGAGGTAATACTTCACACAATGTGCGCACAATTTGAATGAGCAATATTTGTCGGATGACTTATCTGGTCTTGTATCATTCCTTTGACAGGGTCGTGCAAGAGAAGCTGGAGAAATTAACAAAAGTTTGCTTACGTTGGGAAGAGTCATTAATGCTCTTGTGGAGCATCTCGGTCATATTCCCTATAGGTGCGAAGTGATTCCAAAATTGTATAAAATCTGACACGCTACACTTTTTTCTGTCCATTGTGGCTGATTGAGATGACCTTTTCTCAGGGATAGCAAACTTACTAGGTTACTCCGGGATTCTCTTGGAGGAAGAACTAAGACCTGTATTATTGCAACAGTTTCACCTGCAGTCCACTGTCTGGAGGAGACTTTGAGTACCCTAGATTATGCTCACAGGGCAAAGAACATTAAAAATAAGCCTGAGGTCTGTTTACTATCACCTGTACTTCATGATTGGAAATAAGCCTGTACTTCTTTTCATAGTCTACTTTTGAGTTGCTTGGAGCATTGTAATTCAGATTGAGCCGTTTCCCCTTATTTGCTGGGGTTGGGTCAGCTTCTGGATGAATTTATATAATTGCGCCAGGAATATCTTCTGCGCTTCAGTCATTTGTTTCTTTTAGATGAAGCTGACAAATTTAGCTGTTACTCATTCTGGTTTGTCTCCCTTTAGTCTATAGGCACGATATTCTAGCCTGCAATATATTTATTGTTTGAGCAAGTATGTGCTTCTTCCGCACCAGCTTGATTTGTGGAATAAGGAGTACATCATGTAGTTGCAAGGAGGTTAAGCATCGCGAAGATGGTTTGCATGTGAATGGGCACAATTAGTGTGAATTTGATGAATATCTAATTTGAAAAGTATGCGTATCTGCTATTCTCGCCCGGCATTCTCAAAGCTTTACGAAGAACTTTATTGAAACAGCCATAAGAATAACTCATTCTTTTCAGCAGCCCTACTGTCAAAAGGCAATTATACATATCGTGATGCTTGATTTGAAGTCAATCTTCATTTAATTTTCAATTTGCTTCCCATGCTTCCACTGAGGGATTACCACTTATGCTCTGTGTAGGTGAACCAAAAGATGATGAAATCCACTCTAATTAAGGATCTCTATGGTGAAATCGATCGACTCAAGGCTGGTGAGAATCCTATCCTGATCCATTCATGCTGGCTTTTGTCTTGTGACGCAAGTTGTCATATACAGCAACCGCATATAGTGAGTTGAGTCAGTGTTGGTTGATGAGATTCTTCTACTTTGTAGAGGTGTATGCTGCACGTGAGAAAAATGGTGTTTATATTCCTAAGGAGAGGTATTATCAAGAGGAGAGTGAAAGAAAGGTACTTTTTTTTTTCTTGTCTTGACTTTTTTATGCTTGGACTTTCGAATACCTTCTTTGTCTTGGGATATGCATATATTACGGATATAATATTCAGTGATGCACTGCAAGCTAAATGTCTATCCCCTTATTCAAGGATTCTTCATTTCAAGAGCACTGTTTAAATTTTCATGTTGGTTTGGTAGGGAGTTTAATCCTTACGTCCTTATAGATTCTTGAAGATGTTTCTATCCTGGTTCTCATAGTTGTCAACCCCTAGTCTGACATCTTATATGGAAAATTTTTGCTTACTCTAATGATGTGTCTTCAGACCATGGCTGATCAGATTGAACAAATGGGGGTTACTATAGAGACCCATCAAAAGGTTAGTTGATAATGAATTTTACTTTATAACAGTTTGGTTTGGCATCTTGTGCAATGTTATCCTCATCCACCATCTATTGTGACAGCAATTTGAGGTATTGCAAGAGAAATATGATTCTCAGGTTCAACAATGTTATGACTTGAGTAGCAAGCTTGATGCAACCGAGGTTAGTAATGTTCAATTGTTAAGAATTGTGTTCAAACCTTGTGCTTGTTTTCTCATTCAGTTGGTCAAACATTGCAGAAAGATCTGGAGCATACGAGTAAAGTGCTGGCTAACACGAAAGAGGAACTTAAGAAATGCCAATATTCTATAAAGGAGAGGGATTTCATAATTTCAGAACAGAGAAAAGCAGGCATGTGATGAGTCTTCTATTCTCGAGTCGGTCTTGTATTCAAAGAGCATTTTCTTACCGATTGGATGATTTAACAGAAAATGCTTTGGCTCATCAAGCTTGTGTTTTGAGAGCTGATTTGGAGAAATCTCTGCAAGACAATGCTCTATTATTTTCCAAAATTGGTGAGCTCTCTTTTACTGGAATAGAGTCATTTGAATTTAAAAGGCTACATTTGTGTTGCATTGACCTGATGCTTCTGGATGTGTACCTTGTAGATAGGGAAGATAAACTCAATGCTGATAACAAATCAGTTGTGAACAACTTCCTAACTGAATTGGCGAGACAAGTTGCTTCACTTCGTACAGCGGTGGATGGATCCCTTTCTCAGCAAAATGAGCACCTTGGTTGCGTGGAAAAATTCTGCCATTCATTTCAAGAAGCACAGGAAATGGTGGGGAAAAGCTACTTTGTTAACTGCTTCATCTGTTCCATAGTCAAGTCTCCCTAAAAGTGTTGTTGTTTCTATATGTGGTGCTAGACTCGTAATGAATCTCAGGCTTCATTTTGTTAAAAGTACTTTGTTTCTTACAAAAATTTTCTTTATAGGCGGTTTTGAATATGAAGAAGAAAGTTACAGCTTCAAGGGCTATGTACATCTCTCATATTGAGGCGCTGCAAAATGTTGTACGTTTACACAAGGCTAGCTGCAATGCAGGATTGGACAATATTTTATCCTCAGCTTGTTCCAGTGTGCAATCTGCAGAAGAGGTGTGCAGCAAAGTTTGAATGTGGCCACCTTATTTTGGTTTTGTGCTGTCTATAATTCTAGTGGTACTTTATCAAGCTTGTGGATCTTTCAATGTTCTAAACTGTTTCCCCTGCTCATTCCAGTTTCTGACATCAAAAGATGTAGAAGCAAAAGCTCTATTTGATGATCTCCAAAGCACTCTTTCAACACATGCAGGAGAAATGGCACATTTTACCAGGGAACTGCGGCAGGTGCATGCCTTTAGATTTGTCTGTTCTGTTTCTGCTTTGGTGTATCAAGAGGAAACTGTGCATCCCCCTTCATTTGTTTAATTGAGGTTGTCCATTGAATCTTGCCCCTTTGTGTTTAATTCAACAGAGATTTAATGTCAGCATCGATTACACCAAGGACATTTCTGAGTACACTAACGGATTTTTTGGGAAGCTTATTGATGAATCTAAAAACCTCGAGTGCCATGCAACACATATTGAGGAATCTCAAATGAAAAGTATTGCTGAATTTCAGAAGGCTTATGAAGTAAGGAACTACTTTGCCCGTGATGATAAGATAGTACTGAATAAATCATTTACTGAGTCATCCAATCATTATTATGCAGGAACAGTCAAAATCTGAAGAAGAAAAGCTTCTGGCAGATATGACAAATTTAGTTTGCAATCACTTCCGTCGTCAGAAAGAAATGGTTTGTCTTATGAATTGCTTTATATCTAAATAAGGTGCTTCTACTTCTGGTGCTCCCTGTCAAGGTGGACTGATGGTTACAAATTTTAGGTGGGTACAAGGCTTGTTTGCCTTAGGGAAACTGCTGCTCAGAACAGGACATTTTTGGATGGGCACGTTTCTTCGCTGGAAGGTATTACTACAGATGCCAAAAGAAAGTGGCAGGAATTTTCTTCTCAAGCAGAAAATGATGCTAAGGATAGTGCTGATTATTCTGCTGCCAAACATTGTCGTATGGAGTTACTTTTACAGCAATGGTAAGGTGCTTGCTATGCATGGTACCATCTTAATATCAGTACCTCTTTCAGTCTCTGATATTATCTCAATATGTTAGTGTAAGCACTGCGGAATCCGCTTCCAAGCATTGGCATAGCACACGAGAGGCCATAAGTGAGATGGGTAATAATCACGTATCATCCATGAGGTCACTGATAAGGTTAGTTTGAGGGCTCATTTGCTCCTTATTTTGAGAAGAGATTTCACGTTTTCCCATTGTAACCAATCGAAGACATTTGTAAAATTGCTTTGGCAGGGACGTTTCTGATAGTAATGAGCAACATGATGTAGAGATTGGTGCTGCAAGGGATACAGCTCAGCAAGATGTCGTCAAGTGTAGTGAAGATTTCATTAAGCATGTTGACGGTGAGAATAATTTTTCTATAAATCAGTTATCTGGGACACACAGGCTCTTCCTCTTTCTTTTTTTTCCGTTCAATTTTTCATTTGGCATTAACCTTTAAATGACAACTGCATTTGTGATTTGATTACTCTTACAAGTTAGTAAAAATTGTGACATCACCGGATGCTGGTAATTGCTGCAAACATTAACAGTTCTTAGAGCAGAATTACAAGTTATTATAATTATTCATGAAATTTCTTTCTAGTTGATTGAACTTCGTTTTTTCTTCTGTTGACATTTATTCGACACTAAAGTTTATGTAAGATGTGGATTGCTGCAGCATAGTTGCACATTTGGAGACGGATGACTGAATATGGTCCACCAAAAAGTGCACGCTATCACTAAAATTATTACACTTTTATATAAAGGTTTTCATTATGATTACCACAGGCGTGTCAGTGCAAGAGCGAGAATCTATATCGGGTATTCTACAAACAGTCCAGGCACACATACAATTGTTGGAAAGTTTCCGTGAGGACCACTCTGGTAAAGCTTCAAGTGTCAGGGAGAAAGCAGAAGAAACTTTCCAAAATCGCTACATGGTAGGCCTGCTTTCGCAATTACTTACTAAATTTGAATAATGCCTCTCTGCCCTCGATATGACTCAGTTCACCGTCATTTTCTCTGATAACACGCACACTTCAGCATAAGGTACATAAATCGGTTACTATACCTGATGCAAAGTTCTAAAATGTCCGGTCTAATTTGTGATGTTTAGCATTCTGTAACCAGACAATTTATCCATAAAGGTTTTGCAAGTTCAAGTTTTCCTCATGGGGAAAACCTAGCGAAGCCATTGACTGTATGTCGAATGGCGTATCGAGATTAGTTCTAAAAATAAAGTAGTGCCGTAAATGTATTTAATTTAGTTCACGTTTTGAGAGCTCTTAACTGTTTTGGTCATGCTCTTTGTTATTGTCAATATAAGCCTGCTCTAGAGTTCATTTCTTGGTTTGGCAATCTTACCTCATGGGGAGCTTAGTTTCCCCGACCCCTACTGCATATGATGATTCAATTAATGCACTTCGCATACAGGATTATGAGCCAAGTGGGACGACACCAATTAGATGTGATCCAGAAGTTCCAACAAAAGGAATTATTGAGTCCCTTCGGGCCATGCCAATGGAATCTCTCGTTGAGGAGTTTCGTGAAAACAATTCTTACGAATCATTTGATGGGAGGGACCTGAAGCCATCTCTAATACCACGCTCACCCTTGACGCAGATCAACTGAATGTGCGTTCTTCTCATCTCATTTTTATGGAAGGTAGTTGGCAGTCACATGAGGATCTGTACTGTTGGTGTACATTAAATACCTGTCACTTGAGGATTGTAAGGACGCGAGATAGGTCACCAGAGCAGAATGTGAAAGCAGCAGGGCTATGAATAATTGCAGTATAAGAATGTAGAATCTTGTTTCTTCATTAAAGTAATCTGGCAGTTTTAGGGCGTAGGCTTCTCGCTTATGCTTAAATGATTTATACGTCAAGCTCGTTTAATGTCGTATAAATCCTCTGTAATGTAACATTTTTTCGGCTAGTGAAACTGGAGGTGCATAAAAACTCCATTATGAATTGCTTCAACTCAATTAATGTCATTCAAATGGATTTGTCCACCAATGAAAGTATGGAAATATGGTGTCCTGCTGGAAACCAGAAATGAATAAGTGAAATTTGTTTTTTGGGCCTGAGAGGTTGTCTTGTATGCCACCAGCCACACCATTGAACTACAACGCGTGGGTCCTCGTGGGATGTTCAATTTCTGTCTTTCGTTATCGGAAGCAGTGGTGGCGGAGGTATAACATGTGCTCTCATCAGCAATGGACGCAGGAGTGGCCTTCATGGCAGTGCTTTTGTACTTTTGTCTGGGAAAGGAGAACAAGGGGCTGGATTGGCGGGGAGCAAGTGGCGAGCACTGCGACTTGGCGAGTTGTCCAACCCCCAGAGGTATATGTGTGGATGGATGTCCAACCAAATAACATAAATGCATCAGAGAAGTGCACGACGAATAAAATTGGAACAGTTTTAAGCTAATGGAGTCTGATTACAGGAAATGTAGATGTTGGTTATACTTCACTTTTCTCACAGGTCACCAAACTTTGTTTGCTTTAGTCATTGAATACAATAATGATGAATGGTTTCAGTGTGATAGTTCACCTGGAGATACAGAGAGGAGGGTCAGGATTGATTAAAGCTGAGGTGATCAAACTATAACCAGCAGCCATGGTCATCGTCTTTTGGGATGATCGTATTCCTCGACTCAGGTGGCTTCTAGGTGTTTTTGCCCGGCTTAGGACTCATTCATGTTTGTAAGGAATTTTCTTGCAGCAGCTGTCCTGCAGCTGCACATACTAGTCACCTCGTGACTTTCATTGGTAAATTCAAGGTCCAAGGTCAGTTCTCAGATTTGTCTATTTAACCGGAGCAACATGTCCAACAGTACCAAGCTTCTTCACGGTACAATCTCTGAAAGACCGACATTTGTTCAAATAACACAGAAATTTGTTCAAATACAACATTCCTCCAGCCAAGCTTATTCAAGCGTACCCAGGAAATAAGTCGTTCATCCACTTTATTCAAGCGAGTAAAGTGATGGTTGTCCTCAAATACAATTCATAGAGAGAATGCGGAAGGAAAGAAAAGAGTGATTTACAAAACTTTTGATGACTCTATTATAGAACTATAAAACATTAATTTAAGTCCATGTCCCGGGAAGGCTGATTATCAAAAGAATTTTTCCACCTAAAATCGTTGACAGCTTTATCGAATGTGCCCCTTATGTGTTGACACATCAGCATCAGATCTTGGCATGCATCTTGCAATACCTCTCTTGCTGGCTCACCTGAGAAACACCACGTCAAAATTTAAACAGGGTAGAACAAATGAAAAGTCACTTTGGAGATCACCAGAGAGCTGCTAGATGACCAACAGCTCTATTGGCTTACACAAGGTGGGGGAAGATTGATGCGAAAAGATTCCATGATTTTGCTGTACGGATTTCATGAGCTCATCAACCATATTTTACAAAATAGCAACACTTTCATCCTTATTCCCAGGTCTACCCATCTTTAAAAAAATGAAAAATACATAACCAACTACAATTTCACACTATAACGTGATCTTTAGAAACAAAGCAAATCATCCTAAGTACATCACATCTCTTAGGCTTGACATTGATCACAGTATATAATACCTGTTGTTTGAACTCTAACATTGACCCGGGCTTCCGAAGGATGAGGAATGCTGTAACCACAAAATAGTACCCGTGGACTGCAGAATAGACACAACATGCATTAAACTATACGGAATCTAAACTTACCAAAAACAGAAGCTGTGCAATAACAAGAACAGAAAACATGGAGAAGATTGAAGTATACTAGAAGATCCTGCTAGCTTCCCAAGGAGAAAATGGAAAGTATAATAGAAAAATGTTCCAGTCAGTAGTTCATCATAAAAAAAAAAAATTCAGATTCATTACTCTGCAACAAGACGAGCAACTCAGGCTTCGTTCACTGGCTTCCCCCATTGGAAAGCGAATTAAGAAGTAAACTTTATTTTGAGGGAAAAAAGCACATTCAGTATGTGACAATGATAGGTGAAAACTCATACACGTTAACATTCAATTGAAATTCTTCCTTCAATAAATTTACTGCTTAATGACAACCTTGCTCCTAATGTTTAACACTTGCATTCTGATGTATACCAAATCAATTAATGTATAGTTGATCCTACTATGTAAAGATCTGACAAACAGTACCAAGTACAGTAATGTAGTACTCACTCTTGATTTAAGGTAAATCTGAGGGCATTTGCAAGTGTATGATCCTCCTGAGAAAGAGAAAATGTGGCATTCTGTTGATCTCCAAAGGATGTGTGTTCCATCAGCAAAAACTGCTGTACAAGCAAGATATTCCAAAATGTTGAGAAAAAAATCACTAGAATTGAGAGAGAGAGAGGGGGGGATTATTTCATAATTTATAGTTAGGAGATTAGCTTCATATAATAATTCATCTCTATAATTCAGGAAAAAAAAATTACTACTTTCCTCAAGACAGGAATGTTCTGAAGGCGTATCATTTTTTACCAAAGTTAATATCCTTCAAAGGTCAATAAACACAAGTAGTCAAGCTTGAATTCGACAACAGACACAATTACAATGCTCGATTTGTTTCACTCACTCTTCAATAAAAATTAACTCACAAGGCCACACTCAACATATCACAGAGACACAACTCACCACTTTTGACCCACTCAGCAACCATGATACTCACTTATCTCCCTTCAGCTTGCTCACTCGCCCTCGCACTAAACTTCCGCTTTGGCAATCCACACCAAATGGCAGTCCTCTCTTCCAATCTTGTGATCTCAATCACAGTGACAATCGCTGCCTCACTCTAGCTAAATTTTCCCAAGTACTTAAGAAATGTGGCTTCTTTTTCCATCCAGAAATCGGCCTACTTCTTCATCGAAAAATAAGGACACCAAGAGATCAACGTGCAGACACAGAGACAACTCTAGAAAGATAATTTGCCATGAGTTTGAGTGACCTTCGTCATTTAACATGAGGTGACTCACAATCTTTTACCAGAAAAAATAAAATAAAATCTTCAATAAGAACACGAGAAGAATCGAATAAGTAAATAAAAAAAGACGTAACATCCAACTCGTTCCTGATTCAGCTTTGTGACCACACAAACAGAAGCGCATCAAAGGACCACCTTCGCAGGGCAAGTCAGAGCGGCTACTTCTCACAAATTTATCTACTCCCTCCAATCCTAATTGAACGACCAAGATTTATGTAATCAGCTACAGAGCAGAGAAAGGATAGTATTTTCGCTAACGAACGGCGACTCGCTGAGAAATAGACCTATCCAGGAGCTAGGAGCTGAACAGTGAGGAAGCGTGGACCACATAGCAAGAGAGCAGGGGAAAGAGAGACAAGTAGAGACGGGAAGCGACCTGAAGAGTTGAGGAACTATCGGCAGAGAGAGAGCCGCCGGCTGAGGCGGCGGAACCCTGGAAGGACGACGGCGAGCGCGGCACAGCTGTGGCGGTGGACGGCGAACGAGACCGTGGCGATGGCTGCGCGAGACGAACGGGAGGGCGAGCAGGCGATGGGGGGTTTTTAAATTTTATTTTTCTATTTTAACGTTTTTTTTTTAATTTTTCCTGTTAATATTTCTTTAAGGATAAATTCCAAAATTTACCACGAAAATATAATTACATCTTTAATCTTATAAAAAATACGATCAAATCATAGAAATAACAGGTATTCGAAGAGCCATCAAGACTAATCCAAAAAATGTCCTGATTCATCCTCAGAACTCAGAAGAAACTTAGAAAAGAATATCGATTTTTTTTGGAGTAGGAAGAAGTTCCATGGGACATATGGATGGTGAGCATTATACGAACTACTAGCGCTGTTTAATGGATATTAACCGGAACATGAAGCTTATATATATATATATATATATATATATATATATATTTTTCAAGAGACGGAGATGAAGAAGCATATAGATCGCAGCACACCAGTTGGGAAATATTGCTTCTTTTCAGTAACTCGACGTATGAATAGCAACAACTAGGTGCTCAAAGATAAACAGCAATCGGGTGCAAAAAGATCCCAGTTAGCAGAGAGCAACTGTCTCTAAAAGTGAGTTTTGAATTTATAATTGTCTCAAAGAGGTTTCTTCTGACTTTGAAATGGCGAAGGTTTAGGGAGATAATTGCTCGAATAAGCCTCCCTCCTCTCCTTGGTGATTCCTTCATTCCCATCCCTTAATGCAGGAGCGTGAAATTCTTACACCAGCTTAGCCCTCTGTGTTTGCGCATTTGCCCTTTTTCTAATTAAGTTCTCGCACTTTCAGTTTTTCCAATACAATTGATGCTGTCGTCGGTGACGCCTTAGTGCGATGTATGCAACACCGTGCTGAGATGGACGCTACCCTGAGAAAATTAAAAAAGGAAAAAGCTCCGCTCTCTTTTTCGGCATGCGCTTAGGTGTTGACCTTGCAAAATATTGTGAATGTCGCAGTCTAATCTCGCCGATAAGACTCGTTAGATTAAGTTGGCCAATATGGTGATGGAGGGATTCGATTAGACAATTTGTGTAAGAAAAAGGACTCGATAGTAAGAAGTATAAAGTTTTGATGAGAAAATGTGTTAAAAGTTAAGGGACACAAAGTAAAAATTCTTCATAAAATTAGCATAAAATATTTTATTAGAATGGCGGAAGTTTACTCAGAGAAAAGCTTACGACGCTTTCAGTTATGACTCTCCATGAAGGGTCCTTTGAGCGTTTGGTTTTACTCGAATCCAGATTGATCTCATCTTGAATTGTATGGGCACTTGTAGTGCTTCCATCATGTAAAGACGAACACGTACTCGGAGCCTATTAACCATTGCAGCAAAACATGGGGACCCCTTCTCCCTTTCATATCGAGGGCTAAAGCTTGGAGATTTTGACCTTATGGTTAAGGAATAAGAGTGATCCATCGATGGTCGGAGCAAATCTGGCGAAGGAAGCTATTCCTAGTTTGGGGACTTTCCTTTGTGACGTTGGAAATAAATTGTATGAACCTCGGCTGGGACCGACACGGACCCAGCCTGGTGTTTATCCTTGGGGAAAGGAAAATAGTTCACCTATTAGAGAAGAGGGCACCACAACAAGGGGGAAGTCGGCAGATTGGTGAGCCTAAGGCCCGCTTTATTGCCAAAAAAAAATGTGGAAGCATCAATTTAGATTAGAGTTGTGATGGCAAAAGTTCAATGTGCTTCTCAAAAGCCGGATCTGGATCGCCTTACATGGATGTACTCCACATCCGGTCCGGCGACCACCGTTCAAAGACTGGACCGGCTTCCTGGTTTTCATCATCCACTTCCTCTTATTTTTATTAAGAAATGTGAACCGAGCGGAAAAGGCAAGTTCCTTTTCTTACTCTTTATCTCAGGTACTACAACCAAGGGAGAATCACTTTTTCAAACACTAGAAAGGTAAACACAAAATTATTTGCTAAGCCCCAAAAGGCAAAAAGCAAATACACGCTCGAATGAATTCTTCTCGGTTGAAACAATGAAAGTAGTCAACTAGTCATCAATACAAGCATACTTCAATGTAAAACAAACGCTCTGCAACAGTAAGGATTAACCAATCACCTAAAGTTTACTTGATCTTCTTCTTAGGCCTCAGCTGCAAGACACCAGGTTTTTTTATCACTTTCATGGTAGAAAGCCAAGCTCAATAATGGAAAGAAAGCATGCAATGACTAGAAACAAGGAACAGAAGGATTAGCCCAATGGAGAGAGAAGAAAAAGACCGACATTCCTTTAGAGAAACAAGCTAACCTGATTGCTGTGACCACATTTCTTCTTGCGGCAGTTCACAGCTCTTGGATGCAGGCGGGCATAACATCTGGCAGGATATAAGACGTAAATGTCGTAGGAATGAATCAGTGATAGCAGCAGACAGGCACTTACATGGTAGTAGTACAAGAGAAGGATAAAGATGCACAGAAATCAATGCAAGACATTTTAAGAACACATATAGAAGATAGATAAAGCAGCTATCTCCTTGAGACATCCATCAGACTGCATTTACCCTCAAATTGATGGTGGATACATATGGGAATGGTACTTAAAACAGTTAACTAAATAAAACAAGCATGCGCATAATCATGTGGGCTTCACAAGAATCAAGATTAATGTCCTAAAGTTGTAGATAAAAGAAGCAGCCAGAGGTGGCAGAAAAAGGATAGTATATTTCGGCATTTTTTCCAACATAAATCAAGAGCGCAGAGGTCAAATTAACACGAGTTCTTATGACTATCAGTGAATACCCTCAATGACAAATATAGCTGCCGAATGCTATCTACATACAACACAAAACTTCCCAAACCTCAGAAAGATATGCCTACCATCAAACCCACACGAATGATATTTCCCATCTCTATCTAAGCTGTCCATCTTGATCTTCCTTGTCTATTATATGTCCTTTGGCTTCAGAAACAAGCCTGGACAGCTTTCTGTTTTAAAATGCTTTTCCATGATTTATAATTTCAGAACATGTCTTTTGAAGGAAAAAAAAACCAAGACTTCATTAATGATTAAATGACAAATGTACCATCATTTAAAATCAACTGAATATAGTCAAAGCCCAGCTGACAAAGTTTATATGGAAATGGCTTTTGGGAACTAGGATGCCCTCCATTGCACTTAAACAGCAAGTGAGGGTTCAACTGATAGTCCCATTTGAAGCAGCAGAAAATTTGAAACTGACAAATCTTAAAATGTCATGAAAAATCCAAGATTTGACGAAGATCTGAGCATCAAACTATAGAAAGCAGAATAGGAGAAGGAAGAAAGTTCTATAAGCAGTTCTGTGCTAAAGGTCCAGCGGTTACTATAGTGGAAAAAATTCGGATATTTGTAATAGTAAACAGAAATATTAGAAGAAAAAATCCCAGGAAAAAGGAATGTAAGAAGTTCGGTAAGCAGAATTGTTGACGGAGTTGGACAACAACCGGCCAGTTAACTTCTCAGCCGTTGGATCTGGCTACAGCCGCTTTGGCAAATTCAAGATCAAGGGCACTGATTAAATCAATCACACGCCCTTACCTTGGTACATGTAGCCTCGGATCTCAGATAAATCAGAGCAATAGCATTTGGAAGGAGCAAAACAGTTTCTTTTAAGGAAACATCAGAATAAGCATGATAATTTTTTGCGTGAGAGAGAGAAGGTCTAAAAGCTGGTCTAAGGAAAAGCTCTAGCAGATACGGTAGTAGAATACAGTTTGATAGAACGTGTCCTATAACTAGCAAGAAATATCGTCTAACAACATAGTGTAGGCCAAACATTAATCCACCATTAAGATTTTAAAAGAACAGGACAACAGCCGACTGACTCAACGGTAAACCAAACACACCGACAAAAAAGTGTCGACCAGATAGAGAAAAATGCACTCCCCGGGAGAATATCCTCTGGAATTGATTGAAACCCTACACAACGCTAAGTATAGTCCAGTCGTCATGCTCAAAGATCATTGTCCAGTACATCAGCTTAAGTGTATTTCAACATTTCTAGTATTTCAACGATCAATTCCATTACGAACAACCTCAGGTGATATCGGGCACCAGAAAGCTAAAGCAAAAGCAAAGAACTCACTTGCGGCAAATCATCTTGTCCTGATTGTACTTGCGAGCCAAAGCCATCAGAGAGGGCTCGATGATCCCCCCACGAAGCCTCAGAACGAGATGAAGCGTGGACTCTGGGTCAAACAACAAACAGAAACATTAAGGACTCGAGCTGCGATGCAATCAAACACCAACAACGGAGCACGCAATTCACTTTAAACAGAGCGAAGGAAAGCACAGCACCTTTCTGAATGTTGTAATCCGCCAGAGTTCTGCCATCCTCGAGCTGCTTCCCAGCAAAGATCAGCCGCTGCTGGTCCGGAGGGATTCCTGCTCAACGACGTCACAACAAAAGCAAACACATCAAGATACGGGATCTCCGATGCAAACCCGAACCGATCGTTCACCGATCAATTCGGAGCAGAGGCGAACGAAAACGAGAGCTCCGGCGGAGAAGGACGACAGACCTTCCTTGTCTTGGATCTTAGCCTTGACATTGTCTATGGTGTCGCTGCTCTCGACCTCGAGGGTTATGGTCTTGCCGGTTAGGGTTTTCACGAATATCTGCATCTTCGCGCTTTCTCTCCCGCTCTGCGCGTATCCGCTGTGTAACCAAGGGGGAACGGGGGGCAGCAAAGAGAACTCGAGGCCTTTTATACGGCTTCCTGCATAGCTAGGGTTTTGACTCTCGAGTCCCTTCTTGACCCCCAACTTTCTTTGGGCTTGCTGGGGTGAGCACTAGCAGACCCCACGTTGCAATTTCTTTAGTCCTGCATATCTTTTTTTTTCACTTTCGGCCCTCAAAAAGAAGACCCGTCGAACGAATGGGTCGGATTAGATTTGTGCCAACCTAAACAAACCCATTTTAATCCTATTTTGATTCATTTCTATCCAATACTTCTCCATTGATCTATATCCGATTCAACACATATTCAACTCATCCAAATCACTAAAACACTCTTATGTTAAACCCAATTTATGAAAACTTATTTTAGAATGCGTGTAAGTGCGGGAGAGGATTAAAAAAGAGTCGTACGTATGAGTTTGTTCTGAGTGACTTATTTAACATTCATATTATATTTAAACTCATTTATCATATTTTTAGTGCATATAACTAATCCATATAACAACTCGACCTATTATATGTGTATTAAGAAAAAAAAAATTATAACCAATTTACACAGGTTTATTCAAAACTTGCCCTACAAGAATAATTCTCATTTTGTCCACTCGACTATGAGATTTCATACGGATTGCCACGCATTCTTTCGGACCACCGTAAATGCATCGATGTATAGGCATCAAGATTTGTCGCAAAATATCAATTTGAGGATTTTTACGATATGAAATTTATTTGGGATAAATGTATTATAAATATATAATTTAAGGAAAATGAAACATTAGGGTATCCAATCGGGGATTTTGCACGGTATCAAGCAGTTCAAAAAAAGAAAGCACTGCAACATCATGAAGAGCAATCAACATTACATGGCGTTATGATCTGCCACTGAAAATAATTGAAGATATGCGCATTCGGCGTTCCCAAATAACCGATTATGTTAATGTAAGAAAGGTCAATGAACCTGAACTGCATCTGCTACATGAGAAGAGGATAAATTAGGTGTGCTGTTCCGCCGAGACGTCGGGCAGAGATTTATTGGTACTGATGCAGAATGTCCCTATTTCAATAGTTACAGGCAAGAAAGAAAAGCCACCAGCTCCGCATCGGCAGGCACCTAGGAAGCCAGAATCCAGGAGGGCAAGGCTAGATAGACATGAACTTTGGAGCCACAATCTCGAGAAGTCCCTTCAGATTGTCCACATGAACCCAGTGGCCAGAATTAGGAAGAACATGAACTGAAACCTTCCCTTCAGATCGGTCCCTTTCTAGACTAGAAAGTCTTTCGAGCCGTTGTATCACGTCTGCGTCCCATTGATCGCTCTTCTCTGCACGCACAATTGCTATTTCTGTGGCTTTTGGCGGTTCTTCCAACAAAGACCAGTAGGAGGTCTCCCTGATGGAATATAAGTCGCCTTTATATCACAAGGGAAGGAGTACATATATACCCACTTCAAAAAATAAAACAGATAGTTACCTGTACGAGTCAAACATCTGAACGGCACCTTCCAGATTGAAAGCCCAAGTTTCATGATCTCCAGATTTCTTGAGGTTGCTGCCCATCCACTCTGCTAAGGACCTTGAGAAACCGAGTTCTAGCATGTGGTTCACCAGCCACCTGAAGACAAAACATCAGGCACACAAAGTTCTTAGCAACCCCTTACATATCGTGTCTAACTCTGCAACTTCAGATGCACACTTGATAAGAGAAATCCCGCATGATGATTGTGATTTTACTCAAACTGAACTTAGAACGACTCGGACAAATTGCAGACAGATTATCAACTTAGAGTCCCAATGAGAAGCGTTCAGATGCATCTCTTCTCATACAGAGCAGCCCTTTGAGTTTAAATTCTGCACAATATTGCTTACATGTCCAAAAATGTACTCTCCAACACAAATACACATGTCCCTTTTCAAGATAATCTGGACTTACAAAACACCTTGCTATGGGGTATTGGAGTCCTAAGAACAACTTCCTAAACACTTCTTCTTGCTGCACAGTGTCTTCATCGGCATTAGCAATTTGCATTACTAACAAAGAGAGAAAAAAATGTTGAAAGGAGATGACTGTGTCTAGGACATGCTAGCAAAGGAAGAAGGATGTTACTACTTTCTTGATGGGATTGCTGAAGGTAAACTCTGCAACGTTTTCAAAACTTTTTCTACTTCTCCATCACCATTCTCTGGCTTTACTTCTCCTGGGACAGAATCCAGCACCCACAGCTGCTCTGCATCAGGAAATAGAAATAACTCAGAGCTTTTGGCACATTAGCTGCCATAAAATGCGGAGGCACACAAATCACAATTAGGGTCCCGCACAAGAATCTCCAGAAGCATTGACATCACATGGTTACAGAATTGGAATAAGTAAATTATACCATTATGGCTTAGATTACAAAGTGAATCAATAGTGCATCATGTTCATAATACAGCACAGCATGGTCAGCATAACAAATCATGCGAGACCAGAAAACAGAAAAGGAATAAAACAAAATGCCATAGGCCTGTCCACCATATTAATTTCACTCCCAGGTGTTAGACAGACAATTTCCCTAAAAACTGAGGCTAATCAGAAATGAGTATACCGTGCATATCAAGCATATCTTTTAACATTTTCCATCGGGTGTAAGCTAGACCTTACACACAAAACACATGATGTGGAAGCAACGGTATCAAGCATTTGTAGACAGCAAAAACAAGAAGATCGTACCAGGGAAACCTGCATGAGGGAGTGCTGGGATTTAAATTATTGTAGATGCTCAACACAAACAAATTCTCCCATCAACATAAGTATCAGAGTACTGAAACCTAGCTTACCAAGCTTATCCATTCATGCCAGACATCCTGCACAGCATCATATATACTTTCTCTCATATTTAATTACTAGACCTACTTTCAGAAAGAACTTCGGCAGGAGTTTAATTTATTAGGTTGTCAAGTCGCATTTTTGGAACGTTATTACTCAAATATCTTTTCTACTTCTTTAAGTATGATCGATTTTCTACCCTCAGCGAATTGCATTGTGGGCAATAAGCTTTATCTGCAGAAAATGAATGGCAATTTGCTCTAGTCAAGGAAATCTAAGAGACTAAGCTAACCCGCAATCGAGCACATCCAATAAATTATCACTCACTGAGTGCAAAGTACTGAGCTGCGGAGCTAGACAACCATACATAACAATTCCAGACGCAGTGATCAAAACGGGACATTGATCACTTAAAGACGCATGAAAGAAAAATGCTTAGGAGACGCCTACCAGTCTGGGGCATGCGGCGGATTCACCGTAGTCCCCACGGGCACAGCTCTGCGCGAACTGCAAAGCCACTTTCCCACCCATGGAGTGGCCTACCACAGCATCTGGCCAAGCCCAGCCTCGAGACTTCACCAGATCAGCCAGATCCTTGGCAGCGCTGAACATGTCGTGAGGTGGGCCGAAGCCTCCCAACTGAGCCGATCTCCCGTGGTTCCTCAAATCCACCATAACCATCCTCCACTCTGCAGAGGCGGCGGAGAGAGTGGAGGCCAAGGAGCGAGAGAAAGATCTCCAGTTCCTGCCCGAGCCCAAGAGGCCGTGGAGCACGAAAGCCGTGGGGGCGACGGGATTGTCGTCGGGGGAAGGAGGGGCCACCTCTTCGTAAGCTAGGGTTTGCAGGGATCGGGGGGAGGAGGGGGAGCCGATCAGCAGGGCACGGCACAGACTCTGTGAGTCGAGGAACCGAGTTAGGAGGCGGAGGGACCGTTTGTTTCCGAGACTCCTGGCCATGGATGATCCCCTTCGTGGTTCAAGTCCGGAAGCTCAGCGGAGTTCGGATGCTCTTCGATAGAGGTCTCAAGTATAGCATCTATGTCCCAAGCATTCGTGGGTCAAGGAGTGCTGCGATGAAAGTAGGCCATTGATCACGTGCTGATCCACGTCTAGTATAAGAAAATAGAAGATCCGAACAACTCTTAGTTCTTGGAATTCTCGATGGACCTTAGAACAATCCCAGTTTCACCTTGGAGTCTGCAACTTTGAATTTTTAGTTTCCTATTTGTATCTTTTCTGCTCTCAATCTTGGTCCTGCTTTGTTGATCATCCCTTACTATGTTCACATACTGCAACCTCTACTATTCCACTCTTCTGCTGCCATTTTATTTTTTCAATGGAGTCAATGCTCAATGTTATGATTCTCCAACCGCAGGCATTTCTGCTAATTGAGATAGCCACAACGCATGCTGATGGTTTTATGAGGTTCCTTTATCCTATCTCTGCCTCGATGCCCATTCTATAGCAGCAGAGACGCAATGGCTTTGGGGAACGTTCACTTGTGGCTTCTACGTCCAATTTGACTGCCCAGGAGATTACCATTTCGGCTTTTTTATTGTTCAAAGCGGCCAGGGTTCTACCGTCGATGATGGTTCAACTACAGTATTGGCATGTTCAGCTAACCGAGACAATCCGGCCAGAGCCGATGCCATCCTGGGGCTGGGCAGAAGGAGACTTGATACTAGCAGATGTTGATCTGTCCGCGGCCTTGTTCATTGATGAGTGATGGGGATGTGTTTTGAATGACAACAGGATTTGTTTTTACAGACGATGATCACCACCGAGACATGAAGTACGATCAGATACATGAAATTCATCGCTTTGGCCTAGAGGAACACTACCGGCCAAGGATAAAATCATAAAAGGACTTCGAATAGAATAAGATCACGACTGAGGCATAAAGGATAAGTTGCCAGTCAAGGAGAAATGATTCAAGATAGGAGAACCTCATCACCAAGGCCCAAAGGAAATTCACCACCCAAGGATAAAAGATTTTTGTAATGGAATTTCCTTTGTCCCGTGAAGCTTCTCAATGTCAAATCTCCTTGGTGCTGAGCGACATTCCTTACTTCATCTGCGGTATGGATACCCAAAGCACCCTTAGAATTGGCAAATACAGATAAGGAGAGTTGCAAAGAGGCTTATGCTCCCAACCGTTCGTGCAGAGCAGCCTTTTTCCAAAATTAATCAGTCAGTATCTAATATCTTTGAGGATGCAAATGCAACAGCTTTTTGCCAAACTTTTAAGCAAACTAAAAGGTCTTAGCCCTTGCATTTCCTACTATGTGAGGATGTATGTTCTGTATAAAATGTGGCCAGACCAAATCGTCATTTTGGCTCCCATTGCAATGCTGGCGTTTGGTGACGTTCCAAAAGTCCGAATGGGCCATTCCAGATGTCTACCCAAGGAACGCCATTTTATTCCTTCATTTTGTGAAACAAACATGAAGTTACAATTAACATTCCATCGAATGTTCCTCGTATACTGCAACCCATATGATCATGCCTCATCAGCAAACTGTGTTTAGTCAAATGGATCTATACGTGGGTCGTGTTCACTAGCCATAAGCATCCCAGTGCACAGACAGGTAGGGCACATGACCTGGTCAAACCACGGAAAGTACATAGTGAGAACACCGAAAACAAAATGCATAGAGCTCTTCCTACTATTAGATCAAGTTCAAGGAGCAACGACTAAGCTGATTCACACCTTTGACCACGCTTCAGATTGATTTGCAAGTTAGATGATAAAATGCCAGTGTTTTTTTTTTAATAGCCCACAAAGCAACAGAAACTTTAAGACATGTTTCTCTTAAACAGCCACTAAGTCCGAATTGTCTAAGCTGATGCAATTAAGCAACAATTTAAACTTGAAACATAGATCCACGGAAAAAAATGTGCTGTCTACCTTCCCAGCCCCAGAGCAGTTTGGACACCTCTCAGTTTTGGGAACCTGAAGAGGGCGATCTGCAGCACCAGTTACCAGAATGGGGTCCACACTCAGGCACACACCACTTGCTGAACATCTGGCACAAGCCAAGTATCCTGCCATAAGATCGCAGAATATGAATCATGAAAATGATACAAGTTATTTCACAGAGAGCCAGAGAGATGAACCATATCTTTGTAGCAGCAAGCTATCCCAAGAAACAACTCAATACTCTCAACCTAGGCTGGCATTTGGGCTTTTTAAGTTATCTCAATCTGATTAGATACCTCGATGACCAGAGCATGCATTTGGTGGTTTAGCATAATAAACATCACCGTGGATATTTATAAAAGATCTATCACATTTTCCATGAAAAGCTTTCAAATTAGTAAAAACTTCAGGGAAAAAGACTCCAAGTATGTATGTGAAGAACAGACTCCATATGGTAGTAGCAATTTGATAGAAGTCAAAACCGTCCCTATGAGGGTCAGAAGAATCAATCATGAGGAAGTAACACTAATATTTATTAGCAGATGTGTGGTTGTTCATGTTATTTGACAAAACAACACTTACCTGTTCCATTGCAATATTTACACCTTTTCTTCTCTTGTTGCTCGACATTATTAGCTTCAATCAACATCAGGGTTGAAATGACGCCAACAGCACCACCAGAAAAGGACGCTACAATGGGGTCGACCTGACTGATTCAGCAATAGGTGATATCAATAAACAAGCATATGGAATCAAGAGTTACATACCACATGTTTGTTTGGCGAAGAATTAAAATTGTGAAACATCAAAGACTTCAATCAGCTCCATTATTAGCATCACATGTGGTTAAGGCTGAAATTTGTTTTTGTACCTTAATTGCAAAGGCAAGTGCATATTTCGTATGAAATCTTCATATGAGGTACCTCCCAAACCTAGTTTCAGCTCCAGCTGGAACACAACATAAAACAGGACCCGGTGTTTAGTACAATCACATTTTGAGACTAAAAATTGAAGGGTAACTACTCAGCTTTGAGAAGTAAATCGATCCTTTAAAAACTTACAGTTGGTGCAATGAGACCACCGAATAGAATGATACCACCAATGAATGATAAACTCGTTAAGTAGAGCTGTCTCAGTGTCCTCTGTGTCTGTCAAACAAGCATGGGTATGTTAGCAATAAAGAAAAGCAAATAGCTGGGAACCATGTTGAATGAATGAAATGGAAGAAGAAAGAACCAAAGCAACTACTGAGGCATTCCTCCTGTATATAATCCGTAACTAATTTCCAGGATGAAATAATGATCATCTTTCCACAAAAAAAGAATGTCAGACTAAACAGAAGAATTGGATGGTTCCCTTTCTAAAACTTTTCGAGTTGACATTCCAAAATATTATTGCGGGGAATCCTACATGCTCCAGGCAAAAAATAAAAGTACATTACTTTTTAGGCCTTGATAGGTCAGAACATTCTCACATACACCAAGTGCATGCGTATGCAAGCAAGGATGCTGGCTCTAGTGGAGCCCATGAGGGACCCCACTTGATCCAGGATCTTTCTTGCTTGCTGGGTGGACGATGAACCTAGTTTGAGTGTGACCCTTAAAATCTGTCGATAAGGTAGTACCTACCATGTGAGGGAGAAAAGGGATGGAAGATGGAATATCAGGCATGTCATCTGCTTCCTCCTCACCGTTCTCATCGATGACTCTCCCACTCTTCGTTCGTTGTTGAATTCGCAGTCTCCTCACCTAGGACAATGAATACCCAAAACGATAGGAAGTCCAGTACACTACAACTTGATTGCGGTCAAGTTAGCGGCCACCAGAAAACCTGACAAAATTGAAATAACAAAAGAATGCATTGATAGTCTTTGAACATTTGAAGAAACATTACCTCCTCCATGAGAAGAAAAATCTTATTACGCCTACTCCTAATGTTGTCTTGAATTTCCTGCAATTGCATCTGCACGAAATCCTGCACAGTCTCAGGCCCTTCTATGATGCAGAAATTGCTGCAGAAAACTATCTCGTCTTAGGAACTATAAAGTTGCAGCACTAACAATCTATCTTCACCCATTAAACTACAGTTACATTATTAAGAAAAGAACAGCAGAAAGAAGATTCGAGGTAGTCGCATTTTCTGCATAACTGATGCTGATGGGGCTCGAATATCTTCGCTCTGCCATTTCATATATATGAACGCATTTCTCCGTATTAAGCAAGTTTCATTTTAAACCGACACCCATAAATTTTACAAAATAAAGACTCGTGGAGAGGCAACAACGAGGTCAAATTGATGGAAATCTCACGAGATCAATCCATTCGAAGGTCTAAGGAAGGAAACCGCTCGTTTCTGTGAGGATTATAGGCAAACGTAACTCCAATCCCTCGGTTAGGCAAGGCCCAGAAGGGAAAGAGTAGAAGTGGGCCATCCAACTGACTTGGAAAAATTTCCCAAATTAAGGATAAGGAAAGAAATAAAGCAAAAACTGAAACCCGAGAAGACGACGAACCTCGAGCTCTGATCGCCGGAACCATCCCCAGAAGAAGAGGAGGAGGAAGAAGAACAAGCGATTCGGAAAGGCGGCACTTTTCTGGGTAGAGCCGATCGTGTGTATGGTCCTTCCCGAGGAAACACGAAGAAGGCGAGGGAGGTTCTTTCGGTCGGAGGGGGCTTGGAAGGAGGGAGACGGGGCGAGGGAAGGCGAGAACAGATGGAGAAGCAAGCCATCGCCGTGGTCTGGTTATGCTCTGCTTCTGCTTCGTGCGTTTGGCAGGGAAAGCAGCATAAAGAGGAGCTCCGAGGTCTAAGTGGTGGAATCTACCGTCACACAGCCGATAGTGCAGGAAGCATCTGTCTCTGTGTCGCGCCTTCTTCGATGACAAGACTTCCAGACAAACGGATTCCCGGGCAAGAAAATAATTGTTTTTTCTCGATATGATCCTCAGATTCAATAATTATCTTTTAAAATAATCCAATAAAAAATATTTTTGTTATCAACGGTAATATATAACTAAATATTTTTATGAATAATAAAAATATATTTTATATATTTATTCTCGTGAACGAAGCTTTAAAGAAAAGGTCCTGTCTTGACTCATCCCTCTCACACTTGCCGGACAACAACGGGGGGAAAACAAAAGAATCTATGATCCAATGAATAACAAACGGTAGTTTTGCTTCGACATCCCTTAAAGAGAGAAATAATAGCACGTTCTCTGCTTAACAGCATCCTGGTCCCAAAAATCACAGAGAATGAGAAATTTTTCAACTTCGCATGTTTTTCGCTCTCCCTTCAATGCTTATGTTCAAGCCTAGCTCTAACTTTCCGGGGAACAAAAATGCTTGTCGTACAAAGTCAGAGATTACATTCAATGAATTTAAGGTCCAACTACATGAATAGATTAACATTTCTCATTAAGTTGGCTGTTTTCTGCTTATCCCCAAATATATGTGGGTGAATAGGCATAAATCGCAGACGATGATGCAATTACATTCTCATGCTGATTCGAGCATCACAGACTTCTGAGCCCGCAGATGAAAATCGTATGAAAGGTGTTCATAGTCTGGCAATCTCAACTGACTTCTTGAGGGCCGCAAGGAGACTTCTCATGATTCTCGGCTCGCCGGGAGGCGCTTGATCCTTCATCTGTCCATTCCTTATAGCTCGGAAGATCGGAACTGAACCATCAGTCGGTGGGGAAACCAGGCAATCTATGTACACGAGGACCTCAGTTTCCCCGTCTCCAATTGTAATGAAGCCTAGCCTTGCTCCTCCGGGAATTTTATCTACCTGAATCATGGAAAGTTAGACTCTTGCTTGTGAAAAAATTTAGGCCAACAAAAATCTGCATCACATCGTCGGGGCAAATAAGTTGTACCGAAAATATAATCAAGCATATGTATGACGATCAGCTGACGAGCAGTCTTAAGAAGTCAAAAGGTGTACCATCACATGTCGGGAATTATGACAGAAGCCTGCAAGATTTGGATTCTCTAAAGAGTCAAGTCAAGACAAAAGTTATGACAGAATAGCATTGGAGCGGCGGAAGGTGATCCAAGTACAGAGAAGGAGATAAAAACACTCCAGCGAATAAGATTTTATCAAAGTATCCACTAGAAAACGCTTGATGACAAAGAGGAATTATCGCTTTCATGGATGTTAGACACTGAATCCATTTTGGGAGTTGGATTTTGGGAGAAATAGCAAACCCTCAAAAATGAATTTACGAGTCATCCTTCTTATGGTACCAGTTCATTTCTTCCCTGCTGCCTATTCAAGATAACCAATGAAAGCTAAAATCGATCACACGAGATTGTTTACATGACTTTCAGGACCTGATGACTAACGAGCAGCAGGAATCCACCGATGGCTTCCAATCGAAGACATCCTAGAACTAGTATTATAAATATGTTTGTGCAGAGGATGAAATCAACACCATTCCTTTTTTCAGGGTGATATCAGGCGTAATATTAGTCATGGGCTGTCATGCAATTCAATCAAATAAAACAGGGACTCAGGCACAGCATGCCGAAGCAAAATGATATGTCAGAGACAAGCTTAACCTTGAAAGGGAGTTAATCGTGATTGTGCTCAGTCACTATTCTGGTACTCCTAGAACTGAAAGCAGAAGCAGTGGATAGAACACGAGAACTGAGTTTTCCTAAGAACTTACCGACCTTAAGAGGCATCGGGAGGGGCAAGTTGGCTCCTTGACAGAGACTGTTCGCCCACTGTTACATGGCCAAATTGGTAATAGAATGAGATCAGCTCAAAAGGGACACTGAAAAAATCCATTCCACACCAAGCTGCAATAAATCCAATTGAAAAAAGCAAGTTTCGACTTGATGAGATGATCACTGGCAACGAAAGCCAACAATCCCAAAGAACCAAAATGCACTCTCCAAGTGAGGACATTATTCAATTCCACCATTTCGGACTTCGATATCTCCCCATTTCACAATTTATTGCAGGTATCGTATCCTCACGAGAACCAAAACCTCACAGGACTTGGGTTTCCCTCTCCCAACTCCTTTATCATCTATGTAACTTCCATCTCATCAGTTTTCACAAACCGCGAGCCTAATGTCGAAGCATTTACGACAGACACGGCGATTTCAAACGCACAATCGTCTTGCAGTTCGCGCGTTCTCGAATCAAACGACGCTAGCGTTTATCATCGTCATGGCCCGTACCTGGAAAAGCAGGGTTTCGAATCTCTGGAGATCGGTGTCGGCGGGCAACTTCATGGTACCCAGAGAGACTCCGTCGCCGTCCCCATCCGAAGGCACGACGCCCCGCTCGTTTTCCGGCGAGGCCCGGGCGACGACGGCGGCGGCCGGCGTCTTCCGGTCTCCGAGGCGGGACGGCGGGGCGATGAGCTTGAGGGAGGAGCGCGAGGAGGACGACGACCCGATGGGCCGGAGAGGAGGAAGGAGGAGATGACGCTGCTGATGCTGCGCTTGGGCGTGGGCGGATACGGTGGCCGTGGAACTCGTGAACTGTGAGCAACAAGCCATGTCTCTTCACAGCGAGAGAGGCTGAGGCTGTGGCTCGTCAATGAATGGAGTAGATAACAAGCGGGAAGCTCATGTGGTGGACGGAGCAACGGCGAGGACCTATCTCGAATCAGAAATGTTCTCATAATTTTACCTTTGATAAGGAATAATAATATAAATGATTCTTTAAATTTCCATTTAACATGTAATGTAATTTATTCGATATAATTATTAATTTTTTAAATTAATATACGATATGATCGTTAAATCCTCAACTAATTTAACGTGATTCGTAAATTTTATTTTACGTTTTCAAACCATTCTTTGAAATGTGCAAAATATCGGATATTATCGTTTCACTAATTTGAATTTAATTATTTTAAGAAAAAAGTGTGATTTAAATTTACCAAAAGGCAAAAAAAAGAAGAAGAAGGATGTGGAGATTTATGTAGAATAGTTTTTCTATGTACATCACGTGTCGTGCCAAAACCTAACAAAAACATTAAACTCAAAGCTAACAGTAAATTGTATTTTCAACCATATGATCGAAAGACTTGAAACACGATGACCACGGTGATCACCGTCCTGTCCACCCACCGGGACCACAACTTTATCCGGTAAGGCAGCTAGCCATGACATGGCACTTCTCTCTCTCCTCCCACATCTTGCTCATGCACATCCTTAGGCACGGCACTCCATGTTTGTGGATGAATCCGGGAAAAAAGAAAAAGAGTAGAAGGAGATGTATGATATCACAGATAAATTTCATATGGACATGGCAATTTACTTGGCTTCGTTAAATTTTGTCGCATAATCTTATGAATCGATAATATGAACTCGTATCACATATTTTGATGAAGAAATATGCGATTACTTCTTCTTCTTTTTTCAATGACCAATAAATATCCAATTATAATTTAAATTATCGAAGATCAACTTACGCATAAATGTAAGTACTATATCGAAATCATGTCAATGCTCACACCAAGTAAGCACCATGTCATTCCCACGTGTTAGTGCCACGTCAACTCAGTACGTCATCCACAAGGTCAGCATCCACATCCCGTGCCTACCACACGTCATCGCCATTCGTGGGTCTTTGTCTTCATCTTTTTCAAATCAGTTTGGCGAGTTTTCAACCATTTCTCTACGTTTTGGGACATTTTATCAAAAGAAGAACTTCCTTCCAACCCAAAGGCCAAAAGATGGCTGGAAATGAGTGGAAACTAGTGCCAAACTCAGTAATTCGAATTTGATTCTTGCCGCGGGCAGCAGAGTTCAAAAATTTACCTCGACCAAAAACCTTAATCACAAATCTGACACTGTAAATCCCCTCGGCTCCCTGGCATCCAAAAATTCTCCTTATAACACGGTTTCATAGGTCAATAACCTCTAAAATCAATCCACCAATTCAGAGTTCAACACGATCGGAGATTGAAGCTTTACTAAGGAATTGTCACCGATTAAAGGAATCGAGGCTTATAAACTTTACCGAGCGTTTCAAAACAATGTTAATCCAGCGTGCTAAGATGTTCATGGCCTTGCACAGAGGAAACCTCGCTTTTCTTTCACGCGATTCCCCCATATGCTCTGTTTCTCTTTTGGCCAACTCTCCTCTCTGTCTCATCTCTTCTCTTTTACTTTCTCTTGAGAAACCTACTGCAAAAGAAATGAAGATTGTTTGAGCAAGAATTCCATGGACTTAACTGAGACATGGGCTTCAGTGTCTTGGGACTATCTCACATTTTTAAGAGGCCCATCTGTTGCATATTGCATTTCGTCATTGACTCGGGGTGGGCGGTTGAAGCCCGATCAGCGCCGCCGCCCCACCGCCGATGAAGGCTGTCAACCCTCACCAAGGCGGCCGCCGCCGCAAACAGGATCGGTTGCTCGAGCAATTTTGCTGGACGAGATTATAACTGTTATTGCTTGAACGTCTCGAGGGAGTCTAGAATTACACAGAAATGCAAATGGGGCTCCTTCTGCTTCCTTATGGAGTCTTTATCTGATCTTCATCTAACTCAAACTACTCTTTGAAGCAATCCAAATGCCATAAGATCTCCTCTCTCAGGTACACCGGCCTTCTCCCTGTCTCTCTCTGTCTCTGTCTCTGTCTCTCTCTCTCTCGTGTACTTTTTCTTCGCTTTGTTGAATCTTTTGTCATTATAATTTGTGCTTTGTTGTTTCCGATTATGCACGTTTTTCTTCAAAGTGGGCTGGAGTTCTCGATATGACGGAGACTGCGACGCCGTGGGTGAGGGTGGCTGCAGGCTCTTGGTTGCGGTGGCGAAGGTATTCACGGGTGGCGAAGGTGACCGCACTTGGCGAAGAAAGGAAGAACTAGCAGAGGGTAAAAGCGATGAATAAAGAAGAAGACATTAACAAAGGAATCTCAAAAAAAAAAAAAAAGGGAACCTTGAATTTCCTGTCAAGCCGGCGGGACACTTGCTTGGATCCATATGACCTCAGATGTCTTCCTACGCCAACAATATAAACAAGAAAAACCTTAAAAAATCATGGTTTGAACTAATTTGCAACTTTTACACCTGAATTGTACTTTTTTAATGCCCCGCGTTCATTGCAAAATGTATATTATATCGCACGTACATTTAAAATAAATCGATTTTCACTTTTGACTTAAATAAATCAAGTAAAAAAAAAAAAGCGGGGGCGTCAACGTACGGATACCCGGCCCGGCCCAAACATGAAGGCACCGTGTTTCTTTTGATCCGATCCAAGGCCATATAGAACCCGACCCGAGTTGGGTTTGCACTAACTGCAAATATATATAATATTATAATATATGGTACGACAATTAAAGTAAAGCGGATTTTCACTTTCGACTTGAATAGGTCAGATCAAAGAGCGGGCCCGTGATCAAAGAGCGGGCCCGTGCATCCCACAGAAATTCCTCTCGCGGGCCCCCATGGCGGGGCCCGCTGGACTCATAGCGATTGCCAAAAAGATAAAGACCCCCAATGAGGCGAAATTATTAGATCATTCGACAGCTCATCTGACACCCATAAATAAATCTCGAATAAGAAGGATAAATAAAATAAGCGCAGATGCCCCCTCGAGATTGACGTGTCGCTACCGGATTGGTCGACAGAAGTGAGTTCATGGCGTACGGGACAAAAACCCCACCCACGCTCGGAGAAAACTTGCCCGTAATGCCGGATAAGATTTCGGACGGCGACAATTTTGGCGCGTGGGACCCTCGGCCGAGGAGAAAGCGGAGAGAGGATGGAAGTAGACTAAATTGCACCCCTGGTCCCTATACTCTTAGGAGTTCACATCTCGGTCCCCTTTTCTCATCGGAATTTAAGCCTCCTTACCGAACTATAGTTTCGTGTCGGACAATGATTGAGATTTCTAATTAATACACTGTCGGTGCAGAAGACTTTTCCCGACATGCAAGCTTTTTGGAATAGAAATCTTAACCTGTTTATATTGTATTTATCGCCGCTATTAAAAACTTATTCATGTAGTTCTTTTACATTACCACTATATGGAATGAAAGCCCTTAAAAGATTATCGTGACGACACTGGTCAGTGGCATGCGAGGCCTGCCCATGTGTTTTGTAATTACAATCGCCCGTTCGGTTCTCCGGATTCTCTGATTCTATTCTAGAATTGTACTAAATTCTACTTCAGATGACAAGAAAGGACTTAATTGGTACTCGAAGAATTACAATCGTATGAAATCGTGATTATACACAGTAAAAGGATCGGGATTGGAACTTCCGCATTTGGTCCCGAAAGTAATTTCCAGAAATTAAAAAGAGGCGAAAAGCCGAAGGCATCGGCCACGTCAGAGCGGATAGCGACGAGCGGGCCCCACCTGCACCATTTGTCTGCAATTTCAATCATCCTCTCTCTCTCTCTCCCCTCCCCTCTCTGCTATACTATCTGCGACTCGTCGCCACATTAGCCCACCCACTGCGAATCTCTCCACTCGCCACGCGGACACGCGCCCGCACGCGCGCCCTGCCCTCTTCGTCTCCCCCACCTCGCGCGGTATAACAACAACAGCGAACCATCGGGCCTTTAAATGCCGGTTTCCTGACGGCGATCGGGAAATGGAACCCACGGGCTCCCGACACCGCCGATCGCCCTCCGGCGATCGCTTCCTCGGCGTCTTCTCATTCTCGCCGACTCCCGATTCCGCCTTCCCGGGCGGCGACGAGCTCAACGAGGCCGAGGTCTGCTTCTCCGGCGACTTCCCCGAGCCGAGAGTCCGCCATCGCTCGACGCTTTCCTCCACCGACGCGGCCTTTTGGGCCAGCGGCAGCAACAACCGCCATCTGTTCTCCCGGCAGCTTCAGGGCAACGGCATCCTCGCCGCGTTACCTGGAGGGACGACGCCACCTAGCGTCGTGATCCCCGCCTTGTCGCCGTCTCCGTCGAAGCCGATCCTACCGTCGCTGCCGAGGAGGCACCCGGCGGCCCAGGAGAGGGAACACTCGCAGTCGGTGCCGTGCAGGAAGTTCCAGCAGTCGTCGGCGCCGATGAACGTCCCGGTCCCGTTGGCGGCGATGTCGAAGCGAGGGAAGAACAGGTTCTTCGAGGTGGACAACGATTTCGAGGACGACGAGATGCTCCCGCCTCACGAGATCGTGGCGAGGGGATCGGGCGTGTCGCCGAGGACGACTTTCTCAGTGCTTGAAGGGGCTGGGAGGACCTTGAAGGGGAGGGACCTGCGGCAGGTGAGGAATGCCATTTGGCGCCAAACTGGGTTCCTCGATTGACGCCATTGAAATTGAAATCGAAATCAAGATCGCAATCAAAATCCAATCGTCTGTGGAGATAATACTTTTTGTTGCCTCAGTCTTATAGGTCTTGGTTTATGAGGAGTATGATTTTGTTGATAAAAACAGTCTTGTAAAAGGTTAGTGAAAAGGGTAATTTGATGGCGTGTGGCCAATATCTATGTTGACTCTGCAACTTTCGGGCGGTGAAAAAGCTTGATTCTAGCCAGTTCCGCATGGTCTTTTTTCTGATGATCGCATTCAGCATCATTCAGGATCAGTACAAGATATTGGCGGTATACTTTGGTAGGTCTCTGTCAATAGTTGAGACTCAAAAGTACAATGTTTCTTCATACAATTGGAATATTTCTTCAGACAATTGGATAGAATATTGCATGCTGAGGAATGAAAGCAAGGTTCTTCAAGTTTAGAGTGTACGGTGCTTGCGATGCTTAACCTTGCATCAGCATTTTCGATGTCGATGCTGCTAAAATGGGTGGATAATGCTTTGACGCAAGTCAATCTTCTGAAGATCATTTTTGTAGTAGTGTTCCTGTGATTTCATCCTTTAGATGATCATGGAGATTGTTGTTAAGCCTTAGACAAGCAGATGACTGATTCCATTCTGAAGTTAGATTTGTTTCTGTGCATACTTGAGCATTATATATGGGAGCTCGTCTGAACCGATTGAATTATGGTAAACAAATGCAGGGAAGACTCTTTGAAATGTTGTAGATAGTGTCTCGATTCATCTTTTAGCTTCTGCAGTGTTTGGGCATTTATCTTATATATGTCGTAGTCTCTGGATTCCTCTTGGGTGTATTGCAACGCGGTCCACTTCCAAGTGAGTCAAAAGAAAAGAGCAAAGCAAAACAAAGAAAGTAACGTTCTCCAAGTTGCCCTGTTTCATTTGATGGCTGAAGCCTTTGACTGCTAGTGCTCTTTTCTGGGGTTATGTTGCATAACTCAGAGGGAGGCGAATTCGCTAGCTCCAGACTGCAAGTTGATGTTATATCTCTTATGATTGAATTGGAGATTTTTACTCCTTTCGTTTACATTTCTTTTATCATTCTCTCTCTACCCAAATTCCAGTGCGAGAGATTGGTTTAAAACTGATCTGTACTTGGAGGTGGCCATCCCTTATAAGCACCGTCTAGACTCAGTATAACTGAGTCATTGAATTACTGAAGGATATGATACTTGTGCAAAAGAATAGCAGCAGCTGACCTGTATTCATCAGACTGGATGACTTCATTGTGAGCTAAGCCAAAAAGATATAGAAAGTATGCCTTTGCATTCAGGAATTTATCGCATTTCTGCAGCACCAAATTCTCTGGCTAGTTCTCTTTGTTGACAGTGAGCTTATTCATGAAATTATTTAGTTTGATTTCTGAAGTAGTCGTTTCAGTAAGCTGGAAACCATTTAGCTCGATGCTTGGAGCCAAAACAGCAGTCCAGCCAAGCAGAGGTACACACCTTTTCGATGCATTCAATCTCCAACTCGATAGTGGGGCTTTGTATCCGCGTTGCTTTATTAAGTTTTAAAGTCGCTTTCTTTCTTTTCGTGGGTGCATAGTGAAGCATCAATTCATTGCATATGTTTAGGGATAGATTGTCTCTATTTGCTTTCATATTCTAGAATCAATCTTATCGACTGATTTCTCATTTGTCAATGGTTGAAGCAGGGGAATCGTGTCGACATTGGTTGGAAAGCCGAATGCTTTAGCTTTTTAAGTGCATTATTGAGACTTGCGTATGTCTTGATCATTGTGCAGTTGACGCTTTTTCAATTAGGAAACAATGAACCCCTTGACTAGGAGGAAAAGCGCATTGCTTGATGTATGGACCCGTAATCATTTCGTTTGCTGTCTTTCCCTACCAGAGAGAGAACCTACTGTAGGACACATTCTGAAGTTTTTATCGGCTGACTTTCTAAGTCCTTAGGAACTCGCAAGCGGGAGATCTTTTATACGACAGAAAGTGGAATCTGTTGGTTTGACTGAAACTAGGACATATGCATCGTCATTGGTTCTTGAATTGCCGTGAAGTTTTTCTCCACTTCGCTTGTAGAAAAGATGAACTTAAAGTCGTTGACCCGAAGGATGAACCCAATAGCACTTCGAATCCGATTCAGACATCACAATGTGAGATGGTGCCGTGAAGTTGCACGACCGTGCACCTGCATCTGCTAGGCCATCGAATTTCTCTCTCTCGCACCATGTGTTGCTTTTCTACCAGAGTTTGTCCTCGGGTGGAAAGAGAGCTCTTTGAGCAAACTTCCTGCTTGATGAGCATCATCTTGCCAGTAAGAGCACCAGAGCTCTGAATTGCAGCTCGCCGAGACATTGCGCGATGATAATCTTGATGGGATTATGTATTCTTTGGCAGGCACTTCTACAGATCCCTGAGCATCCGATCCTCATACATCAATGGCTGGTGCACTGGAAACTTATCGATGCCAGTCGTCATCTTTTAAGAAATATATTAAATGTCTTAATTTTAAATATCATGCAAGTTTTGGAGTAGGGATATTTTTTTTATAAAAGATTTATAAATAATGAGTTGAGAATCAGTAGAACAAAATCTTGCAATCATGAAAAATGGATCTATTCACGCATCATGAGAACCAATGGATGTATTGCGTGGAAATACGAGTCGGAAAAGGCGATGATGGGGCATCGTGAAATCTGTATCTGTTAAAGAGGAAAAGCGATGGAATATCGAGAAGGTGGAGTTGGTGACGTAAGCCCACTCGCGCTCGTTGTCAACTCTCTCCATTGCTCTCTCGACGGTGCGATCTTGAAACCTCCCCTTCCTAATCCTAGGTAGTAATTTATCAGGTCGCGTTTTATCGGACTAAAAAGATTATATTTGACATGTCGGCGTCGCTAATTATATTTTCTTTACCATGCTTGCGTCTCTCTTTTCTTTTTTAATTGTGTTTTTGCGTAAATAATTGAAAGCACTAGAAAATAGTAGACAAAAGCTCACGTCTTCGATGGCATAGAAAGATATCTACAAGTATGATATATTTACATAACTCCTGATTTTAAAGTAGGGCCTAAAAGATTTGAATTTAGCATCTTGTGTTTTGATAGGGTGTGAGATTTTATAGGACCCAGATCGTCAACTATTTTAAAAGTTTCGATTTTGGATGAAGGTGCGATTTAATCGTTCTAACGACGAGGATGAAGCTGAATTTACTTTTTTTTCAATCCATAATCATCACCCTATTCCATCTCACCATACCAAATGTAATTTCGTCAATCGAAATACTTTTTTTATTTGAAATTAATTAGTCCAGCTGATCAAAAGAGAATTATCGAGACTCATTGATTTAGTAAATATTGAGTTTCATGTAAGTCCTTTTTTTCATTTATAATGTTGTTATAAATGATCATTCTTGATACGCAAATAAAACTCACGTGTTCAATAAGCTAGAAAAAAAAAACGCCTCCAATTTGAAGTTGTCGAAATTATTACCGATAATCTGTGCATGTTCTGTTTGCAAAAAACAAAATGAAATAAAAATCACAATTTGCACATGCACTAACGAATCAATTTAAATATTTTAAGATGATTAAGGAAAACTTGCAAACATTTAGGCTCTGTTCGTTTTACATAAAACAAAACATCTCCATAAAATGTTTTACATTAAGTCATTTTTTCCGAAATGATAATATTTTTCGATGTTCGAATGCAACTTAAAAATTTCCTAAAATTTTTTTGGTCATTCTCTTGGACCGGAGATCAGCAGGCGGCGACGGCAGGCGGTTGGAGGTTCGACGATTACAATGGGAGAGAGAGAGGAGAGTCGGAAAATGTTTTCTTTTTTTAAAAATATGAAAACATTATTCTCAATTTTATAGGAAACTTTTTCCTGATTATAAAATATTTTCCATGATAAAACATTTTCTACCCAACAAACACCACAATTTATGGAGAACATTTTTCAAAATAATACTTTTTGCGAAACAAACGGAGCCTTATATAAAGTAACAACGGTTAGTCTCTAGTAACCTTAAGTAAAGTATTCATTTCGCCAATTGACTAACTAATAACTTAATATCCATATTTAGCGGTAAACTTCTTACTTGATAATTACAATTCATACGAAGCAATTGTACATTGTCCTTCAAGTCCTTCTTATGTGGCTCCCATCTTTGTTTGGTAACTCATATCCTCCAGTAGGTCAGCTACTATTGTCATCATTGGATCAAGTAGATTTAACCGTCCCTATCCACACCTACAAGAGAAGGATTGATCCTTCTTCAAATGATGCCAATTTTGAAGGTATTATCCATGATTTATTCTTATCTATGCAAATTGAGACTTCAAATTGACTATAAATATATCTAATAAGGCTATAGTTAATAAGTTATAAACGATATATATCAAATAAATTATCATTAAAGTTTCGTTTCTTTTTTGTGTGTGGAAAATAAGGCGCATGCCAGCACACGAGAGATCATTTAAGAAGGGAGTTAGAAGATTAGTCCAAAATGTCGACATCCGAAAAATACAAAGAATGCACGATTATGTAATTATAATCGAAGGAAGGGCTGTTGATAACAATTAAAGATCGATGCTTGAATGTCACGAGTTTCTCATCCCGATAGAATAGTGCTAATGCAGTGGCAAGCTTTAGCAATGTATCTAGTAATATTTTCTCATCGTCGTCAATCCTCCTCCACGAGTTAAAGCAATTTCTCCATTACTTATCACGTTACATGATTTTATTCGGCTTAACCGAGTATCTTAAGTTAATTTCAATTAAGATTATGGAACGATTTTAATCTCATCAAGCCATGGATATCCAATTTCGGAACCTAACAAGATAATCAGAAAGATCCATAGGTAGATTGCCCCGTTCAACGTCATCCCAAGGTCGACTCACCTTTTCTCTAAACAGTCCAAGGGGGCAGAGATTAGATTAGACTAATTATGACATAAAGATCGGATGATGCACGCCCGACGAAATCCATCACCTCGTAAAGAAATGATGTGAAGATGCACCTGCCCTTTTCCCTTTTCCCTTCCTTTTTGTCAGAGTCCCACACTTATTTAAGGATGTGGGTCATCCAACTTGTGACCATAATTTTACTCTTTGGAATTTATTTCCTTTGCCGTCGCCTCGTTAATAGAGCACTATGGCCTCGCTCTCGGGGCATACCATCTCCCCCCCTCGTCATTCTGAAGTCGAGGGGTTTTTGAGAATATCTCAATTTACCGAATAAGATGATGGGGTTTAGTTGGCACTCATCTCTTGTAAATTGGCAATTATTTAGGGCTGACCAAAACGATGTATTGTGATTGAATCAACCACACACAAGGATCGATTGACGGCGCTTTGGGATCGGCATGCAATTGTTGTCGTACATGGCATGGTCAACAAAAACCAAAGACCTAAACGAGTGACTGTGGGCGAATCGATGGTAATTTGGGGTCGATCGAACTGGCTCGAATCAAGTCCAACTCGATACTATCCATTGTAGGCCAGTCAACACTCGTGATCTATTGCCAATAGTCCATGATCAAGTAACAATAAAGTGGTACTAGAAAAAAAAAATGGAGTACGGGTCGGTGGCTTGTTATCGAGATGATGCAAGGCACTCTAACACAGGTTACCGTGACGATTAAAATCGACGCATACCAATTATCTTTTCTAAGATTTAAAAAACACAAATTAGTAATCGAGACCATCGATACATATGAAGAAGCTGGAGCGGTAGATATTACCTCATGGCCAATTTATATTTCCCCCCAAATCAAGATCAATAAGTCGTCACGCTCCGTGGTAAAGAAAGGAGAAATCGCCGGGCTTTTAAAAGGGCCAGATGAAACTTAGGCAGTAAGGAGTAAAGGACACCTTCCCGATTCATTCGACGGCATAAAACCCCAAAAAATGGGCGTAGAAGAAGGGAAAGGAGCAAAAGCATCGTCCCCCCCCCTAACTCCAAGATGTTGTAATCAACGAACGGACAAGGACCGACCCTCTCTGTCTCTCTCTCTCTCTCTCTCGCGGCGGGCTTGTTTGGAATCGAGCCACTGTGAGTGTCGGAGAGAGAGACTCCTAAAACCCCTCAAACCTGCCGGAGCTGCTGCTTGGTCTTCGTCTTCATCGGCTCCTCCTCTCAGTGGAGAGCCCGGTTAGCTGGGCTCGCTGGAGTCACCGGTCGGAATCTTCGCTCCTTGATCGCGAACCGCCATCGCCTTTCTCCGGCCGAGGGTGCTGCTGTCATGTTTTAGTTCGCTTTCGAACTTGTTTTTCCACTGAATGTGAGGCTCGAATCCCTAATCTCTTGCTCTCTGTACATGGGTGCGCACCCAATGTCGGTGCTTTTGCGTTTTTGAGCTCCGTGTTGGTGATCGTTCGCGGGATTGCTGGCGGGTTTCGTCGCGGTCCGTGGTAAAATGACCATGGCGTGCTATATGCGCGACTTTGAAAAGCTTCGGAGGTCGTTTTTGGTTTTAAAATTTCGCCTTTTCCCTGTTAGGGTTTTTTGAAGTTATGGTGGTCGTCGTCTGAGTGGGCAGATATAAGTGTCGAATCAGGTCGGGTCAAGATAGCGGACGAATGCTTGAGTTGAAGTTAAGTTGTTTGATTTTGAGCCGTGCGGAGCTTGTCATTTTGACTAGGCAAATTTCAAACGCCATTTGGTTTCAAAATGATGGTTGGCTAGTTAGTGCCTCTGGCATGTTTACGGGAAAGGAGTAATTTTTGTTCTGATTTTGCTTTTTAACACTCTTCGTTCAGGAAAAGTGAACGCAAATCGCAGGATAGATGGCGTGGACGGAAAAGGATGCTGTTAATGGGGGAGGGAAGGATCTTATTGTGGAAAATGGCTTCTTGAAAGAATCGGGGTCTTCTCCTGCTACTGACGCAACTGTTTCTACTGCTTTGCCAAAGAAGACATTTGAGGGGAAGGATGCCCTCTCTTATGCCAACATCCTGCGAAGCAGAAACAAGTTTGCAGATGCTCTTGCATTGTATGAAAGTATCTTGGAAAAGGATAGTGCAAATGTTGAGGCTTACATTGGCAAAGGCATATGCCTGCAGATGCAGAATTTGGGGAGGCTCGCCTTTGATAGCTTTGCTGAAGCCATAAGGTTGGATCAGCAGAATGCCTGTGCCCTGACCCACTGTGGCATACTGTACAAGGACGAGGGCCGCCTCATGGAGGCTGCCGAGGTATGCAAGTAATTTTTCCGTCCCTGTCATTGCTGCAATTGTTGTGTGATGGAGATTTTTGTCCTAAGTACCATTTGCATCAAATGCAAGTGATTGTTCCTTCCCTGTTTTTCCATTAGCTTCATGTTGGTTGCATGCTTAAGTAGTTCTGCTAGTAAATTTTGCAGAGACAATCTGTGCATAACTATTTCCTAAAATCAATATCATTCCGATTCACGCTTCAATCATTCTGTTGTCTTTTTCTGTGAGGAGAAAAAACACAATTGCTAAACGATAAGCATTGTTTTGTGGATCCAGAAGTGAAGGGTCTGGAACTTATTGAACAAATTTGTTATTGCAGCTTAGCCCAATTGCACACGTCTGAGAAAAGTGTGCTGATCTATATGCATCATATCGTTTGTTATCTTTGTAAAGATGTTAATGCTATTCAACTGCCGAACAAGTTTTGTATTTCAACTAAGATGGAATAGTAAAGACGGTACTGGACCGGGATTGTACTTCAACTAAGAAAGGTGGCAATGAGAGTGAGTTGGGTTGGCTTAGGATTGAATGATCTTGGCTGCAGATCTGCTTTTGTATTGAAGTGATTTCAGTCTCTGCTCATTTGAATACAGGACAGTTTTGGATATGCATTGTTTGGTTTTGGGTTTTGCTAGATAGAGTTGGTCATTTGCTGGCTGCAAGTGTTTCCCAGTTGATCTGTCTTTGCTCCAGATATTTCCAAATTTGTCAGATCAACTTAGGTTTAGCTTAAGAGTTGATCTATCTGAATCCTATAGTTTTAAATTGGTTCAAGTTGGATTATTATTGTGACTATCTTTTTCATGGGAAATGTTAGGGAAAAAGGTTAAATATGTTAACTAGATGCATTCATTTCAACTATTTACGGAAAAAAATTGAACTCTTGCAAAACAAGTGAATTTATTATTATTGATTTAAAGCAGCAACCATAATTCTAATTTTGTATCTTTACAATGTAAATGCTTATATTTGGTTTTTCAAGAAATAGTTCTACCAATCAAGGTGCACAGAATATTATTAAAGATTCTGACAGATAGATTTATGAGTAATGAATAGATACTTTAATCAATTAATGATTGTTGCTGTTGCTCATTTGTATAATAAGATGAGAGATCAAGCATCTCCATATTCAAAATTTAATTCTGTTTGCACCAAAGAAATGAGATTGAGAAGGACTGAAGGTAACTTTCTGCCGACCTGATGTAACCTTAAAATTGAATTCGGAGCGTGAAATACTTTGTATTACAAAACACCTTTAGAGAGAAATTCTTATAAGAAAAGGGGGTAAAAAGAGACATAATCTAGCCTTGGGTTGTTTCAGATACGCTTGTAACTCAGATTCAGATTCCATGTGTTTCAGATCATTATTGGACACTTGGGTCAAGTCGGTTTTGTATTCTCATTGACAGGATTACTTGGATTCAGTTAGTTTGGGCTCGAGTTAGGTTTCTGATTTTGACTCTTGGCTTAAATCCAGTTTTAGGTTTTGGTGCAGATGTCTTGCTTGGGTCAGCTTTTTTTTGCCCTGGTGCTGTGGTAGTGGAGTGATTTTTTCTTTTGCCACATACCTGAGTTAGATTTCCTATATCCCTGCCTATGAAAGGTTAGAAAAGGCTTGATATAATCAGGTTGTAAGCCATGGATATGTGGTGCCACTGGTTTTGCTTGATGGCAATAAATATGACACCAGAATTCTGAAATATTAAAAAAATTGTATACACTAATGTTGGATGGATTGATAACAGTAGTTTGAATTTGTAATTTGCCGATTCTTTCTCCTTGTGCATTGCTTCTTAAATTCACACGCACCTGCTTGAGCCCTGTCTTGCTAACTTTTGAAGGTCTTAATCTTTTGTTGACGAGTACTGATTTGGGTTTATTGGACATGTTTGTGGAGCCACCTTATAGCCTTTGTTAAACTGATCTAGCTTGGTTAATTAGAAGCTTCTGTTTTCTAGCTTTTATTCTTATCTTCCTATTTCTCGTCATTTTTTTCCAGATATTTCAAAATTTCTTTTCTATTATGGGACTTTTCACTTTCTATGATCTGCAATTTTAAATATGTCACTGATGTTGAAATTTCTGATTGGATGTGTAGTCATATCAGAAGGCTCTCAGGGTGGATCCTTCCTACAAGCCTGCTGCAGAGTGCTTAGCTGTCGTGCTAACAGACATTGGGACCAGCTTAAAGCTTGGTGGTAACACCCAGGAGGGGATTCAAAAGTATCATGATGCTCTTAAAATTGATCCCCACTATGCTGTAAGCTGTCATTCTTGGCCATTCTCCTGCATTGTCAACCAGAAAGTGTACTCATATGTTCTCTTGCTCTTGAACTTGTATCTGGATGCAGCCTGCATATTATAACCTTGGTGTTGTCTACTCTGAAATGATGCAATATGACACAGCCCTTAATTGTTATGAGAAGGCTGCTCTGGAGAGGCCTTTGTATGCAGAAGCATATTGCAACATGGGGGTCATATACAAGAACCGTGGTGACTTGGAGTCGGCTATTGCCTGCTATGAGAGGTAGTTATTGTTGGCAACTGATGGCAGTTGGATCTATTGTTGCACTTTCAGTTCAGAGCAATTCTTTTGCTGAAGCTTTCCTTGTGTGGTTTCTTTGTAACAGATGTCTCGCTGTGTCTCCAAATTTTGAGATTGCAAAAAACAATATGGCAATAGCTTTGACAGATTTAGGAACAAAGGTGATTACTTGCACATTTTCCTGGCATGGAGGTTTTATTTTTGTTATTGAACTTGAAATCGTAATGGCTGTTATATTCTCTTTGCGCAGTAATACAATGTAAGCCTTAGAGAGCTCTTTCCATGATTAGATTGGGTAGAGAGAGTGGTCCGTTCCTGTTGATTCTTGATACAAGATTTATTAGTCAGGGCATTCATTGAGTCACCCGGGCTCGCACTTTGTGTTAGAATTTGAGAAGGATGAGAGGGGAGGTCTTGTCCAACCCAATTACTAATACTCTCACGAACCAGAACTCCTGAATGCCTAATATTGCGAATGATGAAATATAGGAATTTCGTTATTCTTCACCAAATATCTTTCTTATCCTCTCTGGACGGAATAACTTGCTATTACCATTGATTTACTGAAGGTTTTCTTTGAATAGGTTGCTTAGCTGAATGTTTTATTGCACCCATTGTCCAAACATCTCAGTTCTGCCCCTGCCACTCTAGGCAATTACAATATCCTTGAGTCAATTGAATGTGCTGTTACATATGTGCGATGAACTGCCAAATTAAATGAGAGCAATTGAAGGAAAATAGAATACTCTTCTTTAACACATTGTAGACACTTGTCGATGTGTATCTAGACAATTACATTGCTCTCTCATAAAAGTAAAGTGGTCATGTAGGATTTCACCTAAATGCTCGGTTATTTCTTGGGAAAATGACACAAATGGTCCTTGAACTTTGCTCAATGTGTAACGTCGTTCTTGAATTTTTAATCTGTTCTATGCGGTCCTTGAACTTTAAATGTGTCATGTTATCCTTAAAATTTTAATTTTTTTAATGCAATTCTTTAATTTTTGGTATATGTTCAATTTAGTTCGAGAATTTATGAAAATGTTCGATATTGTCCCTGAACTTGAGAGGACAATATTGGATATTTTTATATTTATAAAATTTTAAGAGCCACATTGAAAAAATTAAAGATTTAGGGACCACATTGAACATATTGAAAGTTTAGGGACGACATAGTATATTGGGCCAAAATTTAGAGACCATATGTTGAATTATAACTTATTTCCTTGCTAATTGATTGCTTAGAAAAAGAATTTTTTGGAGATAGAGTTCCACTGAAAAAGGATAACTCTCCTCTAAAGATGCTATTCGTAAAATCCTTGAACTTGAATCTAAGAACACTGAGCATGCTATTCCGGTTTCACAATCATGGTATCATTGTAAAGTTGGTTGAAGACTTGCACTCCACGCGATTTTGTAATTTATTGGGTTGATAACATGATTTCAGATTTTGTTTTGTTCATACAGGTAAAATTGGAAGGAGACATAAACCAAGGTGTGGCATATTACAAAAAGGCTTTGTACTATAATTGGCACTATGCGGATGCCATGTATAATCTTGGTGTTGCTTATGGTGAAATGCTGAAGTTTGACAAGGTAAATGATATGTCAAAGATTATTTTTGGTCTTATGTTCCCATCTAAATTGTCCTTCATAGAAAGATGGGAAAGCTCATAGTCTTGCATCCTTGGGCAACTTTTTTTGGGTGTCTATTTGTTTTTCAGCGATCATTTAGATTCTGAAAATAGTTAGTGTTGAGTAGAAATTAAGTTGAATTGAAAGCAAATATTCCATGTTGAAAGAATGGAATTTTGTTTATAGTAGACTGTTGTGAATGGAATTTTTCTTGGCAACTGCACTTTAACCAACATGTAGAGGGGCTTCCTCATAACATTTTAGTGTGACGTTTTATGTATCAAAAACTGTTTAACTTATTCTTGCTCTTGCCTCAAATGAGAAATGTGTGTTATCATGGTCTGTTGGTTTACCTTGAGAATGTCAAATTGCGAAGTTTGGAAACTTAGAAGATGGCAATAGTTTAGGAATACCGCTAGCTATATTTTCAATAATTTTAACTGAGAGATAGTGCAAGTTGTTGAACTCTTTGTTTCATTAGCACCCAAATCTTGATTTAAATGATGTACTAGACTTAGTGGATTCATTATCTAGTAGATGACACTGTAAGCAGCAAGGATCTCCTTGATGCCTTTTTGAAGGAAATTTGATTGTTTTTGCCGGAAAAAAATTTATTGAAGAGAATTTATTGGCCCTTTCTAATTGCAAGTCTGTGCTCCTTACCATGATCAAATTCCTTGAACCTTTAAAGAATACACGGAGGCTTCATTATATCATTTTTATTTAGCAGTATGGTTTCAAACATATGCAAGGGTCCCTATTAGCTCCGTAATGATGTTAATTTTATGAATACACCTGATTATTGGAGTAGAAAACTGTTATTGCTGTTTTCTGAGAGTACTGTAGGACTTTGCTGAGAATAATGCTTCATTTGCATTTGCAGGCGATTGTGTTTTATGAACTTGCTTTCCATTTCAATCCACACTGTGCCGAGGCATGCAATAATTTGGGAGTTATCTACAAAGATCGTGACAATCTTGATAAAGCCGTAGAATGTTACCAGGCAAAGCTTTTCACCAGTGATTGCTGAAAGTTTACCCATATGGTCAACCATTATTTATATTACTGACGTAGTTGTTTACTCTCATTTCACAGTTAGCTTTATCAATCAAGCCTAATTTTTCTCAGTCATTAAACAATCTTGGTGTTGTATACACGGTTCAGGTTTGTGATAATTCATAGTTTAGAATTTTATGAATTAGTTTGCTTGAGCTACCTCTGACTTTCTTCTGCTTTCTCCTCTTCTTTTCTCTGGTAGGGTAAAATGGATGCAGCTGCTGGCATGATTGAAAAAGCTATTGTTGCTAATCCAACATATGCTGAGGCATACAATAACTTAGGTCAGCACTGTAAAAACATGCTTTCTCCTTCAGCGATTACTGTATAGTGTTGTAAACTCATTGGTGTTGTGTCATGGCTGATATTCATTCTAAACATCATCAAAATTATTATGTGGCGCCACAATTCTCATATAGCATCTGTTGCCCTTACTTTTCCTTTTTGGAAAGTCCACTTGATGGTGTGGTCCTATTTACTATTCTATTTCTTTGCTAAAATTTCCTATTTTATTTTTGATTATCGAACTTTTGATTTGGGGCAAGGGAAAAAGCATGATTAGTCTCAAAGGTTGTATTGAAAAGTTGAGTTGCTGTGAAAAGGCGAATATATCGATGGAAAGTCTACATGGGATATCAAAAATAAGTCTACATGGGATATAAAAAATACTCTAAAGGTAGCAGCTGCAAAGCTGGAAATCATGAGAGTTTTTTCTGTTTTGCTTGGCTCAAATCATTAGAATTAATTGGTAGCTCTTGTATGAAGGTGCAATTCATATTGCCTCTTGAATTCTTGCTTTTCCTTGATTACTTTGACCAAATGAGTCCTTTGTGGAACTTCAAGGGCTGTTGCAATATTCATGTCTTGTTACCAGCAAAATACTTGATGAATGTTCTTGTAAAAGCTTAATTCCACTTGTCTGTGTGGCTCCACTGTTAATACAACAGAGTTATCTGATATTATTCGCATATAGGGGTCCTTTATCGGGATGCTGGCAATATAACAATGGCAATTAATGCCTATGAGCAATGCCTCAAAATAGACCCTGATTCTCGGAATGCTGGCCAGGTAATATTTGTCTTTATATACTGTACGATAATCTGCTTTTATAATAGATTATTTGATCATTCTTCATTGCAATAACTTCTATTTTGGGGGATGACATGCATTGTTTTGTTAAAGGCTTGATTCTCCTGAAGTAGTTCCGAAGTGTTCTTTTCACAGCATTAGTTTGATTCTTTGTAAAGTTCTTAAACTTACTCTTGTTTGCTTGTCCCGAAACACTGATATACGGAGATTGTCTGCATCTAGGAAATGGTTGTTAAACAAATGAAGGTCCAATTGGCAGTTTATTTGTTTTCTTCTCTTTATATCTGACTTTGTGTTGGGGAACCTAGGTAAAGATTATTCCTTCCCATGATTTATGTGGGTGGAGAAGTTTACCACTCATTTCTGTTTGCACCTCCTTAGATGCATTTTGTCTCACTCATTTTTTCCGAGATATTCCTGCTGTCCCTATGATTACAAAATGGAAATTTAAAGAAAAAAGGGTGCCTGGAGAGGTTCAATTTACATTCAGGACCTCCTTTTACTGGGCAATTGATCTCTTCGAGTCGGTTTGAATTGTCAATGGTTGATAAATTTCCTTGATTGTGTTTACCTTGTCAACCTTTATGCATGATTGAATATTTGTTGATCTGAGATTGATTTAGAATTGTATTAGTCAAAGTTTTCTTTGATGATTGACTGCCTATTGGGCTATTTCCATGTCACCTCTGAAAATGTGTTTCTTTTTTAAACTTCAAAAATGACTGAACAAAGAGTGGTTCTGCTTCAGAGTGCTGAGAATGCCTTGATGCGGTTCTCACATCTGTTTATGATAGTAGACAAGCATGTGAAATGAATATTGAGTTTGTTGCTCTTGATGTGAGGATTGACAGTTGCTATCTTCTGTGTGGACCTTCGTTGTACAAGATACTTGCATTTGCATTTCTCTGACTTTGCCTTAAGCATATTTGGTTTTCCAATTTAATGTGAAAGTTAATACATTTTGGTCAAAGGAGCCTTCATTCCTGTTCAGTACTCTATTTATCTAGTGATCATATGGGCTTCTTGTCATTGCATCTAAGTCTAATTTCCTGCTGCTCCTGTCAAGGCCTTTCCTCAAGGTATTCAGAGCCAATAGGAAATAAAGAAGTATAAAATTAACTACAAGCAACTGATATAAATTTCTTAGACTTCATTCATGAAACTGAGTGATGGATTGGTTTCCTCTAAATATTTTCATTGCTGATTCTTTTCTGCCGAATGGATATCGTACTATAAGTTTTATTTCTTCTTCACTTGGGACATTCTTTTGGACAGAATCGGCTTCTTGCTATGAACTACATAAACGAAGGGCATGATGACAAACTTTTTGAGGCTCACAGGTTGGCCTTTAACTTCGTTCAACTTAGCATACATCTTCGAACACTTTTATGATCTCCAAAGAGGCTTTTGCTGTGTCTACTGAGTACATGCCTTTGAAGCGTTTCCACTGTTCTACTTGAAAATATCATTGTGGTGTAGAAGAAAAGATAAAAGATATCTTTATCTGCTTTGACTGGGGTGGACAAATCTTGGTTCGCCACATTTTAAATGTCTTTTCCTTTGTATATCCATAGTGTTCTTTAACTGCACTTCCTTCTTCTCTCTTTAAGAAGAAAGAAAGAGAGGGTCAAAGGCATTGGGTGCACTGCCTTTAAGCACTGTTAATAGTTAGATAGCAAAAGAGCAGCTCTAGACACACTCGAATTCTCAATAATATGTCTATGTAAGAGAATGAATGACTGCAGCTTTTATCTAATAGCTCTTATTTTGTGCTTATTTTTAGAATAATTAAATAATAAAATCACGCTTTTATCTAATAGCTCTAGCTTTTAGAACAGCTGGTTGGGTGAGATTTTGTGAGACCACAGTCAACTGTTCTAAAAGCTTAAGCTGTTAAATGAAGGGTGGTTTAATATTTAATTATTCTAGCACTCAACTCATGCTTAGTCTATATTTCATTGAGGAGGCAAACAGGGCCTGAAAAGATTTGAACTTAGGATCTCTTGCTCTATACCATGTGAGATTTTATGGGATCACAATCAACTGTTTTAAAAGTTTACATTGTTGGATGAAGGTGTGTTGTAATATTTAAGTATTCTAACACTAATAGAGACCATATTTTTGGAAAGGAGCGGGTGCACACTTAGCTGTTGATAAAGCAATGAGTCGCAGATGATGAATATCCGATGTGTCTTATGGAGGGAGGTTTCATAGGATTGGAGTTGGTAGAATTAAGTTTCTAAGAGATCTGAAGGCAGTGTTAAGTTCACAGCAAAAAATTTCACCTTGAGTGATTAGTCATGGCAGAGCATGGTGATGAAATTTCAAATCAAAGTAAAGAAAGGTTTCACTAGTCCTATTTGATCATAGCTGTTAATTATGTAGAATGGTTCCACTCGGTAAAATGCTAGAATCCTTCAGTCCCCTATGCTGATACTTCGCTTTAGTAAGAAGAAATTTATGGATCTTTAAGGCTACCTTGTGTAAAGGAAAGATCATTTGAGTTTTTGTTAAGAATTTTATTGCATCAATATTCATGGCACGTCTAAATAGGGTATACTTGGGTTATCCAACTTTCCCAGGGACTTTCAAAACTCTCGTTTTCAATCACATCATTTTACTTTTGAGATGTTGTAAAAGAATGGTAGAGCACTGATGTGGCATGCTGAGTGATATATGGATAGAGTGTTGATTTGTTATGTGAAACATTAGAATTTTTACAGATGTTTGATGGAGTGGTCTCTAACCAAAAGAACTTTCGTAGTTGAGTGACCTGATTAATGTTTCGCAAGTTCAGTGACAAAATAAAATTGAACCGCTATCCATGCCTTTTATTTTCTAAAATATGCAAGAAAGGATGCCTTCTGGCATTTACTGTTGGTACTCTTTATTTGTTTCATGGTATGACAGTCATCTGGTGGTGATCATACTTGGGATTTGTTCCTTTAGAGTACAAATTTGTCACTTATCTGTTCTGAACTGAAAATTTACATGCAGGGACTGGGGTAGACGCTTTATGAGGTTGTTTCCACAGTACACTTCATGGGAGAACACTAAAGATCCGGATAGACCTCTTGTGATTGGATATGTGTCTCCTGACTACTTTACTCATTCAGTATCATATTTCATTGAAGCGCCTCTTTCATATCACAATTATTCAAATTACAACGTGGTGGTTTATTCAGCAGTTGTGAAGGTACAGTTAACATTTGGGCTAATGAGTACTTCAGAAACTATGGCTTTCCTCTGAGAGGCATAGACACATCTATTTATAGATCTTGCTGCTTTAACTGTGTGGTAATAATCATGTGTTGATTTTCTCGTTTATAGTTTCTCCAATCATGTTTTAGTTATGGTGGATGTGATGAAAATGAAGAAAATAAAAGACAGGATCTATTTTTATCGTTTTTCAATATTTGAACTGGATCCACTAGCTCAGCCGGGGACTTGTCCTTGGTCTGGTCTGGTTTTCATTATTGGTTTGTTTTGGAAAATAACGCAAAAAATGAGTTTGGGCCTAGTTCGACTAATCAAACTGATGAACTGTTCCACTTGGTTTGACTGCATCTTGACCTTCAGAATTAATATGGATGAGGTGGAGACTTGATCTCCTGACCCCTTGGAAGAAGGGACAATGCATAAGCCACACGTGAGTCATCATTTCAAATCTAGACATGTTAAGTAAGAAATACATGACAAACATCAAACGCCATGAAAAGCCATTAAATTGCTGCTGTACTGAATTCTAGTGCATTTTCATGATGAGTTGGAGTGGCTCTTTGCATCTAGCTAGGAAGGAAGGATTCATCATTGACACATTCCTCATGTATATTACTGCTTTAGTTTATGACATCACTTAGATACTGTTTGGTTGAGCTGGTTAAACCTGGAAATGGGAGTCTCACCATTTAATGTATGTATCCCTTTTTAAGAAGACTTGGATTTGATATGATTATTCTTTGTTCATGGGCAGATAGGTTCTGAAAGCTTTAGAATCTTGTTCAGAAACTTGATTTCTTTTTTGTCTTATTTGCTGAGAACTGCTTGGACTTTGTAGGTTTGTTTACTATCATTTTTATTGTCGAGATTCAACGACTCCTGAAATTTTTATTCTGGCAGAAGTAGTTTAGGGAAATGCTCTTTGATATAAGTCGTTAACCTCAAACTGTGTGTCTAAATCACTTTGTGGTACCACTGTGGCACTTGCCCATGTTCCTGCATTTATGTTCTTCACTCTGATTTCTAGTGTGATTTCTTCTATGCCATTGTTGGTTTGCTGTAGCTATTGCTATATCACAGAGATTCCCTTTCTTTCTTTTGTAAGTAAAGGAGAATTTTTTTTTTTAAAGTACCGTGGTGGGTACCCTATACAAAATGGTTAAGGATGAAGATGAAGGCCACAGGGTGTCACGATTAAAGAACGAGACTGCTGACTGTCTGGAATTGCGTCCTCTGGTCGTCAAATTGAAATCAAAGAAAATCTCATGCAGCTGTATGTTTCCCTGAGAGTGGGGATAGCTCAGTCCCATTTATAATCTTTTTTGCTCCTGGGGGTTTGGGCGGAAGCCTTCTCAGAAGTCACTAATTTAATCTTAATATTAATAGATGTGGGAAGGATTATCCTTAAAATAGTCTTCTCTTTTTGAAAAATAGCTGTAACTGCAAAATTAACTAAAAAAACAGGACTCAGTCTAGTGTTTGAGGCTATCCTTTTCTCTCCGCTTCTCCGTAACACGTTGAAAAGACTGACTCCTCTGCCAAAAGGGCTCGGTGGCTCTATTGAGTTGTGGACTGCTGTACTAGCTTCCACTGATTACAGCTTTGTTATTTCTCTACTTTCCGGCTATTCAGTGTTGAATGCTTATTTAATTTCTACCTTTTCTTGCTAAATCAACATATTAGCCATTTTTATTTTGTTTATGAATTCTCAAAACTCATCCACTGTACGATGCATGACTACTCTGAGCCATGGATGATCCTTATCGCAAACGGATACTATCACTAGTCCTTCACTTGCTATCCAAGGATAATGTGAGAGGACTGATAGGTATTTGATTTCGTCCAGACTTGACAAATCTTTTGTTGTGCTGTGCAGGCAGATGCAAAAACTTTCAGGTTCAGGGATAAGGTATTGAAAAATGGTGGTATATGGAGAGATATATATGGTATCGATGAAAAGAAGATTGCCAGCATGATCAGGGAAGATAAAGTTGATATTTTAGTTGAACTCACTGGTCATACTGCCAATAACAAGCTGGGAATGATGGCTTGCCGGCCTGCTCCAGTTCAGGCATGTTGTACTTAGCTTCAACTCCACTTTACTAATTTTGACTCTGCTTCATCTGTTACATGTGCTGCTCGTTCCTTTTTTCAACTACACCTATCCTCTCCACCCATGCTGAAGTTATGGAAACCTGGAACTCTGTTATAGAAGTTTGGGTCTTTGGTTTTTTCTCATTGAGTAATTTTTTGTTTTGGTCTTGGTGCAAAAATTGTTTGATTAGAAAGAATGTCGATCTTTTCCTGAATGGTTCATCAGTCAAATTAGAACGTAATATGTTCATACCTTAAGCCACATAATGTACTTTGAAAATGCAACAGGGTGAATTTTACATGGTGGGATGTTTCAGTGAGAATGTTAAACCTTGCTATTTGACATCTTCAAGTTCAGGCATACTCGAGTGTTATTCAACCTTCTATTTTTTTTTTTGCCCTTATTATTACACTTCAGGCTTGGCTGATGCAATTTGTGTAGATTTTCTGAGCTTGATCTTGGTTACATTGCCAGATGAGTACAATGAAAAGCAATTTTACTTTATGGACTGATACTTAAGTTTGTTTAAATTAATTTTTTTCATCACGAGTATATTTTACATAGTTAGTGTACTTTATAATGAACCAAAATTGACAGTACAAATACAGTCAGATGTCATTATAAGTACTTATAATGATGTAATTTGGTTTGTTAGGCATGACTGGACTTCAATAAGACATTAATCTGCCATTTTGAATACATACTTGTGCATTTGAATTAGGCATGTAATGAACCGAGAAAGACTGATTTGATGGAAAACTGGAGTTGACCCTACAGGTGGTCAATGGGTGGTTCAAGTGTAAAGGGTCTTTGTTTTCATTATCTTGTTGGTATAGTAATTTTCTGATGCATGATGTGTTAGCTTTATGCATCTGAGTCACACTGATACTACTGTCTGCTAGCTTTCCGTGGTTAATGCAGTGGTCCTCTGTTTTAGGTAACTTGGATTGGCTATCCAAATACAACTGGTTTGCCTACTATAGACTACAGAATCACCGACTCACTTGCAGATCCTCCTGATACGAAGCAGAAGTATCTCCTCTCTCTCTCTAACACACACGTACACATGCGCACACGCACACATGCACACACGCAAACGCACACGCACACGCACACGCACATGCACATGCACAGACTCACACTCACACACACTTACACTTGAATTACCACTTTGGTGTCGGCTCAGCGTTTGAGTCCCTCCCCCAGGACATCCTCAAGGGCAAAATGCTATTCATCTATATGATATGAGATGCACTTGCAATTGTTCTATTGTACGTGGTATTTTTGCAGAAAAAGAACCATGAAATTTACTCTGTTATCTTCAGGCATGTTGAAGAGCTGATACGGTTACCAGAGTGCTTCCTTTGTTATACACCTTCCCCTGAGGCTGGGCCTGTTTGCCCAACTCCTGCACTTTCAAATGGCTTTGTGACATTTGGTAGCTTCAATAACTTGGCAAAGGTATTGATAAACATGCTGCAGTGAGTGTTGTGCTCATACATTGAACTCCTTGTTTCTGCCTTGCCTCCATTTGATTTTCTTTGCGTGCAGGGAAGTGTTAATCATCTGACGCTGTTATCTGTTGCTCTTATATATCAGATAACTCCTAAAGTTCTCCAAGTCTGGGCAAGAATACTTTGTGCAGTTCCAAACTCTCGTCTGGTGGTAAAGTGTAAGCCTTTCTGTTGTGATAGCGTGAGGCAGAGATTCCTCACAACTTTGGAGGAGCTGGGATTGGAATCTTTACGTGTTGATCTACTCCCGCTAATTCTTCTTAATCATGATCATATGCAAGCATATTCTCTCATGGACATCAGGTAAGATATATGTTCTGAATTAGTTACATCCAGTGCTATTGCGCTCTGTCCCTGCCCTCTCTCTTGCAACTTCTTTCAATCATGTCCTAGGTATCATCTTTTATGTACATGCTGATTGGGACCTGTATCTTTGACTCTTTATTCTGCTCATTGTTGAATCTCAAGAGTTAGTCTTTATAACAGAAATATCAGTTCTCCATGTGAATTCTAATTTGCTGTACCTTCTTCTCATTACTGCTTCCACAGTTGTACATGCGCTGCTTGATTTTTGGGTCTGGTATCATATAGCAAAAGCAGAGCTTAACAATGAAGTATAAGTTGAGGAATTTCCTTGTCTGAGTCCTTATTAGAGAGGAATAGAATAGAAGTTGTGGCGACTGTTCCTGTCTTTATTTAAATCCATCCTGTTTTCAGTGTATCTTAATACTGTCAATTTTGATTTTAAAAACTTGAAGTTTTGAACTTTAATGCGTTGGCTAGTTAATGTCTAACAGACAAAGAAAAAAGATTGCTTTTTGGCTATTCTACATCTTTGATCAGGTGCCTATCTACATCAGTAATCGTGAACATGTTTCTGGATGTGTCGAAGTTGCTACATATTTTTGTTACATATTATAATTTGCGTTGTTCTTTCTGTTGTAGCTTGGATACTTTTCCTTATGCTGGAACTACTACAACATGTGAATCATTATACATGGGGGTCCCGTGCATCGCAATGGCTGGTTCTGTTCATGCTCACAATGTTGGCGTGAGTCTTCTGACAAAAGTTGGTGAGCATTTTGATGCCTAGTGCTCCTTTTGATAAAGTGCACCTGCTGAATCAGTATACAGTGTTTGACAACCCCCCCCCCCCCCCCAAAAAAAAAAACCCCAAAAAAAAGTTTAACTGATGTTCTTAGCTACTTCCTATGTGCGAATATTAGGAATTTGTTGTACATAAATGTGTGTATGAGAGCTACTTTATTGTCTTCTTTGAAGTAGGATATGTAGCTTTTTAGTTGTCGTTAGAATCGCAATGAAGCAACCTTTTAACTAGCTTTTGTTAAAAAAATTCTTCTACATGTAAATGGGCACATGCTGCTTGTTTTGCCTGCTTTGAGAGATATTAGAAATTGGGAAAAATAACCAATTAGAGCTCTGGGGTTGGAAACGATAATTATATTTCATTGGGGCTCTGGGCTGAAAGCTCATCTTGTCCAGGACTCCCATTTGCTGGGAAAAGAAAATGGAATATTAAATAAGGAGGGTCTTTTTATTGAGCGTCGTTGGAGCACTGGTTAAGTATACTTCATTTGGAGCAATTCAATTTTCAAGACATTAATTGTGCATAACACGGAGAAAATCATTGCATTGGAAACCGTAAAATTTCCTTAATTGGTTTGTTAACCAGTGGCCTTATTGCACTTGTTAATGAAGTCCAAATAAAAACAAGTAAAAGATGGCCTTCAGTAATCAACTTGAATTATATTATAGAAGCATCATAAATCTTAAACTACATTTTTATTTCCAATTCTGATTCATATTTCATACAGGGACACCTAATTAACAGTTCTTGTCGGCTGGTCATCCTATAATTTGTAAAGGAATCTATCTTGTCTCTGAATTTCCCTCATTATTTTCTTGTCTTTGTTCTCGTGAGTTCTATACACTATCACTTTGTTTGCCTGCCTTCACTCTTCCATTGTGTAGCCTTGGTAGTATTATGTACATGGAATTATTTATAGTATAGTTCTGACTTGGGCTTTTGCTGGATGCTCTTCCTCTCTCTACTTTTTTGCCTGTTTGTAAAAGCCCTCCTTTATTTCTCTTGGCTAATGCTCCTTATAGTTTCCTTTGCGAACTGTTTAATTTGAGATGTAAGCCTTGGTCCTTCATTGCAACAGGAGTAGGACATCTGATCGCCAAAAATGAAGATGAATATGTTGAGTTGGCTCTGCAACTGGCATCTGATGTTAATGCTCTCTCAAATTTGAGAATGAGTCTCCGGGAACAGATGTCCAAGTCTCCTGTATGTGATGGACCAAAGTTTGTCTCCGGTTTGGAATCAACCTACAGAAGAATGTGGCGTAGGTACTGTAAAGGTGATGTGCCGGCCTTGAGAAACTTGGAAATGCTTCGACAACATGCAGCTTCTGAACCTTTGAGCATGCCTTCTACAAGCATCTCAGTTTCACCAGAGATCCCACCTGAGTCAGCCAAATTGAACGGATTTGCACAGGTGTCCCCTGTTCTGACTCTGTCCTCTGGTGAAGAAAATGGTCAGTTGAATGAAGCTGCCCAAAATGGGAATCGAGGTGGATAGAGAACTTTTGTGCTTGTTCTAATTGCTGGGGAAGCTGGGGTATAGTTTGAAAGGCCACTTTGGACAAACACGCCATCTTAGGAATGTTGGTGTATATGCTTATTTGGCTTCCATGGGTCAATCCTCGGAGTGATCCTTGAGATGAATTGCATTGTTGGGGGAAATCTTGATGTCTGTGCAGGTGGATAAAGAGAAGCGATTCGAGGAGGTTTATAGGCTGTCGTAAATTGCGATTCCTCCCCCCTCCCTAAAAAAAGAAGGAAGAGATTATAGTGATGGACTGTAAAATACGACTTATTCTAGAGGCGTAGTCATTTTTCAATATTTCTTTTGCTTTTTCAGGTGGGATGGTGGGGGTTTGCTGTTGGTCATGGTTGTATCCTCCGTCATATGACGGGAACTTTTCTTGATCTTCTAATGGAAAGGATTCAATGTTTAGCCAATTACTATGATCATAGGCATTGAATGATCTCCTTCGAGGAACTGCTGCTAGAACTCGATATTGTCCCGTCTCTGAGTGGATGGATTGCAGTGAATTGTTCAATTCTGGGAGTAAATAGCATAGACTGAGAGCATGCATACGCATCCCTTGTGTCTTTTTGTGTGTACCCAAGTAACAATCATTGCATATTGATTTTAATTTAAGCGGTTGACCTAATCAATTTTATGTTAGTATATAGATTTTGCTCGAAAGGGAAACATTAAGCTGACTGTGTGGCCAGTGGACTACCATAATAGGAGCACAGGGTTGCGACCACCGCATCAGATCAAGCTATGTTGTGTGCTGCATAGGAAATTGCCCTCATACCTGTTTAATGGAAGTTCTAAGAGCATAAAGTTAGATGCACACTTTCCAATGACCAACACGACTAACATAAGCTCGAGTGTGGTCGAAGCAAATTGCGATTTCATGCTAAGCTTCACCACACCACCGAGAGTTATCCGAGTTAGAGCCATTACAGACCAGACAAAGTAGTCCTGGTGAGGTACGCTATGAGGGGGAGATGGTGATGGAGCGAGAAAACGAATTAATTACAGCGGCAGTGGCAGGTCGCCGCGTCATCTATGGAGATTGTATGGGGCTTTTAGACAGCAACAACCGGGATGCAAATCAGATAATATTGCTCGAGTATTTAATATTTTTCTGGCCAAACACCAAAAATCAACATTCAAAATTTTACTCGAGAAAAATTAACATTCACTGGAGTAGATTCATGGTGAGCTTATATGCCATGGAATTGGCCACAAATTTGTCCCAAGTAAACAGAATCCTAACGAAGCATCAATGCATCGCATAACTTATTTTTTGTCCAAGTGAAGTGACCAGCGAGAACATGTATCAGATGATACTCGCGCAAATGCACATCATCACCAAAGTTGGACAAATATAGCTCCATCGTCAATGTGCAGTTGGAAGACAGTATCGCATGAGAATCAGTTACTGAAAATTAACTCCTTCCTCGAAATCAATCTTTTACTGATGTCCGCAATATCTTCACATCATGGATGGGTCTGCACAAACAGAGAAAGTACATTAAGTTCGATAAACTATTTTCTTTTCACAATTAGCAGCCCATCTTCCTTTCAAAATGAGGACCAATAAGTTCTTTTCGGTATCAATGAAGCCATTGTAAACATTGAAGCTTTCAGCTTCTCTTTAGAAAGTTAAGTTTAGCAGGACTCCGCCACTATTCATACTTTTGTCAAACCAATTTAAGCACATGCACCTACAGCATGATCCAATAGTATTTGCTACTTTTATTTTCTTCGATTTCAAAAGGACCAATAAATTCTTTCTTGAAAGATCAAGCATCACTAGCTTTCTTTTCAGTAAATCATCAACGAAATAGAATTCCCTATTGGCTCCCAAAATATAACTCGGGAAAGCCCAAAAGCCACCCCTCATTTCTGACAATTTTGATTCCATATTCCTTGTTAAATTATTTTTTAAATAGTCACAAATACCAGAAAACATCTCAACAGAAGAAAAATACTTCGAGCACAATCTTGTTCCATGTGAAGATTTTTTAAGAGATACAAATTCTTGGAGAAACACATATGCATGAACAATTTTCAAGGAAAGACATACCTATCATTGTTGTCTGTTTGGACACTCCCAAGTCTTTTGATAATCTCCATTCCTCTGCATACTCGTCCAAATATAGTGTGTTTTCCTAAATGGAGATAGGAACATCATTAGAGCATCCGCTATTCCAATTTGATGATAAAAGACGGAATTATGATGTGCAAAAGCAGAAAGATAAAAAGGAAATCTTGGTTCCTTCATGTTATAGTGTGAGAGGGTTATTATGGTCATTAATACCAAGGGGTTTATTATGGTCATTAAGAGTTACTTAATTAATAATATAAGTGTGAGGAGTTCAAAACTACAATAAGGTTTTATGCCTTCCCGTCGTACCTCTCATTGGGATGCTGCAGTCAGAAATTTGAGATACTTGAAGAAAGTTCCAGATTGTGGTGTTGCCTGTGAGCATCATAGTCACAGAAGGGTGGAAGCATTTTCGCTGATTGGGCTAGGTCTCCTATAGATAAGAGGTCCACATCAGGTTACTGCAGTTTGTGGGAGGAAACCTAGTCTTGGGAGAGTAAGAAGCAAAGTGTTGTGGCTAGATCTGATGCAGGGTCAGAATACAGAACTATGGTTCAAGCTACTTTAGTCGATGCGTTGGCTATTGGCTAGACTTGGGTTCAAAGATCCTGCGCCACTGGAGTTGTGGTGAATCAAGAAGCTATCCATATACTTTTAAATCCAGTATTTCATAAGCGTACCAAGCATATTAAAATTGATTGTCACTTCGTCCGTCAGAAGCTTCAGCCTGGAGTTATTTATACTAGTCATGTCAGGACCGATGAACAGCCAGCTGATATTTTCACTAAGTCTTTAGGGAGTAGTAGGGTTGATTATCTTTTGTAACAAGTTGGGTATGCTTGATATATGCCCCAGCTTGAGGGGCAGAGTTAAAGTTTGAGAGGGTTATTATGGTCATTAATACTGAGAGGGATTATGGCCATTAAGGGTTATTTAATTAATAATAAAGGTGTGAGGAGAGTAGAACAACAATTAGGTTTTCTGCTCTCCGCCTTTGTTCTATATTGATTTCTACACTTCACATACAGATCGGAATGAAATAAGGTGTCCTAAAATACTTTCTTGTCCTAAAGAAGTTCCTAAAGTCTGAAAGAAAATTAAATGCTAATCCTCCTAATGGTGATAGTAAGAAAAAGACAAGATTTTTCAATTTATTCAGTTGATCTTAGCTTCTATTGAAGATGATTGCAAGATCCACTGTCCAGTCAGATGCATTTGGATGACTAGAGGTTTGAACAGTGCAGCTGTTAATGTGGTAGATGAACATGGAAACCACGCTAATTAGAGAACCAAACTTCAGAGTCAGACAGTCCTTTTGTCATGAAAATGGGCTCTGAAACAAATCTGGCCATGAAGTTGAATGTCATGACTGAATCAGCATGTCTCCATTTGACATATACTACTAATCCATGGATGTCTGACCAGCTAACCTGAACCACACGATGGAGTTCACTATCCATTTTAGGCCATATACTTCCAGACTAGATCTACACTTAGATGAAGATGCATTTTCTTAGGGAAGGAAATCCACTCTTCTATGTCAAGCTAGATGTCACTATATAAAAGATGTATAAGGGAAATTTCCTTTGGATACTAAATCCGTTGATCCTCTGAAGAAAACGATTTCAAGACTGCTTTTGCTGTAAAGAAAAAGGCAAAGTGCTTGAAATACGCAATACAAGCTAGAGGCAAGAGGCATGTCCCAAAAGCGAACATAATGACTGTAGGCATCACTTGTATTCATAATTGCAACTTGCAAGTGTGCAATTATCTCAAAGGCTCTCACAAACTCGCATTAAAAAAGGGTCGACCAATCACATGCTCCAAAGAACCATCAATGGAAACAGTAAGAATGACTTTATTTAAGTAATAACATACCATCAAGTGAAGGGCATGGTGCCAAAGTGATAAAGAACTGGCTACCATTGGTGTTTGGTCCAGCATTTGCCATGGATAGGATACCAGCACCGGTGTGCTTCAATTCTGATTTTATCTCATCCTCAAACTTTTTACTGCAACATGATACATACCATATACAGTGAGAGCCCTTTAACAACCAAACAAGGAGCTGAACAGTACTGTCTAAGGTACCACTTCTTCACCAGTGCACCCAAACGATTGAATACAATAAGGAGCTTAAGAAACACATCCCTCCTATAGCTCTTGTCGTACTGATACTCAAGGAGTGAAAATCCACGGCTCAGTAAAGAAGCACTCCTTCAGGTAAAAACTACTCAAACCCCGCATGATTGTTAAATAAATTAGCTCTTAAACAAGAAAAAACGACGCCTTTACCCGTAAATTGATTCGCCACCCCTTCCAGTCCCAGTGGGATCCCCACCTTGCACGATGAAGTCCTTATTCAAGATTACACAAAAGAGACGGTCAGAAAAGCGATCATACAAATGCACCATCGTGAATTTTAGCGGTGAACTTTTCGCACACAACAATAATTTCCGGGGGAAAGAAACAAATACGCAAAGAGTGAGCGATTACCTTGATGATTCGGTGAAACTTCACGTTATCATAGTAACCTCTCCGCGAGAGTTCGATGAAGTTCCTGCAAGTTCTCGGCGCATGCTTGTAGTATAGCTAGAAAACCAATGAAATAAGGCCAAAAGAAAAAAACAAAACTTTCACTATCCGACGCATCGCAGAAGAAAGAAGGAGAAGGAAGAGCGGGCTTGCCTCGACGGTGAAAGAACCCATGGAGGTCTCAAGGGTGACCTCGGGAGAACCTCCTTCCGCACTCGCCCACATCTTTTCAACACACAAAGCAAGCGCGAGGCCTCGCCGACAGGAGGGAGCTCCAAGAGATTCTTTTGCAGACCAAAATGGAGTCGACCTCCAAATGCTTTTGATGAAGTGCGCTCTCGGCGACTGGGAAACCTCGTGGCTTTTCTAAGGGTTTTGAATCTTAATCTCAATTAGACCGCCAAATTGAAAAACGATTCTATACATGACAAATTAAATCGTATAATTTAGTACAACACACTCAATTCGTGTTATTGAAATACTTTTATATTTTGAACACAGAGCAAATGTCATAAAAATAGATTGTGAATAAATTATAAAAATATATTAGAGTTTGTTGATTTTAGAAAAATATTTTCCGAATCAAACTGCGTTTGTTTCACGAAAAATAAAACAATTAGAGAAAATATTTTTCATCAATAGAGAAAACATCTTTAAATTTGAGAAAAATGTTTTTTCGCTTTTTTGAAAGTGAATTTATCTTTAAATATCGTGATTTTTAATAGTATGGCTCGATCTTGCTCAAGGCTGGCAAACCGGCGACATTCGATAAACGAACACTCAAAATATTATTATTTTTAAAAAAATATTTTATATTTTTCGTAAAACGAACGGAGCCTTGCTCGATTCATTGAACATGAGTTAAGAAATGGGTTGACTATTAATTTTGATAGGTCTAATTTCGAGAAAGATAGGGAAAAGCCACTGGGCCTACAGAATATGTAGCCCATAGATATTGCCTGATCGGCCCACAAGCTCTCGCCTGAACTCTCTCGATTGAGCTGCCAAGTACTGCTCTCTGTAGCTGGTGAGCGAAGGAGCAGGAAGACGGTGGGAATTTCTTGTCTGGGTCTCGTGGAGGCAACTGACGAAACATTTCGCCGGCAAAGAAGAGGAGGGAAGCGGTGCGAATCGCCGCCACGGCCACGGCCACGCAAAGGAGGGCAAGCTCGTTGCCCTTGGCGGCGCGACTGCGATGAGACCGATAAAGCTTCCCGAGCGGCCGCCCGGTTTCAGTGGCGTTCCTGACATCCTGGACGGTGCTATCAGGCGAGCGCTCGTCATCGGCAACGGCTTCGCCGGCGCTGAGAACCAGTGCGTCGGTTTGGTTCGCGCTCTCGGCCTCGCCGATCGCCACTCTGTGCAAGTGAGCGATTGACATTACTGAATGTGGTTCTCCGTGTTTACTCTTTTCCCTCGGCGGCCCATTTCTTTCTCATGCTTCTATCATTTTCTGTTGATGCACGCGCGCGCGTCTGTTTTCATGGTGTTCAGTTAAAATCAGTGTTTTGGATGGAATGAGGTGTCTCTGTGTTGCCTTTAAGGTTTGTGCAGAAATAGGATTGCGAGGGATTGTTTTATCGCTCAGCAGTTGACGCAACTAACTTGCACACATGATTACGTGAATGGCTTTTAACTTAAGTACAGTCTTAGTTTGTCATCATTGCAGATCAACGGGTAAATGGTAGTCGTTTGCTATATGAGAAACTGAAATTCCTCACGGTCAGCCTACAAATTCATACACCGAGTGTGATTTGACTGGCAATAGACCGATAACCTAGACATCCTGGTAGCATGGGCCGTTCATCAGTTCTGAACGAATTAATCCACATCGGATTTGCCGAACCAGAGGATTCTTTGTTTCGAGTGGACTTGGAGATTCTTATTTCAGGAGAATGTATTGTTCTACAATTAGTAACTGACAAATCCTATCTTTGATGTCTCTGCACAAGAAAGCTTATTGTCCCACCTAGTTAGTTGGTGGGATGCGCAGTCAAGTAGATATGCTGGTCTGGTCGCTTTATGTTTAATTCCTGCATTAATTGCCTTGCTAATTGTCGATTTACTTCCTTCTGATATCAAGCACTTCGTTACTTGTACAGCGTGTGACTAGGCCTAGAGGAGGGATTAATGAGTGGCTTCATTGGATTCCGGTTTCCCTCCATAAAAAAATTAATTATGTCGTGAAAAGAGTTTGGGGTGATTCAAGTTTTCGAACGACGGTTCAAAGCAATAAAGTCACGCCTCTTTCAGCTGAAAACAGTGGTAGGGGGCAGTTTTAGAGTGGTTCTCCTTCAATGTTTTCTAGTCGATAACAAACTTTAGTCATGTAGTGAACTTATTAGTGTGGTGACCTGGTCTTATGTTGGAGTTCTATCGATTTGTTAGCCCATGTGGGAGATATTAATGTCTCCGTGTGCCTGATAATTTTTGTTAATGGCTTTTTGCAGGATTATCGAACGTTTTGGAAGCTGATCCAAAAGAGATTGCAGTGATGGCCCGTGAATCATTTGAAAAGTATGTTTTCTGATCTTGTTCCTATTCTTCCTGTCACGCTTCTTTTCAATTGCAAACTATATAATTTTCACATTGAATTGCAGTTGTATTCTGAAATGTCCCATTTGAATCCGGGATACAGAAGATTCAATTGCAGATTGCCTAAGTAAAAATTTCCCAACATGGTCAACATCTTTAAGTTTGATTTAGAGGTTCTAGATGTCTTCAAACAGTCTAATTATCAGCATGTGGTGGTCATCTTTAGCATCTGAATCTGTAGAATATGGATTTGCTTCTGTCCTTCAAATTATCTGTTAAACCCAAACAACTGGCTACACTTGTCATAGGGATGGCCCACTCTTGGTGATTGCATCTGGGCGGGACACTATTCCTGTTGCGAGCAAGATAAGGAGGTTGGCTCCGGAGAACGTTTTTGTTATTCAGGTGAGTATAAATATACTTTCCTTTTGAGCTTCTTTTTACATGCTTGACTGAAAAATGACCGGTTTTTTCTTTTTTTCACCTTCAGTGGATCGTTCTTAACCTTGCCATTGTTTTGCTCTATGTTTAATATTTTAAAAATTGAAAAGACAAATTTTAAGGGGAGAAAAGGGAGGAAACTAGAAAAGAAGAAATAAATAAACAAGAACTTTAGCCAAAAACTTTTGTAGCCATGAAATAGGGATATGACAACCTAGACTATTTACTTACTCTCTCCCTTCAAGAAGGTCCTGTACATCTAATCATGGTGATTCTCTTAAGGAATTAGCCTAATTTTTTTTTGCTTTTTTACTATAAACATGGTGTTCGCAGAAGGAGTGCTACATGTAACTTGGTAATACAAATGCTATTGTGATTTCGTTCTGCTTCTTTCTCGCAAGCTTCATACCCCTTCCAAAAGCTCGTTCTTCTGTTCACATTATCCAGTCGGTCCTTTTACATATTGTTACTTCTTACATATCTGTTACCAATTGAAGCATAGTCATCATGCATTGACAATTTCTGCCAGCATTCAATTTAATATATCTTATAATTCACGTCATCTTGCAGATACAACATCCAAGATCCCGTTTAGATAGGTTTGATTTGGTCATTACTCCTCGTCATGATTATTATCTGCAGACAACTCGTGCGCAAGCACAAGTGCAAATTTCTTGGTTTCTTCGAAGGCGGATAACTCCACGTGATCATCCTGATAGTCATGTGGTATGTACTGCAGATGGCAAATACACTCAATTGTTGGGAAACTCCAATGTACAATTAAGTTACTAGTTAGTTATCTCTATTACCGAAGAACCTCACAGGTCTAGAATTTTGGATTTAGATTCTCACAGTGGGTGCCCTTCATCAAGCTGATTCTGCCACTCTTAGAAGTGCTGCCTTCACCTGGCATGATGAGTTGGCACGTCTTCCAAAGCCCTTGCTTGTGGTCAATATTGGTGGTCCCACAAGTAATTCACTTTTTCCTCATTCATTACATATGTTCAAGCTTGATCCTTCTAAATTTATCCATCCAGCATAGTCTTGTGATCAATTAGCTTATGTTTGCCAGACAGATTTAATGAATCTCGTGGTCCAAACTGAACAGTCTTAGCTGATATAACTGACTAAGAACATTTTGTCTTGTGATGATAAGAGAGGCGGATTTTGATACATCGGTCCTCATCCTGTAGGAACTGATTAATATCCTTGCAGCTGCACCCTAGTCTGTTATGGAGTCATGATATTCTGGATGTTTGTTTGTTCACATCAGTAGCACCCAGGGCACTAATTTATCATCGTCACATGAGTTGGCTAATTGATTTTGGAAACTACATGTGGAACTGTTGTTTGCTTTGATCAGTTCATAGAAGAATCTTACAGCTTTTGCTTACGTGCTGATCGCAGGCAACTGTCCCTATGGTGCTGATCTTGCAAAGGAGTTGATAACTAAGCTGCAGAAGGTTCTGTGGAGCTGCGGAAGTCTCAGAATATCTTTTTCTAGGAGGACTCCTGCGAAGGTGTGTATGCATTGTTCAAATCTTATAATTTCTTGATGAAGTAAGCAATGGCCTTTCTTTTATGGTCCTGGAGCCACAAACAATTTACTTCTCTGCCTTTCCGTCAGCAGGTTTCCGAAATGTTTGTTAGAGAATTCAGGGTTAATTCTAAGGTTCACATTTGGGATGGTGAAGGTGGTTATATAACTGATCTTTTAAAGTTTGTACATGATGGAGAACACAGTGAGATCACCATATTGTGATAATGGACTGGAATAATTTCTGGCTTGTTTCTAGGTTCAAACCCCCACATGGGACATTTAGCTTGGGCTGATGCTTTTGTTGTAACAGCTGATTCTGTTAGCATGTTGAGTGAGGTCTGCAGTACAGGGTATGAATGCAACGTCAAACATTGAGACCATCCCCAAATTTGAAATTTCTACTTTTGTTTGGCCCAATAATTTGAAATATCAACTAAAACTAAAGAGAGCAATTTTCTCTGGTGACACAGGAAACCAGTTTATGTTGCTGGAGCTGAACGGTGTAAGTGGAAGTTTGCTGACTTCCAGAATACCTTGCAGGAACAAGGAGCAGTTCGAGCATTCAGTGGAAAAGAAGATGTAGGTTACTCACACCTATTTAAATTCTGTTGTTTTTTTCTTTTGGGATTAAGGTTAGAATCAAGTGCTAGTCAAGATGAAGCAGTGTCCAGCACAAGCTTGACTTGATTTACAAACTCAATGTGTTCAAAACTTAATTTGACCTTGGTTAAGTCCTAATATTGAGCTCGAGCTCAACTCGAAAAGTTAATTGAGATTCTTGAGCGTGACTCGGCTTAGCTTTACTGCGATTGAATTATTTATTTATTTGTATAATTAATCACATAGGTTAGTGAAATGAAAATACAAGGATTAAATTGTATTTAATTTGTGTAATGGGAAGTGATCCAATTACATGGAATTAGACAGTGATATGGCTGAAAGCAAATTGTCAAGGAAAGTACCTTAACATATTCATAGCTCTATCCTGCAAACTTCAAAAATAAACTGTAAAAATCATAAGATCTGAGAATATCATCAAGCCCTAATTTCAGATAACCCCAACTCAATGAAGATGATTTTTAGAGACACAAATGAACACCATCTACCTCAATGAGGAAGCCAACTTGGCAACTCAGTTAATTATCCCATCAGTCTATCTCCAATTGGAAACTGAAGGAAAAAAAATAACGTCAGAGGGAGTTGTTTAAGAAAATCTGCACACAGTGGAAACAGTTTACAGATATGAGAATGTGAAACTTGCAATGGTAGCTGGGGATGCACATTCCTGGAAGATGAGGCAACAAAGTGAGGAATACTTGTCGAATGACTGGATGGTAGAAGCAAGGAAGCAGGAACGATGAAAACTGGAGTAAACCTAAGCAAAAGAGAAAAAAATAATGATCAAGAGGAGAGAAAGAGACAGAGACAGAGACAAGTTAATTCTCTGTTGAGAAGAAAGGTCTAAGTTTTTCGGGAGGTGAAAAGCATGAGGGTTAGAGCTTCTAATGATTGCTGAAAGCCTCAATACAAAACAAGAAGAGCTGTATAATTTCTAAAAGTCTAAACCTTTGTATCTTAGACAATTTTTTTTTTTGAAAAAAGTACTACTCCATTAGACTTGTGCTACTTAAATGAAGAGTTTGTGACCTTAAGCTTGATTGAAAAAGCCATTTCTATCTACTTGAGCTTGAGAAAGGTTGAGTAGATATCGAGCCTATCCCAAGTAAGTGGACTCTGTCGAACCACTACAAGGAACTAATGGTTTTTAATGTATGACTCATGACAAAACACAATGCGAGTTGTTAGAGCAAAATGATTGAATACATATTATGTATTTGCATTTGTGAACTTAGGCCATGATAGCTTTTATGTCTAAGTATATTGACCAGCCTCAGCCTTTGCTCAACCCAGTTGGACATATTAACAGAGGTTTATGCTCACTTATATAGTTGGGTTTGGATGTACAGATATCTGAGACCTGGAGCTATCCTCCACTTAATGACACTGCTGAGTCTGCTGCTCAGGTGCATGAAGCACTGGCCAAGCGCGGATGGAGGATCTGCACGTGATGGGCCTTCTGTTGTTGGGCCAATGCGGCCTTGTCGCTCGATTTGCTCTGGCATGTCTAGTGTGTGTCATTGGGTCAGCTAGTAGCCACTTGGTAACCTCAAGGAAAGTTTGTAAAGACAGCTCCTGTTTGCTAATTTTTCAAGGAGTTCTGTGGTTGTCCATTGCTGCGTTGCACAACTCTAGGTTGTGCATTTTTGAAGAAAGAGTAGCTAGATGGCAAGTAATCTAGCGGGCGAGTAGAGGCTGTTGCTATGGCTTTTTTTCTTTCTTTTCTTATGTTCTTTGTACTTTTTACCTGATCTTCCCGCCTCATTGTAAGCTTTTTTGTACTGACAAGGAAAGTGGTTTCCTGTTACGTTCTGCCTTTCCCAACGATGGGAGCTTTAATTTATAAAGCTGCATTCTTGTTCGTTCCTTGTACGGTCCAATTCAGATAGCAAAAGCAGCATCCGTGGATTCATCTTCTAGTCCCTTTTACAGCTTTTGACTTTCTTTGGTTATTGAAATATCATCTCGGGCTTGACAATGGGTCTTTAATGCACTTTATATTTACGTGATCTCTCTTCACCTATCAACTGAATTTTTTAAGTTGGGATTTTAACATGTTTCTTTAATGAACCTTTTGTATTGTATATCAACCAGTCAGTTCATATCATTGTTCCTGCAAAGAACAATTTATACCTCAACCTCATTATTACCATTGATTGGAGATGCATAGTGCGGCATTAGTTTGCATTTGGTTTGTAAAATAGTCCTCTAGGAGGTTTAGCTGTACTATTAAGAGAACGAACTTTCTTTAAGATCTAGATAGGACTTTAAAGGGAAAAAAAAGGAACTATGGATTATTGTGCAATGCATTCTTATATCATAACATAAATTGTCTTATCGAACCCTCTCAAAAACCCTCCAGCAAAAGAAAGAACAAGTTCTTTAATTTTTATTCATTAATCTGCAGCCATGAGAAAGGCGTGTGGTTTTATTTCCTTCTACTTTTAGTTGATAACAGAAGCAGCGTTGTCCTTTTTCTATTCTTTATCCTAGTAGTATATTGTGCCTCCAAGTGATGCCTACGAATGGCAATGGGAAGATATTCATAGTATAGAGGATTGCCAACAAGACATTGATCTTCATGAAGTAGGAGAAACTGCTCCATGAATGAACTGTCAATGTCATATACTTCTCTTGGAAACATTAGGACGAAAAATAAAGCTACAACGTTGGAGAAGTTGGCAACGACTCCTCTATCTCTTTTGCTTCTATTACACGTCCTGGTTGCTCACATGTCTTCTTTATAAAAGACTTGCCCATCAAGCTCTTCAATTCACAAGCTTCAAGTCTCTTCTCTAAGCTCATTGAACCTTCTCTTATCTGGTACCGAAGAGAATGAAGAGCGGCGACTCAGTCACTGTTGACGTTCACGACTCTGCCAGTGGTGGCGCCACTGCTAAAGGGAAAGCAGTATCAGTTGTGGCAGCTCCAGCGCCCGGAGGATGGAAGAAAGGGGTGGCCATATTCGATTTCATACTGAGGTTGTGCGCAATTGCAACTGCTCTGGCCGCCGCCGCCACCATGGGAACAAGCGGCCAGACTCTGCCCTTCTTCACTCAGTTCTTTCAGTTCCAAGCAAGCTACGACGACCTCCCAACTTTTCAGTATGTTCCACTCAGCTTAGGGATTGCTTGCCCATCTTATCCTTCATCCAGATGCTGTTTATTTGGTCGAAAAGCTCATGTCTTATTATTTCAGTCATTTCAGAACATGATGAAGTGATCACTCCTTCAATGTGATTGATGAAACTGCACTGACACTCTCTGCTTTCATTTCTAATGTCACTTGACCTTGGCCTCTCTCGTTAGGAAAGAGTTTACCTTATTTTCCCTTTGCTATAGAGAAATCACACCTAACCATCAACATTGAACAATGTATATATGCAGGTTCTTCGTGATCGCAATGGCAATAGTTGCAGCCTACCTGGTCCTGTCGCTTCCCTTCTCTATCGTATGCATCGTCCGACCCCACGCTGTTGGCCTCAGATTACTCCTACTCATTTTGGACACTGTGAGCACTCTCTCCATCTTTAACTGACTAATATTAATCTGCGTTCACATGTAAAAACCGTTCCCTTCTTCTCATGATATGTTCCCACCATTGCATTACTTATTCCTGTTCCTTTCCTTCCCTTGCATAGACGGCGCTTACTCTGACCACAGCAGCCGGGGCCGCTGCCGCAGCCATTGTTTACTTGGCCCACAATGGCAACCCGAACACGAATTGGCTCGCCATCTGCCAGCAGTTTGGCGACTTCTGCCAGAACGTGAGTGGGGCCGTGGTGGCGTCGCTCATCACGGTTGTCCTCTTCGTGGTGCTCGTGATTATCTCTGCCGTGGCTCTTCGCAGGGTCTGAGATGATCGTAGCTGACCGGATGGATATGGAGGAATGTCAAGACATTTGCATTACGTGTGTTTCATGATGTTGTTGGTGTGTGGTGTCGTGGTGCCTTTGTTTACAAGAAGCCCTTCCAACAAGGGGTCATATCAATTCTTGTATAGGCATTATTTGATGGAAAAGATCGTTCCTTTCTCTGCTCTCACAAGTCACGGCAACTTCATTTACTTGATGCTAAACAAAACGTTAGCTATAGAACATGGAGAAGCCACGCGAAAGCCCTCTATTTACCGGGTAATCACAAAAACTAAAAGTAAGATCTAAACTAGGGAAAAGTCCACCTTTGGCTTCTGCACTTGCACATTTTTTTTCCAATCAAATCCCTAAATTTCCGTAGTTTTTGAACTGGCTAATTGGCTATGACTCAAGAAGCTCTAAATAGAGCATTCATGTCAATGTTTTGTCATCTCAAGTTGTCATTCGCATGCATTAGTTGATACTCCAAAGTAAAACAGAAGAAGAAGTTTTTTACAACCCGAGTCTTGTCGGTTTAACGGACAAGTAATCTCTAAATAAGTGAATTTGTGGTCAGAGGACATGAGACTTTTTTTCATACTTATCCTCTATTGTAATCAGTTCAGCATGTAGTGGACCTCATATATATATTTTTTAAAATATCTTCTTCGAACATTTGAATATTAGATGAAAATATCAAGACTAAATTGAAGAAAATAAAAATTCATAAGACTAAATAAAAATGTTAAATTGAAAAGTAAGGATTGATTTCTAACACCTTTTTTGAAAAATAAAAAATGACAATAATTCATTGATTTTTAATTTTGGCCTAATATATAATGTGATTTAGGAACTCTTAATTAATTTATTCAATGTGATATCTAAAATTTATTCATGGACTATTAATCTGTTTAATATAGTTCTTAAATTTTTGATATATTTAACTTTGTCCATCAATCATATAAATGCGATCCCAAATTAAGAGTTTTGAATTTGAATTCAAGGGTTACATTAGACATGTATGAATAATTAAAACTGCATTAAACAATACTAAAGCACGTTGAATAAATTAAATGTTCAAGAATTATATCCCACGTTGAAATAGTTTTTTTTTTAATTATCCCAACTGAAATGTAAAATGGATCGTAAGCTCGACTCGGCTTTTGGTGTTCTCGTCATTAACCTTGGTGAAGAACGAGCCCCGACGCAGGAGCTGCTTCGGATCGGCACCATCTTCTTCTTCTTTCTTCTACCCTGAGTCTCTCTCTCTCTCTCTCTCTCTCTCGCTGGCATGGCGGCTCTCATCAGAAACCCTCGTTCCGGGTGTAGTCTATCCAAAGCATCTCTCCTTCCGTCACACTTGCTCACAAGCTGCAGAGGATTCGTTTCGAAGCTTTTCGTTGGAGGTTCGTCAATGACTCTGCTTGGTATTTGGGATATCCATTTCCAATCCCTTGCAGCTATTCTCCAAGTGTCGTGAGCTGTTGAGTCGGGTGATGTAAAAGAAAATATGTTCTCCCATTAGTTTGCACATCCTGGAGGTGTTATAGCCCGTGAGCTTGAGGATAACCTCTCGAATTTCTCGAAACCTCGACGCTGATCCTCCACATTCTTCAAAAGAAATGAATGATTCCTTTTCGCTGGTTTGTGTGCGTGTATCGGTGTATATGCTGCTAATATCACGCGGACAACGTATTTGAAGAAATGTCCGTTTGCGGAAGTATGATGTCTTGACATCCTGTAGTTTATTATATACTGCCATCGTCTGTTGGAAGTGGTGTTCATTTGGTAATTTCCTAAAAGTCTTGTTTTAGGAACTGGAGGGTTTAAGTCCACAGTAGGTGAAGGTTCTTGATTGTTCTTCTTCTTACCACGTTGCGTCCATTACTTAAAAGTGTTGCATGACCTTTTGAGCACTGCTCTGCAAGGGGATTTGAGACTCTTTAGGTTCTTGTGATTATCACAATTAAGGCAATAAATTTTCCTTGTGCTGATCGAAGGACTAATGAAAAATTAGAGCAAGAAGAGCTTGTATAGTTTTCTGCAGTTTGTTAGTTTGGTAGCACAAATTGGCTGCTAAAGGTTCCTAAGCTCGAGCAATGAAGGCCCTTTGGGCCGAGTCTTAGATTTAGAGTTGATTGTGGCTTCGACAGTACAATGAAGTTGCTGGTGAGAAGATATAGAGCTTATATTGAGATAACTTTGCTGCTTCCGAATAAAGAAACACTGACATTTGGCCGGTTCAATTCTAATTTGAGATTTGCGAGCATGTTGAGTATTTAAGTCCTTTATTATTTTGGTCCTCTTTTGTAAGTATAGACATGCATTAGTGGCCTTTCATTCAATAGTAGACATGTTGGTAAAGGCTTGACCTATGGATCAGGAAGAGAAGAATTCGCGCACCTATAGTGAGCGGTGATCATATCCAGCAAATTGTATCCTCTCACAATTTAACGATCCTCATCATTAGATTCAGTGTTCGGTGTTTGTGTTGATTCAGTTAATATTGGAGCTTCCAGTAATCAGACAAAGCCAGCTGTTTATCTTGTTTTAAGCAGGCCTGCTTTTTTGAGCAAGTTTCTCACTGTGTCTCAGGATTGTCATTTCACACCACAGACAAAATATTGGCGGAGGCATTTTCTCAGTTTGGTCAAGTTGTTGAAGGTAACCATCTCTTATGCACAATTTGATCTGGTTTCACTAATTTATTTCATATATTCGGTAAATTGAACCTCTTATTTCTTTCTATCCAGCTAAGGTTGTGGTTGATAGAGTGTCAGATAGATCGAAAGGATTTGGATTTGTAACTTTTGCATCTGAAGATGAGGCTGATAGAGCAGTGACAAAGATGAATGGAAAGGTAAATTGCTCGCTCTCTAATTCTTGAGTGACTCTTTCAAATTATTTGATATTTTATGAAGGCCTTCTCATTCTTGTAGGCACTGAATGGGCGGATCGTTTTTGTGGACTATGCAAAGCCTCAGTTAGGTGAAAAACTTGGAATGCCAATTGCAAGAGGACCTCCTGAACCAAAAGTTGATGATAATTGACTACTCTTGCAATGATACAGATATAATGAAACTCACATTTCAGGAAGTATTTGCTCAAGCACAAAGTGAATGGTGCGCCCGTGTACATCACTCAGACAGCTCCCAACCTTATGAAGAACATCCAACAAAGATAGCTTGCATTTTTAGAATGAAGAGAACAAGGAACGGGTATTCTCGTTTGGCATTTAATATAGATTTATCGATTTGCAGATTTTATCACAGCCTACTGTTGTAAGAATGATCTGTTGTGATCTAAAAAGTATGCTATTCAACAGTTGATCCATGACGAGAATGAAAAATAGCTACTTCTTTCTCTGTCCCTGTTTTCCTCAAGCGGTGTAAGCATTGTAACAGCATGATGATTGTTACTTATAACTATGTCCACAAGGAGCGGGGTTGATGCAGAACGGGCTTTAGCATCTGCTCAGCACACATTTTAGGGATGTATATGGTAAGATAGAGGCTGCTTCTGCTTGCATGGGAGGGTCACTCTGCCTTGTGCTCCCGTGGCTGCAACTCTAGTGTAGTGTCATCCCCAGGTGGTGGGTCGGATGAATAGCTGCGTGCTACTAATATCTGCTTGGATTTTTGGCATGACCCTGCAGCTGCAAGTGCTTGGCTCAATTTTACGTCTCTCTCTAGTGGGGTGGTTCCTCCTCCTGGTATCTTGATTTTACTGTCAAGCGTGGTTGGATTATTCACATTCCCAGGTTTCATTGCTTTTAGGGAAGATGTCAACTACTTTTTCACTTTGATTCCGTACATCAATTTGCATTCCAACATTTGAAAGAACGACATTTTGCATTTTGTATGTTCTGCTGCTAGATTTCAACTTGCATCTCTCGCCGCTGATCTTTGTCGTCTTATTTAGCAAACCGTCATTATTTTTTCCCAAATTACTATCATCACTCCTTTATCCCTCCTGTCGGAAGAAAACCGTAACTCTAAAATTGCTTCCTCTTTCTTCCTCTCTTCCCACATGCTCTCAGCCGCTGGCGCCCAACTCCGCTGTCCTCACCGGTGCTTTCCCAATTCGAGCTCTCGTCTCCGGTGGCTCGTCCCCACACTTGGCTCCCTCATCCGAGGCCATCGCCACCATTGCGGACCTTAATTTGGATGTCGATGACCGTACAACATGCGTCACAACTTATAACAAGGTCGGGTCTGACATGGGTCTGGGTGTGGAGCTTGACGTCGCGTCCACAGGGAGCTCCCAACAAAGCTTGCCATGGTTGTCTCATTGAGCTCCGAGCAAAGCTTGCCAACCACTGCCATGCTCTGAACGTAGCTCGGGCCCGTAGCTTCATCGCTGAGCTCTTTTGGAGCTCGTGCATGAAAGGGACGTGCAGGGACAGGATTGTCGCGTTTACATGGTATTAGTTGACACGGCAACGATGAGGAGCCCATCGGTCCGTGGCGGGCGACAACGAGCACGACGACTGATTTTATTTTTTGGGTGGGGATATTGCTTTTCCATTTGGAGTAGGGGCAAATGAGTCTTTTAAGCTTTGAAATTTGTACGGAGGTACAAATCGTGGGCTCTAAAAATTATGAGGATGAAAATTGATACGAGTGAGAAACTCGATTTATAATTTTCTTTTTCTGGGCGACGAATACAACCAAGCAACCAAGTCGGTTTGTCTTGCCTAAGTCATTAAATGAGCAACCAATGGCCAAGAAGTATGACAATTGCAGTTAAACCACCAGTCGGTCTGATCTGACACGAGCTTAGGAATTACAATGGGCGTTGACGTTCTTTTGCGTTTCGTCGTGTAGCGGACGCCCAAGCACCTAGTTTTTCGGCCGAAAGCCCACCGCTGGGCTACCACGCGATGCTAGCTTTATTGGCCGGACGATGGCGGTTGATTTCTACTTCCGCAGCGGTAGCCGTCCGATCTAGTCCAGGCTCGTTGTGGTGCCATTGCCCATCTTCGTATTAACATGTAGAATCTCCATAGCCCACAATCCCATCAAAGATCAAATCAGATTCCAAGTTTTGGGGATTTGGATCGCCTGCCTTAGGTATGGACCAAGGCAGGCCTGATTTGCAGCCCACAGCCGTCCGATTAATCGGACGGATGTGTTTTTTTAAATAAAACAAAAAAGTGGGGCCCACACCCATTAAAGGTGGAGCCCCACCATCTACAGCTCCACAGATCAGTCTGCCTCCGTACCCAGGGCAGGCAATTTAAATTCGAGTTTTGAGGCCAACGTGTTTGGAAAAATTAGAGAACTTTCGAGTAGACTGCATGATGATAACTTAGAGAACATACCTGCGTGGTGGAGTCGAACAATCTAACCTTGAATGCAAATCAAGCTTAGAAGAAAAAAAAATATCTTTCCTTTTTGCTATGGATCATGAAAAAGATAGCACACCCAATTTGTAGACCGAAAAACACATTTGTGATTCCGACAAGAAAGTAAAAGGATAAGCTGTAGACTAGAATTACATTGTTGCTAACATAATCAGTTAGTAGGTCTCGATACCAACTCTAGCCGAGGATTCCAAACCAAAATCACCAAAGACTCGGTCATTGTGACAGTACCTTCACACGTTCAACCATCGCGGACCAAGTTGATCATAGTTAGTGATTGTTACAAGACTCGTGCAATAAATGAACGACCCACGATGTTTTCATATGAGTTTGTCAAAAGGCAGTTGGATGGGTGATGACGATGCTCGAGTCTGCGTCCCATGTGAAATATCTCAAGAAAAGGGGAGACATCATATGCTCCGTGCGTTTGATCTTTTATGAATCAGTCCTCATCGACATTAGGAGTCAAAATCATCAACCGCCCTAGAGTAATTATGAAGCCGTCAAGGTTGCTGGAACCGAAAAAATTTAAATACAGTTGCCATTGTTGGTAAGGGACAGACAAAATTGCAAAACGCCCTCCCATAAATCAACTATGGCCGTCGATTAATTTCTCAAGATCGTCTTCTTTTGATTGAATTCACACTATGGTTAGTTTCCGAAATTAAGTCTATCCGAATCGAAAAGTCACGTGATATATTTCTCTCTCCATCTCCCGAAATTCCCTTTGAAAGGATAATGGGTGGATTTATTATAGTAATGATAAGATGAATTGATTTGTTCGATAAAATAACTATGCTTTAATCTACTATTCCGTACCGTGTCCATTCACCTAGTTTCAGTACCTAGAGAGGCGTCTTAGGAGTCACTAAACGATACCCGAATTTGGTAGATAGAGCGTGTCTCGGTTCTCAACATGGAGCCCCTTGCTTTTTATTCGGACATCCCAACTACCTTCGATAGATATGCTCAAAGGACAGGGAGAGAACAATCTATAAGCCTCTCCAGGAAGCATTTTGACTTTTTTCGCACATACATTGTGCATATCGACATACTATTTCTTTATAAGGGGAAAAAAAATAAACAGAGATGAAAGAGATGTAAATGCCGTGAGTAATTCGATATGACCGGCAGTGCCATTATAAATTACTAAATTAATCTCGTTTCTTTAAACAGTATAATCAGACATACTATCGTCATGAATACCGTTAATTAATAACAAATTATTACTGTTACAATAATGAGAAATTTCCCGATATTGCTCACGTTTTTTTGGGCGAATCACCTTAGGTGACGCCTTCACGTATTTAAATACACATCCTAAGATTTGGTACATCTCTTGAAAATCAGAGTCAATGGGATTTTCGGTTCCCTAGCATTTTTACTCCTATCTAGCAAGGGGGAGTAGGAATAGAGTGAATTGAAGGTTTCATTTTCTATACAAAGCATCCCCTTTTTATGGCAATATTCTCTTTGGCCCCCTCGTCCTCTCGCTTCATCTAAACAAAAGGGACAACCAGAAGACCGCGAGCGCCGCCGATCCGAAGCCCACGCAGAGGGCGTCCAACGTCCCTTCCACCCTCGCCCGCCTCTCCCTCCTCTGCCTCCGCCTCTCCAAGAAATCCTCGTACCTCCTCCTCCCCTCCTCCTCCCTCATGTACTTCCCCCTTTCGCCCTCCATTGCCCTCCGCAGAATTTCCAGACTGTCCCCCCCGTTCAGGTACGTCCCCTCCATGTCCTCCACCTGCGCGCTCACCTCCCTCACCTGCATGGCCCCCCGGCGTGACCCCCCGCACGTGATCGCAATCATGCAGGCCACCCGCTCCGCCGCCTTCCCCCGCACTCCGGAGGACAGTACCGTCGCGAACCGCGCGTGCACCTCCCCGCTAAGCCAGTGGCGTTGGATGGATACTGGGGCGGCGCTCGCGAGGTTCATCGCCCGCCTCCCCTCCGGGTCGATCAGGACCCAGCTCAGCCTCAGGCTGTCCCCAAGGTCGCTGCACGCGTCGTCGGGGCTCGGGAAGGGGACCGGCGTCGGCACCACGTCCTTTGGCTCCAGCATGTCGATGCGGAACGGGGAACACCGGAACCACCCGGTCTCGGTCTCGGTCTCGGCGGTCTTGCTGAAGATGAGCTGCCCACGGTAGCGGATGTCGACGGCCGAGATCAGCTCCGATGGTCGGCGGCGGAGTTCGGCAGTCGGAGGGGACTGCGCCGTCGAAGGAGAGCCGGCGTCATCGTCGAGGAGGGGGTACGCATCGGCAAAGAAGGAGCGGTGGCCGAGGGGGAAGGTGGAGATGACGCGGCAGACGCGTGGCGCCTTGATCGACGGCCAACTGGAGCGGGAGATGTCGGCCCAGAGGCGTTCGTCAGACGACAGCGCGCGGAGTTGAGAGGAGACGCAGGAGGCGGAGGCCAGGGCGGGGCCGTCGAGCCGAGTGAGGATGTGCGATTGGAGGACGTCGTGGTGGATGTCGGAGAAGGAGGCGGCGGTCGCTTCGCCGCTGTTGGTCTTGTCGGCGGGCGGCGGCGGAGATGGGCCGGAGCTGGGGGAGGAAGGGCGGAGAACGGGACGCATGGCGGAGGTGGCTTCCGGGTCACTTCAGGAGAGTCACGAGACTCGCAGAAGTCAAGAGACTCGGAGGACGGTTTTATACTACTAGCGAAGTCGAGGATATAAAGAGCGCGTACTTTTCGTTTTACAAAAATGCATCTGTATTTTAGTTTATTTGCGCGGTTGCCCCTCGTAGTCGTTGCAACTTGCTTTTAAATGTTTGAGGAGGCACGCATTGACCGACGACTGCTTGCTTGGTTGGACCTGGGGACCGGGAGTTTCTCAATCTTTGACTTTAGCCTTGGGGAAGGATTTGACCGGGACTCCTCTCGCTCTGACAATTGCATCGGACCGTCCATTTCCTTCGAAGTAAATCTTGCGATCCCAACCGTTAAAATTACCGATTGCTTGCAAGGACCGGGCCCCACCCCTCCCCTCGTGCAATTTGAGAATAATTTTATGTCATGTCATCGCATCACGTGATCCGTGTGATCTTCCCATATATTTTAAGTCATGTCACCATGTAAAATACAGTGCGCTCGTGTTAACGAAATCGCACTAAGCACCAAGGGCCTATGGGCCCGATAGCATTCACCGGCATTTCTTTATCCCATGCCTGTGCCTACATCACACACCCATACAAATCACGTTGTCGAGTCGCACTAATTGAAATGCTATGTCGATTGTGACGTCGTCGGTCGATGAATTATTTAATAATCATTATTGGCGATATTTTGCTTTAGAATTGTAAATCATTACGCATCAGAGCCCAAAAAAATTATATGTTTTCTGCGGAATAAAATTTAGGAAATAACCGGTAAAAAAGCGGTAATTAGGTGGTTGTAGGATTTCATGCATATTAGACAATAGTTTCATTTTGACCTAAGGTGGCTATATGACTGTTCTTTAAACACTTCAGATTCAAGGGTTCCAATTGACCCCGGAAAAATATATGGATTATGACAATAGACCGATTTTCAAGAATGTTACGATTTTGGTGAATTATCTAACCTAGAATCAATATAATTATATGAACCTGAGGTGCTTCAATTTGGCAGCTTGAATTTGTAAAATTTTAGTAGATGTCTATTTTTAGGGTTATGACGGGATAGAGATTTTCGATTAAGTAACATGAATTACAAACTCAGAAAAATTATTTAATACAGTTAAAACCAGGGCGAGGTTCAATTATTGAGTTTTGTGACATCACTTATCATCAAATAAATCTAGCATTATCGACATTCCCCTTGATTTGACTATATACCAACGTTGTTGATAACTATCGATAAAATATTAAATATATGTTTTTTCCGTTAAGAATCAAACAAGGTGGTCCTAAACCAAAATTCGGCATATTATTCTTAGGCATGTTGGATCTAATCTTGGAAAAAGGGGCCGACCTAAGCACCTCTCGTCAGTAAATAAAATAGATAAAAGACAGATAGAAAGACTCCATGCAAAGCCTCCTGACTTCTTTATAACGCACCAGTCATATGGATTAAGGATAATTGTCCAAAATGTGTTGAACCTATTACAAGAGCCAATTCAGTGTTGATTCACTCGTTCTGAAAAATTTGCCAATTTAGTCATGAGTATATTATTTTAATTAATCATCGAAATATGATTGATGAGTCGTCAAAATGTTTAGAACTAAAATAGCGTAATTGAAGAATTTATGACTAAATTGACACAATCAAAAGTGTCAATTGAAAGGTTTAAGACCGAATTAACTTTCGTATAATAAGTTTAGGATCTTTTGGATAATTTTCCTTTAAGAATTATCCTAAAATTCTTTAATAAATTTTCCTATATACGTATCAAACTAATGGCAGAATACGATGGGGTCTTGCCACGTCACTTTGGTAGAGAAAGCTTTCTTAAAAGATTCTAGTACCCTTTACGACATTTATCCATAGATTATGCTCCTCGAACTTCTGAAGTAGCATCATGGATGCTTGAAATTGTTGCTTGTCGTTGGACCAATGCATAGAATAATCAATCGCATCGTTTTCTCGACATAGCATGGTAATGTCACGACGGACGAGAGTTGCGTCATGAGATCAATCCCGAGCTTCGACGGCGGATCCTCCCCCTGAAAATTAGTGGCATTGGGACTCCGGTTGATGCCCCTTTCGATGCATTGGAAAGCTGCAACTGTTCTCTACAATGGACTCTTGTGGGCAGGCGACGTCGTCGCTTGCTCTGGCATCTTACGTTCTGAGTTAGGTAAAGGACATCTGGTGGGGGTTAGTCAATTGCTTGCCTTGGCCGTCACGCATTCATAATATTTGTTTAAGCATGCGATCCGGACACGTTTTACACTATGAGGAGCATGTCTGTAGTTGCAGATTTCTCTCGAAAACGAGGCATAGATGCGCATGGATGGCGGTCAAATTTGAGTAGCGAAGCCAGCACAATCGTCCTACAAAGAGAGAGTAGTGCACGTCTAGGGACGGGGAGATATGGGGATTCTCTATATTGAGCTCGAATTCTATCCTTGTTGCTCTTTAGAGGAGAACACGTCGATGCATTTCTTTGTAAGGTTTTCGCACGCCATGAAAGTTGGTCGCACATGCCATGATCCCTTGTGGGCGCGACTTTATCCGCCATTAATATACTATTGTGGCCCATTTGACTCGAAGGATGTCTTTTCATTGCGCCCCTGCCTTCCCCCCCTCTCTCTCTCTCAGAGTAACTTAGAGGTATGACCATAATTAGTTGGTTATCTCTGACACTATAACCCGTCACCGCAACCCTCACTTATATTTGAGTTCTTAAAGGTAGGCACTGAGCTCATAATCATCGATTCCTCAGTCCGACAGCATATCACCGCCCTTATTCAGCCGATCCCAGATGGGTCGGTGGAGCTGATTTTATATGTAAATCGAAACGTTGATACTGACCTTCTCCGATTGAACGTGTCGATGCCCTTTTCGTTTCTTGATGTCGCAGCCATTATTCTTCCTCCGCTTTCTTTCGGTCGAGGTGGGATGTCACATCGCTCTTAAATGTCTCAAATACTCATCGGTGAACAAGACACCTGTGGTTATGGCGGTAGGGTTCATAGCCTGGGGCCTACTTCGCTCGTTCATAAACCCACCTTCTTGGTGGCATGAATTGGACCTTTAAAATAGATTTGCGTCGCTGTCGGTGCAGGCCGGGGGATCGTAAGTACGATTACATTGAGATTTGTCGATGGGAGGCGAAGTTGTCATTTTCTTTTTGCTGCAGGAATACACGGTTAAAGGGAGGAAAACGCCGGGTTAGGTGAGCTTTCGTTCTCGGTGGACCGGACGCATGAGTAGCATTTACACCATAAATCCGTCAGCGAAAGGATGGCACCAAACTCCCCCAAGGAGACAAAATCGATTAATAAATATCGGGAGGCCATTTCGTCCGACGGGCCACTGGGGAGTCTTGCCTATGGACGTGTTACGTGTTGCATCAGTGATAGGCATTAGGCAAGTCGAATAAACGCAAAGGGTCGACATCCTCTCTAGATTGAATAGACAACAGTCCTTGCGAGGTCGGCATATGAACATGAACAAATAGTTGGAGGCATAAGCAATAGGAGCGAAAGAGTAACGGCTGTGGCGACCGGCGTCGACGAAGGAGCGGCACTGGGGCGGCGGGCACGGTTGCTGTGGCTGTGGCTGTGGAGGGAGCAGGGGGAGGGAGGGTCTAAGGTGTGGGTCTAGGAGCATTGTGGCCATTTTTTAGCGTGAGGTGATGAATCAAAACACGAGCAGCTACTTGGTGTGGAAAAGAACTTGGCAAGTTTTGAGAAAACCCCCGGTGCCTTTCAACATTAGAGATGAAAGTCGTCACTAAACTTGCGGTACTAGGGTTCATTTACGTGTATCGTGGGGTCACAAATTCCATGGCGCCTTTTCGGTCCTTGGAAGTTTGTGTGCACTCATCAAATTATTGGATAATTTCCTAAAATTATTGAGACGTTTTCTATCTTTCAAAAGGTGTATTTGAGGGATTTCCTTCTTTATTTTATGCCCCGACATGACAACCCCTGTCGTGTGTGTTTTAGGTTTTGAAAAGACACGATGACTCTATTAGGACTACATGTATGAATGAGTCCTAGGTGTGACGTGAACGCATATGCTATTGACCATGACATGCGATTTAATGATACATATTCGGTTTTAATATTGACGAAGCCATGTTGCTATTTGGCCTTTTTTTGACATGTGGTTCGGGTTACATGTAATAAGGGATTTAAAAATCGGAAATATACTAAGGGAAAATGAATATAATCATCTTGAGAACATTTCCAAAAACCATGACATTTGTGAGGTCTTGGTTGGCAATCTAGACAACCTTGGCTAACCGGTTCTGTCGGTATTTCCCCCTATGGATTGGCTTCATTGGAATGGGTATTTTTTCCTCATGCATAAGTAGGCTCCAACATCTACATTTGACAAGTGATGAAAAAGAACAAGTCAGCTTAAATATTGTCCCAACGACTCTTGACTAATTAGAAGCAGAACAACCGCAAGCCTACAACCCAATAAGTTCACCGTGAAGAAGCAAGTTGCGAGCGACTTTTAGTCCCGAACTAGAAAAGACAAGTTTCTACATTCAAGATTTCGAATTAAAGAAGGTATTTTGTCTCTCAATCTTAATAACATTAGGTATCTTACTGGGTAAATGATAACACAACAATCGTGAATATTTGGATAAATCTTTGGACCACCAAAGTTGAGAGGAGTAGGAGTAAAAATTGACTCGAGAGAGTTGACTTAGAAGGCAGTAATTAAGCTTGCAAATGGATGTCGATCGAGAGAGAGAGAGAGAGAGTAAAGGGAGCATACGAAAGTGAAATGTAATTGTAGGAGGGTGGAATCAGAAAATAAATTTGGATTATTTTCGTACTTTTCTTTTTTAATGAAAGTGGAGTCAATTGTAAATGTACGGCAGTTTCTCGTTCGCTCCAAAAAAGTTCGTGTGCAGTGGGTCCCACTTCGCATTTATATCTTAAATTAAAAAAGTGAAATGAATTCCAAGCAGTACTCACCAATAACTCAATATCCAATCGTATTGCCAACTCTAATTGATTCGATTTTGTTGCCAACTTTAATTTTAGTAAGTTCCTACGTTTATTTTATTTATTTAAAGAGAAAATTCTTTTCTATCTGACAAGGAAGAAGACATCCCCTATATTTTATGAAAATATATTTACCTTTTCAACCACTACCTTAAGTTTTATAATATATTATATAAAATATGAACAAATATTTGAATCCCGACCCAAAAAAAAATTATCTGAATAACTAATCACTTTTCTCCAATTTATTTACCAAACAATTTTCCTTGTTGAGCTCTTCCCTCTTGAACAATGGACTTCACTTTGCCGGTATGAGTGGGGTTCAATAGATCTATTTCAATTGGAGATATACAAAACGTGATTTTTGAATGTACGAGGAGAGTGTGAATTCAAATTGAGATGATTTTGTAACTTTTCCAAAAAAAAAAAAAAATTCTAGCTCTGTGAAAAGGACCTTTACGTCTCTCGAATTTTCGCAGGGCATGGATTTCTAGCTCGTAACCTCCTTGGATAAGTGCAGCTACCCGCAATGATTCAATATCTCAGCAACTTGTTCATGTAGACTTTGTATTTTGCCATATCTTTCCTGGGTGTGATCTTCTTAACATACTTGTTAACAAGCGAATGTCTTTATCGCCTCGCCAAAGCATCGCATTGTAGTTCACAGCACCGCCGTGCAATGTATTGCTTTTGATGTCGGGCATTGACCGGCCCCAGCTTGATCCGATAAACACTTAGGATCTGATCAAAAGAAAAAAAAAAAAGGGCATCTACTGCTCATTGTCTCTGTCATTTGCCCTTACAATGCTGATGTCAAAACGCTAACTTCCGGTCACCCTTCTCCATAGATTAGTGATATTGTGAAGCACTTGAGTTATTAACTTATGGATAAAAATCGAATGATGTTGAAGAAACTATACGCACACAACAAAAAAGATCAATAGAATAGTCCTAAATTTATTGCAATTATGTTAATTTAGTCCTAAACTTCTCCTTTTTTTCCAATAAAGTGCTGAATCTTTTGCATTAATGCCAATTCACTATGTCGAGCCAATTTTGGACAGATGGCGTGGACATGAACACTGGATGGCGCTAGCCGACATTGGTGTAGACGAATTTTAATCATATTTTCTTTTTTTTTCTTTGAATTTTTTAATGTTTCACTTCTTTTTTCTTTTCTTCCTTCTTTCCATTTTTTGGCCTTGCTTTTGCTAGTTGAGATCAAGCCTCGCTAGGGAGCCTTGCCCACGGTCTCGATGGGTGAGATGAGGGCTTCAAGTGATCTTAAGAAAAATTACGGCATACAAGTGAGCGCTGTAAAGAAATTATGGCACTCATGGTGTTCTTTTCTTGTAAACTATGCAATGCATTTATCAATCACAATACTTAATCTTTGAGTAAATTCTTATAATTTTGTATTAGAAAATCAAAGTAAAAAAATTTATTATTATGAGGATTATTACGGAAGTAAAGTTAATAATTGGCTGGAATAAGTTTAGAAGCAGACAAACATGAACAAACGGCTAGGGTGATGAGAAGTTTTTTAAAAGGAAAGTGGGTAGCTTTGTCTTTCGATAAAAGAGAAACGAAAGAAAAAGAATAAAAAATGCAGGAAATAATCTTAAATTAAGAATTGGATCCAAAAGAGATTATATAGTCAATTCAATGTGGTAAATGGGCGTCAGGAGCTAAGGGGGTAGAGATAGCGCGAGCTTAAATATTATCATGAAACATATATGTATAAAAGATTTACCAACTAAATTTGTTTATGAGAGATTGCTTAGCTTGGTCGGTGAGTATTACACTAACCTCATTAATCAGTTAAACTTGATGAATATCACTACATTATTCTAAAATATAGTAAGAGATATCACCATGATTATGTCTTGTGACTAGCAATCTCATCAGCAAAGATATGCTGCGCTTTCAATTCAAAGTGAGAGTATAGGAATCCATCTGATATATTTTTAAGGAAAGTGGGGTGATAACTTTAGAGTCAATCTCAAGGAAATCTTCAAGAGGTAATCATATTATAACTAGGTTTTCAGTAATTGCTTTCCCCTTAAAAGAGTCACGTTGGTTTTCCTTCGATTTGCATTGATCTTGTCCATTCACTGCCACGACTCGGGTGAGCGAAGCCATGAGGAGAACCGATGATTACAGCGAGAGAACCGGCGGTTCAGGTCCCCGGAAGAGGAAAGCCGAGGCGGTCGACAGGATCAGCGGCTTGCCCGACTCGGTCCTCCTCCACATACTCTCCTTTCTGCCCACCAAGTGCGCCGTCCGCACATCCTTGATTCTTGCGCCGTTCCGTGGCCTCTGGAGATCTCTGCCCACTCTTGTCTTTCAAAGATTGCGATTCCCATTGCTATCGCCACCGTGCTGGAGGCAGTGGCGATGGCGATGGCGATCGCTTCTCGAATTTCGAAGACCATGTGTTGGCCCTGCATGAGGGCTGCGGAATCGATAGGATCCGAATTGAGTTGGAATTTCATGCGAACCGCTCTGCTAACCCCGTGTATAATAGTGGAGTGGCAAATAGATTGGATAAGTGGATAGGCTTCGCGCTGCAGAAAAAGGTGAAGGCCCTTGACGTTGCCCTTATGGGGTGTGGCTGTCCACTGCAACAACGGCCAACTCTTCATTACAGGATGCCGAGCTCCCTCCTTAATAATAGCCTCATTGAGCTCTGTTTGCAGGTCTGTAATCTCGAATCGCTTGGACGGATTCAGTTGAAGTCGCTTCGAAAGTTATCTATGTTTGATGTTAATTTAAGCGATGAGGTGATGCGCAATCTTGTCTTGGGTGGCCCATCGCTGGAGAAGTTGTCTCTTTAGGATTGCCACGGCCTACAAGTTGTAAAGATAGGCAATCATCCGTCGCTCGAAGAATTGAAGATCTCTAATTGTCGTGGCCTGAAAGAGATTGATCTTGCTTGATCGGGCATCAGATTACTGGCAGTCCACTTTATTTATCCGTTGAGGAAGATAACCTGTCCGAATGTCGTGAAGCTCGAACTGGATGGAAGTTTCAAAGGAGTGGATATCACATGCGGGTGCTCCATAAATGATGGGCGGCCGGCGACAGCCGACGGGGGGCAGCGGCGGCGGGCGGGCGGTGGCGGAATATTTTCCACCCCCGAATAGCCCAATTTTCGAAAAATATTTTCCGGAAGAATATTTTCTGCCAAACGAACGGACCCTAAATGGGCTATTACATCACTTTTGACGTCGCCCCCAACAAGGAATTCGACTCATATTCGCTTGTGAGATTTGCAAGGAGGGTTCGCAGTCTCCCAAGAATCTCTCCCCGTGCCGTGGTACACTTCGATTGAGTACGTGGATATGGTCCCCTCGAGTATGGGAGTACTGCTTCTTTACCTATCTGTAGATAATTATACTGGCAAGTCATGTCTCTATCCTCAGTTTCCATTTTCTCTTAGCTGGCATCCTGTCTTACATTTCATCAATAGATATGAAGTTGTTTATCATTTTGGTTGGCTTTGTTTTTAATCCAAGCCACTATCAAGCCACTATCCAATATACCACTGTGACCTTCTCCAAGGTTTGAAGAAGATGATGCAGGGGCGCTCTGCTAAAGTAATTAATATATGCGTAGGCCATCCCTCTTTGCCCAGAGGACATACTTCAGTATGGTTTTTGCATTTTCACGTTGCCCACGTCTCCCATTTTTGGTTTGAGCATACTTCCAGAGTGGACGATTTCTATTCGACTGAAGACTGTTGAATTGACCCAGTGCGCTGACATTGTTGCAGAGTGATCAAACCTCTTTGGTCCATCATTCTTTTTCCTTCTTTTGAACTTCGACAGATGAAAGAGAAATATTACTGAGTTGAAAAATTATTGGTGTGGTTCTGCGCTTATGACACATGTATATACTCGATGATGATAAATGAATCTCGACACTCGAGGATTTAGATTCGATAGATAATCTGATAAAGACAATACACGCACGTCATTGGCCAATGCCCGGAATCGCAACAGTCCCTTGAACAATCAATACCTGGAATTGCAAGTGTCACTTGAACAAATCAAGTGAAAAACATGGTGGGCATAATCACTGAACTACCTAAAAAAGTGGTTTTTATTTTATTTTTCAATTTTTTTTTGGCTTTCTTGGCAATGGGGTTGGCAAGTTGCCGAGTATAGAAGGTATTTTTATCTAACAGTTCGTAAATTTAATGTCCTAGGAAGAAAGATAGATATGTTATAATAATAAAAAAATTGTTGCAGATGAGACAAGTTGGTAAGTTAGAAAAAAAAGCCAGCTTGTCTAACGTTTAGCTGGCGTGTAATTAATGTTTAGCTGATAAAGTTGTAATTAATGTTTAGACTCCAACAGCTTGTCTAACGTTTAGCTGTTGGACAAGTTGGTAAGTTAGATGAGTTGTAACTAATGTTTAGACTCCAACAGCTTGTCTAACGTTTAGCTGTTGGGGAGTGTAATTAATGTTTTTGGCTATTTTACTGTTAAGATATCTAAACATCTTATCGGCTTTGGGAAGGAACTATGGTGAAAAGATGGAGGGAGAAACTTTTAACAACATTTTGAGCCTACAGAAATAGTGTTACTTGAAATTATCTATAACAGTCCGCTTCCGACCCCTATTTTGAGATCCAATTGGGTGAATTTACAGGCTTAATTAGTGGCTCGTTGACCCCAGGAGTTTCTCTGACTAAACTATAAGATTTAATTAGGGTGATCTCGGACTTTTGAAATTCACGTTTTGGCTCCCCGAGAATTGGTTATTTGCATTTTGGCCCACAATGAGTGAATTTTGGGCCGAGGGGCAATTTTGGGAAATTTTGGGAAAAAGCTGGCTTTGGTCAACGTTGATTGTTAATCGGTCCATGAGCCGGTCATCTCATGTGAAGAACTAGTCAATTTGGATGAAGAACCGATCTGATCCGCGAAAAGACCAGTCCGACCGTCTAGGTGGTGTGAACCGACCGGCCTCCCCTCTCTCTCTACGGCACGTCGTCGAACAGTTGGCGGACGAGTGGGTAGGTTGTACATCTGCCGGCCAATCACCGTCCATCCGCGTGCAACGGCTAATAGCCGACCCTAGGACCTAGTTGGGATACTGGGCAGCAAATGGGAGGCCGTCGTCCATCGCTGGAGTCGCCGGAAACCCACTCAGTAAGCCTCCTCCCCCTGTTTTTCGTCCATGCGAACTCTTCCCTTGTGATCGTGATTCCTCTCAACTCCAGCCTCCATTTTGCGTGATCGTGGTGTCGTTTTGAAGCTCATGACACCAGCTTCAAGGATCAACTAATCTCTACCGTCGAATTTGCTGGTAGCGCCGCCGAAAGACCCTACAAGAAGGCTTTGCAGTGCGGGTTAGCCCCTTTTGCCCTCTATTTTTCCGGGGAATTCTCGAGCTTCGTTGATAGAGTTCGGTTAATCCGTCGACCTAGGGCTGTTATCGTTGCTTCCAATCGACCTCGGGGTATCAAATAACCCTAGAATTAGCTTTTGATTGGCTCGATTTGGCCTGGAATTTCTCGAATTTCGATTGAACCTCGGTTTGCCCAATAAGGGCCGCCGAAGCCCTAGATCGGGTTGTCTCACCATTCCGCCAACACCCAGCTAATCCCACTACTTCTCGTCATTCCTGAGTCTTCCGGCCACGTTCAGCCGTAGTCTAGAGGCCATCCAACCACCTAACGCCGGCAGGAGCCACCATCGACCAGCGGCAAGGCCTTTATTATTTAGGGATTGGAAATTGACTTTTTATTATATTTTTATGCAACAAAATGACTAAATGAAATAACTAAAATTAAGGTGTTAACGTATTTCTCTAAAGATTCTTTATCAGCATAAACAACATCTATACATAGAAAAGATTCACTATAGCCAGTTTTAATCTCCCAGAAGAAAATGTAGATGCTTACTAAAAAATAAGCACTGATGTCCTGGTTTTGAATATAATTGTCCCCTACTTCAAACATCGGACTCTTTGTTTGCTACAACCCTTGTGTGTCAAGAATGGTGCACTCATCGATTGGCCTAAACATACAAAGCGTGGCCACAAAAATCGATAGATTCAAACCCTCCACCACCATATTGCTCACCCAATTGTACTCACATGCCATGACGGATCTCAGAAATCTGCTAACATCGCTATCTCATACTAGTAAGACATTGTCAAGACACGTACAACCAGGCAAATTTAGAATGTGTTTTGAAGAAAATTTCATGCTAAAAGAATTACTTTTCGATCACAGATTGTGCTAGATACTGATCACAGATTGTGCTTCTGGCATATGTATCAAAATGCAAGCATACATCTTAGTCCTTCCTTTGTCGCTTTAAAGCCCCTTGCTTTTTATAGGCTGGTCTCGGGGGTGCTTCACTGACATGCAAAACTCTTCCTTGAAATATTGAATATTTACATGCTTCGAGCTTTGCAAGAAAAGCAAACTATTTCATGAATGAATCAAGCTATTTTTCAGTAGAGGCACGAATCAAGTACTTGGATGCAGAGTCTAGCACAAAAAACTCCACGAAAGCAAACCCCCTCGACCCTTCAATTTTCTTGTCAATTGGACTAAGAACTTCGACCACCTCCCAAAATTGGGTGAAGACATCCTTCAGCTCTTGTCCCCTTCAATGAAGACATGTAAACGAGGTTGTAAATAATAATCTAAAAACTGATTCTAATAGACTTTTTATCCAGATATGTCTAAACAAGTAGTTATGGAATAATTACCTCGTCGCATAAGGTAAATTACGAACAAATAGACGGCATGTTTTAGCAAATCTATCAATCTGACATCTGATTGGTGATGCGATCTGGTCATAAAGAAGAAATAAGCTACTTGTACTAACACAGTATATAGAATGAAGCGTTCATGACAAAAACAACAAATAAGAAAACAAAAGACGAGGTGGGAATCACAAAAAAACCTCACAATCAATTTTCCAACCTAGGAACTCGCCTCTATTGAAGTGCTTAACGGCTTCCTCTGCAGCCTCCTCCATATGAAATCCAACGTATGCAAATCCTCTGCTCTCACCATCAATGCACACACGGGTAGACTTCCAAGAAAATAGAGAGTGCTCGCAATAATAACAAGAGGACAAGGTAAAAAGGATACTTGGTCCGCATGACCCTAACATTAGTGATTCCCCCTGTAACGGAGAAAAGTGCACGCAGGTCTTTGTCCTCCGCCCGCTTGTTCAAGTGTCTAATGCGAATTCTCGACCTGTACATGAATAAACCACATAATCCTCAACACCAAAAGAGTTCCATGAAAGAAAGCATCGTTTAATCCAAATGAAGTTAAACTTATAAGTTTAATCCAAATGAATTTAATCCAAATGAAGTTAAATTTACATCAATATAAGTTTAACTTCATTTGGATTAAACGATGCTTTCTTTCATGGAACTCTTTTGGTGTTGAGGATTATGTGGTTTATTCATGTACAGGTCGAGAATTCGCATTAGACACTTGAACAAGCGGGCAGAGGACAAAGACCTGCGTGCACTTTTCTCCGTTGCAGGGGGAATAACTGATGTTAGGGTCATGCGGACCAAGTATCCTTTTTACCCTGTCCTCTTGTTATTATTGCGAGCACTCTCTATTTTCTTGGAAGTCTACCCGTGTGTGCAGTGATGGTGAGAGCAGAGGATTTGCATACGTTGGATTTCATATGGAGGAGGCTGCAGAGGAAACCGTTAAGCACTTCAATAGAGGCGAGTTCCTAGGTTGGAAAATTGATTGTGAGGTTTTTTTGTGATTCCCACCTCGTCTTTTGTTTTCTTATGTGTTGTTTCTGCCGTGTACACTTAATTTTATATACTGTGTTAGTACAAATAGCTTATTTCTTCTTTATGATCAGATCACATCACCGATCTGATGTCAGACTGATAGATCTGCTAAAACATGCCGTCTATTTGTTCGCAATTTAACTTATGCAACGAGGTAATTATTCCTCGATTACTTGTTTAGACATTTTTGGATAAAAAGTCTATTAGAATCGGTTTTCAGATTATTATTTACAACCTCGTTTACTTGTCTTCATTGAAAGGGACAAGAGTTGAAGGGTGCCTTTAGCCAATTTGAGGAGGTGGCCGAAGTTCTTATTCCTGTTGACAAGAAAACTGGAGGATCGAGGAGGTTTGCTTTAGTGGAGTTTGCTATGCTAGACTCTGCATTTGGGTACTTGCTTCGTGCCTCTACTGAAAAATAGTTTGATTCATTCATGAAATAGTTTGCTTCTCTTGTAGAGCTCGAAGCTTGAACTATTCAATTTTTCAAGGAAGAGTTCTGCATGTCAGTACAGCAGAGGAAGCACCCTCTAGACCAGCCTATAAAAAGCAGGGTTCTTGAAAGCGACAGAGGAAGCATTGGCCCGAGACATGGGGCCCAACGCGGTCCCAGGGATCCAATCCATGGGCTTGGACCACATTGGTCTCGAGGCTTCGAATGCTAGACTTGGTTGGGCTTAGGGCCGGCCCGACACTGTATGATGGGTCATGAGCTGGACTTAGCTTGGGCCCAACTTCTCCTTCCTCTCGACGTCGCCAGCTCGGCCCTAATTGACCAGCTAGAGGCCCGAGATCCACGTGAAGAGAAGTTGTCCCGGAGCCAACTAGCTCAGTCTTCCACTACTTCATGCGACACCACCGACTGGGGGCGCCGTTATCTAAACTCGACTCTGCGGTTCACACGTCGGCCTTGTGAGCCACGGATGAGTCGAAAACACCAGAAAAGAAACCTACAGAACTAAGAAAGCAAATGCCTAACTCTGACTTTAGACCAGGCATTTAGCAAGCAAATGGTGTGCGTGAGTGAAACAAAAAGCTCCAAGTGTTGAACAGGGCTGGATTTTCACCATAATACACAGCAGACAAGTAAGGAGTACGTATAACCAGAGAGGCCACGAAAGAGGAGCGGAACTCGCTCTAACTGGCAAGTATTATCTCGGTCAGAGAAAGAGAGAAATAGGGGACGAAGTCCCCGGAAACGGTAAGGATTCGACGCTTCCCTATACGGTCCAGGGTTTAAGCCATTATGGACGCGCCCAAAAGATTTGAGCCAAGTATGTGTCAGCTCGCGCGAAACTCGTGGCTGTGATCCTCGGGAAAAAGAAAAAGAAAAGGAAAAGAGAACAACGGCTTACCCGAGAACAGCAAGAACTCGGCAAGGCCGTGGACGAGATGCTGTGGGTGAGATCTCGGTCAGGCCGGCGTCTCCGAAGACCTCGCAAGCGAGCGAACCCCTTTTTTCTTTTCCCCTCTTCCCTTCTCTCTATGTCCCTTTTCTCTTCTTCTTTTTCTTTTTTTTTTGTTCGGCCCCCTGCTCCCTCTCTTCTCTCGTTCCTCCTCAATTCCTTTTCTGTCTCGTCCTCTGTCGCGACCTACCCGAGACCTTTCCCCTAAACTAAGGAGTGGAACGGTTCTAAGGTAAATTTAGAGGTATTCGCTCTCGATTTCTTAATCTCAAGCTCAGACCCTCCTAAGCCCATACATCGCGTGACGTTTAGGCATTTTAATTTTAAAAATTATTTAACAACCTAAAATATTTCTATGGTCGGCTAGAAACCGCGGGAGTGTCGTTTCGATTCCTACGAAACCAGAGATTCTATGGTAAGGGGACTTGGTTACGCCAACATTTCTATTAACGCCCTTTCGATACCTAACTAGTAGATTGTCTAATTTAAAATGGCCATACGTTCTTTCTTATCTTTTAAACCCTAAAAGGTCCTCCAAATCCACTAAGTTTTCATCCAATTGTTTTTACGAAATCATTTCATACAAGCTTAAACTAAGGCTAACCTAATCTATAAAAGAATTTAACACGCAGTTAATGGAAAGACAACGCGAGAAATAAGCAATCAACGAAATGCGATACGGTAAATAAACACTCAAATAATTGAAAGCATTTATCTGATGACGGAAAAATAAAACCCGCAACTCGTCGGGTATTTAAAAATATATAGCCTTCTTATAATTCTCGAGACATGATCTCTCGGAAGCTGATTACTTAAAAATAAGTGTAGACTTAATTCTAGTAAGTTGTTATAGATGAAATCTATATTTTATACTAATTAATCATTCATTAATAAAAATGATGCTAAGTCTAAATATATTTTATTAGACTAAGCTTATATGAATCCGTCATTCATCTAAGCTAGCATACTCCTAGTACACGAAGGATAGATCCTTACAAAAATAAGACCGGAAGGAACATTGGTCTACACCATCCAACTTAAGTATGTTTTAAATACAATTGTCTCTATCATGTAAAGACCATATTAGAATAAATCCAAGTAATCTAACATTATGATTCAATTCAGAATAAACGTCAAATTATGACGAGCCTAGTCATATATCTAAATATCGACATACAAAACTAAATAGACATGCAATTAAATCTAGGAACGAAAATACACCATGATCTAACGATTCTAATTAGTTTTTCTAAAAAAATAATGTTGCTTGGTTAACAAAGGCTAATTCTAAAGTAAGAAATTGAAATTTTAAGCAACATTGGCTTTTTTAAACCAAACTTCAAATTTGAGATTTTTTTTTTTATAAAAAAAATAAAAAAATAATAATTTTTTTATAATTTTTATTAATTTTTAATTCGAAAAAGCACCTCGGATCGGGTCGACTAGGTCCGAATTGATTACCCGGACCCTAATGGTCCGGGTTGGGTCTTCGAATTGGGCCAACCTTGTGGCCCAACTCAAATTTTTAAAAAGGTTTTAAGCCAAATCACAAAAAAAGCCCAAACTCATTGGCCCAAAATAAAAACGAATTTTTATATAAAAACCAGCCCATAACCTATCAATCCTCTAGCCCACCAAATCACATCAGCCCATAATCTACCCAGCCCGACTCAGACTTCCAATTTCAATTTCAATTTTTTATTTTTATTTCCTTTTTCCTTGCACTTCATCTTCCTCCCGACGCCATCAACGAAGCTCCGTTGGCAAGAAGACCTCCAAACATGAAAACTACTCATGCCCAGTCGTACGGAACACACATTTTAGGACAAAAATCAACTTACATGGCGGCCTCTAACCGCGGGCAACGCCAACGTGCGGATGTTTTTCCGGTTGACTCGAGCAGGGGGGGTTATGCCATAAAATCACAAGGAAGTAGATATGAGTTGCCACTCGGGTAGAGAGGGAATGCAGACATGGGAAGACCGCGGACGAGCGTGGAAAATGGGGATCTTGGACAACCAGTCTTCCTCTTCTCCCTACTTCGTTTTTTCTTCGCTCTCTTTTGCTTTGCTTCTTCTGCTTCGCTTTTTTCTCCGCTTCACTCTCTTCTTCCCTCAACCAACGCCCCTCCCCAGAAATCCCAGAAATCTCTCTCTTTTCTCCTCTCTTTGCCCACTTCTTTTTTCTTTTGGCCGATCCCCCTTGAAGGCTTTTCCTTCCCTTCTTTTTTTCTTCGCTCTCTTTTGCTTTGCTCCTTCTGCTTCGCTTTTTTTTTTTTTCGGCTTCTCTCTCTTCTTCTTTCTATTTTTTTGGACAACCAGTCTTCCTCTTCTCCCTATTTCGTTTTTTCTTAGCTCTCTCTTTTGCTTTGCTTCTTCTGCTTCGCTTTTTTCTCCGCTTCACTCTCTTCTTCCCTCAACCAACGCCCCTCCCCAGAAATCCCAGAAATCACACTCTTCTTCCCTCCGCCTTTTTCCCCTTTCTCTGCAACACGCTATAGGCGTGTCAGTCAAAAGGCAGATCCGCCTTCTGCCTTCGCTGACCAGCCCGGTCAAAAGGAGAACGGAAGATCCGTTTCCATCTAGGGCTATCCGATCTGACTTCCGATCGGACGGCCCTTGTTTTTCCCAAAAAAAAAACAAAAAGCCCCTATTAATGGAAAGAGGAAGAGTCGTGCGTGGGCCAAAAGGGAAGAAGAAGCTGGATGGGCCAGAGAAGGAGAGAGGTGCTGAAAATAGGATAAATGGGCTAAAAGGAGTGGAGGTGGGCTAAAAAAGGAGGGGGGTGTTCGGGCGGGCCTTGCCCCGCGAATGCATGCCTGGGCCGGGCTAATCAAACCCGATGGACATCTACTTCATTTATTTTTCTTTTATCTTTTTACCTTTCATTTATTTATCTTTTCTTTTTAAAAAAATTAAAATAGACTAGAAAAACTTTTAATTTCTAATTAACGACAATTTTACCAAAAAATAAGCCAAAAATGAATTACTAGCTTGGCAAAAATTATGTGTCAACAATCACCACTTGATTGGTCAACTTTCTTATGCAATTTCTCGACCTATACATGAATAAATCACAGAATCATTGGTTCCTTCTTTCTGCATTGTCGGGACCTACCTAACCGAGAAGGGGGGGATTAGGAATAGGTTTAGAGATATTTGCTCTTGATTCCTCAATCTCAAGCTTGAATTCTCCCAAATCCATACTTCACGTGACATTTAGGCGACTATTCATTTTAAAAACTCTTTAATGATCTAAAACATTTCTAAGAGTCGCTACTAAAACCAAATGAAAGCATGGGAGAGATGCTTCACTTTCTATGCAACCAGAGATTTTTAAGGTACGGGGGCTTTGTTACATTAACTATCTAGTTAATGCCCTTTCGGTACCTAAGGTTGATCATGTTGTTAGCTAAAGTGTTCTTACGCAGTCTTATATTCAACTAAAGACTAGTCAACTAATTGAATATGTGTTATTATAGTCAAATCCTTACCATGCTAAAAGAAAATCAACAATCAATGAAATAAAATGCGCATTCAAGTGTAATTGAAATAAGTGCGCAATCAACAATCCTAATATTATCTCTAAAAGAAAAGTCAATCGAAACACCCCCTAAGGTAAAGCCCTAAGGGCTTATTCGGTTGATTTTTGAATTTTTTGAATTTTTTTTTATTAATTTTCAATTTTCCTAATTTTTATTATTTATTATTATTTCTTTCTGATTTTTTATTTTCTATTTTTAATGATTTTCTATTAATTTCTGACTTTATATTAATTTTATAATTTTTATTTATTTTCTGTTTTTTTATTGATTTTCTATATTTATTATTTATTGTTGATTTTCTAATTTTTTATTGATTTTATTAAAAGCGGATTCGGACCGGGTCGGAAAAATTCGATCGGGTCGGCTGACCTGGACCCTAATGGTTCGGGTTGGGATACTCGAATTCGGCCGGATTTACGGCCCAACTCGACTAAAAGAGGTCTGGACCAAATTCTAAAAAGTTGGCCCAAAATAAAATAGGCCCAAAATAAAAACGAATTTCTAAAGAAAAAGAAAAAGCCCAAAAGCTATTAACCTTCTAGCTCACAACATCTATTCAGCCCAAACGTCAAACTCTGGCCCGATCTAAATGCACGAAGGGCTATAATCCAGGCCAGGTCCACGTGCCACCAAATCCCCACGTGATCATCTCCTTCTTTGCGAGAACTTACACACGCCTGCGTCTACTCCATCGCCATGACCGAGAGCTTCAATGAACTATTTTCACATTGGAGCACGATTTTAACCGTTACGTGATAAACCTAAACTCCCGCACATGATTAAAGGTCCAGAAATAGACTAAAATTAACATTTTAACATTCGGATTCGGTTCTGGCATTTTATCAAACACTTGAGGTGCAGTATCAATCAACAAACTCAAATGTTAAAATAGACCTAGATCTAAATCTACGGTTCGCTATGGATGATTAATCAGGTTTTACAAACTAAAATCAGCATCGTGGAACACATAGAAGTCAAACAACACAACATCCTATGCTAAATCAGCGAACACAGAGTAACATCAAACACATATTCGGTGGAGCATGAATCGCAAAGCGCATAACTAAGAAGACCTACCAGGACGACGTGCTTGAATAAACGACGGATGAACCTCTCGATGGAATCGCACAGCTTTTCTTCCTCTTCTCGAATGATTCTTCTCTTCGATCTTCAATGCCGCCCAAAGCAAGACTAGCCAGATGAGCTCCAGAGAAAGAGAGAACTGGAGAGGATTTTTGCCGAGAGAGAGAGTTTTGTTCCGTTTTTTTTTTCGTAACAGAATGATTCCCCCCTCCCCACAAGACGTCTCTCTCTCCCCTTTTTGTACCTTCTGCCGAGCCTTCCGCTTTCTGCTCATGAGCATTCGAACCAAGAAAAAGGTCGGGCTGCGAAGATGGGTTCTGATCCATGGGCCAGCGAAAATGGGTCTTCAATTTGTGGGCTCGCGAAAAGGGGTTGAGCCGAAAGGAAAACAGACAATGGGCTTCGGGAATGGCCCATTCGTGGATAGCGCATGTGCGGCGTGAAGCAAAACCCGATTAATCGAGTTCGGCAATTGGGCTTTTATTGCAATTTTTTTTTTAAAACTTCTAATTTCTAATTAACACTAATTTTTTCAAAAAATAAACTAAAAAAAATTATCTAATGAACAGGTAAAAATTAGGTGTCAACATGCATCAACACCAAAAGAGTTATGTGAATACAACATTTTCATGGTAAAGAAATCACCATTTAATCCAAATCCAAACCAAGTTTTCTAGACAAAGTTTTAGAAAGGAACGTCAAACTTATATTGCCATAAGTAGTGGAGCTAAATTTCAATTCTTTAAAAGATTTATGATTGAATTGATAAATCATCAAAAAGTTGAGGACTAAATTGACAAAATTAATATGTTTAAAAGTGAATTGGCCGTTGTATAATATGTTTAGGACTATTTGTACAATTTTTTTTCATAATATGCTTATAAAATGGATAAATTCATTAATTGGTAATCTAGGAAAAATAAGATTGATATGAGCAATATATTCTAGAGATATTATTTCAAAGTAACTGATCATGTTTCAGATCACGATCTATTGATATGAGTAATATATTCTAAATATACAATTTTAAAATAACTGATCATGTTTTAGATCATGATCCATTAGAAAAAAATCACGGTTTTAAGACAAAATCATAACCACCCTTGCCCCAATTTTTTTCTACACAATTTTTTTGTAACTTTTTCCAGTTAATTGTTGTCCAGTTCTTACAACAATGTATACAAACAATCGATTAATGGAAACTCTTCTTCCCAATGAAATTTCTATCTTCAAATGTAAGTATCACGTGACCAGCTAGAACAATGTCACCTTATGAGTATTTGTAATCTTGTTTGATGTGATCTTCAAAGTGCATTGAAAAGAATGAACAAATTGAATCAGCCTCCAGAAGCGAACGAAGAAGGCGAACCTCACAACATCAACGAATATATGTCCACAAACCGGGACGAACCGCTTCCTCCGAGACGAGATTGCTTCGTGACCACATACTTTTCGCACGTCGTTACATGTTCTCACTTCTATCTCCTGTTAAGTTCACTACCGTATGTAACTTCTTGACACAAGCTGAGCATAGAGGAGCTCGTTCCAGGTATCCGGCACGCCCGGCAGGCACCAATGGCTGCAGTCCTGGGGAGCGGAAGGAGGAGTACCGGGCTCCCGGTGGCTCGACGGATGGCCGTCTTTCCGAAGCTCCGTCATGTGCGTGATGTTCAAGAAGTGGACGCTGCTGTCGTTTCTCTCTTTGATTGCCTCATAGATGAGCGCGTTGTACAAGGGCTCTGAACGTGGACTTGTGGAGTCGGACTGTGGTTCTTTGCTGCTGTTGCATTGCCCTCCTTTATCCCACGAGCCATGACTGCAACTCAACACAGATCCTCAAATGTCAGATGATAATAAAATTAGACAGACACCCCTTTATGTTAATTAGATAAAGATTTAAATGTTCTACTCAATCAATTGTTAATGTTCCTAAGATGACATTTTGAACATCTGTTTGTATAGCTCATTAAGGTTGATTCCATTTGATATAATAGTCAATACGTCTAAATTCAATCAATAAGAATTTCATGTGAAGTTTTTTGCTTTAAAGGATTGATATAGAACGCTTCTAATTACTAATAAAGGATTGATATAGTACATCTATTATGTACTGTTTGTGTAATATAAACATGTAGCTTCTATACATTAAATATCTTTATATGGCCATATTATCGAAATAAAAATATCTAGTAAGTCGATTTTCAAATCCTTCTTCAGCTTGTATAGGCGGTTTTCTTCATGCGATCTCAGAATACTAACCTGTAATGCACTGGGGAGTAGCTTCGGAAGAACACGTGACTTGTCTCAAGGTCGAAATTCCGCTTTGCCCAGAGCTTCCATGTCTGAAGAGACCTCCTAAATGCTTCAGTCGAATCCATAGCCATATGGACCGCTCCTTCTTCCTCAAAGTAGAATCCCCTGAAAAAGCAGACATCCAAAACGTCCTTTGATGAATTGAATCTTATCGAAGGACCAAATTATAATTCAATATAGAGAACAGGAAATCCGATCTATCTACGTTTCATACATCTTTGAAATTTTGTCTTGGTTCCACCAATGCCCGGCATTGAACACGATGACGTTCGCGCCGACCCACATCCTCGAGAACTGATGCAACTCATCCACCCGGATCGTGCTCCGGACTTGGGGCGGGGAGTTCGGGGGGGCTCTGGCCGTCGTGACCAGGAACGGCGCCCGGTAATACTCGACGGTGAGGTTGTACTTGCTGAACCGGATTGAGAGGTAGCCCTTGTGTTTGGTTATGGGGTTCCCGTTGGCTTCGAAGATGGCAGACCGGTCGGAGACGGCTTGCGAAAGCATGCACACTAAGGACTCCCACTGGTTTCTTCCCAAGGAGTCACCGGCGAACACTATTCTTCCGTTTCGGCTACTTTCCAAGAGCTTGCTTGCATTAAATCTGCGACGATAGAAGAATGGACAGAAAAAAATAAGCAAACTTAAGTGAGATCGGCCTTAAGAGTATTTGAATGCCGCAAAATCAAATGAGGCTTGTCATCTTAGACAAATTAATGGACATAGGACAAGTTGTGCTAGTTAAATGAACGGCTAATAACTCTTACTCAAACTATTATTTTGTGCTAGCCTCCCAGTCATATCTAGGGATGAGTAAAATAGACCGACTAAAGCAGAATCGCCTGTACTAAACTGAATTGACTAGTTCAATCTGATTTTTGATGCTCAAAAGTGAAATCCATTTTTAGGTGGTTCAATTCTCAGTTCCAAGGGGGCAATCGGACTAAATCAGACCATCCCGACCAATTATCATTTGTTTATTTTTTTAAGCAACTAATTTTCTTTTTGCTTTATTGAAGAATCTTTATTTACTTAATGATTGAACATAGTAGAAAATATAGGTATTGGACTCCGGAGTAGTCAACCCCTATTGCATGCAGTTGTTAAAGAAGCTACAAACTGGGGGTGTTGACAGGTTGGGATTCGGACATACTAATTCCATCCACAACTCACACAATCTCAAGAACAAATGGCCAAACGTCAAACGAGTCTTTGACTGGTTCCATCGGCGCCCCACCGTAGCTAGCAGAGACCCAAATCGCCTGACGTACAACCCCATGTTGGGATTTTATAAAAAAAAAAATATTTCAAAAAAATAATTTTATTTTTATTTATTTTTAATTAGACAGCTGTGATAAGGCATATGTCACATCTGACATACCTTAGGTGATCATTTCCAGCTAGCAGTGCTTCCCATGTTCCTTGCTTCCTTCGAGGTCTAAATCCAAATAATCAGTTCCGATAGTGCCTAGGAATTGGATCGGATTGATCAGTCGATTTGATCTGGTTCCAAGAACCTCGGGTCAGGTTTTCAATTCTAGAAATTAGGAATCGATCCCTCTAGTCCGATTCTACATACTCTTGATCTAGTCTCGTTTAGTCTCTTTCTAAGGAACCATCTAGTATAATAAATGGGTTTATAGTCTTTTATGAGATCAAAAGTTTGAAAAATCGAATCTTTAGACAGCTTTTGTGCCCTAGGCTTTTGTTACATTCCATGCAGAGATTTCTTAAATTCTTTTGGCACACAAGTGAAGGAAGTTCCGTAACAGGGTTATTTCTTTTGTATCTCCCGACACCTTCATGGTGATTACGAAACTGATAGGTGTCCAAAGGACCAGCGCTCCCTAATCTCTTCATCGGCGTGATCGCTCTTGCCAGCCTCTTCTATAGATCTTTGTCTTCCAAAGATCAACCCGCTGGCATGCCAATCAGGGCAGAAATTTAAAACTAAAACTCTCGAAGTTTTGACTGACTAAAAGAGGGCAACTAAAGAAACCTTTTTTTTTTTTTTGGGTAAATAACTAAAGAAACCTTTTTCAACGCCTAAAACCAAGGTCTTGTGTGTTCAAACTAGGAAACAGTCAAAGTAGAGGATCGTGTAGGATACTTTAGATATGCTATATGTTAAGCTAATAAGACGTCAAATGAAGGAAAAAAAGATATGTAATATCGCTCAAAATCCTTGAGCATTATCCGTCGTTCAATAAGAATAGAGGAAGTAAAGTAAGAAATAGATAATGCTCAGTTTTCTTGCCTTACTTATCTATTATGTTTCTGTATTGGTAGTTGAACATATAATAAAGGGGTAAGAATGCATGCGGTGCGGTATGCTCTCATCGACAATTAGATTTGCCATAAAGAATCGTTGCAAAATCAAACTGCGTACCTGGGAAGATCGCAGCCATAGGGTTGCCAGCGCCACTTGAGATAATCGTCGTCTTCCCGACCGTTCTCGCGGCACCGAAACCCCACGTCGAGAAACGGGCAACTTTCGTTGTAATACCTAAAACCGTTGCCGTCGTCCCTGACCCACTTTCCTCTCCAATAATCACACCCTCCTGTCGCCGCGACCCGCTCGGTGTTGGTCGGAGGGAAGAGGCCGAGACGAAGAAGCGACGACGGGTGCAACTCGAAGCGGCTGGAGTGGTTGAGCACGATGTAGGAAGAGATGAGGAGGAGGAGGAGGAACAACAGCGCGTTTTTGAGGTCTCTGTCAACCTTGTTGGGGAAGGACTGAAGGTGAAGATCCATAAAAGGGATGATCTCCACAGAACGGAAAACTATGGCAACGCCTTGGATATGTCACTCCAGTAGAGAGAGAGAGAGAGAGAGAGAGAGAGAGAGAGAGAGAGAGAGAGAGAGAGAGAGAGAGAGAGAGAGAGAGAGAGAGAGAGAGAGAGAGAACTTGAATGGTTCAGCTTGCCGGCGAAGCAATGATCCCTTGGTTTTATGATAAATTACCATTCTCGTTATGGAGGTCTTCCTTATTATATGAGGAGATGGACTCCGTCGCGCATGTCTTGACGACATGAGGGCACGTCATTGCCGATTTCTTCTCTCCTGATAGATTCCGCCGGTTTGATGCCAAAAAGGGTGGTAATAACAAGGAGAAAAGTGTTGCATGTTTCTCCTCTCCTATGAATTCCACCCATTTAATAACACAAAAGATTTCGTGACATCATTATTAGTCGCTCTAAAAATGTTAAGCTTTTAAATGAATGCTTAATTGGATATTTAGATAGTCTAATAATTTTTTCGAGAATGAATATTATGATATAATATGTTATTTACTAAGATAAAAATATCTTGTTACCCCGTATGGGATCTATCATGTAACGGTGATTAAGGAATAGATGTTTGTGCGGATGAGATGAATAGAATAGACATGGCTCTTCATATTGTCGAAGGTAAATAATTTTACCCTAGCTTTGGCTCGTGTTTGACCCGGTTCGTGAGGTTTGTACCTTAATAAAATAAAAACAAAGTGTGAATATGCCGATCTATTTATATGAGTTCTAACAATAATGACTAGCAATGCCAAGTACAATTATGCCAAAATTACCCAAAGTCAAGTGTACTTGATTTGGTATATTGGATAGTATGGTTCACTCTAAATTGGTGTTTTAAAGGAATTGAAACATGAGATAGTGAATTTATGTATTGATGGCTAAACGAACTCATTCATGTACGTATTTGATACCATTTATTAATATCGTTTAGTATTTCGATGTTGATATACTTTCTAAAAATATTTAAAGCGTTGCTCAAAATGATTGGTAAACAAAGACAGAATTCCTAAAGAAACCTCTATGTCTGTACCTATATATATATATAGATTACATTGACCAATTGATTGAATGATAAGCGTATTCATCCTCCTCGGTTAACATTTCAATTCGAATTATCACACTTGCACATTCTCTTTGAACCTCTCTCAAAAGCACAAATATATGTTTCTCCGAAACTTATCCCGTGTGGATAGGATGGGAAGACTGCCACATTCGATAAGGATTAGTCATGTATTATCCGGACACTCGATTGATATGAAAAAATAAACATTGACTAACAAAAGAACAAAAAGAAACTCCACCAGGATTGATGATGCCCCTCCACTCTCTTTTGTCCCCAGAGGATAATTTGAATACCATTGATTGACGGATGGTTAGTTAATTCGCTTTTTCCCTACTGGCGATTTCGTCGAATATTAAAGGAAAAGGACAAGCAATCTTAGTGATAATCATCTGGCCTCATGCGAGTACACCTAAAGTTTCAATTGTGTACTACTTCTGCTTGTAAATTCCTAAGTTTTTCATTGAAATTGTTTATGGATTTTGTCCTATTCCTCTGAAAGAGTTTGGACTACTATTGTCGTAATCCGCTTTTTGGAAGATAAACTTATAAGTTTCGTCTATGAACTTACGCAATTTTAAAAACCATCCTTGTCCAACTTCCAATAAAAGCCAATTTCTGATAATCACCGCTGATCTTCCATAGCTTCAACTAAATGAAATCATCCATCATTTCTCTGCAAAAATGCAGAAAATGTGGAGTGATGAATTTTCAATCTAAGAGAGTGAATGTTGATGAGAAAAATAGTTAGCATAACCAAAATATAAGTACTTATAGATCCATCACGAGTCTTTGAAGAAGATGATCCAGGCACTCGCATCCAATTGGCACATCCTTCCTGAATTGCTTGTGGATTGCAGCCATTTGACTTTGAAACTTGCTCCCATATTCCTTTTGGAACTTGCTCACATAGATGGCGCACTTCCTCTCTAGAGTTGCAGTTTTTCCTGCGGCCTTGTCCTCTTGATGGTTGTTATCCTAGCTCGAGATGCAGATGTTTTTTGACTCATATCGAGACCACGAGTGTGGCTAGCTCTTGATCATATACAATCGCCAATTTATGTGCTTAAAGTAGATGTGCATCCTCTATCTCCTCCTTGTAAGCATCTGCTAAGACAGTGAGTTGATTCTGGCGTATCCAAAATGGTCTTGACGTATCCATTCCCCAGTAATTGGGTCCCTCTATTATCTATAACAAAATAAACAGATCATTTGTAACATATCGGCAACATCCTTCATGTACAAAAGTAAATCATCGAAGAACATAGACATATCAAATGATTTCACTGTTGTGCTGCGGATCTCCTGCTTTGAATGCTTTTCTGCATTCTTCTTGCTGAGAGCCTGCATTATTCCAGCATGAAAGAAAGATTAAATTAGGAAGAACAAACATGTGATTTATGCCCACGGTTGTCTCCTTATATCATAATAAAGTACACCAAGATATATCATGATAGATCTGTTCTCAACTTGAACTCCTCCATACTCCATAAATTTTCAGTAAGCCAGACTCTCAGATATTAGTAACTGGGAGACCCTCGTTACACTTGCGTCTATGTTACTGTCTTTGCAACTGTTTTAGCACGAATCTGCGATTTTTTTTCATAGGGATTCCAGTAGTATCAGGAACAAAGGGAAAAATGCATACATCAGGAAGAAAACAAATAACTGCATCTAATCACTCAATACATCAGTGCAAATCACAGTACCTATCTCTAGAATGACCTGTTATATCTTGCAACATTAAGAAGAGAGGTTTTTACCTAATCTAGAAAGGAAAAGAGACCCGAAAAAAGAAATTTTACAGCCTTCAGGATAATTTGGCTCCTTTTACTTCAGCATCCTCGATTTCTTCTCTCATCTCATCAGCATCATTGTCGATACACCGTTCACTTCCTCAGGATAACTCAACTCGACAAAACTTTTCCGGAGGCAATCCGCGGCAGTGACCTAACCGGGAGGACTTATCTTGATTAATCTCCATTGGAGGTGTCAATTCAAAGAAGATGATCCTTATTCCTAGAAGACCTAGTGCATATGTCCATTGGGGGATAAGTTAAAGAAGAGAGAAGACCAGCTGCCTTTCTAAGATTGGGAAAAAAATTAGGAGAGAGAAGTGGGAAAACATTATAGGTAAAATGAAAAATGGAAGTGAGAAACTAGGCTGGAAACTTCAGTTTGCTTTAACCCAATTAGTACATTTCATTCGCATTATTAATTGAATTAATAGAAGGCGATTTCATAAATCCTTGGAATAAGCCCTTAATTAATTTCCCCTCTTCTATTGTTACTTTCTTCGGAGACGTTTATGAAGACAATAAATTTGCACTAATTTTCTCTTTTGAGAGTGAATATATACTATATAGGTTCCCGAGAAGCTTGTATTTATACAGTTCCACTTGTTTTGCAAAAAATGTATGATTTAAAAAATATATTCTTAAAAATTGATCATTTGATTAATTCATTAATGAAGAGTACTTCCGTTATGGATAATAACTTATATTTAGATACTTTCATGAACAAAGAAAATATCTTCTATTTATTCATTTTTGTAATTGATACGAGTAATTATTTTTAAGAAAATATTTTTTTAATTGTTCATTTTTCCGAAAACAAACGGACACTAAAGATCGGTTCTGTTTTGGTAAGATTTAAAGATTATGTTAACAATGTTTCAAGCAAACTTCTAGATGAATATTTTAATAGATAATATTCTCAGTCTCAAAAGGTACTAATTGTAGCATATTAAAAAGAAAAGTCCATTTATTTACCATTTCATCTAGGCTTTTTAACAAGATAGTTTCACAAAATCTATATTATAATTTTTCATATTAAGATTGTATAAGGTGAACGAAAATAATATCAACACGTCGAAATTAGATATGAATTAAACCTCTCCAAAAAGTCCATGATAGAAAAAAGTTTCCACCCATGTTAGAAATGTGCAAACTATCACCAACGTATGTGTCTATCCTTTCTCTTATAATACTCGCACGAAAAAAAGAGAGAGTCGATTAGCACATAATCTATCGGAATTATGAACAAATGTATTTGTGACAAATTTAAATTCTCTTTTCTCGGAAACTTCAAAATATAATCAATGCATTCTTTTTGTAATTGATAAAATTAATATATTTTCTTCTTTGCAGATATCCATGTAGTTTCATCGTCACACGTGAAGTGTGGTCAACTCTAGTTGAGACGAATCTTGATGTGTACTACGCATGGATATATCCCCTAATCATGAGATGGTCAAGGGACCGACCTTGACTTGAAAGAAGGACAGCCGTCAGATTCAAATCGAATGGATGTTCTTCTTTCAAAAAAATAAAATAAAATCCACTCATTATTTAATGCGGGCCATCGATATGAAATCGAATGGCTCCCAAAACCTTTGGATCTAGTCACCCTGACCTTTGGTCAGAAGATTCAGATTCGTACTACGCGAGCAAGCTGGGGTCCCACTTCGCTTGGAATAGGATATCCTGACATAAAATCAAGATGACATTATTGGATGGTGGGAATAAAATGAAATTTTAATAATTTTTTGTTTTTTTTTTTAATTTTGTAAAATCCCAGCCTGGGACATATCCGGATCCGGCTTGTAATGCTGAGATCCGTGCGAAACTTATTTTAAGAAGTGACCGGCGGCAACAACACTCTCTGAGAACATGGAGAGTTAGCAATGCGCGGGTCTCTCTCTTGTCCGCTCGGAAGGTGCAATTCCTCCGGTTATAGAACGACATCCTTTTCAATCTCTCACCTACTTGTCTCCTCCGAGAAAGAGGGGACAAAGCAAACCGACTCACTCGCAAGCATCTTTGCTAAATCCAAGACGTCAACCTCAATCTACCCCTCTATTTCATCGCCCATGTCGCTTTGACCCTCTTGAACTTCGAATCGCGTTGGGTTTCAGAGTCATTCTTCCAAATGGGACTCGCCCGCTTGCTGCTGTTATCGCTCTCCCTCTTCCACGTCTGTGGGTCGTGTGCTGTGGCGCTCAATTCCGAGCCCGGGCTCAAGTATTTGACCCGAGACTTGCTCGAATCGGCCAAGGACCCGGAGTTCTTCCAGTGGATGCGGGACATTCGGAGGAGGATCCACGAGTATCCGGAGCTCGGGTTCGAAGAGCACCAGACGAGCCAACTCATTAGGGACGAGCTCGATTCGCTCGGGATCAAGTACAAGTGGCCTGTCGCCAAGACAGGCGTCGTCGCTTTCATGGGGTCCGGAGAGAAGCCCGTGTTCGCTCTTAGAGCCGACATGGATGCTCTACCATTGCAGGTGATCGATCTTTAATGACATAGCCGAGTCAAGTCTACGAAGCACTGGGAAGTGGGGATTTCATGTCACATTGTTCCGAAGCCCAAGAAGCTTCTGTCAGTGTCATGGATTCTGGGTTATGTTCTTCGTATATATAGAGAACGAGATGTAAGTGTTTGGTCTTTAATAGAACGAGTGAATGCAAGTCAACTGAGGGCAAGTGCTTGAGTAAACGTAATTAATCGATGATGTCTGGTAATAGAAACAGGGCCATTGGTTTCGGGCTTATACATGTGGCTAATGCGATTGATTTATCTGTAAGAATCACGAGTAAGCCTAGAGCAGATGCGGGTCTTTGGCGACATTTAGTTATTTGAAGGAGGGTGTTTTGAAATTTCACGTGAGCCATGAGTAAATGCAGAAAGGTTCTTGTTTCGACTCCTTGCGGTCGCTATAATACACATTGATGATCACATGCAGGAACTAGTGGAGTGGGAGCACAAAAGCAAGGTTGATGGGAAAATGCACGCCTGCGGCCATGATACCCATATAGCTATGCTTCTTGGAGCAGCCAAATTGCTCAAAGAGAGGGAAAATCAGATCAAGGTACTTACTCGTCTCACCCTTCACTCTCTCAAATTTAGATGCTAAAGCGGCTGGCATTTTTCACCTTCTAGACAATTTATGCATTCTTGTTGTGTCGTGAATTTTTAAGGGAACTGTAAAGCTTGTATTCCAGCCTGGAGAAGAAGGTTATTCCGGTGCTTATTACATGTTGCAAGATGGAGTTCTCAACGACCTTGACGGAATCCTCAGCATCCATGTTTTGCCTAATGTACCGACGGGGTTCCTCGCTTCCAGGCCTGGCCCGATGCTTGCAGGTGCTGGGGTGTTTTCGGCTACTGTTCAGGGGAAAGGCGGGCATGCAGCACTTCCACATCACAATATAGACCCCATCGTTGCAGCTTCATCTGCAATCCTTGGCCTTCAGCAAATTGTATCTCGAGAGACCGATCCTCTTGAGGCACAGGTATTTTATTCCTTCTTGACCGTTTATTCATTATCCTAAGCGTCTAGATGTTGGGTGGGAACATGATCATGCATAGACACATGATTGCAATTGTAGGAGAGTATGGTATCTGCTGCAATTTCATAGAACGACCAACCTTGTAATCCTAAGATACTCTTTTGTTTGTTAACATGCTTTGTACTCTCAGAATAGGGAAACGGAAGGCCAAATCTGTTGTCCCCTCATAATTTTCTAGTTACCACATTAAAGTTGTATGAGCATCACATACTACCACAGAAAGTACCTCTTTTTTTAAGCTATCACTGTGGAATGCTAAAACTCCTCTCAATGAAATTTCTTATTCCTTCATGCTTAAATGTGACAGATCATTGCGTGTGAACTTCCTTACAACATGTTTATCTGACTAATGATTTTTCCAGTGATGCCCTGTGTGTCTTTTCTAGTTGCATGCTATGTCTAACTTTAGCATCATCTGAAAATTTCGTACTTTAAATGGACAGGTGGTGACAGTTGGGTACATTGAAGGAGGCCATACTGCTAACGTGATCCCTGAGTCTGTAAAATTTGGAGGAACCTTTAGAAGTTTGAGTTTTGATGGTCTCTTGTCCCTTCAGAAGAGGATAAAGGAGGTAAATTGACAAAATTGTCAGCCAGCCTTCTAATTTCAAGTTGGTTGTTTTTTTGTTCCTACAAATGCTGTGTCGTGGTTACAGGTCATAGAAATGCAAGCGAATGTTCACAGATGTAAGGCTGTGGTGGACTTCGGAGATGACAAAGTGCCTCTTTACCCTGTCATGGTGAATGACAAAGTCCTATATGAGCACACAAAAAGGGTCGGAGAGATCCTGCTCGGCGAAGGCAAAGTGCAGCTTCTGCCAGTGACAATGGGATCCGAGGACTTCAGCTTCTTTGCTGACAAGACCGCTTCTTTGATTTTCGTGGTGGGGATACAGAACGAGACTCTGAAATCGCATCACGTGCTGCACTCACCTTACTTCTTTGTCGATGAGGAGGCTTTCCCGATTGGAGCGGCTCTTCATTCAGCTGTTGCAATATCGTACTTGGATGAGCACTCGGATGCAGCTAATGCGTGTCCTGACTATGGTCATCCTCAAGCCTCAACCTCCGCAAGATAGTTTTAAGGGATTATCCTTTAACATCTCTTGCCAATCTATTGACCAGATATTCCCCGATTCGCTAACCAGTCAATGGATTTGTTGCTTTTACAAAAGACAGGGATCTTGATCTCCCAATCGCCGTGTATTGACAGAGATATATATTACGAAGCAGTAGGGTATTGCGTTCACGAATATTTGCTTTGACTTGCTTTCACAATCACATCGGCGATGGTCTTCGAATCCAGTTCGACAGTATTATTCGACAAAACCTGCTCGTGTGCATATCATGTCCATGCTTGAGCTTGAACAGAAGATGAATCCTCCTTTCCAATATCCTCCCTCATCAAGTAACAATCTCGTTTTTGTTTGGATGAGAGATGGAAGGAAAGTCATCTCTCCAAATTTCGCAGCAAAATTGAAAGATAGAATCACGCCCTATCTCTCATGAGAAATTTTGTTAGAAGTCTAATTAAGATATACAAATTGTTCGCAACTGATATGGAAGGTTTGCTTTATTACTTGTTTGGCTCATTGGATTGGCTCCTAATGTGCTCTTCATCCATGTTAAAGTTGCAGCCTGTTTTGTCTAGTTAGGTTTTTCTTTTCCACCCGAGTGAGTGTGGTGAGAGCCGGGCTTAATTTAGTTTGAGCGGGCGTGAATCTGTGTGATATCAAGTTGATTTGGGACCATTTCGTGGCTGAGTTGGGGCTGAGGACACGATTCGCAGCCGTGACATGGGTCATCATTCGCGGGAGAGTGGTCGGAAGCAAGGCGAGTCAAGGCATGGGGGTGATTGAGTCTTGAGGTGGTCCTAATCTGTACATCCGTTGAAGATGTTCCCTTCCGGCAGCAACACATGAAAGTGAAGAAAGGAGCAAGCCAAGAGAGCAACTGATCCTGCGCTTCAAGGAGGAGGGGGAGGGACGGGTATCAAATTAATTAAGCAGCCCTCAAATCATCAACTTCTTAATTTAAGTACACGATGCCATTATAATATCTTTCAGGCGACGTTAAGTAAAAATCTTCTTAAGTCAATTAATAATGAGGAATGTTTTTTTCTCTCTCTTTTTAAATTTCTCTTGCCTCTTAGTTAGAACTCTTGCTTAATCTGTACAAGTCAAAATTTCTTTTCTAATTATTGCTCCTTCAATGTTCGAGGATTTACAATAATAATAAAAAAACAGATATTAAGACAATGGATTGTTGCAAATTAATAATCGAGCTCATCCCAAATGAAAAACCATGCGGGATAATCTACGAGAATGGAAGAAGGGCTTGATAAAGAAGGCGCAAGAATTCACCACCCTGCGTGGCGTCAACAAGTTCGTGATCACCTATCGCCCCGCGCGGGGTCTAGTGCTGCCACCGAGACCAAGGTCAGGCTCGTGAGCCTCAAGGAGGTCAATCTCATCATTGAGCGATTAATGAGCAAGGGGGATCGCCTAGCCAAGAGGACGGTCGGGCTGCCTGAGTTCTTCGCGAACCAGAAGAGGAAGGTCGGCATCCGTCTCACCAAGGCCCGGTTGGCGAACTGGGAGGCCAAGTACATGACGTCGGAGGTGCTGATTGAGGGCCTCTCCAACAAGGACTCAAAGAGGCTGTTGGGCTCTCCAGGGCACAAGCTTGAAGCGGCCAAGGGGAGGCCGACCGTGATGAAGGAGGAAACCATGAGGAGATCATCGAGCCATGATCATCCCATACAAGCAAATGATCACATGTGCCGCCATCATCAGTTGCAGGTCTTGTTTCAGGACCATGGCCTTTTTGGGGACCACCCGCCTGGCCAAAACTTCCATTCCAAGCTTGCCATTCTCGAAGAATTTGGTCAAAAGCACGCTCGCCCACAGCTTTCCCACACCATAGAAACAAACAACCGTGCTTCCATATGGTTTAGTTTCCCATGCTCATGATGCAGATCCCGTTTGTTCGCATGGGTTTAGTGAGTGGAGGGTCTGCAGATAAAACCATCGAATGGTGTGTTCATGGTCAGTTTGCTTGCACATGCAGCTACAGCCAAGAATGGGGCAGCTGATGAGTTTATTAGCATATGTGGAAGAGCATTCGAGATCCCAGAACCAATGCGTGCCGCAAATGAGAGCTCGAGACAAAACGTGGGATCATCATGAATGATGCAAGACTTACCCAAACGAATTTGTTCCTCCAATTGCTTTGCGGAGTTCCCTGATACGGATCCTCACCTACTGAACTCGGAAGCGAGAGCAGAAAATGAGATGCTCCAGCGAAAACATCCGACTCCCCAAGATGGAATAGACATGAGCATGCAAATGGGTGGTGGGAGTCTGACCGGAGCAGGAAACTTCTTGATTCACCTTCACATTTCTAAGCCTCCCACGCAATTGGGACCATATTACAACTTCCCAGCAATGGAATATTTCAATGCTCCCTCTCACTTGTAAGTCTATTAGGAGTGGTGAAGGCAGAACCTAATTTTTTACACCATGTCGGAGAATTCACCTATATATAAAGAACAACCACATTATCAAGCAATGCGGATCATATCAATAAGTCTCTCACTTGCAAGCTGAATTGACAGTAACAGTGACACAATCTGATTCAAATACCATATTGAAATGTCCATATGAAAGTTCAAACTGACAAGTGGAGGGAGATCACATGTATATAAAGAGTATATAAATATCATTGTTATGCGATCATAAAATATTTCAACAATGTTGAGCGAATCTCTATAACATTCAAGACAACTACTTGCATTGATCACCATTGTTCCTTCAATCCCTAATGGCCCTTGCAATCATGCATGGAAGTCATCATAGCATCAGAATGTGAACCTATCAAGTTTCATCAATGACCTATGGGGTTATCTTTTTAGGTTTAAGTATGTACTCAAAAGTATCTACTAGAGTCTATTTATTAGTTAGTTAATTTTTTTCTCTTTATTTTTTGCAGATTATAATTGGTAAATTAAAGTTGTGTTTGATGTTATTATCCCAAATAATCCCTTTTGATAGAACACGAAAAAAGAGCACAAAGCATATCTTTTCCTTTTTAAATGTGTAATTGTTTATCAATTTGCCATTGCAAAAGTTAGGACTAGTTGGATGGTATAAGCTCTAGCACGCATAAAGAGGGCTCTTACTTATGCTGCAAATTTGGAGTGTGTTTCAAAGAAAATTTCATGCTAAAAAAATTACTTTTTGAAAAATAGTTTTTCCCTTTCAAGTCAAGAAATTTGTTTTCCTGATTAAATACATGTATTTTCTTTAACCGTAGATGAAAAATCATTAATCGATCAGTTTTAACAAATCAAACGCGTAAAACTTTAAGAAATTAATTCGTGAATTTTCAGTCAATTTTATAAATAATCATTATATTGGAGCAACGCAAGGACGACAAGACTAGTCTTGGAAGTCAATTAAAGGGAGTGTTCTTATCGGATTTGGATCCTCTGCCTGCAGAGCAGATCTGCTCTGCAGGCTTGTGAGAGGGAAGGGGTGGGCCCCACCTTAAAAGGGGCCCACCCCTTTTTTGCTTTTTGTTTTTTGAAAAATAAGCAGCCGTCCGATCATTGATCGGACGGCTGCAGAAGCAGATCAGGTCTGCCCTGGAAAACATCCAGGGCAGACGATCCGTTTCCGTTCTTATCCAGTTCACCCTGCACTTCCCCTGTTTCTCTCGGCCCGCGAACAGCCACCATCAGTGCCCGCGAGCAGCCACCGTCAGTACCCCACGTCCCGGCATCCGCCGCCACTCGGCCGCGACGCCGCCACGAGCGCCGTCTTCGCTCTTTTGGTGGATTCCCAGTTCTGGCCAAGACAGATTTCGCGGTGGTTTCTTCGATGTACCAGGTGGTCTCTCCCCTGTGGCTGGCCTGACTCCATTCCTGGTGGTTTCGGTTCGAGATTGGAGGTTCGCATATCTCTCACTTTCTCTCGATCTCGATGCTCGATGCTCGATGCTCGAAGCTCGAATGTCATGACTATTGATTTTTGACAGTTGCTCCAGTTACTTGTTTCAGCTCATTGGACGCGACTGATGATTACTAATATGAAGCGATTTGTTCGGTCGGATTCGCGATTTGCTTTAATGTTTTGATTACGTCACAGAGTAGCATCGCCGTAGCTAAAGCCCATCTCTAAGGAAGTATGATTCTGGGTCGGTGCTTTACAAATCGCTAGGAGAGGTGGAAGAAGATCTTGGAATGGATGCCGTTGGTTCTTGTTCTGATGACCCCTATGGCGTCCAGGACAAGGTCGATGTGCCGACATTTCACATGGAATTTGAGAACGAGCAGGACTCTTATGGTTTTTGCAATAACTACGCTAAGGAAGCGGGGTTTGGCATCCGGCGGAGCTAGGGGCTCAGACACTATGACGGGCAGTAAATAGATAGGACATTTTGCTGTTCTTGTCAAGGTCTTCGGCAGGAAAACAAAAGAAGTAGGGGCCTGAAGTTTCACCAAATAGAAACGAGATCAGATTGCTTGGTGCGGATGAAAGTTCATATTGAAAGCAATGGTTAGTATAAGGTCGTGGATTTTGTTGCCTATCACGCTCGTGTTTTGGCTCCTCATAAGCGGAGGTATTTGAGATTTGATAAGAGCATCTGACTCCCAGCATAAAGCTGAAGCCGAACTCGGTGGATAGCTCTGAAACTGCACGAATGGCTGGTAAAGAAGCAATGCCAAGTTCTGGTCTTTTTCAAGAAGATTGCAAGAATTATTTGTTTGGGAGGAGAAGCAAAGATGTGAAAAATGGAGACACTGGGGTTATACTACGATTTCTGCAAAACATGTAGTGTGAAGATGTTAATTTTTCATATGTGCTTCAAGTTGACTTGGACGATCTCATTACAAATCTTTTGATCTAATACAACACTTTGGAGCTGCATTATTATATGATGAATCGAGCGATTCATAGAAGTGACTATCTGATTCTTTTCTTCGGGTACTGTCTAGAAAGAAACCAAGAATGATCATCACTGACCAGGACCAAACAATGGCGAGTGCATTGGCTGAGACGTGGCCAGATACTGATCAAAGATTGTGCTTTTGGCATATGTATCGGAATGCAAGCATACCTTTGGCAATGATTTTGGCAGTTTCTTGTACGACCATGATGATGAGGATGATTTTGTTAACGGGCGTCTCAGAAAGAGCTGCAAGAAGAAAAAGCGTTGAGCTGAACTTCTTCACAATCTAAAAGTCATGCATATCAAAACTGTCTACAGTTTACAGATCAACTTCTTTGTCAATAGTTTTTTTTTTTGTGTTCTTCTTTTATAATGATTATATTGTAATTATAGTGAATATCTTCCTTATTTTTGTTCTTGAGCAACTTGTGTTCTGTTCTGTTCCTTTTGTTGCCCTCGTAAGCAATGGGTAACAAGAAGAGTGAATGTAAATAAATATTTAATAGCTTGTTCAATTGTATACTTTTAGAGTGACCGGAAAGCGTGCTTCCTCATCATCATGATCGTATAAGAAACTGTCAAAATCATTGCCAAAGGTATGCTTGCATTCCGATACATATGCCAAAAGCACAATCTTTGATCAGTATCTGGCCACGTCTCAGCCAATGCACTTGCCATTGCTTGGTCTTGGTTAGTGATGATCATTCTTGGTTTCTTTCCAGACATTAACTGAAGAAAAGAATCAGATAGCCACTTCTATGAATCGCTCAATTCATCATATAATAATGCAGCCCCAAATGTTGTATTAGATTAAAAGATTTGTAATGAGATCGTCCAAGTCAACTTGAAGCACATATGAAAATTAACATCTTCACACTACATGTTTTGCATAAACCGTAGTATAACCCCAGTGTCTCCATTTTTCACATCTTTGCTTCTCCTCCCAAACAAATAATTCTTGCAATCTTCTTGAACAAGACCAGGACTCGGCAGTGACGTGAGAACTGGCGTGAGAAGGCTTGGCCAGCTCTGCTGAAAATACATTTTCAGGCAGTGGAGGAGCGAACCCTGCTGGGGTTAACAATAGGATCTTTTTCACTTAAACAACTTCCGTGGACAGATGAAGAACGTTTAGCTTGTTCTGAAAGACTGAACAGAATAGAGACCAAAGGAAATACCAGTTTCCTTACCACTCACCTGGTTGCCAATTTAGTCGGGAAGGATCAAATAATGCCTGTTTTCGAGGGATTCATCAGGCCGACTGATGATGAAGAGCCAGCTAGCCATTTTTGGGGCGGAGCCCAACATCTCGAGGCCTGATCTTCTTGGGCGGGCTTGAGGCCGGCCCGATCGGCCCTGTTTATAGTCGCTAATAGATTGGTGAGCCGCCTTAACCCAAGTAGAGAACGAGGAAGCATGGTAATGTGGGCGTACCCACCGACGCGGAAGCAGCTGGCGGCGACGATCGGCGTCTTCGCCGCCGGAGTTTCTCTGATTGCAGTAGGCATTCACCTCTCCTTCGCCAACATCGCTCCTCAGCAAGCCCGTACCAAAGCTCGCAGCGACTTCGTCAAGTCTCGCCTTCGGAAGTTCCTCGACGACTGACCCTCCTAAACCCCTGCCACTCTCCAACTGACGATCTCTCTTCCGGTAAGCATCGCCGCCTTTCATTTAATCCCCGGCAAGCTCTGAATCTGCTCCTGTTTTTGCTTCTTCATCGGCATAGTGCTTGGGAATGTTGAATTGACTCTGTTTCAGAGTAAAACTAGATTAGATAAGCTCCAAGTTGTATTTTTTTTTTTTTTGGGTCGAAGTATGGGGAGCCCATTTGTGGACTCTCTGTTCCTGTCAAGGTGTTCTATGCGTGCGTTTTTATCTCATTTTGCATCGGTTGATTTTGTTTGTCATACCAACTGTTTGATAAAACTATTGAGTAATGTGATAACACTGCAACGACCTTGTTATCTCTGGTTCCACTTTATATTTTTTACGACAGAGAGGTTCATTAGGTATCTTTATGTTTTTTTGTGCATGTCTTTTTAATGAGTTCTTTTGGCATGACCATCATTTGTGTAGAGAAGCAGATTAACTGAGGGAAAAAGAAGGAGGTTGTTGTAATCTGCGGAGATATTGAAGGTTTTGTGTCTCTAGAAGCATGATGTAATTGTTGTACCCATCTATTTCTCCTAATTATGTCTTGGTTTTGGTACCTTGGTCTTTGCAACATTTTCCAGCATTTTGCATCTTTGAAAAGCTTTTCAAAGAGTTGTATGTGGATGTGACCAATTTCAGCGTGCTTCTCTTTGATTTTACAATTGAAGGCAAGCCAGTGTCTCTACTTCCTTTGATAAGATGGTGACACAGACAGTATAGGCACTTTCTGGTGTTCTTGTTGTCACAAACCAAGGGTAGGATCTCATTGCTGATGTAAGCACTGATATTAAAAAAAAAAGGGTAGGATCCAGAGGAATGATCAACAGAATCTCCCATTTAACATGGATTTCACCTCGTCCACCCTCTCATAAGAATCTCTTTCAGAGTTATTTATTTTGGCTATTGAAACATTTGATTTTTCTACATTCTCAATAAATTGATTTACATGGAGGATGGTCAATTGAGAATCATAGTTTACATCCAGACTTATTGAACCTATGAAATGTCTCCACCTCCTTTGCACTAGAACATAAACCGCAGAATGTTGTTATTAGCATGGGATTGAGTTTGTCATTGAACCCTGTTGAGTTGCACCTCGAATGATGAAGAGGAACCATAATCAATTGTACTAATCACCATCTAATTCAGTTGAATGCACACACTCGATTGCAGTGCTCTCAATCTAGCTTTCACATTAAGTGTGTCATGTAGTGATACTGTTAGATTAACACTCATGTTGCCCTTAGGCTTAGCTTTGTTTGCTTGAATCAGGCTAAGTTCTGCTTGAGTAAGGGACTGAACAAATGCTGAAATTACCTTGTTCTCAAGCAAGTCAAGAGAAGATCAACCTTTGATATTCACACCATAACTTGTAATGAACTTCCTTCGTTTATGATATCATCAATACAGGTATGGTAATAAGCAGAAAGTAGAAAGATTTCCCAGATTGCTGTTGAAGGTTATATTGTCGTTGATCATGATTCTCAACTTATGAGAAGGAACTGTTTGGTTTTTTTTAAAATAGAAATGTCCATTTCTTTAACTGCATCCTCTTGGATGAGTAATCTCCAGTTCTTTCTCAGAGTCTGTAACTTCGCGCTATTGACAAAGACAGCAATTTAGATCCTTGATGTACGCTTAACATTTATTGTTTTCAGGATTTATTGTGGTACTCTTTTTCTTCAATGTTCACACAATTTCTGGCTCCAACACACAGTAACGAACTTTTGACGGACTAAGTTACCTGACATGATGGTTCATTTTTTGTTTATTTTCCCAAAGATCCGTGCTTTATTTTGTACAGAAGATTCTTATTTTTTGCCCTATTAACCTTCAGGCGATTCAATGCAAAAGGACAGAAAGTGACTGTAAGTGTAGTGTTTGTGGATTCTCCAACACAAAACACATCGTTGCAGCAGCTTCAAAATGTTGAGAAGAGAATTATAAAGGTTTTGGAGCTGGCCGGCGGAGTGATGGATGAACCTGCTCATCCTGCTGGTCGCAGAAAGGAATTTATCAATAACCATTTTCGTGAATTCATGCAACTGATCAAGGACATCCAAGTGACATTGAGAGATGAAATTAAAAGTGCGTGTGAATGCTGCCCAGTTGAGAAGTGCGATTAAAATTCTCGAATAGCTTATCAGATTTGTCCCAAGAAGCTGAAATACGTCATTTATCAGCTGGATGGAATAAAACGATTGAATAGCACGATAGTGAGGATTGGCCGCCTAAAGTTCAGCCCATCAATAAAAGTACGAAATTGGTTGTACTGGTAGAGTGTAGTTTCGGCGTTTGTTGGAAAGTCGACCAAGGGGAGTTATCTCGGGATGTTCATTTTCCTCAGATCATTAGCATTTGAAAAGGTTTTCTTATCTTTGTTTCTGAAATTAGTTCTTAAAGTAAAAGATGGTACTTCTACTTTGTTTATTAGATGATCTGCGGTACGGTCTTTGCTTTTGATTTGCGTAAGCAGGGTATGACTTACTTGGCATGCAGCCTAGTCTCAATGCTCTAGGAAAACGAACTTTTAAGCACAAACCCATTGAATCGACAGGTCCAGAAGAGCACTCTATGGCCAAAACAAATCATCTAAACGCACTGCAATCTGTCGTTCGCTCGTGCAGGTGTAATGCAGTATTCGTTTCACCCGTCAGGTACCCGTGAAAAAAAAGAGGATGATGTTTCGGTATTAAGCGAAGAACCATGCGACATTATGATCCAAAGCTCATTTCATTCAATCAATAAACAAGTGATGGTATATGAGCAGAACCGGAACCCATCTACCATTTTGACTTTAAGGAGATTAATAGATGGCAGATCCAGAATAGTCGCTGGTATGTTGCTTCACTTGTTACCAGAAAAGAACAAAGAGAGCATCATCATTCCTTGAACTGGAAAGGTATCCACAAGAACCTTCTATTTTCTGGCTTCGACTCGTTTATGCTGTGGTTACTTGATACCTGTAGCTATTCTCTTGTCAATTAGATCAATCCAAGCCCATGGTAAGCTCTTTACCCCACCCTCCAACGGACCAAAGATGGCTAGTCATGTCACGTGGTCTAGACACGAAATTTGTTTAACTTGGCAGATTCAGCAAAAACTGATGAGAATTCAGAAAGCACGTTGAGCAATTTTATGTCGAACCTGCAAGAATGACATATCATTTTCCCTATGACTACTGTAGTCGGTCTCATTTGCTGTGTTCATGGACCTCCATAGTTTTGTCCTTCGAAGGGCGATCCGTAAAGCATACCTATGGGCGAGCTAAGCTACAATGTGCTTGTCAGCATAACTGGGATGCACTTTAGATGCTAATTTTGCGCGACTGGGCTCGGCCAGGTCGAAACAATTTGAACCCAGGAAACATTCTCACTCCACACAGAGAGAGAGAGAGAGAGAGAGAGAGAGAGAGAGAGAGAGAGAGACAGAGGGACAGCGACAGAGAGAGAGAGAGAGAGAGAGAGAGAAGGTTTGGTATACCATACACGCAAGGTGGTGACAGCGACATGCGGAGGAGCAAAGGAATAATAGGTTTCGAGTTGTCAAGATTCAAATGCAAAATCTACCGTGATCATGCCGCCGTGCATAATACAATCAGAGACACGTTTTTCCTTTCCTCGGACTCCCATGATGACCCTCAACTCTCGTGATCTCCGTCAAAATCATCTGTTGATTCCATTCTCCTGCCAGATACAAACCCAACCACTCCTCCTCCTCTGACTAAATAATGGAGGTTTGAGCAGACTTTGAAAGCAAAAAAAAGGAAATTTGGCATTTCCCCCCGTTGATATCCCCAGACCCATCTGCCTACAATCCAAGTAAACCTAACTCTTCAGCAACTTTGACTTTGGTTCCGCGAGCACCGGCCTTTCATTTCATGTCACTTCTTTTCGTATCTCTCTCCCTCGTTTTCGAGAACGACGCGTGTGGTTTTTCCAGGTCCACTGACTATTCGAGTCGTGTGAACATGGAGAGGATGTTGGTAGGACGGGAGATATGTCCAACCAGTTTTAGAAAGTCGGGGGGATGGGCAATCGAGCATCGAGCACCACATTGGCCCGCCGGTCCTCGATCCGTTTTCTTTCTCTTTCGAGTTAGGCAACGATAAGGACAGCTCCAATTTGATTCCTCCACCCTTCCCTCAAGATCCATATCAATCACTCCGTAACATTTAAGGTCACCAGATGAAAGGATTTAAATTTCGCGACCACGTAGTTTTAGGACACAAGGAACGGCACATTGAGTTAAAAGAAGACCTCCCCGATAAATATGAAATCCGAGTGTGTGGCGTGCCTTGTTAATCTTTGGAAACGCGTGAACTTCTGTTATTTTAGTTTTGAGTTTCAAAGAAAGCCTAACATGTTTACTTGGACTCAGGTTTAGAGTAATAAATTATGTTGTCTTCGTACTTGCTCCGTGATAAGCTGGACGCAGGCTAAGTCGCTATCGTTTTGAGATGCTTTTGCGTTTATCAAGTATGCAGATGGGGCCCTGGACCACCCTCACCAAGGAAATCTTACCAATTGACTTCGTGTTTAAACAGATTTCGTAGTTTGGCAAATCGTGCGCGACCATAATTTAATGAATTTTACCACAAGAAATAGAGGTTGAACAGAGGCGACTGACACGTCCTAGGGAATTTCTGGTTATCGTTTTATATGGCGCCTTTAGTGGATGCATTGAACTTGGAAATTATACTTGATCAGTCTTAAATTTGTGATGCAGATGCCAATTTGGTCATAATCTTATCAGTTTTGCTAATTCAGTCCGAGACATTTGTACGAACTTTCGAGTTCTTCCGACCAATCTTCGCCCTGTTCTACGTGATACGTTGCCGCACCAATGATTTCTCGAGAAAGATTTGTCAGAAGGATTACGTCAAAATCTTGTGCAAAACTCATGGACTAATTTACTAAAATTGAGCATTTAGAACTGAATTGGACATTCGTATAACATGCCATCCTATTGAGCTCTATCGCTCCAATATACTTATAGAAAAGATCATATCGTTGGGTAGATTCAATCCTGCAAAGGGTATAATAATTAAATTCAATCGAGTATAGTAAAAACAAAAAAAGACAAAAATGCGCAATAGATTAGGCTCCTGGAATTGGTACTGCGTGATGCCGGAAGATGGGCTTATTATATTAATAAAGCAAACTCTTTTTCCACACTTACATCTCAAACTTCCATTTAAAAAAAAGAGTATTCATGAAAAAGTTATTCCTATATATTAAAGTATTCTATGAGCACACATCATTGGGGATGAACAAAATTACAATTTACTATGATTGGCAAATTGATTAATCGATGGGTTTCTTGATTTTCAAATTTGAACTCCCGTAACTATCAACTATTACATAAGTCTCTCATCCTTCGTTGATATGTGAACTCTGTGAATATAAATGAGCCGAGTCGAGTAGATGCACTCAAATTTGTCCCAAATCAAAGAACTTGGTGCTTGGAACTCAACTCAAGTTCGATTGGTATTAGTTTTTCTATTCAAGTTCAACATGATAAATCCATCAAAATGTGCTTGACTCAACTTGACTCGATTACAATCGAACAATGAACAAGGCAATCGAGCTCAAACTTTAAGAGCTCGAATGAGCTAAAACAAAGCATCTTATCCCTAAAGGAGCTCCAACTAGAGCGAGCTCAATTTAAGAGCTAGAATAAGGTAATCAAATTTTTAGAGCTGTCTTATCCAACGATCCTTATTAAAATATGCAAGGAATGGTTTTTTTCATTCAAATGTTCAGCAATAATTTCATTGTCATTAAATCTCTTCTAATCAACTCCACAACAACACGTGTTGCCTTTGCGGAAAACTAAAAATATGAAAAATATTTATCATAAAATTTATCGGTTATATAAATTAGACAAAAGTAGTCGACCAAAAAAAAAATCCATTAAGGACAACAGTTTATCATTATCTATCTTTATCTACAATGAAAATATTTCTTATTAATTTATTTCAGTCTACGCGTCTCGTTCTGCTCCCATCAATGCTCAAATCAGTGATCAGAACAAGAAGAGAACGATGAAAGCATGCGATTTGCCAGGAACCGACTGAAGCATTGGGTTCACAGAGCAATAACATCGAACACGTCATGGACGGTAGCTGACAGACCACGGAAGGCGAGAGCCAGCTCCAGAGAGTCGCAGGAGACAGACGACCGGCCTCGTCTCCGCCAGCACGCGCCCGACGGCCCACGTTCTGCACCGTCATTTCACCGTCGTCCTCGCAAATCCTGCCGCAACGTACTAGAAAAAGCATGCGGCGGCTTCCCACGAAAAAAGCAAGGGAAGAGGAGAGTTCTTCAGTAAAGAGAAGAGTTTTCTGGGGTCGGGGGGGCCGTCTATCCGTCGAGGCCCGCGCTGATTTGGTGGGGCCCACCTTGGCCCGACACGTGTCTGGGGCCCACGTCTGAATTTCGGCAAGCACGCCTTCTCTCTCTCTCTCTCTCTCGCTCTCTCTCTCTCTCTGAGGCCGATGTGGGTCGCAGTCGGTGCAATTTATTTTCTTGCCACTCCACGTACGAATTTAAAAAAAAGAAAATAGAGAAACAAAGAATTTTTTTCATCGCGAAAAAGTTTAAACTTATATACATATACGTACATTTTATATCAGTTCCAGTTCCAATTAGAATATGAATGAGTTCCGGATATTAATGATAAATTCTTTTTTTGAGATATATCATGATTGGAAAATTTAATGTTTTCAATGTTCGTGATATATTTGTGTCATAGTAGGTATAATTCGAGATTTTTCGTAGTATCGATTTCTTCTTCTTAAAAAAAAGCTCAACTAATTTTACATTTTTCTCTTCAATTTCTTTCTTTTTAATATTTTCCAATGAGCAAAGTGGAAGACGTGAAGATTAAAATCCGTGGAATCACGATAAAATTGTATATAATTGTTTGTGATCATGACGCGAGAATAACGATCGATACGCATCATTAGATATTACCGCTTCAACAAAGGGTGTACCAAATGTTTTATGTATTCTCGACCTTTATTTTATTCATTTTTTTATTTTCCCTGAGAAATTCTTTTTGTGGCCGGCAGAGAGAGATGTTGCACGGACCCACGCCATGGAAAAAATCAAAAGAAATGTTTTGAGTTTAAACATTTTATATTGAACCCAATCGATCTTTTGCTGCCCCAAATCTGTCCAGCTGTAAATTGGACCCAACCAGCACATATTCTTGTGCCTAAGCTGCCAATTGCAAATTTCCAACTCGTTCTTGGATCTATATAGGTCGCGGTTGTCGCTCGACTTCGACTAATCGAAAACTTTAACGCGCTCGACGGATGACCGATTGATGGGGAAAGGAGCAGGGACTCGATCTTGGATCTTGAACGGCAATGGCTTCGGCGGGTTCGTCCTTTACTTAACCGGGATATGTTTGACATGTCGTGACCAACAAGATATGCGCCAGCGAACATGAAATCCCTCGTGGCTGCACAGTCTGCTGAGGAAGGTCACGGGGAGGTGTCCATTAGCGCTTAATCTTGCAGCTAGAATATTAGGTTTAGGAGAATTTGGTCAACTAGAATCTCTCTTGCTTTACTTCTTCTTGCCTACCTTAGCAATAGCCCGTAATCTATACTCCACATTCAACATCTTCTTCGATTCAAGTCCCATCGGATAAGCCAATTTCTTTGCGCTAATCGGGTTAGGGGAAATGATGAGCATGCCACGTCGATCGTCGCTTGACTTCAAGGGATCAGAAACGTCAGCACGAGCTTGGTCCGTATGCATTGAGCAATAAAATAATATTGGATTGACGATTGAGAAAGGAACACAAACTGGATCGTGGACTCAGAAGTGGAGGTCTAGAATGATTAGGGCACCCGACCGCGGGCTCTTGACTTTGATGGCACGAGATATCGAGCAAAGCGTTCGGTTTTGACTTATAATGAGGAACGTAAAAGCATAGGAAATTGAAGGATGCAAGTGGGAAATTAAGAGTATGGTTACATGATAGAAAGAAAAAGAAAAAGAAAATAGATGGATTGGCATGTGGTTTGCGACGCGGGATAATAACTAAAAAAGAGCGAAACTTATTGCATATCTTTCAATTTCATTAGCTAAGTCCAGAGTCTTTTGGTAATTTGTCAATGAAGTCCATCCGGCCAATTTGGATTGGAAATCATATACATGGACATCGGTCACCCAACATGGCACGGTCAGCACTGATGTGGACGACTGGTAAATATGTACAAACATTTTTAACTGAATTTCTTTATTTTTATTTTATTTTTTTTCCTTTTCTTGTATTTCCTTTTTTTATTTTTATATTTAATGATGGCCGGCAAAAGTCACCAAAACTCATCTGTCACTAGGCGAAGGTAGGCAAAGCTTGCAAAGCCCTCGTTAGCTGTTGGCTAGGATCATGGACTTCGCTCGGCCTCACCCAAATCTAGATAAGGAGATAGCAATGGGAGGTAAAGCCACTTTGCCTAGACCTAGGGGAGACAAGCCTCACCATGGTCTCACCAGCCATGAGTGAGACCACCTTCACCCATGGCATGAAGATCTAGGTAAGGCAACCTTACCTGTAGCCACAAGGCCTTGTTCGAGGCTGAGCAAGGCTTGCAACCCTTTAGAAATTTGATTAATTACTAAATACCATCATTCAAAAGCTATATTTTACACCTGAGAAAGTTACATCCCGCTCACCCCGTCAATAATTATTGCAGGTTTTCAAATATGAAAAGTGAGGACATGAAAAGTATGAGCATCAATTACAGTGTGAGCTTCTCACCCCAAAATTGATGGGCCAATAATTTTACACGTTTTTACAAAATCTGGCACTTTAGTGGTGACCAAACCATCAGAATTGCATAGTCATGTTATTATCTCCATCAACTTCTCTTGAAGTTAGATTATATTAGTCTGATAAACACTTTGAAGTCCGAGGATCAAGTAGTTTGGGAAGAGCACACACTTATTAGAGAGGCTCATGATATGTGACTTATCTTTACTAATTTGAGAATTGCTCCTTTTCATAGAAGATGTAACCGAGTGGCTGACTAAGTCACAAAAGCTTACAAACAAAATACACCCTATCCCAAAACTGGCTAACCCACCCTCCGCAGGCCCTTTGAGATCTGTCTTGTTTTGAGTTCTCATTAGTAGATTCTAGTATTTACCACTAATAAATAAGGATGAAGTGGTCAGAAAAAATTATTACTCCCCAAATCTATGCGCACAACCGTCCAAACAAGAAAAAACTCGGAGGTGGTACATAATTGGACTTTTTATAAATTAGCGATTTAGTCACTGCATATCATTCAATATATTAAATTTTTTTTTTTATAATTGGTACACTTTGATTGTGATTCATGAATTTTTTAAATAAAATCCTTATATTCCATATATGTGGTTAATTTTTTTAGTGTCATGTCATTGTTACATATGGCCACCACTTGGAATTTTCATCAAATCATTATCTATTTTAATGTTCATTATCCAAGCAATTACAAATCTACTATGTGGATGTCAATTCAATCATAAAAATTTTAATTTTATCAAGTTAGTCCTAGACTTGTGTACGAAATTCCAATGTACTATTCATTGTCAAATTTATCGAGGAATCACTGACATAGTAGCTCAGTCACTATCGATTGTCATGCATACCAAATTGCCGTGTTGGCGATATCTGGTAAGATTCGGCCGAAATGATTATGTCAAAAGTCTATAAAAAAAATTGAGAATTAAATTGTTAAAATTGAAAAACTTAAAACTGAACTGGTATATGTATGTTAGATTTATGATCGATTGGACAGTTTTTCTAGCTATTTCGTGTCAAATTGTATCGACAGTGAAAGAAAGAATAAGGTAGTCTTGACTATATTAAGTAATTGAAACCAAAGTTCAACCATGTGATTTCCAACCGAGGGACGGAAGAGCTAAGGACTACCCGCTCCTGGTGTCTACTGTCAAAATTAATTAGCATACATTATGTACTTCCAGAAAGTTCTCCTTTTAAGACGGCAAAAGGAAAAAAGTAATCAAGATGCTCTTTGAGACCCACCAGAGAATCGAGTCAAATATAGCGGCTGCATCAATTTACATTTGAAAACTGGACCTGAGTGTGGTCCATGTGTAGACACTTAAAGTCCCATTATATAACGGGATCGAGGGTCCCTCTACTGCTCACTCATCTCTATCTCCGTTGCAAAAGTTAAAGCATCAAGAACCTCTAGTTCATAGCACGAGCAAATGCCGGAGAAGATTCCTCCCGGCTACTGTAGGTAATATTTACATTGTATACGGTTTAAGTCTCTGTATGTACGGTCCTCCCTATGATCACGTCGCTGTGAAGCTTGAAATTGCTTTCGAACGACTTGTTTGTAAGAAATAAAAAAAGGATGGGCATTGGCCATCGGCACTAAAGAACCCCTTTGGATGTTACCATAGTCGTCCCATACCCACGACGAAGTGTTTGGATGGAATCATTGTGACCTGAACTTTTGAAACTGGCCAGTCTGAATTGCAAGGATGCTATTAGTGGGGAAGTCTCTTTATATAAGATATGCCTCGCAATTAGGCAATGTAACACACACCATTCGGAGGGTCACTTATGATGTGAATTGAGCTCACGACTTTATAGAAATGAGATAACCTAATCATCACTAGACTGGTTAGGCAACCATCTTGATGGAAACAAAAGGGGCTAAAGAGTAGGGAACGGAAAAATAAGGAGCAAAAAGAATATACCGAACTTTTAACTGACCCCGTGCCATGTTGGGGGATTGAAGCTGTTCTTTCGAATAAAGTACCACCATTTGTATGTACCATCATCAGTTCTTTAGAACCCCATATTGGACATATGTGCGGATGCGTATCGACCTCAAGATTTTATACGTTGCTCTTGGCCAAAAGGAGCATGTTTTGGGACCGTCGTGCTTATGCTTGCTGCATCGAACTGATACACTCAATCTGAAGCGCATGCAGCTACCCAAATCACCATTATAAAACCCCCACACTCTGCTCATCTTTTCTCGGAAATGGGGGCCAAGGCAAGTTTGTTTAATCATGCTGCAGAAAAAGAGACTCGTGGACATGGTTCTTTGAGCGTGGAAAGTCCCACAGATCGGTCCAATGATCATTAACCAAACCAGGTGGGAAGGTTGCTGCCTGGGGAAATGAGGAACTCCAGATATGGAAATAATTTACTTTCGTTTGTGTTGTAGACCCACCATTCGTCGCTCTTCGCTTTCCTTTTATATACTTCTTGCAGCTGTCATCTATTTCCCAGCAAAGAATTGCAATAATTAAATGGGGATGTAATCGATTCAGATAATATAAAAGTCTTCTCCACTACTTGCCCGGCAGATTCCTTCCTCAAAACCCAGGCTTTCTTTATGTTCAAGGAATCCTCTACTTGCCCAAACATAAACTTTTCGAAAGCAATACAAAATTCCAGGTTTCAGCATTCCTAATTATTGATTATTCCTATCATGCAGCGGTAAATGTTTTCTTTTCCCGTGGACGACGAATCAACCATATGCGCCGGCCATTGTTTACGTTATTCAAGAACTACTTGTACCCTTCTAGCGAAGTTAATGTCAATCTGAAGATCTCTGAGGACAAAGACAGGTATATGCTTTCATGAGTACGCTCTTCGTTTGATCAAATGCTCACTATGACACCAAAACTTTGGCAAATATCGCATTAGCGTGTTGAAGCTGACTGCCCTAGTTAGCAATATATCTTATGAGGCTATTGTCACCTCCTCATGCTAAGGATGAAGAAGAAGTATCTCTTACATATGGTGCACTAGACTCATTGTTGTACTTTAAAAACGCTGTTATGGTCTAGACCATTTGAGCTTATGTTATGCATGTAACTGTGGTGTTCTTATTGCTTGAACTTAGAAGATCCGGTCCAATCTGTGATTGTCATTTTCATTTATTTGAGGATGAATTAGAACAGAAAATTATTTTAGAGGTCTTTCATTGAAGCAAATTATCTGAATTACTGAAGTGTGGAAAAAGAAGATTGTTAGACGTTTTCTCATGAATACAAATCATGATCATGGATCCTTGTTAGGAAATGTGGTTTTCGGAACAGAGTATGTGGGAAGACGGAGTTTTAGGAGTCTTTGTTTATGATATAGCTCTAACAGGAGTGTCGTCGGTCTTCTATATCTCTCTCTCAATTATTTTAATTGTTTTTTTTTTCTAACATAGCATCTTGTGTTTCCAACATACGGCAACGAGATATATTAAAAAAAGAAGGAAAAAAAAAAGGAGCAGCAGGTGCAAGATAACTTTTGTAATGTCAGAGGAATGCAATTGCCGATGAGTTAGATGACACAAGGCATCTTGTCTGCATTAGGAAGAATTGAAATCTGCAAAAACGAAGAACATAGCCCCAACAACCTCTCTATTAAGTGTCCCCCCTATCATGCATGTACTTGAACAACGACTGGTCGATCCTTCCTCGGGGTTGAAAAGGGTGTCTGAATCCACCTGGAGATCGAGGTGTTTTTGTCTGAATCTCTCTCTCTCTCTCTCTCTCTCTCTCTGTGGAAAAAACCCTAAAAAAAGAAAAGGAAAGGTGAAGAAATTGTCTTGACTTAACCATAAATAAGTGGAATAATGTCATATGGAACATGAAGGGATCAGTAGCAAGACACCCAGAGAGACAGAGACCCGAAACCCATCAGCGATCGAGATAAACAAGAGAGAGGTTTTGGAGTGCGAGGAGAGGAGTGAGACACGTATCGAATGACCCAAAAGAAAAGTTTGCTGTGTTTCTCAAGGTGTGGGGAGAGACCTTATCCCAGTTCTCTCTACTTGTTGGAAATGGAAGGTATCTCTGGGGATTTTTTTCATTAAATTAGGAATGGCCAAACATCATCGACGCTGTCATGCACGTGATCATTATACTACTCTCTCTCCCTCTCTCTCTCTCTCTCCGCGGCGTCCTCTGTGAAACTAGAGTCTTAGCTTGATAGTTGGGGATAGGACCACTTCTTGGTAAGGTCGACAATACAGCTAATTTCTTCACGAAAATATCCTTTCGTCTCATACTTCTACCAAAGCACATATAGCCACTTCTTAGGATTTCGTCACTGGTTTGCCCCTATGATCCACTTGTGACTAGGGCAGACATAGCCACCCACCATCCCTTTTTTTTTTCCCCTTTTCTTATGCACCCATTTGATTATACCACTTCTTTCTCAATGTTGAAAGTTTGTCCGTAGAGGGCTTTCTTTAGGCACAGATTACTATAAATTTGTGGTTTACACTTTAATTTTACTTCACTGACTCTTAAAACTGAACACATTGGCAATCAAACTAGAGGATCTAATTTCAACCATCACCCCCTTTAACTTGATTCAATAAAACATGCCAGCACTAATGAAACATCGAATCAAACATGCACCAAAACCTAATCCTTAAGAACTCTCTCTCTCTCTCTCTCTCTCTAAATGCGCACAAAATCCTTTTGTTTTTCCAAAATTTGTACGGAGGTTAATGTTGGTACTGATCTTTCTCATGTGAATTCATGAACCCCTAGTTGCAGCTTCACTAGCCTCTCGTCTCTTTCTCAAGATAGCATCTGACGTCTCCCCTTACTGCTCACCCATTATCCTCCTCTCTCACACAAAAGGAAGCAGTTCGAAAGTCTTTGAACCTACCAAATCTGATTCTGTCTCAATTGCTTCACATCCATGTATCCCGAGAAAAGTTAAGAAATTGGTGGACGATAGGACTTCATCCTTTTCATTGCAATTAGTTTATCATTAAGCAGCGATGGCCCACATCCATTTTTCTTTGCCCTTAGTAACATGGGACGTCCAGAAACATCCAACATCTCTTTTCCCAAAGATTCATGAAATTGAAGAGGATGCATGTACTGATTCTGACTCATCGATAATGTCCTCCCTACAATGCCTTATTGTATCGTCCGAATCATTGAATCCCTAGACTTAAAATACAGGTGAAGCAACTGAAAAGGATGGAATTTGTCAATAAAGAAGAGAACATGTGCATTTTACGAAGACATTAACAATTGCATTCTCTCTCAATGGAGATTCTCAGCCAATTTGTCAATAAAGAAATCGCATTCTCACCGGCATTGCCACAAAATAAGTAGACCACTTATCCTGTATTGCAATCAATTGTTCTATAGATAATTTCCCATCTACGGAATTCAGGTCCACTCGAACGAAAACCATCCATATCAAGTCTAAATACGGGAGATAATTTTCTCACGGCCTCATCATAAAGAACTCTGTTCGTTTCAGTGGACTAACTTAATCTAGCCATGGATGCAAAGTAAATTCATCTGTTTCTTTTTTTTTTTTTTTTATCTCCGGTGCTGCGATGAGACAGGAACTAGACCACCTCTCCTGCATCAAAGTAAGTTCACGTTTGCCGTTCGACCGAAGATGATTCTGTCTTTGCTGGAACTAGAAAATTTGAAAAGGCACTTCACTTCGTTGTGAAATCGAAGTGTAAGATCAAGTATGACGAATTGATTCCACGTCTGTCTGAGACAAAACTTCAAAACCCTTTTTTTGGCATTTCTACCACGGACGGGGTTTTATTTAATATGTCGTTATCCAAATGCTATACGCAATGTCTAATTAATCACTTCAAAGGAGGAAACGAAATTAAAGAACACATACACATACGCTTTGACTTGATTTGGAAAGATGTCATATCTTTCCATGTCAAATAGTTTCCACAGTTTCCGCATAAAAAGGCATCATTATCACGCCTCTCTTCCTCCTCTCCCCCCTTCTCTCCCCATCCCTTCACAAAGCAAATTACATCAATCTCTCTCTCTCTCTCTCTCTCTCTCTCTCGAGAATGTCCATAAACCATTTCTCTCAAGACCTTCCAGAAACACTGTGGTGGACTAACTCTCAAAACCACCACCACCACCACCACCACCAACACCAACACCAACAGCAGTCCTTTATGGATGTTCCTTCTTCACCGCTTTCCAAACCACACCACCACCACCAATTCTCAGCCGCCCCTTGGACCTTCCACCCCGGCCATAACACCACCACCCTCAATTTCAACCTCAACCGCGAAGACGATGACGATCTCGACGAGCAACTCATCGACAGCGGCGGTCGCAACGGCCAGGGGGTGCTTTCGGAGCTCGACAAGGAGGTGCTGTTCGAGAAGCCGCTGACGCCGAGCGACGTCGGGAAGCTCAACCGCCTCGTCATACCGAAGCAGCACGCCGAGAAGTACTTCCCGTTAGGGGGCGACTCCGGCGACAAGGGGCTGCTGCTGAGCTTCGAGGACGAGTCCGGCAAGTTTTGGAGATTCAGGTAATTCTTCCTACTCTAAGTCCTCTCTTGGCCCCTTTTTTCCGGCAATTTGGACAAGTCAACACGCATTGCAAAGACTTTTCTTTCTCTTTTCTTTGTCATTCTCGCACTAATTTTGGTTGTAATTGGAAAATTCGTACATTAATTATCATTGTGTGCATGGCAAATAGTGGAAAAGATTCTTCGCAAGCCACCTTAACACGTTGTATGACTGTGCACTTCAAGAAACAGGGACGCATGTGTGCGCAGATATTTGCACAGACCAAGACTTCTCCTTTTTTTTTTTCCTTTATGGGTTCGCCATCATCTTAACTTTTGTTTTTAAATTATTTGTTTCAGGTATTCGTACTGGAGTAGTAGCCAGAGCTATGTGCTGACCAAAGGGTGGAGCCGTTACGTGAAGGAGAAGAGGCTCGACGCCGGCGACGTCGTCTTCTTCGAGCGCCACCGCGCAAACGGCGAGAGGATCTTCATCGGGTGGAGGAGGCGCGGGGCGGCGGCTGCTCAGGAGAGCAGCGCCGCCGCCGCCGCCGCCGCCGCGGCGGGAGGCGACGTGTGGGGGAGGAGTAGGGTGCTGTGCCCGGACTCGGAGCACCACCATCATCAACCGCATCGTCATCACACAAATTTTGCTTACCCTACGCACCAGGGAGATGATGGGCCTCCTGCGCCATACCGACCAGACTGTACCCATGCAGGTACAGCAATTGTGGGTTTGACATTGCCCAACCCAACCTGTCTTTCTTTCTCGTTCATTTCTTTTTCTTAGTTTCTCTGGGTTTTAAAATGGACTTTAATTTAATAAGTAGTGTTCTGCGTACGCTGCGTTAAATGCATGGCTACAGTCTTTCTTAAATAATTTTGTGAATTTAGGATGGTTATGTGCACCCAACACCGCGGAATGACGTTCATCAGATGGATCTCAAGCCCCGGTTAATTTCTAAATCCGCTAAAATTGGTATCAAGTTCGTAAAGTTTGACCCACATTTTGTTTATGTCTCGTGATGTATCTGCATTTCAAACATCATCCAGATCTTCTTTTTGCATCGCGATCTCAGAGGGCCGACCAATTGATCGTACTCACGTCCACGGAATGTGTAATTTCAGGGACAGACGGCAGAAGACCGGGGAACTCGAAAGGATTACTGAGGTTATTTGGAGTGAACATGGAGTACCAGGTCGACGAGCCCGAGCCATCGACGTCGGAGGGCTCGTCCTTGTCGCCTCGCCACCGCCATCTGTCACGCCGCCATCAGTTCTTACTCTGATAACCTTCCGTCTGCAGTGACGCGGTACGTGGTCCATACCCACAATCTTATACCATAATGTCTACACATGCTAGTGGATGCTAATTCGTCATTAACAGTAATAGTGCATAACTGCAATTGGATCATAAATGGAAATTGGAGCACTTCTTGCGCGGACGTAAAACGTGTGGTTTGAATATATACTGGACAATTAACGAAGTTGACTCCCATAGAGGGTCCACATTCTTCTAAGTGTCTAGCTAGCTGTGCGAGGTCCCTCCTAACATGATGACCCAGATATACGGGCTTGAACTCGCATAAGATAAATATTCTTGGTTTGGTCACATGGGCACTAGTAACAACTAACTAGTCCCGATTGAAAAATAATCTTTTATCTATAGTTGCTATGTCTTGTTGAAAGTCTGGCTAGCCAGGACTAGGGAAAATTCCTAATTAGATGATCTTAATCTTCTGGTGCTGTGTCCATAGGAGCGTGGCCTATTTCAATCCTCTAGCTTTCTTTCTGCGGGCTCTCCTAAAATCCCCTGCCTAACTCAACCCGACCTATCAAAAGCCTACTTATACAGTGATCAGGTTCATTACCGTGGGCAATTTTCTTTGGTTCTTTTCTTCAACAAGCTTTGGGTTTTGAACGACAGGTGTGTGTTCTCGCGTGTTTTGTAGTAGTTGGGGTTTGGATAAGACCCTACCAAGATAAGCATTTGGAGAGCGAATAGGAAAGGGAACCCAAATCCTCATCTCCAAGTGGTTTTGGTCTCGAGAAGTGACACATTTCTAGTCTTAACTTTGTCCAACTTTTCGACATCCCCAGGAGTCACGGATACGTGCGACTCTAATAATTATCCGGTATGGCGGAGGGTAATATTACCAAATCAACAAACAAGGACGGGTAACATGTCCATAATGTAAAAACCTGGTCCTTTTTATTTAGAGATGGTAGGGTGAAGAACCGTGCGGAGGAGGGACTTCAATGTTCATTACTTGCCTTGCCTATTCCCAAAGAAAGGAGATATGATGGACTCTGTGGAGTCTGTACTTGAGTCCATGTGAGGGCGTGCACTGAAGGTCATGCATGCCTCAATAGTTTAATTATTCGACTGCCTAAATTGGTCTCCAGAAGGATAGATACGCTGAAACCAGCAAGGTTCGAAGAACTATAAGTACTTGTTACCCTCTGCTTATGAAAATAAAACTCTCATATTTGTTCTTAAGTAAAAACGCTATTTTCTATTGGTCCCATGTATCGATTGAGAAGAAATCATTATATGTCGGCATAACATCATAATTATTGATCCTGTTTTTCGTGCCTTTTCGGAATAAACTAGACATTAAGCCTCGGCAATTTTAGAACCACAAGGACAATTTCTTCCTGATGACTTAAACTGTATCGGTGGCAGACAGCGTGGTCGGCAATAGAAGATCCTCCATTTGAGGGAACAGCGCCCCCAAGTCTCGTCTCTTTAGAGCGAAGAGCGATTATTTGCCTCTCCAGATCAGTCGAGCCGATTCCGTACTTCGTTGTTATGTCCCATCAATCACTTGCAATGTTCTTAGGCACGCTCGGTCAATTCCCTCTTCTCTTTAACCACGCATTATCTTTCTTCACCACGTGTTGACAGACAATGTTTTGACCACCACCTTCGTCGGTAGATGATTGCCGACCTCTCGTGTTGCGTCAAATGCTTTGTCAAGTCCTCACGTGAAGCGTTGGAAGAAAGCACTCTCTTTCGTTGAAGCATTATAGATTCTACTAGTCTGAGCTGGAACTCTCGTTCGGACAGAATCGGCTAACTTCGTAGCGAAGTTCGTACATAGATTGAGTATTAATAGATGGCATTTGCTTTTATGTCATGTGATGGGCTTTACGAGGCGTCAAAGTCAACGAGAGTAATTCATGCTGCTGCTTCTGATACCGTGCAATGCTCTCTTTTTCTTTCTCCAACATCAAGCTGAAGATTGAAGATTTCCATAGTTACAATATCAAGGAAATTAGGTGTCCCATCAGTACCATTCGCATTTGATGTTGACCCAGATGATTGATTGATTGTCAACAAAAAGAGGAAGCTCGTGGCCGAAATAGTGAAGCCAATAAGATCCACGCTTGCATAAGATCTTTGATATCTGTCGGATTGTGGACTGAAAAAACCATGTACCCCAAAAACGATGAAGTGAAGGGTGTGTGCGTGTGCGTGTGATTACTTTATCAGATAATGAAAGATGTGAATCTCATGATGGTCATGGAAACAGGGCACCCTCACTCTGTCTCAAGATGTCAACCTGGCGAGGGAAAGTTGCCGAGGATGGAGATCTGTTGGATGTGACGTCCTCTCTGTTTTCTTAGACAAAAGTTTGAACCCTAGCTTGGGAGGTCAAAAGATTTCTGTCAAGAAGTGGAATGGATTCCAGATGTTAAATATTTCTTTTTTGTACGGGGGAGGAGGGAGAAGAAAAAGAGGAGCTGGGGAAAAATATATAATTTTCCTGGGCCACGAGACGAGGGGAACAAGAAAAGAACATTGTGAGGTGTGCCGGCTTTTGTAATGAGTTGAAGAGGAGGGATTGAGGTAAAGAGACTGCAGACGGGGGGACGGGAAACAGGGTCCACCAGAAGGAGAAGAAGGGGAGGAGGAGGAGGAAGATGGGGTCGATGACGTCAGCAATGGAGGGGTTTCACGGAAGATCTGGACCGTGGAGATGAAGAATCTTTCTTTTTGGTTCTACTACTGTTGAGATACTGCCGGGAGATTTTTCATGCAGAGTGATAATGATGACGGCGTGGGAGGGCACGTATGGGTGGTGGTGGTGGTGGTGGTGGTGGTGATGGTGGTGGTGGTGGTGGTGAAGCATGTGTTTTGCTTTGCTTCTTTGTGTTGGTGGTGGGTGGTGTTGAAATGAATAGACTAATGCCCACTCCTCTTTCTCTCTCTCTCTCTCTCTCTCTCTCTCTCTCTCTCTCTCTCTCTCTCTCATATCTTTGGTGTTCACGTCTTTAATGGAAGCTGCATGCTGGTTATTAGAGCGATGACAAGATGGCATGTGCTTGGAAGCAGCGAAACCAAAACGCACTGACGGGGCAGGCACTCGCGTTGGGCAAAACCATCCCCACCATCAACATCACCAGATGGAACCCCACAACACGATGCCTTGAGTGACCATAAATCATCCCGTAATTACTAATGCCAAATCCGGTTCGGTCTTAAGCAGATAGTCACACTGAATGCACATCCGTAATAGATGCTCGAGAATCTGCACAAAGGTCGCTTGAATTATCCCACGTCCATGTCGCACCTACAAATCTGCACTCAAAGCAGCCGCAACGGTGTTGGAAATGTCACTATAACCGCAAAAGCTAAAAAGTGACGCCGGGATTAATCGGTGTTTGCCTGTGTGCGTGCATGATTCGATAGCTGAACACTGAAGAATCAAGCAAATGCATAAACCGATTATGTTCGGCAGAGGACCAAGAGAGTGCCCTCTGCACTGCGCCACTGCTTTTAGTGCCAGTGTGGTGGCTCCTTGAGGAGCAGCAACTGTAGCTGTTTCCAAGAACCTTTTGGGACACTGGGGATATGGCGAAGAGGAACCACTGCTTTTGTCTCAAGAGTGATCCGTCACCACAATGTACGTGGTGAACAAACTCACGCCATCGCGAGAACTTGCTGCACGCGATTTGGTTTGGTCTATAATCACCGACTAAGCGAATTTTCTAGCTGAGAAGCGAATGAAGAAGCGAAACTCGTACCTGCTTCATCCTAAAGAGAGTTTCTTTTGAGTGCCGAAGACATTGCGAGTCTGTATCAATGCCCTATGGTCCTCTAACTGGCTCCATCAGCTTAAATGAGTCTCGCATGGAAATACATCCATCTAGAATTTCAGAGTTTATAGCCGTAGATGTAGGTTGATTTCCTATGGTAAGTGCAATTCAACGATAAATGATACGACTCTCTGATTCCATGAGGACAGAGGAGAACCAGAGAAAGTAGAAAAACCACCTACGTACAAAGACTTTTCCCTGCCAGTAGGTGAGCCTTAAAATCCAGTTTTCTTGCCTCGCAGACATGCTTCAGTCCTGATCTCATTGAAATCGAGATCGATGAAGTGCTTGAGCTAGGGAGAGGATCACCAGCTATCTGCACTTCCCTTCACTTGTTTTACGATCGCACGCTGATGAGGATGTCCAAATGATGATCGACAGACCACGAAAAACAACCGTCTTTCATGCGATTCTTAGTGACCTTTCGATTGTTTTCTAGCTCTCAACTTCGTTCTCCAAATATGGAAAAAGTGATTAAGGTTGAGGTCCATCCACTCAATATCTTTGCTTGTGTACATTTTGGCCTCATGATTGCCAACTTAATGACATTCCAACATGATTTTCCTGTAAGAAATTCAAAGCGAGGCCATGGGGAGCTTTACCTCTGGAGGGCGAGGATCTCGGTATCTGTGGTGACAGAGGACAACACACCAAGGGGAAATGCAGCCACCGTGATGAAATCAAGAGGAATTCAAGAAGACGAGAGAAAAAGGAATGCATGCTCACGAAAGATGAAATGGTTTGACATGTTAGATGGAATTGGGTCACGAGTAGTTGAATAATATAGACCACGACGTTGTGTTTGGCAACCGGTCACATTATGCTATTTTGAGTATATAAAATGCAAGAAAAGACATAAGGTTAGCATATAGTGTACCCTCTTCAAATGAATGATTGCATTTATTATTATTATTATTATTATTATTATTATTATTATTATTATTATAGTGACTACTCGAAATGTTTATTGTTATGACATTTTACGCTCGGTTCAAGTGATAAATGATTTCCTATCACGAATGTGGAGATTCTATTTACTGAACTTAGGATCATTTTAAAATATTTTATTAGATTGTGGAGTACGGGTTCAAAGGAATCTTAGATTAGTGCTTCTGAAGATAATTTTGAAGATTGGTTCAGACTGCACAGCAATAATTGGAGAGTATGAATAAGCGATAAATGATGTGTCAATTAAGGATGGGCCCGAGGCGATGACCAACGTCACGCACCAGCCATCTCAATTTGATGCTTGCGAGGTGATGATGGACGCCACGCTGAGGTCACTGTGGCCCAAGGCTAGGAGAATCAAAGCAAGACCACCTTGCCATGGGTGGCCACTCCTTCAAGAATCGAGATCAGTGCTCCTCTGCTTCTTCTTTTTCTCAGAGGGGATGGATATTGTACGACGGTAATTATTGCTTGTGGCCAACATGGCATCAGACTCAAAAGGAGAAGTTCTTGCCTGAACCCATGTTTGCAAAACCAATCTAGTCACAGAGGATGATCATGTGGAAGTCGACGTGGCATTAGACATAAAGGAGAAATTCTTGACTAGATTCGGAATCATTAAACCATCACGATCGCAGATAGTGACGATGTGGAACCCATATGATCAACGGTTCTAGTGGACCTGGTTCATGTGGGTGTTAGTCCAGGTCGGAATTTGCTGGCTTCAAGTAGCTATCGGTTCTCTCGGATTATATATGTTCACTTCGCATATGATTCGTTAGATGAGAAGAGAAATGAATTCCTTTTATGTGGGGCAAGTGCTCGTAAAATTGACCGAAAGATGGGCCTCCACTGGCACTGAGCCCCACGGCTCAACGAAACGAGTGATTTTCCTCGGCCCATGGAGCCCAAAGTCACCGACCGGTCTCTCGTGTTGCTCTTGCTGCTGCTCCTCCTCCTCCTTCCTCGTCCCTGTCGTCGCAGCAGCACTATACAGATGTTGGGTCGGCTCATCATTTATCTCGGAGCGTTGCGTTGCATCTCATCTCAGGAAAGATGGTTGTTTCTGCTGCAGCATCTCATTCTCTCTTTTCTCGCCGCCCAAGTTCGACAGGTGAGGATTCGCATCAGGAAACTCCGAAAAGCATTGGAGGAAGGTTTATTTAGGCCAGTCTCGCATCAGTATGACGGTCCCGAGTTTCAACTCGAGCTTTCAGTTCCAGAGGTATGCATTGGTTCTGTTATCTGGACGCTCCTTCATATGCGAAAAGGTTCACTAGTTGGCTAGTTTTTGGCTATGGTTGCTCTTTTGACCAATGTTTTCGAAGAGGGCAAGCTTGGAAAGTGCGATTCGTGTCAGGTACTAGGTAATGTCGTGTGCGTCAGCCTAACAAGGAACCTCCGCCACTCCAAGATTACTCCTTGACAGCGTGTTATGTTTATCTCTGTGCTTCAAAGCCTCATATCTATCTACAGGTTGTCTGAATTGGTGGTTCCGAAGCAAATCATAAGACAGAGAGGTTAAAGGAATCGACCACTAGCGGCCATCCTCTTTGTTGTGACGGCACAAGCCCATGTGATCCACGAGTTAGACTAAATTGCTGCGGAATAATTATGCGCTTGCTTGCAATGTGAAATAGAATGACCGATTCTGATACATATCAGATGAAGGATTTTAGCGCAAGACGATATAGAAATTTAAGGAAACCTTGTGGTATGAACAGTCGGTATGCCTATGTTTATTACAAAATATACAGATAGAGAGATAGATAAGGGCAATATATTTGAAGAGCATAGTCAGTGAAGTATCCAACAAAGCGCATTTTCATCAAATCCATGTAGATTCTTGTAGTAAAACAACCAGCAAAATTTTATTAATTCTTTCCCTTTATTGTCCATCTTTCTGGACATCCAGAAATGAAAAAGTTACAAGACTCCTCACTAGCTAATATGAACAATTCAATGAGGAGAGAAACAAAGTATTTCGCCTCCAAGAGGAACAAACATGCTGCAGTAAAAATATTTGACATGTCTACATATTATAACTCGACCAACTGATGGGAGAGCTAAAACCACGCAATTATGCTCAAAGAAGCCACTCGGACCCTATGTCCTTCTTGGTCAGAAGCTCAATTGATAATCAAGAAACTGGAAATCTCGATGAGAAGAAGCCTGCATCATTTGGGTTTGGAGCGGATCCCCCGTATCACAGAGAGCGGCACCGAGGACCGGGACCGGCTGGACCATTAGGGCGTCGCAATGCGCCCCACAGCTCGGAGTATGTTCCGGTGACAAGTTGCCCATGATGGGGCCATACGAGGACGTCTCTGAAAGCATCATCTCAAGTACGTCATGATTCAGACCCAAAAAAAAAAAGTACGTCATGATCACACATATTGCTCGATCTCCTCATTGCGTGCTCTTTCATCATGGCCAGCCTCGCCTTGGCCGCCTCGAGCTTATGCCCCAAAGAAGTCAGTAGCCTCTTCAGGTCCTCTCTGGAGAGGCCCTTAGTCAGCTCCTCCGAGATCAGGTACTTGGCCTCCCAGTTTGCCAGCCGTGACTTGGCGAGCTCGGCGTCAACCTTCTTCTTCTGGTTCATGAAGAATTCAGGCAGCCCGACCGTCCTCTTGGCACGGCGGTCCGCCCCCTCGCTCATGTACCCGCTCGATGATGCGCTTGATCTTCTCGAGGCTCGCAAGGCAGACCTCGGGTTCAGTGGAAGTGGTGGCAGTGAATCCTGCCGGGCCATTAATAATCATGCACGTGTCAACGCCGCGTAGGGTGATGAACTCTTGGGCCTTTTTCATTATACTCTTCTTTCTCTTCTTAGATGTAATTTACACGCTTTTTCATTGGGGATAAGCTCTAAAGGTAATTTGCGCCAATCCATGACAATGACTCAAAATTTTTTATTTTATTTGTGTATAAATCCTGCAAGAAAGTAGAAACAGCAACAATTAGAAAAGAAAATTTGGCTTGTACAGATTAGAGCAAGAGTTCTTCTTGCTCACATAGAGACAAGAAAAATTCCAAAAGGAAGAGGGGAAAAAATTATAATTACGAGTATACTTGAAAGAAATTACCAAAGTCAATAATCACCAAGCAACCCTTAAGTCCCGGCTCATGATTTTGTCTCTTTCTGTGTATAAAAAAGTAGAATCTAAAAGGGACCTTGATTTTCTGAAGATGCCGACACCAACAAAGGAGCACTCCAAGATTCAAGAATATACTAAAGCAAAAAATAAAAATAATAAAAGGGCAGTTGAAGTTAGTTGAATCTTTTCAACAGTAAACTGATAGAACAGTGTTACTTTAGGCAACAACCTCAGTGGATGGTTTCCTCCGCACGATCGACGCCTAAATAACTTATGACATCAGGTAAAACAATAACCCAGAAAAGGAAAGAATTACAGGGCTCCTCCTCAAACAACATCCCTCCCTCCTCTTTCTCGGCTCGTGTCTTTGCCACCTATTACGCGTTGCCCTGAAAGAACATCCATCCCGATAAGTCGAAGGATGCAATCGAGATTTCACCTTGGATTGTCAAAATCCAGACGAACTTGGAGGTGAAAAAACAATGGAAGGACCCAAAAGAAAAACTTACGAGGAGAGGCCGCAGGAAAATTGAAGAGCAATTCGAGAGGGGGGGCGATTCATCATCGGAAATTTGCCAACAAAAAGAAAAAAGTGGGCGAGAACTTGAAACCACGCGCAGACGGAGAAAAGAGAACAGAGAACAATAGAATAGAGACAAAACTTGGATGATCGCACGCCGATCGAGTCAAAAACATTAAAGACACAGAACAGAGACAATTGGGCACCACAATAACTACAGAGATTGGAGAGAGAAAGAACTCACCGATTCACAAATGCTGTGGACCCAGATCTCGTTGCTCTGCAATTCGACAAACCCCACAGCTTCAGCAGAGAAAGAGAGGCAGAGCACAGAGGGCAATGTACGCGTCTCTGTTCTTGCAGCTCTTAGTCAAACCGGAGAGAGACAGAGAGTAGAGAGAGAAGCAACCGTTGATGCTTCAGTGGCGTGGCTGATTTGCGCGTTGATTTTGAACGATGGAAGGAACGTCAATTTATAGAGAAGGGAGGTGATTGCACGCGATGTTGCACGTAATTGCGACCTAATGAATCGGCTAAAATTTCCGCGAAAGTTGATAATGAGTCCACTACTTCGGATAGATATACCAAAACATATAAAATCTTTATGACATGAATTTTTTTTACAAATAATCATCGACTTTAGATACCACAATAACTACGGAGATTGGAGAGAGAAAGCACTCACCGATTCACAATACCGTGTGACCCAGAACTCGTTGCTCCGCAATTCGATAAACCTCACAGCTTCAACAGAGAAAGAGAGGCAGAGCACAGAGGGCAATGTAGGCGTCTCTGTTCTTGCAGCTCTCTAGTCAAAACAGAGAGAGACGGAGAGTAGAGAGACAAGTGACCGTCGGTGCTTCAGTGGCGTAGCTGGTTTGCGTGTCGATTGTGAACGATGGAAGGATTTTGTGAGTGATGATGCACGTAATTGTGACCTAATGAATCAACTCAAATTTTCAAGAAAGTTGATGATTAGTTCACTACTTCGGACAGATATACCAAATCGTATCAAATCTTCATGACATGAAATTTTTTTTTACGGGGACCAATCAGAATTTTAATTAAAGGACTTCTTTCAGCGAAGTTATTACGGGGAATTAGTTATAGCTTCTTAAATAACTTGATAAGGGAGGAGATTGGGAAGGAGGATTCGTCTGCTGTTCAAGATTACTGATGCTCGACATATATCTCAGTTCGTTTATGGCGATCGGGAGATCAAGATCCGATGCCTTTCGAGAAGGCAACACACCCACAGTCCGGCGTACAAATCCAGGAATCCTCTGGTCAATGAGTAACGCCTTGTAACTATCCTGCACAAGTTGAGGCTTCAGGGTAACCACCGTTAAGACATACCCGTGTCCGCGTGCTCATCCAAGTATGACATCGCGACGGTTGCATGAAGAGCTGCTCCTATTGGGAAGGCCTCCTCGTCGACGAAGAAGTAAGGCGAGTGCAGCCCATGATGCGATTTCAGAGTCTCGTTCTGTATCCCCACCACGAAAATCAAAGAAGCGGTCTTGTCAGCGAAGAAACTGAAGTCCTCGGCTCCCATTGTCACCGGCAAGAGCTGCACTTTGTCTTCGCCAAGCAGGATCTCTCCAGCCCTTTTCACGAGTTCATATAGCACTTCGTCATTAACCATTACAGGGTGAAGAGGCACCTCTCCGAAGTCCACCACAGCTTTACATCTGTGAACAGCCGCTTGCATTTCTATGACCTGTAACCACAACACAGAGAATTAGTAAGAACTAAAATGCAACCACCTTTTCAGGGAAAAAAAAAACTGCCTGATGAATTCGTCAATTTACCTCTCTTATCCTTTTCTGAAGGAATAAGAGACCATTGGAACTCAAACTCCTAAAGGTCCCTCCAAATTTGACAGACTCGGGGATCACATTAGCGGTATGGCCTCCTTCGATGTACCCAACTGTCACCACCTATCCATTTAAAGTACGAAATTTTGAGATGACGCAGAGGCTGGACCATAACATGCAACTGGAGAAGACGCACATAGTGCATCACTGGAAAAGTCATTAGTTAGATCAACATTTCTCAAGGAAGTTCATATACAAAGATCTGTCACATTTGGGCACTAAGGAATACGAAATTTCAAGGAGAGGAGTTAGCATTCCACAATGATAGCTTCAAACAAGAGATACTTTCTGAGGTACTCTACGATGCTCATGCAACCTTATTGTGGTAGCTGGAAATGTATGAAGCCCTATTCGGAGAGTACAATGCATGGTTAACCAACAATAAAAAGTATCTTTGGATGACAAGTTTGGCAGCGATGCGATTGCAATCAAGTGCACATGCATAATCATGTTTCTATCCAACATCTAGAAGCACAAGATAATGAATAGGACGGACAAGAAGGAAACTACCTGTGCCTCCAGAGGATCGGTCTCTCGAGATACAATTTGCTGAAGACCAAGGATTGCAGATGAAGCTGCAACAATGGGGTCTATATTATGATGTGGAAGCGCCGCATGCCCGCCTTTCCCCTGAATAGTAGCCGAAAACATCCCAGCACCTGCAAGCATCGGGCCAGGCCTGGATGCAATGAACCCGGTCGGTACATTAGGCAAAACATGGATGCTGAGGATTCCATCAAGGTCATCAAGAACTCCATCTTGCAACATGTAATAAGCACCGGAATAACCTTCTTCTCCAGGCTGGAATACAAGCTTTACGGTTCCCTTAAGAATTCACAACACAACAAGAATGCGTAAATTGTCTTAAAGGTGAAAAATGCCAACGCTTTAGCATGTAAGTTTGAGATATTGAAGGGTGAGACGAGAGGTACCTTGATCTGATTCTCCCTATCTTTGAGCAATTTGGCTGCTCCGAGAAGCATAGCTACATGGGTATCATGGCCGCAGGCATGCATTTTCCCATCGATCTTGCTTTTGTGACCCCATTCCACTAGTTCCTTCATGTCATCACCAACGCATGTTATAAAGACAGCAAGGAGTCGAAACAAGAATAACTCTGCAATTACTCATAGTTCACATCAAATTTCAAAACACCTTCCTTCAAATTATTAAATATCGCCAAAGACTCGCATCTGCTCTAGGCTTACTCGCGATTCTTACAGGTAAATCAATCACATTAGCTACATATGGCCCTGTTTCTATTACCAGACAACACCGATTAATACTTTTACTCAAGAACTTGCCGACATTTGACATTCTTTCACTCGTTCTGACAAAAGAACAAACACTTCGCCTCGTTCTGTTCTATTCACCAAACATAAGAACCCGAAACCTATATAAAAAAAAAAAAACGACAGACAAACTTTTCTGGCTTTGGAACAATGCGACATGAAATTTCAAAGTCCGAGTGTTTCATAAATTGGCTCGGCCATGTAATCTAAGATCGATCACCTGCAAAGGCAGAGCATCCATGTCGGCTCGGAGAGCGAACACCGGCTTCTCTCCGGACCCCATGAAAGCGACGACGCCCGTCTTGGCGACGGGCCACTTGTACTTGATCCCGAGCGAGTCGAGCTCGTCCCTAATGAGTTGACTCGTCCGGTGCTCTTCGAAGCCCAGCTCTGGGTACTCGTGGATTCTCCTCCTGATATCCCGCATCCACCGGAAGAACTCCGGCTCCTTGGCAGACTCGAGCAAGTCTCGGGTCAAAGACTTGAGCTCGGGCTCGGATATGAGCTCCAGGGCACGCGACCCACGGAGCTGGAAGAGGGAGAGCGATAACAGCAGCAAGTGAGCGAGTCCCATTCGGAAGAACGGCTACCCCGATACCGAGCTCGAAAGAAGAAAGCCAAATGGGGGATGAAACGGTGGGGAAGACTTGAGGTTGACGTTTTGGTTTTGGCAAAGATGCTCGTGAGCGAGTCACGATGCGCTCTCTCCCTTCTTGGAGAGAGACAAGCGCGAGGGATAGATCCTTGTACTAGCGGCTATTTTAACGGTGGGGGATCCATTAACGTGGAATTTTCCGAGGGGGACGTCGTCCTTCGATCTGAGGAACTGCGCTTTCGGAGTTGACAAGAAAGAGACCTGCGCATTACACACTCTTCCGGGAATTATTGCTGTCGCCCTGTCGTTCACTACATAACCAGAAGCTTCGCGGAACCTCTCGCTCGCTGTGAGATAGCACCGGCTTAGTGGTCCGGGTGCAGTCGCACGTTTCGCACGGATCTCAGTATTCAAAGCCGAGGTGAGGGAGGTGGAACCCCCGCCTTGCACGTGTCGTACGTTCAGCTCAACTAGAGAGTGGTCCACGCTCCACTTGCGTTGACGAAATTGATGGATAGCCGCTAAGGAAAAATATATTAAGGGATCGAGAGTTATCTTAGAAAAAGAAGGTAATAATTAGGTTTTGAGTGGAAAAATAAATGAGTGGGAGTTTTTTTTTTGGAATATAATACAAATGGTTTATATACTTTGGCACAACGTGTTATGTAATTCATGATTTTTTAAATTTGAGCAATACGATCGCTAATTTTAGCCAAATATGCGATGTGGTTCATGAATTTTTTCTTTATTCAGTTCGATTTGTGAAATTTTGACACGCGTTTAATTTAGTCCTTATAAAAATGTATCCTAAAGAGAAAATTGGACAACATTAATTTTTTCTTATAGTTTAAATATAATATTGAACATTTTTATATAATTTAGGAGAAAAATCAAATATGTATAAAAAGTTTAGGGATCGAATTGAACAAATTAAAGTTCGAAAACCACATTCTAGGTCACATTGAGTAAAGTAAAAATTCAAGAGCCACATTATATTAAAATAAAATTCAGCGGCACGTCATTATCCATTATCTTTTTAGACGAAGGAAGTGGTTTTCAGTTGGTCAAGTTCTTCTTTTTGTTTTGAGCAAGGGTAGCTTTGGAAGGAAAGAAAACAAAAATTGAGAAACTAATGTTTTCTAATTACAGATTAAGTAATTATTCGGTTAATCTTTGGAGGATGATGCGAACACTATGAGGTGGAACTGTTGTGCATTCATGGGGTACCAATATTACATTGTTACCAGTTCATTTTTTTTATTCCACCCCCAATTTGCTCATTGCGTTTTCAATTAATTACATTGTGCCTCTCATAGTTCTGGGCTATCTCGACGCTCTATTAATTAACTAAGATAAACCCCATGTGCTGCCTCATCTCGATGAGCTTGGAACCTTGAAGTAAGGCGTCGGTTGACCGTCTCACTTAGTTACAATGGCCCCAACTAGAATATCCTGTGCATAACCTTTTATTGCCTAATGATTCTCCGCAGAAAAATAATTCATATAATTTATATCAAGGTTCATCAACATAAAAAACTATAAAGTCCCCATAATTACATGGCCCCAAGCTTCAGGAAACGAAAAAGGGTCCTTCTTTCTTGGAAAGATGACTGTACAAAACCGTCAAAGGATACGTGATCAAGTCTCGGTTGCATGCCCGTCCAAGTATGATATAGCGACCGCTGCATGGAGAGCAGCTCCAATGGGCAGAACTTCCTCGTCAAGGAAAAAGTATGGGGAGTGCAATGGCTTATCCGTTCCTGGTGTTCCGTTTTTCGTGCCAATCATAAAGAATGCGGTCTTCATTTTCTCAGAGTAAAAGCTGAAATCCTCCGCCCCCATGTTCACGGGCAGAAGGTGGACTTGGGACTTGCCAAGCAGGGCTTCACTAACGCCTTTTGCGTGCCCATACATTGCCTCATCATTCACGGTTGCAGGGTAAGGCATCATTTTTTCTTCCATGAAGTTGACCGTGGCATTGCACCGATGCACAGCTGCTTGCAACTCTATTACCTGCGATGGTTAAGGTTGCCGAATTAACCATTATCCTCATTTTTAAGAGATTAATCGATAGATGAATGTTGCGGTCTAAGTGAGACTTCATAAGTGAAATAATACAATAAAACTAGCTTGATCCATTTTCCCTTATGTCAATTAATAAGGAGCAATCTCATACAAAACAGACTACTGGGAAATTGATAGCGACAGTTACCTCTTTGATCCTCTGTCGCAAATTATACAAGCCATCCGAAGTCATGCTCCTAAAAGTTCCTCCAAACCGGACCACCTCCGATATTACATTAAAAGCTTGGCCACCCTCAATGAAGCCCACCGAGATCACCTATGCACGTGATCAAAGATACAAGTTCTAACTGGGGGAATTCAAGCAACACTTTAAAGGATATGAAAGTTCCAAAAAGTAAGAAGAGAATGGCTTGGGTCATTATGTTAATGTGTTTAAAAATAATAAAATTACCCGGGCCTCAAGAGGATCTGTTTCTCGGGAAATTATATGCTGGAGTGCAGTAATTGCAGATGAGGCAGCAAGAACGGGATCTACAGTCACATGTGGGGTCGCTGCATGCCCTCCTGTTCCTAGTATTGTGGCTAAGAATCTACCAGCCCCTGCTAGCATTGGACCAGGTCTCGAACCAACGCTGCCTGTTTCCAAATATGGCGAAACATGTAAGCCAAAGATGGCTTGGAACTGATCAAGTGCTCCTTCTTGGAGCATATGGTATGCACCGGCACGGCCTTCTTCTCCGGGTTGGAAAACAAGTTTGATCGTGCCCTTCGGGAAGATAATACGCAAAATGAGATTAGTCATGAAAGATCAAATTGGGGCTTGACTAATTAAATACTTCTAAGTTGCTCTGGACTATGATTTTACCTTCAAAGAATCCTTTTTGCTGCTGAGTAATCTGGCTGCTCCAAGGAGCATGGTTGTATGAGCATCATGACCACAAGCATGCATTTTACCATCGTTCTTGCTCTTATGTTCCCACTCGACCAATTCCTTAGCTCAATTTAGGGAAAGAGAAGGGTGTTAATACGTTATGGACATTTAAATTGCTGCATATTCGGACACAGTTTGTCAAGAATACCAAATTTCAATCGTGTGTGATCTCTATCTCGCAATTCACATGAATTATGATAAAAACTGAACAACAAGATGAAGACATCGGCTCACAACCGTAGGTCCATGATGGTATGAAGGTGATATCAGAATGCAAACGGCTCTTTGCTAAGACTAGAATGCTTATGATCGAGTCTGACTTTGTCTCGTTTAACCTTGTTTGGGGCAAGGAACACGAGTCTGCAAACCCAGTAGCTCGCTAAGCCAGGAATAAAATGGGTCTTCTACAGAAATGGGTTCATCAGTCCCCATCTTCTCTTTCGGTTTCTTTGCTCGAAGACGCGACCCATACATGACGAAGCACCCTTGTTGATCCATTATGTTCAGATAAGAGTCGTCTAAAGCTATAGAGGGATCTTTTTGGTCGTCGTCAAGCACTGAAAGAACATGCTTGCCGTCTTGGATGCGACAACCACACCCATGACCCACAAACGGAATCTTTCTATCACAGTAAGCCAATTCCAAATTAAAAACCTATTGAGAACGACTTGCTCACGATGACGTCACTTCTCGAGTGGTTGACTCTGAAACCCGAGAGAGAGAGAGAGAGAGAGAGAGAGAGAGAGAGAGAGAGAGAGAGAGAGAGAGAGAGAGAGAGAGAGAGGAACCTGAATAGGCAGGGCGTCCATGTCGGCCCGGAGAGCGAACCAGGGTTGGGCACCCGACCCGATCGAGGCCACGACCCCGGTCTCGGCAACCGGCCACGTGTAATCGATCCCGAGCACGTCCAGCTCCGTCCGGACGAGTCGACTCGTCGCGTGCTCTTCGAAAGCCAATTCCGGGCGCTCGTGGATTATCCTCCTGACGCCCTTCAACCAACCGAAGAACTCAGGAGCTCTCGCCGCCGCCAACAGCTCTCGCCCCAGAGAACTCAGCTCCAGATCCGAACCCGAATCCGACGAGGACCCTAGAGCCCGTGTGGCCTCGCAGGCGAGCGCCACCGCCACTAATAACCAGACGAAACGGCGATGGGTTTTCATGGCGCTTCTTGCGCGCAGGGTCTCGGAATCTTTGGAACTGCTCGGCGTTTGAATACAAAGCGTTTCCGAAAGGAAGGTGAATGACGCAAAGGCGAAGTGTCCATGCGCTTTCTTGATTCGTCCTCGGTCACATCGACGGGAACAAGACCATCGTGCGACTTGTTTTCTTGCTATTGGTTTTTGCTCTCTCCTCCGAATAGGACCGCCCGAAAATCACACGGTCTCCATGACAGCACATCGGTAAAATTACCGTCGCATAGGATATTACTTTTTTTCATGCGACGTGATTTATCTTCCAGTCGCTCAAACTCAAAATTGTTAAGGGCCTTCGATTTGAGGAAAAATAACAATTTTATTCTTACGAGAGGTTCAAAACCTCGTATTAGTACGATATTCGTACGTTGACCAGCTCTATATCTTGATCTAACTATTAAGTGTAGGCTTTATTTTACAAAGTAAAATATTGTTAAAATATTTATAAAAAATCGTCCATGTCTGCATTGTTCGTGTCATATTGGACAATCAAAACTCATCTAAGTGATTCTAAAATTGGCTACACGGATTCAATTGTTAAAACATCAAAAAGTTTAGGAGCATTTTGGTATAATTAAAAAGTTTAAGATTGAAATAGTACAGTTACAAAAGGGTTATGACTTTTTCAGTAATTTTCCATAAAAATGGATAAAACCGATTCAAAATGGATACTATATCATATTACTAGTCAAATCTTAGGTGCATAAGGCTGAAATCAATTCAGATAATTACTTTTAATTAACCTATGGCTATAATTAAGTATTCATGTAATAACACACAGATATGGTACTTTAGAAAGAGATGCTAGCTAAGTTAGGAAAACCCAGATATTACTCATACAGTTTTTTTGTTTGTTGACAGTCCATTTAAAAAGAAAATTAAACGAACTTTTATATATGATAGGGAGTTTTATCATATTGTATTGGCAAAATAAAATTTCCAGCACGTCAATTCTCAAATAGAAATTGCTGCATCTACCTATGAGGAACCTAATTTACTGGATCTATGAGTAACCTAAAAGTCATAAAGAGCAATGCTAATTATAGTGAAGACTGATTTGAAATTTGATACAGTAAGATGATGTTACATACTTTTTAAAAAGGTATTTAGTTATAAGAGGGTCATATTCAATCATGTAATTTGCCAAATCACTTACTATAACAAATATGTACATCGGTCTTAGTATCTAAACTTTCCCAAGTCAGAATGCTAAGTGACATGGCATAAGTCAAGCAGTTCAATAAGTCGGATATATTCAACTTCCGATAAGATTACTTTGTAAACCGATATTAATGTGTAAGTTTAAAAATTGAAGCTCGTCATCAAATTAACCTCTAATCAAAATGACTTGGCATGGTTGGTTTCTTTCTTAGACGATAGACTTTATTGAATTATTTCAAGAAGAACAATACAGACATTCATCTCATGGCAAGATCGACAATAGGCCACACGTATACCACTCATCATCTCATATGCACACCTCAAAGTTGTTGGAAATATTGGTCGAATACAATGAGCGTAAACAATTCAAATGACTTCACTATAATGACACGAATACAATTCGATCGGAAATTATAGAGATGAAGGAAGAATAAGTAAAACCGAGGCTTGTTTAACACACATTTTCCTTAAAATAGATTCGTCTCATCCAATACACAATAAGACGATTTCCAGTACACGTGAGGTAGCTTGGACGTCTGTCTCCCAGGATACAACGGTTGAATAGCAACGAAGAACGAAGCTCCGAAGCTTTCGGCGAACTCGAACAGCGCCTATGTTGAACACTGTCTAACACAATGCAATACTCTTTCGAACTAGAGAGAAATATTGAAAAACTTTTCGAATCTGCGCGTCTCTTCAGGAAAACAAGAGAAATATATAAAGAAGAATGTGGGAGACGTTACGGTATTAACTTCTACTGTTACTGAAATTAATCAGCAATTATGGGAATTAAACACGGCATTAAAATAGACGTTACAGCCTCTAAAACACGGCATTAAATCAGCCGTTACATACCAATGGATTAAAACCATCATTTAATCCAAAACTGGCGGTTACAGTCTCATTAATACCCACAATTACATGTGGGATCTACATCCTACTATGGGTTGTCTCTTGAAAACAATTTCTTATTCACCCATTTTTATTCCCAATTTTCCAACAATTTCTCATTCACCAGTCCCCCAGGAGTTGATTTAACAACGTTCATGCGAGGGTGGCTCTGAGAGCATTCTTAAGAGTGGGATTGACCACACTGTAGCCACCGTCCACCACCAGGTTCTGGCCGCTCACGTAATTGGCTTCATCACTGACCAAGTAAAGAGCTGCTCGCGCAACGCTCTCAGGACTCAAAATCTGACCCTTCAAGTTGCCCAGTTGACTCACCCATTTCTCTGTTTTGGCCAATTCAGCTTCTTCCCTCTCCATCTTCGCCACGATCCCCGTCCTCACGACTGCGTAAGGCGACACACAGTTGACCCTTATCCCGTGTTCCCCGAGCTCGGCGGCTAAGTTCCGCACGAGACCCAAAACAGCGTACTTCGAAGCGGCGTATGCATGGGTGGCGAGGCCGGCAATGGACGTGCAAGCGCTGCCGGTGAAGAGAATGCAACCCTCTCGCCGTGGGATCATGACCCTTGCGGCGTGCTTGGCTCCTAGAAAAGCGCCGTACACGTTCACCCCGAAAAGTTTGTCCAGGTCGGTCTTCGTCGTGTCTAGTATGCTCCGCGGAAGGTGACTGTCCACGACCCCCGCGTTGCTGTACATTATGTCGAGCTTTCCGTGTTTGGCCATGGTGGTTTCCACGAGGTCGCGGACGTCTTCCTCGTTGGTGACGTCGCAGTGGATGTAGCAGGCTCTTTCGCCCAGCTTGACAGCTAGGGACTGCCCCGCATCATCTTGGATGTCGGCGATGATCAACCACGCGCCATTCTCGTGGAAGAGATGCACTGCGCTGGCTCCGATCCCGCTCGCGCCGCCTGTTACTATTGCCACCTTGCCTTCTAGCCTTATAGGGTGAAAAGGAAAAGAAGCGAGATTTGTCGGTTAGACTTATAAAGTCAACCATTCGCCTAGATGTACTGAAGATGAAGAAACGCTTATTTGTTTCGTGAAAAAAAAAAAGAATCATTTTTAAAATATTTTTTAAATTATTGCTTGTATCTTTGGAAATAGTTGGTCAATGAAAAATATTTGTATTAACCATAACAATTTATGTCTAAATATTTCCCTAGATGGAAATATCTAGTGTTTTTATAAATGAATGAAGCGATTATTTCTAGAAAAAAACTTTTTAAATTATTTATTTCCACAAGTTTCAAGGAAAACATTTCGATGACAATCATTTTCAAATTTTCATTTGTTTGGTGATTTGAAAGAAGCCACTTTCTTTTTGCTAGAAGAGGAGATTGTTAGGAAATTGTTTTCTCCCAATTTTAATCGGGTGGTTTTCATTCTATGAAACACTTTTTTCTGTCATTCAAATATTGAAAAATTGGAACATAATTTTCCAAAAATATATTTCTTTCAAACAAACAGACCCGAGAAATATAATATGACAATACATTTTTGGCCGAAGTTGCTAACTTCGTAGTGATTCTGAAAAAGAAGCCCTCTTTCTTTCCTACTCCTCTAGAAGATTTAACAAAACCCTAAGAGCATATGGTCTTGATTTCGTTTTTGCATTTCCTCTGCTCCTCAGCAACTAAAAAGAGTCCACCTTGCAACCCAACCCCAAAAAGCAGAAAAAATGAATACACATTGAAGAAGGTGCTTTCCTGAAAATTTTGTACGTATCACGATGGCAATGAGCATCAGTCAACTATCAATCAAAGAACAAAAGACTTCTCAGATGGCCGACGAGTTTCTAAATCCCTCGTTGAAGGCCATGTACTTTCTCATGCACTCTCATCATAAAACATGGAGGATCGATATTTGATGTACGATGTTTACCCTCCTCATCGAAACAAGCTTTGAATGGATAAAGATGCGAATTCAACTCGCACGAACTTAACACATGTCTGCGCACACATACATATACATTCAGATGATAAACATAAAAAGTTATATGAAGGCGTGCTTGTACTTGCCGATAGGACTACCTTTTAGACTGAGCTAATGCAGAAGCCATGCTCGCTCTCTTTTGCAGCGTTGCTGTTAGGAAGAGGATACCGGTTTCCGCCAGTGACCGATAGCTCGTCTGCTTCCATTGCTTCGGTATGTATACAGCACATAGAGGATACATTACCTCACCAATGTTATGTAATGTATTTAATAGGGTTGACAAAATTTCAGAGGACGCAGAAACGCAACATCGGCTGTTGACGCGTGAACCAATCCCTCTGCATCTCTCCACCCTCTTTGAAAGTACTTGCTCGTGATGCCCACCGTCGATAAGTTAAAGAGTATATGCAATATGGTTGACTGAACTAAATAATACACCAGTTGGCGTGCACTCTCATTAAAAATACGTGCAGGCGATGCATTCCATCAACAAGTTAGGTGAAAGTGCGTATCATCTTTTAAATAAAATGACTGGAAAGGGTTCTTGGAATCGTTGGAAATTAAAATGCATTAAAGATAAATTTACTCAACATTTACTGATTGGGCGAGACTTCACAAAGAGTGCATCATGGGTATTTATAACCCATCACCGACAGTTACGCACCACACTCTCCGAAGACTTTCATGTCGTATCCGATACTTCGACACGTGTCCAACACGCGATTGACGCTTGTCGAGACACGCGATTGACGCTCCTCGACAAGCTTCGACACACGAGTTCCAAAATCCGACTCGCACGGGTTGGTTTTATAAAATTTTATTACATTAGGGGTCAAAATGTAAATATTAGAATTAATAAAAATAAAAATGATGAATAAATTTGGGGGAAGATTGTGCCCTTCTTCTCTCACAATTGTAATTGTGTCCTAACTCTTAGGGTCCGTTCATTTGGCGGAAAATATTATTCTAGAAAATATTTTCCGGAAATTGGGCTGTTCGGGGGCAGCAAATATTTCCTTAAGAAAAATATTTTCCAATCAACCAAAGATTTCTTTCTAAAACTAAGAAAAATGTTTTCCGTTTTTGAAAAACAGAAAACATTTTCCGGATCTCATCTTTCTCTCTTGTTGAGAGACTATGAGCAATTTAATTGTCGGCCGTTGCCGGTAGTTGCCATCGCCGCCCCCCCCCCCCCCCCCCCCCCCCCCGGCCGGGCGCCACACCCATTGGCTGCCGCCACCCGCCCCCAAACCTGCCCGCCGCCTGTCCGCCGCACGCTTGCTCGCCGACCACCACCCCCGTTAGCTGCCGCCGCCCACCGCCCGTCGCTCGCCCGCCTACCCGCCACACGCTCGCCTGCCGCCCGCCTGCCGCACGCCCGCCCTCCACCCGCCCTCCGCCCGCCCGCCTGCTTGCCTGCAGTCGCCGCCCGCCCCTGCACGCCCGCCCACCGCCGCCCGTCCATCCTTCGCCACCCACCGCCATTGGTCGCCAATCGCCCAATAATTTCTCAAAAAAAAAATTTCCGGAAAAAATTTTTCAGAAAATTTTTAAGTTTTAAACGAACACCAAAAAATGTGCCATTTTTCAGGAAAATGATATCCTGGAAAACATTTTTCCAGAAGTGTTTTATTTTCCATCAAACGAACAGACCCTTAGTCTCTTTTCTTCTCTAACGATTGTGCCCTAAGCTCCCGATTGCACCCCTTCATAGCTAAGTTGAAGTAGAGATTTGAGACAAAGATTGAGGAGATTCGAGGAGATCGAGGAGATCTAAGGCAAAGAAGAAGATCTCTCTCTTGCAAGCTTGGAGCGGTGACCTCTGAGACCGAGATCTAGGAGAACTGAAGTCACCAACATGTCCTCTTTGCAACACCTCGTCGACCTGGAGCATGAATACAACGCTCATAAGTAAGTCCCCTATGCCCTCTCCCCCCCTCTCTCTTGTTATCGTTGTTTCCTGGTTTAGTTTTGCCCATTACTGAGTAACGCAATTAGATAGCAAATTTTCGCGCCTATGGCTCTTGTTCTCTGCTCCTAAGAATCGGATATGGTTAGTAGATGTTTTCCATTTTTGCTTATTTTACGAGAAACTAAATTGATTTCCTTTTTTTTTAATGTTTGGCTAGAGTTGTCAAACGGATATCGATTAAAAGAAATATTGTTCGATTGGAGTACTTGGTTCGACTTGGAAAATAGGTTTTGGGGAAATGGTAAAAGCTAATAGAACTTGCTTTCAGTTTTCAGCATTCTCAAGGCCAGTTTTCCACCTCAAAATCTTAAGAATGGCTGTCAAACACCTCATATTTTCGTCATGGAGCTTTTGAGGCTGAAAGGCCTTTGGAAAAACTGAACCAAACGGCATTTACTCTTTTGTGCACTCAATGAAAATAAGTAGGATATGCCCCAAATGTGCAAAAGATTTGGTTTTCATGCATAGCAAAGCCCACGGTATACAAAAAGAGAGACCAAGATGTGGGATATTGATAGAGATGCATTTGACACTTTTAAATATGTTGGGGAACTTGAAGTTGCAAGTCTTTCACTTGATGAGCCAGAGATGGACCGTGTTGTTTTTTCCAGAAGAAGTGGATAATATTGATGAATAACTTTTATTATGTCTGATGATAAAATGTGGATTTCCTTTTTTGCTTATCATAAAATATTAAATGTGATAGTGAAATGTGAATTACTTTATTCAAAGAGAGTTGATCAATTTTTCTATTCCTATTGGCCATCACTCTCCTACAATTGATTGTTTTCCCTTTTTCGTTTGAGCTCACAATATAAACAAGATTTTTTTTTGGTTGTTTTTTATAATATTGGAAAATCAAAATTGATAATGTTGGAAGTTATATATAATAATTTATCATATATATAAATATATAATATCTAACGTGTTAAAATTCTTTAATTTCTAGAAATGACATGCTGAACACTTGCGTCGTGTCACGTGTCGGTGCAATCTATCTTATAAGTAGTTACTGAATTCGAATGTATAGATAACTTGCCCATCTATTTGCACTTACATTAAATTGCAAACAATAGACACAATCTTCCATCGCCTATTACTTAGTAATGATTCTCTATGAGAAGCAATGTATACCTGAGAATATTTGTTTCACCACTCGGCAGTTTTGTCCTTTTGTGGATCCACCGTCCTCGATACGTTGGCTAGCCTTTGCTCATCAATTGCGCCCCGACACTTTGGCTTCGTTAATTTGCCAAGAAAAATCAATCAATAAAAAAATATCCTTCTAAAAACGGAGAAAATATTTTCCTTTTCCGAAAAGAATAAAAACATTTTCCAGTTTTGCTGCGACTATAATAATATTCCTCTCCCTTTTCCCTTCACAATGTATTGACATTTCTCTTTCTTCCCCTCTATTTTTTTCTTCTCCCGCACACTTCTCCTGTTAACTCTCACCCTCTCTTTCTCTCTCTATGGCCGTGCGAAGGAGCCCACCAGCCCACCCCCTGTCCAATCTCTCTCTTTCTCCTCCTGCGGACGCGAGGTCTTCTTCTTCTTCTTCTTTCTTCTGGTTGTTCTTTGTCCCTCACCGGCCAGACCTTGCCGCTCCTCCACACCGGCCGGACTTAAATAGTAATGGTCCCTAGTTTGTTGAGAATGACCTCATCGGTCTAACTTCTCTTTAGTCCTGGCGGGGGCTCTTGTCCATAATTCACATCATGTCTTGTCGATCTTGTCGTTGACTGATGACTTCTGCTCCGACCAAATTTCGTTCTTGTCGACCAAGCTAGCTATTATCGATTTCAAGAGTTGCAAAATGGTAATGCGCAGCGGTTATTGGTTAATGAAGATTACACTGTCCTTGCAAACAGGAGAAAGTAATTTTGTGCAGCAGGAAGATCACGGCAGGTATGGAAAATGTCATAATCGACACAATTGTCAGCATGACTGGCTTTTTTTTTTTCCCCATAGGCCTGTGCTCGACCCCAAGCAAAAATTCGATTATCGTGTCCACTAAGAAAGATTGCGGCTGGTTCTGGTTAATGAAGATGACAGTTTGATTTACATGTTGATAGAATGAAAAGCAACAGATGAAAGATAGCCATATCGTCGACTCGTGAATGCTCTGCGTCAATAGTCTTCAAAATCACCTCTATTCATGTTCATCCGAAGAAAAAGTTTCTGAAGCAGTAAATTACCAACTCATTTGAAATTTTGCGATGGCGATAAGTAGATTACCTATCCTGTTAAGAATTGACCAAGCACATTAATGAAGTGGTAAATTATCAACTCATTTGAAAATTTGCTATCACCATGAGTTAAGGTTTATGAAGGAATATTCTCTTTCGAAATTTTGGGATGCCCTCTCTAACTTTTTCGAATAGGACAATTTATCAGGAGATATGCTCTGATAGCTTGATTTCTCGTGTTTTTTTGGTGATTTCATGTTTCCATGGTGATTTCTTTCGAAAAGTTATATGAAATTAAAAAAAGATAGATTGGCCCAAAAAGTAAATCGTCAAGATTAGCAAGTAAATGATGCTATGCAAATAATAATCAAACCTGCAGCTTGAAAGTGCAAAGAAAGCAAATGATGGTAAGCAACTAGCAATTCGAACGTGCGAATTGAAACCGCAAAGCAAGGGAATAGTGTCATAAAAATAATAATTCGCAAATGGGCCATCGTGCAAGTAATTATATGATTTACTTCATTGATTAAATTTGTCTACTTAATTTGCAATTTATACTCGTATATCCAATTCATTAACGTCCTAAAACATGTCAAGTGATTCATGTCATCTTCCATGGCTCATACCAAGTTTGGATCGGTACATATCATCCGATGTTCAAGTTTTCTGTTGATATACTTATTTTTTTTATAATTATAAAAAAGTCCATACCAACGCTAGTCGTGACACACATAGGGTGGTTGATATCATCTTAGATATCGACGTCGACGTCGACGCGACTATTTTTTGGTCTATCTTGGCACATCATGCAAAATTTAGAATTAGATTGTTTATATCAAATGGTTTATAATCAAATTAACCTCTGTATAATAATATGAGGTTTAAGATTTTTGGGTAAGTTTCCACTAAGTGTCAACCAAGTAAACTTCATGAAGAAACTATAGCATAATGTAAAATAACATAATGTAGACTATGTACTAAGCTGAACTTTGGACCATTAAAAACGATGAGTCCTTATTAATCCCGCCCACCAATTTTGACAATTCAAACTCGAATACATAATCTTAGGTACTAGGCTTATACAAAAAGGGATTCGGATAGAGTTGGAACCCAAATTACACGCTGCTCAATTTTGCGATTCGAGGTGCTAACGTAACGTCAAATAGCACATTAAGAAGTCCAAGGCACCCTATACATGTAAGCACAGACTCGTCCTACACAGATTAATTGAGATTTTTCTGAGATTGGGAATTGACCGGAGCATCGAATCTATGACCCTTGGCTTGCGAATCAAGTTTAGGTCACCTCTACCTAGGAATGTGTAACTGGATTAGGTAAATCCTATTGGCCTATCCCAAAAATAGGGTCGGGAATTGATTCCCATTAAAACCGGTCCGGGAACTGGTTCCCAAAATTTAGAACTGGTTTGAACGGGTCCAGGAACCGATTCTGAAGGATTACCCACCCGGGAACTGGATTGACTCGATCGGTTCAAGAACCGGATTACCCACCCAGGGACCGGCTTGCTGCCCACTCTTCTCTCTTGTTGAACTCGTGAGCCGAACCCCCTCTCTGTTCCGCTTCGCTTTACTCCCCCCTGTTCTTCTTCTTTACTTCTTCTCATATCCCTCCTCCCTCTGTGTATTTTCCCCTTCGTTCGGTCTCTCCCTCTCAAAACCCAAGACCTCCCTCCTCTCTCCTTTCTCTCTTCCTGCCGTCCTCTCTCTCACACCCCTCTCTCTCTCTCTCTCTCTGCGAACCCCCCCCCCCCCCCCCCCTCCTCTTTTCTCCTCTTGTTCCCTTTTTTTTTTTTCTTTTGCCTCTCTTCTCTCCGATCTCTCTCTCTCTGTGGTCACCTCTGTCCCCCTCTCTCTTCCTCCTCCTGCTTTCTCTTCTGACTTCGCGTGTTGTTAGCTCGCCTCCGTCAATCCTCGAGCCTCGTCCCCAAAATCGCAGGGAGCCGAAGCGAAGATCTTCCTCTATCCCTCGACTTGACCGCGCGGGAGAATCCGAAGAAGGCCAGTTGTCTTCGGGCCTGGGGAAAGTTAAATGGGCTAAGGAAGAGTTCGGGTGGAGGGCCAAGCAGGAGAGAGGACTTGCGAGCTGGGCCTGTGAAATGAGAAAAAGGTGGGCCGGTAGAAGAATTGCGCGGGCCTAACCCACGCAAGCATGAGCCCGACACCCTCATTTTTCTTTTTATTATTTCTTCTTTTCTTCTTCTTCAGAAAATAAAAGAAACTTCCAACTTAATAACAGTTTTATTAGAACTAAACCAAAAGTGAATTATCGAATCGGCAAAAATTAGGTATCAATAGTTCCCTTGTTTCTTTTGTTATCTCCCACACCCTCAGACTTCACAACGTTTTCCTTCATGATGCCATCGCTAGCTTCCCGTCCCGTGGATTGGCTCGCATTATTTTATTTTTTGATGATGAGTTACATTAATTTCACTTTTTGAAATAATTATGCTTGCTCCAAAGATTTATTAACCATTTTAAACAAATGAAAAGTTTCATATAGTATTATGTGAACGAGACTAATATTGAATCAATGTTTGTTGCTAATGCATATGAAATGTTGGGATTTTTGCTTTACCTTATGATTCCTTGTGGATTATTAGTATTTTTGTTTAGTCAAAAAGTTTATATATTTATTAATTACATGTACTTAATGTTTTAATATAATTTAGAAGAATTATGTTGTTCTCGTATTAATATAATATTCGAAATCGTATAAGGTAGACGATTACAAAACCGATTCTCTAATATAAACAAGGTTAATCTTGAAACCGAAACGGAAAAATATGATGGATAGGATATAATGACCAATAAAAATAAGGTCGGATACAGAGTCTAAAAAATAAAAACCAATTATTTGGAACCTACCCACCCTAGCCCAATCACCCCCTACCTCTACCGACCCCAAACCAAAATCGACCCGTGTGGGGATGCTGGGGTTCCCCTGCTCAGAGAAAAGCTCAAATCTGTAACGGCGGCGCATTGGGATTTGGCCGTGGTTATGGTTGATCTCCCCACCGTTACTGCAGAGTTAAAAAGAGAAAGAAAATGAAAGGTAGCCGCACTACCGTTGACTGCTACTGAGCAGGTCTCGACTTCCTTCGTGCTCCGCCATTTCCCCCTTGCAACTGAGGGGCCAACTTCATCCATCGGAAGATGCAGAGGAGACGATTAGCGACCCATTCGTAAGCGTAAGAGTCATTTTCCCTCTTCCGTCCCTTCCCTTCCTCTGATCGGATTCCCGCTTCTCCGTTTTGTAGCTGCGCTTTTGATTAGGGTTTGCGAAGTTATGGTTTGTTAGTGCTGCTCCGTGGATGCTCATTTCGCTTTTCACTGCGGTTCTCTTTCTTGGGATGCGGTGAGAGGGGGATCCGTTCCACTGCGCTTTGGGCGCGATCAGTGACCGGATCCGATTCCTCCTCCAAATTTTGAGCCGCGCCTCAGCTTAAGATGGTCAAGTTCGGACCTTGGAGCTTCTGGAACGATCTCCCTCCCTGCGATGTGGAAGGACGATCGAGGAGTGAGAGTCAATTCTAGATTTTGGTTGCTTTGCGTTTGAAAGGTTCTCCAATCATGAAGACGAGGTGGATGCGCAATGCCTATGGTTGAGTGAAAGAATGCGCGGGATTTGGATTCTTAGGATTTTGCTTTGCTTATGGAATTGGAGTGCATCTTTTCCCCGGTTATTTTGCTCTTGTTGGTTGTAGTGAATTGTTTTATGAGAGAGTCCAGAGACTAGGAAACTAATGTGTTCAAATTCACGTGCAGGTCGTATGAGGGGTTGCTACAAGCATGTCCAGGCCGTGGCTCCTCGTTTTCCTGCTTCTGCTGATTGTGTTCACGTCTCAGTTTGAGTGGAAGCAACAATTCGGTAATGAGAATGACCCGATTCCAAACAAGTCGCAGAAGGAGCAATATCTTTCTGAAAGGGAAGAAAACGTGAAGGAAAAGGTGAGCACTCTATTTATGCTTCTCTTGTTCTTGTATTTTTGACACTCTCCTGTCTCTAACCAGGGGACGATTTCTCTAAAAACGTTTTGCAATTATGTATCATAAAATCTTTCTTTGTCTTGATTTCTGATGGAAACGTAAATAGTTCAGTGCCTTAATATCAGGGTAATGCGCTGTTCAATTTGGTTCTGCACTATGAATTGAGTTGAGCTGCCGTTTTCAAGTAGGGATTCAGCGCTCGAAACTCGGAACTGACAGAATGTTGAGGACACGGATAGTGTTAGAAAGTCCTATTCAATAGTTAAACCCGTTCGGTGGAGACAGATTACATGAATACGAGGCCCATTGGTACTTGGTATGCAACAGATGTGCAGTAACACTTTAGCACATGCAAAGTGGATATATACAGTTTGGAAGAATCATGTGGAACCAATGGGTGGCAATCACAGACTTGAAATAGACCTGGGACATGAAGTATAATGAGCGTCATGTTAGGAAGCTCCACCAAAAGCTTAGGTGAAGGAAGACTTCGAGTGAAACTCTGTTTCCAAGTGTTTGCAGATAATGCTTTGACGAACAGAACTGATAGAACCAGTCCAATGCTTTGGTTTTTGAGTTTTGACCAGTTTCTCCCCTCCCCTGGCCTCTCCCTTACCATTTTCCTTTCAAATACTTTATTCTATGACAAGCAACCCTTTTTTTACTGTCTAATATTAGGAAATATTTATCTTTCTCACTTAAGTAATGCTTTCCAACTTGTTTTGGGGACTGCCAGCAGGAACTTCTTTGTTTTTGGAAGCTGTCTCTGTAGTTAGCCTGTCAACATAATGTCATAGAGTGGAGATTAAGGACAAATAGCCTCTGAAAGTGAAGAGGATGAAAAAGAAGACAAACCCTGAACTGGCAAAGCAAAGAAAGGATTTACAAAGGCAAGTGCTACAGAACCCTACTATGAGGATGAATTGAGAGAACTGAGCTAAGTTAGAAAAGAGAAGAAGAATGATAGGGTGTAGAAGATGATGGCAATGATGGAAGAGATGTGATATCCGGTTGTGAGTTTGGGTGGTTTTAGATTTGTTGGTTACTTGTTGCATATGGTGGAATTATGATACTAAGGACATGAGACCTTTTCCTTAATGGGTCAATCTGTTCAGTTCTGGCAAAAGGGTTCATCAAACAGATATTCTACAATTTATGTAGGCCCAGAAACTAATCAGGTTGGGGGGAACCGACTCTTTGGGTTCAGTGCAGACTGTTTAGTTTGGGCTTTTGTGTTTTTGGGCATTTTGATACTCCTACCTTTATGAACCAGGTGATATCTTTTTTATATTTGCTTCAGAAAACTTGGTAGTGTGCTTGCTATCAATTCTGTTCTCTTCCTTTTGTGTTTTTGTATAGCAAGGGTGTCATTAGTTTTCTCTGTTTAGTGAAAGTAAGGTTTGATTAGTTGAACCATCGTGGAATGTTTAATGTTATAAAGGGTGTAAAAATTTCTTATGAAGCTTTTGGCCCATAGTAACAAAGTTCATTTGAAGAACCATAGCTTAAGTTAAATAGTGCTCACATCATGTGAAGAAATGATAATATGTACCCGGACCTTGTAGCTTCACCTGGATTACTAAATTAGAACCACTTCACTTGTTACTGGGATAGCATCATATATGATGATATAATGGACAACATAATTTGTTCCCAGGTCTTTTCATCCACTACAGCTTGGTGCTATAGAATGCATGATTTATTACTGAAAATTCTGACTTGAAACTCTTTATGCTGTAATTTCATGTTGATTTGTTTTTATGAAGTATAGTATCAATTGATTATCCCATTTGACAATTGCCTTCTTCCTGGTTGACTTATAGCGTGATTGAAGTATATGGTTGATCTCCTCTTGAAACGGTGTACACTAGCTGCGGAAATGGGTTATTAATAATTTAACATTACCTGATTTAATCTTTGCTTGAACTTTGTGACAGATTATCCTCTCTCAAGAGAAAAACATTCAGAAACTCAATGAGCTTGTCCAAACTCTCCGCCAACAGCTACACCAGTGTAGGGGTGAAAATGATAGCAGTGGATCTTCGGGTTCTTTAGCTGAAATACTGACAGAGCTTGATCGGCACCCAATCTTGGGAGACTAGTCATGTAACATTACTGAGCTTCATGATTGTAAGTAATTCACGGATGTATTTCTATAGAAGCATTTTTATGTGTGTGATTTACCACGCCATCATTTGGTGTTTACTGATGCATGCCTTTTTTTGCTTCCACAAATCTAATGTATGTTAACCACATTCATTAATTTTCGGGTTGTCATCTTACTAAACAATCTTGAGGGTGATCTGTGGTTTGGTAGAGGTTATTTTGTTTTGAGAGATCTATTTTTTGTTTTCAGTGAACAGGTTTGAATGTTGCTAGTTTACGAAAGATGTAAGATACCAGAGCTGCTCCATTGTTTAAATTAAATGAAAAAACTACTTTGTCAGGTTCAAGCAGTTGTTTATCAAAGTCCAGTCTAACTTGAGCTCTATAAGTTTACACTAGCACTTCATCATCTAAGGAGTTATTGTTTAATTGGTACTTTTCTCCTATTACATTTTCCAGCTGTGTCCTCTTAAGTCACTTGGCTTGTGTAATGTACTCTTGTTGCCACGCGTTATTTATTTCTTGTGTTGAGTGACGTATCTTTTGTGGAGTCTTTTGTTCATCAGGAATCTCTTAAAATTGTAATGCTGATCCACACTCATAAAAAATTTAGGTCTGCTGTTCTAAATGTGACGATCTTATCAGTTGGAATCTGTACTTTCCTAGAGGATTTCTACTATGAAAAGTGGACAAATCCAGACACAACTTCGCATTAGGAGATAGCAGTAACAATACTAATCCTTTTGTGGCCAACAGTCACCGTCCATGCTTTGGTCCTGTCTGTCACTTAATCCATCGTTGAATGACTATTCCATCAACTTATAAGAAAACTCATGTGAAAATGTTTTCCTCATCTACCAGTACACATCATCTAATATCCTCTGACATAAGTTCTCCTTAAGTATTCGTCTGTACTGTGTGATTCGTCGTCTTTGAAAGTTGTAAAGCATCTCTACCGAATACTCAGAACTGCCTTTTTATTTATTTAATAGTTTAGACCCTTGGCGCGCGCGCGCGCGTATACATCTCTGCCAAAGTTCTCTATTTGAATTTGTGTGAAAAAGGTAACAGATGAACTGAAGGGCATTGCTATGCTGTGGCGTCTGAGGAAAAGAGTTTTCAAAAGTTCAATGTTGGCACCCGCGTCTTGTGCTTAACTTAAAAAGACCAAAAAAGAAACAAAATAACCACCCCTCAAACTCAAACTACAGACTCTTTGAAGATAAGTAAAGGTTGATAGTCATGACCTTAACTGTTGTTAGCCCCTCGATTCTCCGTCATCCGTATCGTCAGTAGGTGTATAGCATCTCATATGGAAAAGGGTCGGGCTAATTCAACTCATGAGCTAAATGTCATGTTCCTAACTTTTTGACATGGGCCAAATCCATTGAAGGCATGAAGTTGCCCTCGTAGGATAAAAGATTTATCCAAAGAAAATAATGGCTTTAAGTTGTACAAGGGACACGTTAGCAAGGCGATAAGATGATGCTCATGATTATAAAATGACGTGGTACGTGAGTCTTTAAAATCATTTAAAATCCAATGATTCATCCATTTTAGCGAAAAGAGAGAAAAACCAAGGATCATAATATAAAGGAGGTTTATTAGAAAGTCCTAAATTTATTACACTTATGTCAATTTAGTTTTACAATTTTATTATTTTATCATTACAATCTTTTTAGATAATCATTGACATGGACTTTAGTCATTTAATGTGATATACTGATATAGATAATTTTTTTGTCAATTTTTCTGATTTTTTTATATTTATAATTTCTTTTTTGCCACTGTGGCAAGCAAGGGTCGCCAATCCCTCGTTGAACAAGGGGTTTACTATTTCTTCTAAATAAAATTATATTCTTTTTTTTTTTTTGCAAAAAGTTTGGCAAACGATCATTTAAGTATCATAATTTTTTTAAAAAAAGCAAATCACTTGAGTTACATGAACAATTTTCTTGCTAAAAGATTTTCTATGACATTAATTTTTGCTGAGCAAAGTCAGCTAGTAAATGAAAGACGAATAATCACCAGTGTAATCGGTTCCTAAAAGTTAGACACTTCAATAATTCTTTGAAAAGTTATAATACCAAAATGAATGTTATACAAAAACTATAATATCGTTAGCATCTTAGTTTCCAATTACCTATTATCTCACATGACTAGTGTACGTTATTATATGGATGAGGTGTCCTTAATGAGGAAAAAGCAGAGAATGAATTTTAGTGGAAATTTTTATAAAATTTCTATGAGAAGAGAAGGGAGAATAAATGTAAAAGAGTGGATGTTTTCTTTACATTCTCTTCACTCACGGTGCTTCCACACATAGCACGAAAGAAACATAGTAACGCTAGGACTGAAAATAGCCAAATTATTGGCATGAGCTAAGTACATCTTCATATCAAATCTCAAGCCAAGTCTTATGTGAGATCCACATGATGAAGAGTCAAGGCAGACTTGCTAATCTCATCTAGAGTGAGAACGAATCCTCGAGTTTGTGAACATCACAAGACATGATTTTGTTAAGTTGGCAACACTACGCATCCACAACACATTTTGATAGGAGGATAGAGCACTATTATATTTCACTTTCTCTAATAAGGGCCTCGTTTGGTATAATGGAATGAGATTATCGTAATAAGAATAAAGAAAGTGGAAGTGGATTATGAGGAATCAAGATATGACTCAATTAAAAAATTACTGTGTTTGATGACATATTGGAGTCGGAGTGTATCCCTTTGAGGTGTGAAGGTTATGATTTGAAGTTGCTACATCTATAAGAAGATTAGATGAGTGTCTTTATACCATGTTAAATTCAATCCCCTAAGATAGCTGATGAACCTTAACCCACGTATCTACTTGACCTTCTTCATAACTTATTCTCGCTCCTCTTCATTCATTCCCACCTCCCCCACATGTTAATGAAAACCTAATAATACGACAATTTTTTTCACCAAAGGGAACTGTGGAAACTTTTCCATTTCAACTGATTCAATCCCGATAGCCAAACAAACATCAAGATTTTCACTCCTTATAACCATCGCCAACGGTGGACGACACCGCCATGCCTCCAGCATCCAATCTTTTCTCTCTCGAGTCAGTTACCTCTTTCGCGAAATCATACCAATTCGCGGATTTTTGCAAATGCAGCTCCTTCTCATCTAAGAACAATGGGGGATCTCCCGTCCTTGCCAGCAAAACCAACCGAAAACATCGATGCATGAAGCGTTGGATCATCTTCCTGGTCAACTACTGCCTTAAATGAAGTAGAGTCAAAGAGGATCGGTTGGAGTAGTTTGGGTAGTGATGGATGTGATTGCAACAGACTTATTCGTATCCTTGCATGTTCAACATCGATTCGTTTCCCTCATTTATTACCTCCTTTTGAAAAACACAACTAATTGAGGGAGACAAGTTGCACTGCAGCCCTCGTTTTCGGGGCATATTCCACGTGAAGAATTAATTCCTGTAGCCGCGAGACTTTCATATCGAATCGGAAATGATATCATTACAAGCATTATCACTTCAACTTCAAAGCACCGCGCAATAGCCACCAGCTCGAGGTAGCCAAGACTCGTTGACATTTTAGTATTCTAATCGATGGACATATATATGTCATGATATGCTGTTGATTGCACAAGGCAAAAAGCCGATCTTGATAGCTATTTCCCCTCCAGAGAGATCCACAAATAAAGGGGTCAAACTAATTTTTAGTGACATGCCAAAGGTCAAAGATTTGATGAGAGCGATTTGCTATGAGTAACCGGGCCGAGTTGAGCTCTAGAAGGTCAACGATACAGCTAGCTCTTCTGGCCTCCTATATGAAAAGCCTGAGATTCAATGAGATGGGTTTTTTTTTTTTTTAATGCCGTCCATAGAGATCAAACTTAATATTGCTTATACAACTCCATGTTGTTTCTGCCCTTTTCTCTTTTGTATTTGATAGACTCTACGGATGTTGAATGCGCTCGCATCATTCGCAAGGTAAGCAAAAATAATTAGGTGTGCCTATTTAATGAGTGATGATAATTCATAGCTGGAGCAATCTTTCGTGATAGCCGGAACCACCCGCGTCATTATCTTTGTGTCAATGCTAGGGTTTCAAAAAAAAAAAAAACTTTCCATATATTGTTCCTTATTTCTAGCATCATCGATTAATCATATTATAAGACGATCACTGACGTCATAAACTATGGAAAAGAATTGTAACTTGTTCTGTACATGAGCTTTGAGATATCAAGAGGATCCCAACTTGCTCTTCGACCAACGACCGCATTGTATTATCTTTATTATCCCAAGACCTACTAAAGTAATGCTGAAGAAACTACAAAGATTAAGAAGGCTTTGTTCTGTGGTGGCTGACTAAATCTACCGACTTAATTTCCTTAAAACGAAAGCGGTTGAAAATATATGCCTTGACAACAAAGTCAACTACTTCATTAACTCGGAATTACTCAGTTCGGATGTAAATAATTGGGCTCTTTATCATGAGCCTTGAAGCATCCAACGAAGTTTTTCCTAGAAAATTGCCAAAAAAAGCATAACTTTTTTTTAAAACCGATTCAGTTCTAAAATTTTTGCCACTTTGCCATTTAAGTCATTTCAACAGATTTTGGCTTGATAATACATACGTGGCGACACCGGAGCTCACCGGCGTTGATGGGGGCGACGATGGGGGCGACGGCGTGTCCAAAATTAGGTTTTTCTTTCTTCTTCTTTTTTCTTTGGACGGAGCTCATCAGCCACTCTAGAGGGCGGCAAAGCTCTCGTCAGCAATGGACAAGGGCGGTGGGGGTTAGGGAGGCTGTTGTTGCCCTCTCTTAGATCTAGGCACCCGACCCCCGTTGGCCGCTAGCGAGGCGGGGCGGGGCAGGGCAGCCCCACCCAGATCTAGGCGAGGGCGGCATTGCCTGTCACTGACGAGGGCTTTGCCGCCTTCTAGAGTGGCCGGCAAGCTCCGGCCAAAGAAAAAAGAAGAAGAAAGAAAGAAAAAAACTTAATTTTGGACACGCTGTTGTCCCGTTAGCGCCGGCATTGCTACGTATGCATTCTCCAGCCAAAATCCGTCGGAAAGACTTAAATGTCAAAGTGGAAAAAGGTTTAGGACTGAATTGGCTTAAAATATTTAGGACTTAAATGGCAAAGTGGGTAAATGTTTAGTACTTTTTTGGCAAATGTCCCTAGTTTTTCCCACGTTGTAAACTCAATCTTGCTTGGTCATGGTTGTAATTGCAAAACGAAATGCATTGTCATATCCGTGGCCTATGTCCTTCCACTTGAGAATTTCTACAGAAAATATATAATTTTAGGAGTTAGGGTTTTCTCTCGCGGAGTGCTTGGAAGAAACCAATTCGCCGAAACACTCGCTTGCCCACTCTTGAACCGATAGAACTGCATTTGTAGAATGCACGGCATCAAAATGTTACCCAACTTTTGGTAAGCGAATTTGTGGTCTCTGTCCAAAGTTGACCGAGGGTGAAATCTAAGATTGACACAAAAAAGGAAAGAGAACTCTTTGAGAAAATTCAAATGGTAAGAAAGTAATGTATAGACTTAGTCTGCGCACGGATTTCACAAATTCTCTAAAATCGGTTAGCTTAGCCTATTAAATTCTTGTTGGGGAACTTCCGATAACATTAAGAATGCGGCCTAATACCAGACATGTAGTTGTACCACCTGTACATAGAGTGACAAATTTATGAGGAGGCCATATGATATGTGCACTCCATAGCAAACACCCACGGAAAGATTTCAAGTTTATACCTAATTTTGCCGGTGATGAACACATGATGTTTGGCCCGAACATTAGAATATAAATCGATCTGGTGATGATGAAGGAAGAAGAAAACCGGAAGGCAAAAGATAAGAGCAGGCAGACTTGTATCGTTGGATATTTATATTAGTTTGGGCCGTTACACCATTAAAAGTTCTTTTGCTGTCTTGCCTCGGAGTTTTAGGTGGTGTTGGACTTTCACTATTGATGTTCAGTTGTGGCAACTGTTGGCTTTGGTTCTCTTCTCTCGGCGCACGCTCCCTCCAACCATGCAATGAATAAAGCCACCTTCCTTCGCTTTCTTGTTCCTCTCTCTCTCTCTCTCTCTCTCTCTCTCTCTCTCTCTCTCGTGTTTAAGCTTTTAAAGAGACCAACTCTCTCCCTCCTCACTTCTCTTGTATAAAATGACCACAGATGTTAAGTTCAGCCACCAAAACCACGAAATCCATGGTGTACTTTCGAGCATAGGCAAATCGTATGGCAGCCTCAGCTTAACCGGCATCATAAGACGCTCACCGATCACTCATGATACCCTGCATGTCGAATCGGAAGAGCCATCTCCTCTCCCTCTAGGCTGGCAAAAGTTCCTTGATCTCAAGGTATAGCACAACCCCCTATCCCATTACAGGTCGTTTCTTTGCTACTTCTTGCTCCAGGTTTCCTATTAGGTTTACTTTTATTGGAGAAAAATGGGTTACACCATCATTATTTGATCCTGATATAGATATAGAGATTCAACAGAACTAGTCCATCCTCATGTGCTCGACTTGAAATTTCTCTCTTGATGGACGTAGACTCTACGCAAACCATTATTTGATGAATATCTTTGATACGTGGTGTCGATGGAGATTTCCATTTGCGTGCATATACCAGTAATCTTTCTGGAAGACTGTATGGGAGATATGTTAGTCAATCGCTTTCTTGGGGTATGTACATGCCAGACAGGTGAGATTTATTTCGCAAAGGCTAGAGAGTATATGAGTTGTCGGGGCCGCGGTGGTGGAGCCGAACTTGACTTGAAGCTCTACCTTTCCCCTCCATTGGTAGACCCGATCATGGAATCTCCAGCTGAGTCCTTACCCATCTCGCCGACTTCAAGCTCGTGCCTGTCGCAGGAGGTGAATACAGACGAGTTGTCATCACTTGCCTACTCGAGCAATGACAGCTCAGCAGTTCCGCCGATGGTGCTACTTGGGTGTCCGAGGTGCCTCATGTACGTGATGATCTCGGAGGAAGTATACCTCAAATGCCCCAAGTGCAAGAGCACTGTTTTGCTTGATATCTTGCATGGCAAACCCAAGGTTGTGGAAAACCCCAAGTTGGATGACAAGGCTTCTTGAACGTTCACTTAGACTCTCACAGGAGAAAACTGAAGAAGAAAATCATACAAAAATTCGTCTCAAATTCCGTTCGTAGTTACTTCTTAGTAGGAGTGTGGATGATTTTCATACTATCTTCTATGTTCTTTTCTCTTTTACTAGGACAACCCGTACACCCAGGGATCGATTGAACGAAAACCGTAGAGCAAATGGGTGTGTTTCCCCTCTAAATTAAACCATCTTGTATCTATATTTTCTTATCTTTCTTTTGCTCTTTTAGGCTCATCATAAGATAGATCTCGAGGCTAAGTATTCCTTGAATTGTACTCATAAACTTTTATCGGGTAGCGCTGTTCGTGTGAGTAGTGTCATTAGAGAAGGCAAGAAGCCTTGTTGGCTGGTATCAACTATTCTAAATATGCAAGAAATCGATGTCAGGTTGCCATCTTGATTCATCAACTTAATGTCCCACTCATGCATCAGTAGATAAGACAGTCCCGTAAATCCTTGGTAGTCAGGTGATATTGTGTCGATGGTTCCGAAACGACTCCCGTCGTGGTTGATCTTGGCTTCATTGGATCAATGACTCTATAATGCCGCGTATAAATTGGATTCCCCACTTTATCAAGTGCCCATAACACATCCCAAAGCATTGCAAGAATTTTCCTCCGAGAGATCCAAAGCAAGCTGTCGAAAAGAAACTTTGGAGAGAGAGAGAGGAGGTGATCATTTGGGGGCGTGATCAGGAGGTTGCTTGTGGATGAAGCGTGAAACTGGGATTGAGGGGGCGAGGGCGGTTTCCACAATCATCACGGTCACGAGCAAATGATAAGAGCGGCCCACTGGAAGCCTGCCCCGTGCATTTGGGAGAATGATTGAGGCCTCATTCCCAAATTCATGGGCCTCTCTCCTTTTTCAATCTAAAGAAAGAGAGAGAGAGAGAGAGAGAGGGGTTGACCGCCGGGGGGTGATACTCAATCAGTTATCCCAATTACCCAAATAGTCATAAATTTTTCAATTGTACCAATCGAGTTAGTCGAATTTTTCATATTTTGACATTTATATTAATAGAAAGTCAATGATGTGGAATTTGGTATTTTTATGTCACTACCTAGCACGATGTAGATACTTTTAAATAGTATTTTAATAAGTTTTGAGATTTTATAATTTTCCTTTTCTTTCTCTTTTTTTTTCCTCTATTCTTTTTGCCCCAAGCGGTGGCTGTCAAGGGCTAACCTCGCTAGATATGGGGAGAGTGATCCTCACCCAAGCCACGACGGCCTCGCCTAGGCCATGATGGCCTCGACGGACATCACCTTGGCCCAAGTGGCGTTGAGCAAGGCCGTGCAAGGGCGACCCCTTGCAAGCCCTCCCCCTCATCAGCCATTGCCCATGGTCAGTGGCCATTAGTCAACCACCGGAAATAATAATAATGAAAAAACAGGAAGAATAAAACAAGGAAAATTATCTGACATTCAAAAGATTATTAAAAATTACTTAGAAAAATGTTTATGTTAGAGTCGGCCATATCACATAGAAAGATTAGTTTCCACGTTAACATTTTTCGGCAAATGGCCAGACCGACTCAGTTGATAACATATGAAAAATATTTATGATTTAATCGATGTTATTGAAAGATTTAGAATTGAATTAGTAAAATTACAATAGCTTTGAAACTTTTTGGGTAATTTTTCCCTGATCGGCAAATGAAGGTATCCACCTTGAGTTCAAGGTCATGGAGTAGCTGCCCACAACAATGACAGAAGATGTGGAGGAGCCTTAGCCTCCACGATGTTGCGGTGGCCCGAGTGTTGGCTGGAGAAATTATCTCAAGAGTCTCAAGCGCCATTCGACTGGAGAAGTCAGGAGAAGACAATATGGATTGGATTCCAGTGGATGAAATCACCTTTGCTGGTTATGCAAGTTGCTGGCTTTTGCTTTGGTCATTGACCCACTTCTGGAATACGTTGAATCTTCAAAGTTCTTCTCCCTCCTATCGAAGTACCTATCTATTGAGAGGGAGTAACGCAGTGATGTAGACGGTACGCATGAAATGCTTTCTTAAGTGCATAGGACATAGTTTTACAAACATATACTTCTTCTGTCCTGTGCTCTTGGGTTTGTACAGCAAGACCTAAAGAAAACTCCGGATACGAGAATGTTCCTACGAAACTAGGCGATGCTGCCAAGTGCCAACTTGCCCAAGTCAAGGGGGAAACCTCCTTCGAAGCTCTACCCCTTTGATTTGGTCCAAGTCTTAAGTTTTCAATCTCCTCGTCTCCTGTTCAATAGATAAAAAAGAAAAGTCATTGCACCACCTGTCACGTTATGCATGCTGGACGATGCGCCCCACTACAGCAATCAGTGGCGCACCACGAGAAGATTTCTAATTGTACAGCATGGTTCCGCTTCATCGTCGGATTCCACTTCATTCCGCCTCATCGAACGCACTACAATGCTTTAAATTGATAAAGAAATAAAAAGAACCACATTACTTAATCATTAAGAGCGTTACGAGTGATGTGTAGATGTTACATATGAGATGTTTTCTTAATTGCTTAGGACATAAGTTTCAGAAAAAAGAAAGAATTCTTCTCCTGTCCTATGCTCTTGGGTTATACAACGAGATCACCGCTCGAAGATTCCGAATACGAAGGTTTCTAGGGCTGCGAAATTGCCCAATGATGAGAAAACCTTAAGTCTTTGATTTGGTCCAAGTCGCACGCGTTCTTGATTTCCTCCTCGTCTCTTATTTATTGGAATGAGAAAAGAGGGTGAAAAATCAAGAAATTGACTACGTGACCTAACGAAATAAAATTAATGGCTACATGAACGAATGAAATTGACATTTCCGCGTCACGTCGACCCATCCCTATAGGGAATCAAGTGGTTGAAGGTGAACCCAACCACCCAAATTATCGATTTCACCATCTTGACTTGCTCGGTTGACGTACGCCATTAATGTTGATTTTGAATTGGTCTTTCTTTAAATTCATTCTTTTTCTTGTTGTTGACCCATGACCATACAACCACCTTGATCGCTTCGAACTTTGCTCGAACGAACTCTGGAGGAACTTCCGTTCCTCAAAAAACCGTACGAACTCTCATTACAAATTTCCATTTAATGTGAGAAATCGTTGGCGATTTGTTGATCGAATCGTCGACCTAACTTAACCACTCCATTATGTTCGGTTTGTGGCCAGAGACGTTGACCATCTATACTACTAGTACAGGGGAAAGTTCAAGTACTTGGTTTGTTAATATTGGAGTTTGGTTTTAAACTTTAGTTTCATTTAATCGTTGAAATAGTCGAATCAAACCAAACTACTAAGTATAATCAATTTGGTCATGCTAGAGAACTCACTTGAACCACGTCAGCTAGACTGGAATTATACCTGCTTTGCCCACGGGTTGCCGAGCTAGCAACCCTCGCCACTGGTTTCAAAGAGGGAAGTTAGCCAGCAAGAAAATTATTCAGAAATTTTCAAATCTATTTATGTGGATGCCGATTCAATTCTAAACCTTTTAATTTGATTAGGTTAGTCTTGAACCTTTTGTTAATTTGTCAAATTTGCTAATGTAGTCCTTTTCGGCTAAATTGTGAAAAGAATTATGATTGAATTATCATATGCATAATGGGCTTAGGACTGACTATTTCAATATTTCCCATGTTGGCATGTTGGCTCTCCCATAGCTACCACGCAAGGATTAATCGACCCTTATGCCATGGTGGCAAACATTGGCACAACAACTGGGCTTGCCTCGCCCAACTGGTAAGGGTCCACAGCCTCACCCAATTAATACATACCTCACATAAGGAAATGACAATTTGAGAATCAAATTGACTAGAATTGAATCGATTCAACTTAAGGGTACAAGAACCCGAAACTTAGATAAAATTAGCGTTCAGAAACCAAATCCAACATTGACAAGGAATAAATGTCTTAATTTTTGTCATTAACCCACTATATTGCAATGAATTTATATTTGACGTCACCCCACTTCTTTTCCCTCTCATTTCCCTTTTCTAATTGTCCTTTTTTTTTCCTCTCTTTGGGACGTCCGTATCGAATAATATGTGAAACGTAAATAATTTATTGGAGACTGGGAAGCTTCCATGGATCTGACCAATGCTCATGGCTGCATATGCGCCCGAAGGCAACGAGAAAGAAACACGCGACAAGTAAGAGGACGACCTCGTTGACCCCTTAACAACCATCGAACCAATTCTAATCCCCGTCTTGCTGTTAATTCTAATCCAACCAGTTTGCCTCTCTGCAGTCAACTCCTCTCTAAATCCGATTGTCCCTGCGTAAAGAACTCACGGAAGCATCTTCCTTGGGACCGAAGCACGGGCGGGCGCCGCCCGAACCGCCGTCTTAAAAGCTCGCCCACACGCACAAGGCATGCCGCCTCCTCGACGTGAGACCGAAGCCCCGCCCTTGGCGGGCTGGGCCCTCCCGGCACGTCCCCCGCGCCACCGAACACGCCTACAATTACGGCCCTTCGAGACGGAAGAGTCCCGACGACGACGTTATTCCGACTAATCCATCGAAATTAGACCACCGGAGGGAAAAACACGCCGAGCCCCCACGAAGTTTCGCGGCGGCCCCGCCATTCGCTCGCACGAAATCTAGAAGTCGGCGTCCCGCCAAGAAATGACGTAATTGAGCCACCGCGGCCACCGCAACGTCTTTCTTTCCCGTGAAGGCGCGGCAAAGGCAGTTGCGGTTAAATTGACCATTGTGCCCTTGTCGTGCTTTAATCGTTATATCTCCACCCTCGCGGGTCCCACTCCTGCCCAAAGCCAGGAGTCCCCCAAAAGAAAAAAAAATTAGAAAAGAAAGGGAAATTACGAATAAAGATTAAAAGGAGATAAAAAATAAAAGCCACGAGCAAAAGCAATTGACGCATTGCCTCCGGCGGACCGGTTGGGGAGCCGGTCTTCGGTAAACCGCCGAGGGAGGAAATCCGAGGAAAGGAGATCTGCGAAAACGGCGAATTTCTCTCAATTAATTATGATAATTATGTGATTAATTTCATGCGGATGGTCATCACGTAGCTTTCAAAGCCGAATCGGTCATGACCACATCGTCTTTGATGTGAACTTTGTGAATTATAAAATTAAACTCAATTTCTTGATTAGATTAAAAACACGGAGAGATGAGACCTACACCTAGCTCGTAACCTCAATTCCTAGAATGTAACTTTCAAGGAAAGAGTTGTATGATCTAATCTCGTGCTTGATACATGCTAAAACATAAATTAACATGCGATAAGTTTGACAAAATGCAAGTTTGGAGAAGGGAAAGCGACATTAGCAGAGATAAAAAGAATATGTCATTAAAAGGAGAAAATGGGAGCTAGGATTAAGGTTTCTAATGAGCGGAGCTAATTTGGCGACATTGACCAAACTTCATCCTCCCATTCAGGAGTTAGTTTTATCTCTTGAGTGTAAAGGATTTAGGTGCCCTTGTTAGTATGAGATGTGATTAAATAGAGAAGATTTTCGAGACACTTGAGAAGAAGAGAATAACAATCATTTCACGGCCGGCAAGCTATTACCATAATCTATTATCATAATGTAAGCAAGCTGATCTTTACATCTTCTAATCATATGCTTCGAATCAAGGCCAAAGAGTGCGCATTATTAGTATAACAAGAGAAAATAAGTATTATATTTATGGGCCAATCAGATTTCTGATTTTTATTTTGAGATTATTGGATTCGCGTCACGTGACGATTCAATACCGGTTAAAAGGAGAATTCTTTCTCTCCACCAATTTTTATGTACGCAGAAGAAATTAGAAGATGGCTATGCGTAATTATAAAAATGACATGCGCCTGACGTAATGAGGGTAATAATACAGCAGAGTTTACCTTTGATAAGTTTTGTCATGATGGTCATTGGTCAGGCACACGCACATGTTGAAGCACGCGGCTAGGTGGCACCATGTTCACGGGCGGAAGTGACGAGGATGCCCCTGTCCGAACCGAAACGGCTCAACCGGTCTCGGTTCCGTCGTCTTCTTCAACCTGTTGGAAAAGCAAGAATCCGAAGAAATGTCTTCTCTTGTAAATCTCTCTCTCTCTCTCTCTCTCTCTCTCTCTCTCTCTCTCTGCTCGTTGAATTGCGTGTTAAACTACAAACGACCGAAGCGTCCTTGCCAAGAAAACTCTCTCTCTCTCTCTCTCTCTCTATAAATATATAGATACGAATGAACCTGGGCGAATAACTAGTCGTCCGGCGGAATAAACAAGCCCGTCCTCCCCTGGTTGATGAACTCCGCTTAATAAAATCTTCCTCATTTTCCGTGACTCGGTCCACATCCACATCCTCGTCCAATCGCATTTCCAGCCTCTTCCGTAGAAGAGAGGGTCTTCCTTCAAAGCCTTGAACTCCGTTCGCGTTCAGAGACGCACCGAATCGGACTTCGTCATCATCAACTACTTCTTTTCTTTGGCAAGCAGGACGAGTTCTTGAGCCCAACCCGCTTGAATCTGCCGTGTGGCTTCTTCTTTTCCTCTTCCAAGAGGCTGAAGAAAGAGGAGTATCTGGAGATACCGTGTGCTGTGTCACTGGTAATTGTTCTTTCTTTCTTCACGTACTCTGCTCGAGGAGATGGAGACGGAGATCAGTGTTTCTGGGGAATTCCGTTTTCTTTATATAAAGTAATGGTGACCGGGAAATGATAATCTTTCCTGACTTCCTTTTGACAGCGAGATAAAGAAAAGATTTCGTCGACAGGGTCTCTGGTCTGACCGAACAAGATGATGGAAGATTTCATAACGAGATCATTACTGTAAGTCGTGATTTCATCTATTCTTTGAATACCCAGTTCTTTTTTTCTCTCTCTCTTTTGTGTTAGAGATCACAAATCTTTGACTCAAAGAATGCAATATCGATCAATCTCTCTGAATCCGCTTTGTTGGGGTCGGCAGGATGATTCTGGGGTACGCTTACCCAGCATTTCAGTGCTTCAAGACGATGGAGAAAAGCAGAGCCCACAACGACGAACTCCGCTTCTGGTGTCAATACTGGTAAATCCCAGAAACGCCTCTTTGTGCTCTACGGGATGTAGTTACGGTGGATTGGATTATTTTGTTCCTATTAAGAAACTCAGTTTCTTCCTTCTCGAATTCGGTCGACGACAAGCCTAATTTTTGACAATCCTACTTCCCCTGTTTTCCCTTTCTATTTGTTGGTCATCTATAGTCAATTAGCTCAACCTACCCGATCGCTTTTGTTGCTAATACGGGCTTTAGATCTGTTGTTATTTCTTTGGATGATAATCGTACATGGGCCTGTCTAAACAATTTTCGGCTACTGGGGTTAGGGAGTAGCCAACTAGACTTTCTAACATTTTTAGTCTAATCGTTGATCATGTTTTGCGGTGTCTGCAGGATAATTATGGCAATTCTGACGATAGTGGAAAGAATCGCCGATGCGGCAATCTCCTGGTAAGCAAATGCTGCCTCCAAAGATTAGTAGTAGTGCGTTTTGCTCCAACTCCTCTGTTCTAGGATGAGACGGTTCTGTTCCTTAATGTCTGTGTGATTGATCCGTCAGGGTGCCGATGTATGGCGAGCTCAAGCTGGCATTTATCATCTACTTGTGGTATCCGAAAACTAAGGTAACCGAACGGAGATTAGATTGATGGGTCTTGTCGGCATTCCGCGCGGGATTTGTAGCTTACATGGCAGTCTATTTTTGCAGGGAAGCGGCTACATCTACGACAGGCTGCTGCGACCATTTGTGACGGACCATGAGACGGACTTTGAGACACAGCTGACGCGGTGGCGAGCCAAGGCCTGGGATATGGCCATCTTCTATTGGCAGAACTGCTCAGAGCTGGGTCAAAGGTCATTCTTCCAAGTCCTCGAGTACATGGCTGGTCAGTCTAGCAAAAAAACACAATCCATCACCAAGGTAAGACTTCTCTTTACTCTTCATCCTTTTCCTGTTAGTCTGCTTAAAGCTCTAGCTGCCCATGAGTCACGTTAGCATTTGACTGATGCAATGGCTTTAACAAAGTAGCAAGTAGTTTTATGCTTGTGAAAAAACATGAAATGCATAAGGGCATGTAAGTTGTTTCGAGCAGAGAGTGAGACTGTTAAAATAACAACGAGAATGCATTGTGATTTTCCAAAGTTTAATCACACATCCCTCTCACATATGCCACTGTTTCGAATCTCTTTTGGATAAGTTACGTGACTACAGCAGCGAAATCAATATCATAGCACAATTAATCCAGATTGCCTATCATGCTTTAAACTCAAACCTTTTTGCAGAAGAACAAGAAGAACCCCCCACCGCCACCACCAAACGACACCCCCACTTTCTACAGACCAGGGAAGACCAGGAGGAATGTGTACGAGGCACCCAGATCAAACACTGTTGAAGCGCAGCTCGATGCCAGAACAGAGTACATGCACATTTTTGACGACAACATGCCAGAAGAACCAGGATCTCATCTCGGCAGCAAGCTCCACATGCCTCACCTTCATCCTAGGCGCTCAGAGCATTGAAGAATACAAATCACTGTAAAAAACCACAATCTGAAACACCTTTTCTTGTATTCCATAGTGTTATATTTTTTGGATGTTGCTTCTTCATTAGTGTGAGATTCTTTTAGTTTTGATGCTTGTATCAAGTGACAATACTACAGTTTGAAGTTTTAATCACCAAGATAGCTTTTACAGACTTGGGATTAGATCAATGAGACATTCTGGCCTTTTGGTTTTTTTTTTTTTTGGTGGGGTCAGAGTCTGGCCTGCTTGAAGCAATCTAATTTGCTCAACTTCTGTTTTCAACCTTAAACCTCAAGCTTGAAGTCAAGCTCATGCCCTTTATGCTTACATTAAATAGTGACTCAATACACAAATTGGGACATGAAATTTAGATTGCCAAACGGCAAAAAGGATCTTCACTAACGTGAGACATCATCACATCCTCTTTAATGGTAACCACTAGAGAAAACATACAATTACAATTTAGATTTTTCTCCTCCGAAATGGGATGTAATAGTCCAAGCACCTCAGCATGTTAAGAATTTCAAGAGCAAATAGTATGGACCAACAAAGTTCCCATCATGTAAACGAGGAGAATTAAAGCCCTATCTATTTGCTAAAGCAATGTCAGGTTCTTCCAGAAAAATGACACCTGAACGAAAAATTTCTGTGATGGGCATAAGCAAGAATAAACAGGCAAACAAACTGGAAAAATACAGAATAATTACATACTTTTCAACAGGCACGATCCGACAAAGCAGTATCTTTAAAGAAAGAATAACTACTGCACGAGTAATGCTGGAAGACCGCATAATAAATCTGCACAAAATCAACTAGCACTCCTGAGATGACCCTTGCCTAATATGTTTTCCTTCTAAACATTAGATGAGATAAGAGGCCCACATCCCGAAGGGTTAGGGTCACTTTTTACAAGTCAATGGAATCTCTATGCCCAAAATCCAAACCATCAAAACCACAAGGTTTCATGATCCGATCTAATTTACACCATTCCAAACTAACTGCTACATGCGACATGGATAGAATACATGGCTCACTGGAGTAATAGCGAGCTGACTTAAGGAGGACCATCTGCTACTCCAGGATTCTCTAGTATTCAGAGCGAAAAAAAGGAGACAACGGAGGATTGTGTCGGTACATCTAACATATGTTGGTCAACTTCAGCGAAAGATTTGACACTAAGTTGGCTGCGTACTACTTCCTCCAGCCCAAAAATAGGCTCAACAGATGCCGAGGGAGAGAGAGAGAGAGAGAGAGAGAGAGGAAAAAAGAAAAGAAAAGAAAGAGAGGGGGGATGGGGACTTTGGTATGAACTAGTGCAGATTCATCCCAGATAATTTATTCCAATAAAATTACGATCAGTTCAATTATAAGAATAGCTAAAGATGTTTCTGACTTAAATAAGATACCAAACAATCAAGCATAGAACTCCAGCAGCTGCTTGGGTGCGAGTTAAGAACAAACTAAAAGAACCCTGCCAAAGATGGGGGAGTATTAGCTGATAATTACACAGGTCAAACAAAGGTGCCACCAAAATGTGTAAACTTTGCCTTTGTCGCTCTCTCGTGAAAGGTTGTCTCTCTGCTCCTGGCAGCTTTTACTCATTGTTAATGGCTATAGCTAGCCACTGAAACAATTTCCATCCATAATTAACAGTCTAAACAAGAACTTTAAAGTCGAACGACACATGTTCTGAGCCTTAGTGAATAAGCACCATTTACCATTCACATGTTGGGCCGCAAGTGAGCCTCTGCCACTTTCGTTCAGTTCCTTTCAGTCAAAAGAGTCAGAAGCAATCAACTCCTCACTTAGCAATCACTATGAAAACGAAGATGCGCAACATAGCACAACACCAAGCACCTTATACACCCAGCGCAATGCAAGATCTGTGACATCATAACTCGCATTTCAAGAATGCAATGATTAGCACGCACTGCAGCTAATCAATTCAGCTCTTTGATTTGTCTCGCCATGCAGACCAAAAACAGAATCATGGGCACACCATGTTTTGAAACAATTTTCAGCTGCAAGAATCTCGATATCCTCTATATATTCAATCAAATTTTACAATCTGTACACCACAAGGGAGATGAGGACAGAGGCATCGATGAATTACAACAAATGTCCACTCTTTTCTGGAACTGTTCTTCGCTGGTCTTTAACAATATAGGGAGAGGGAAACAAACCCCCTTCTCGACACAGCATTGGTGCCTAGGCTTGATCCTATTCTCTAAGCTAAACGAGAAATAATGCGGGAACTCCTTCAACTCCTTCAAGTCCCTGCCCATCTCCACCACGAAGTAATTGAACTTAGGCTCCAAATTCTCCTTTATACTGTAACAGAACAACTGCGGGAACCGCCTAAACATCACGATCGCTTCCCGATGCGAGAAACCCACATTCTTGAAGTACTCGATCCTAGGGACAAACTTATCCTCGACACTACAGGATAGCAGAGAAGTATACTTGTTTACCTCGGCGATGCCAATGCTCTGAAGGAAATAGAGGGTGGGGCGGAGCCGGCGCTTGACGCTGCAGGCGAGCAGCCGCGGCCGCCGGTTGACGATCCTCCGGAGGTCGGAGCCGTTCACTTTCACCTCGCGCAGGAGGAAGGTGAAGACGGGGAGGACGTCGGATACCCGGGAGGTGAGGACCTCGGGGCACATGCCCAAGATGCGACGGAGCTCGAAGGCGGTGAAGCCCATGGAAGAGAGGAAGTGGACGGTGGACTTGAGTTCAGGGAGGGGGGCAGCGGCGACCGCGGGGTGGCGCCCGATGAGGGAGAAGAAGTCGATGCCGAGGGAGTCGAGGAAGAGCATCTTCTCCTCGAATTCGGCGTGGGAGGGCGGTGTGGGAGGGGGAGAAGGAGGAGGAGGAGGGGGGGAGGGGATGACGGTGGTCTTGGGGGGTTTGGGAGGGAGGGAGATGGTGGCGGACGCGGCGGAGGATTTGGAGGAGACGGCGGCGGCGGGGGGGAGGCGGAGGATTCTTGGTGGGTGGAAAGAAAGTGAGGGGAAATCATGGAGAGGGAAAGGGAAGTGATGGGGTTGATGGAAATGGAGAGAGATTGGGTCTTGCATGATGCTACATGGCTCGGGAAGGAGGAACGACGAGCGAGAGAGCGAGCTGACGCTTTGTCCTTCTGGTGGCTGTGAGGATAAGAGGATGGAAATTTCAGGACTTTGCAGATTGCCTGTGATAATCCAATGGAAAGGGAGAATCCTGGAAGATGAGAGAGAGAGAGAGAGAAAGAGGGAGAATCCTGCGATAAACAGCCGCCGAGGAAGGAGGACGAGGAGGAGTTATTGGGCCTTCCAAAAGAAATAACGTGAAATGTCCAAAGTGGCCAAAAGGGCTTCCTCGATAGGCCCATCCAAAAGCCCAACTGAAAGCCCATGAGGCCAAGAAAAAGGCCCTGGACATGAAAAGTAAGGAAGAAGACTTTACCTAGATTTCCAAGTTCCCCCCAGGGAAGCGCGGAGCCGCAACGCTCGGTCTGAGGAGATGGAGAAACCCCACCAACCCCAAGAAGCCCAGAACCTCCTCTTCTTTATCTTCTCCCCTCCCTCGCCAACCACTTCTCCACCTTAGATTTCACACTCCCTTCGCTCACTCATCTCCGTACTCTCCACCCTCCTCCGGGCCTCTGGGACAGAAGAAGGGAAGCTAAAGGCGAGGCAAGAACCATGGCCTGCTCAGCTGCTTCGACCACCCTCATCTCCGCCAACCCTTCCTCTTCCCTGGCCAAGAAGTCCTCGTCCCCTGTGATGCTCTCCTCCTCCCGGAGCGTAGCCGTCCCCAAGTCAATCCCCGCTCTCACCAACCCCTTCCTCTCTTCTCGCATCCCCAGATCGGTCGCTCCCTCCCGCGCCTCCAATTCCAGGCGCGACAGCTTCTCCGTCAAGGCCTCCGTATGTATTCTTCCAAGGAACTTGAATTCATTTTTTGTTCCTGATGGGGGGATGTTTGTGTGAATTGGTAGAGTCACGACTGTACTGTGTTGTTGGTGATTTGAGTGCATTTAGCTTGTGATAGCGGAAGTTTCTGGGAATTTTTTCTCCTTATGGAATTGCCGTGAATTAATGGTCTGTCGTCCTTAATTCAGAGCATTTTGAGGCGAGGAAAAAATGGGATGAGGTTTACTTTGTTGTTTGTTGTTTATGGTGTGATCAGCCCTAGGCTATGTGCGTGTGAATGGTCTTTTCAAGTTGTAGTTTTATCACCATCTAGGACTTTTTTCGGATGAGGCAAGGGCTATGCGTCTGTGCATTGCTTGGTTCTCTATGTCTGCTGAGCTGCTCTGCAGTGATGTAAAGTCCTACTGTGAGCCTGCACAACATAGTTGAGTAATCATATTAAGCTTCAAATGTGGAGATTGTTGGCTAATTGGGCCTGGCCAGTTCCTATAAGAATTCATAATGTGAAGGTTATTCTATACTGAAATGATGAGGTTCATGGCTCTGTGTTCTTGATCATTTGAAGCACGCTTCTGTCTGCATGCCTGTAAATCTTAGTCGGAGTTCACATGCTGAGTGTAGAACTCAATGAGATCGCCTGAACCTCCTAAATCTATTCACATGTGATTGTTTTTCCATAACCTGGTATTGACTCAATCAGATTTCCCAAACTTGAAACGAGTTTCTAAACTTCACACGTGATTGTGCTTCTGTTTACTTTGTGATACTTACTGACCATATCAGTGATTTTCACTTTTTACAATTCAGTTTGTATCCATACTGAATGCATCATCTCACACGTCCTTGTCCAGAGTGAGCTTCCCCTTGTTGGAAATGCAGCACCAAATTTTGAGGCGGAGGCTGTATTTGATCAGGAGTTCATCAATGTAGGTTATTCAAATCAAGACTTCCTGGAGTCCTTGAGCATTTTGTTGGTTTTTTTACAGTCACATCTGTGAGATTCTACAGATTGATTCCTCAAGAATCACTTATGCAGCCTCTCATGAAAGCTCTTATATGCATATGTATGCTGCATTTCAGGTTAAGCTGTCAGATTACATCGGGAAGAAATATGTAATTCTCTTCTTCTACCCATTGGACTTCACTTTTGTCTGCCCGACAGGTTAGATGCTGTGCTCCATAATCTCTGCAATATATATTTAATTTAATGAGTTTTTTTTTTTGGGGGGGGGGGGGGGGAGGGGGGGCGTAACATGACGTATATAGTTAATTTAGTTTTTCTCTTCTTCTTGTAGAGATCACTGCATTTAGTGACCGACATGCAGAGTTTGACAAGTTGAATACAGAAGTGCTGGGTGTTTCTGTTGACAGTGTGGTAAGTTCTTTCTCCAAGCTATATTGAAACTTTAAATAACTGGTATGCACATGAAGGTATGCACTAAAGTTTCAGTATTGCTTTAATTTCCTAGAGCTGGTAGAATTTTTCGCTTGTACGTGAGGTCATATGCAATCTCTTGAACCGGTGAAAATTCCCTTGTAGCTAACAGGAAGAGGAAAAATTAGCAAAACCATTAGGATGTGTTGCGATTTCCTTCTTCTACCCTGAGAATGGGATGTTGATACGATTATGAGATGCTATCGTGCTGCAAAAGTGATGCCGATCAGCAAAATTTCTTGTGGTATTCATGTCTTGATGCATCAAGATGCTTTATCACCATTTTTAGGATTTCCAGTGGATATCATTTGTACCCTGTGGTGTGTTGTGTTAATGACTGAAAACTTCTTGCTATGGTGGCTTCTGAAGTGAGTAAAATACGGGTCATGTTAGGGTGAAGGTACTGCTTTGTGCTAATGATTGAATCTCATCTTCCTTGCAGTTTTCCCACCTTGCATGGATTCAAACAGATAGAAAGTCAGGGGGTCTTGGTGATCTTAAGTATCCACTTATATCTGATGTTACCAAATCCATTTCAAAGTCATATGGTGTACTTATCCCTGATCAGGTATGATGATATCAATTTAGATACTCAACTGGTATTTTTTGTCGTGCTTTGCTTTGCATAATTGATTGGTGTCATCTCTTGACTGAAGGGATGTTTCTGCAGCGTGTGTTCTACTCTTGAAATTCTGTATTTAGACAACAAATATAATCGCATCGAGTGCTTGATTCACACATAACTTCCAAACATACACTGTCTTTTTTCCCCACAATTTGCTGTCATTTTCTTGATGCTGATCCAGAATGGATGATAGTCTCATCTGAATAGAACCTATCATCCTGTTTTACTCGTGGAATTATATATATATGACAAAGTTCTTCTCACTGCATCAGGGAATTGCATTGAGAGGACTGTTTATCATTGACAAGGAAGGAATTATTCAGCATTCCACCATCAATAATCTTGCCATTGGCCGAAGTGTCGACGAAACATTGAGGACATTGCAGGTAACTTAATTATGGTGGCTCTGCGTGCTACCAAGTTCAGCTTTATTATGATATGCTAGTTAGGGCCTCTTGCATAATAGGCTCAAATATATCGTCTTCATGATTGTGAATTTTTGTTTCTGCAGGCCTTGCAGTACGTGCAGGATAACCCCGATGAGGTTTGTCCAGCTGGGTGGAAGCCTGGGGAGAAGTCCATGAAGCCAGACCCTAAGCTCAGTAAGGAGTACTTTGCGGCCATATAGGAGCGGAACCTCGGTTTGGCTACATCAGAGATGTGAAAGAGTTCGTATCATCTTTGCTGTTTCGTTTATTTGTTGCATCTTTTTTGGTCGAAATGAGTTTCGAGCTGCGGTTGCCGGGGAATGAATGTAGTTGGACTAGACGTTTTCCATCTCCTCTGTACTAATATTTATTAGAGTCAAACCCCTGATTTCGGCCAAATTTACTAGAGTCAAACCCTGCATCAATGTAGCCAAGGTTTTTGCTTTTGCCCCATGTGGCTTGAAATGGTTCTGTTTCCTCTACAAAGTCGCATGATTGTCTGTTGCACAGAATAACACCGGTTAGCTCATGGTTTTGTCTCTAAACTATGAATATTCATTAGCAAGTGGTAAACCATCTTGCAGGTATAAAGTTGGGGATGGCTCGTGTAAATGCTATGAACTGAGGGACGAAATGTGAAAAAGATGGAACGATTTCACTTCCTAACTGATGTGGCGATGTCCTATAGGTGTTTGAAGATGAATCATTCAATTCACTGGTCTCAGTTGTTTCAATACCCTATCGAAATCCGTCACATCGCTTGACTAAACGAGCTTAGTTACATTTCTTAATACATCCAGCAGTTTCCATGTCAAAAGTAGCTGCGTGGGGAAAAGAGATATGGCAGGTCAGCTATATCTTTTGGGGAAGAAAGAGGAGGTAAGTCTTGGATTCGATACGACTCTTATGAGAAAGTAAAGGATAGGAATGCATTGGAGGTGGGGGTTGTGGCTACATGGTGAACTAGCTTTGTGTTACTTAATCCTTTTTGACCGAAAAAAGGAGAAAATGACAGCTGAGATGAGAGGCAGTATGAAATGCTGGTGCAGAGAGACTAGACCAGTTCCAATTTCCAAATTATTACTCTTGCTTCTTGCCCATGTGAAAAGCCAAAGAAGCGGATAGACTAATCAATTGGAAAGTTTCGCATGTATTGACTGCAAAAGAGGGGCAGAGGTTTGCAGTGCTACTTCTTCGACATTGTCCAGTTTCGCTTTCGGGTGACCGACCTCCCAAAAAAATGAAAAAGAGGGCATTTTATGTTTCCACTTTTTGGATGAAATTCGGAATATTATTCTTTCAAGTGATAACATTAAGAATTAGGAAGATATTTTATGCGTCATGTGTTAATTTTGACTAGTTAGAATGATAAGGAAAAGTTGAGATACATGACAGCAAATAGCGTGCCTATCCATCAAAGGGGTCGCCGCAATCTAAACATGGTGTTGTCTTTGTTTTTTCATTGAATTTTCTGACGATTTTATCTTATTAAACTTGTTATTGATTACACCAATTTGTTAGCTTCCGCTTTCACAACACATTATATACTTTTTCGCACATAGTTCATCTCAGTAAGCAAAATGGCTTCCAATCAAAGAGAGGAAATGGAGTTAACCAAAGGCTCTTGGCTTAAGAGACATTTAAATCTAACCAAGTTGTTCTCAGTATCTTGCAGCTGTCTTTAATCGACAGGAATATTCTATCGGACAGGATAGCACAAGAGAAAAAGGAGGTCGTATGATATCATATGCTTCGTTGGGTAAGAATTCGACAAAAAGCTAAATATGAACACATGCTTGTGCTTGTTGTCTCGACACGATTAAATACGAATTAAAGACAACAAAAAGACAATTTTATAATGAAAAGGGGAACTTTTTGTTTGTCAAAACTTCGCAAAGAAAAAAGAAAAGGAATTTGACCACATCCTTTAGATGGAGGGAAAATTTGGGTGAAGTAATGATGGAGGGTATGAATTGAGGAGGGGCCATGGAAGACTCAGAAGTGGCGGAAACACATTCATTTAGGCCCACCGATCCTCCTTCCAATTGTTGTTCAGAAAACCCACAGGAAAATATGAAAAAACTATCATATCCTAATTTACCCTTAAAAAGAATTCCATAGCTGAAGAAAAGTTTAAACACATTAACGCGGTATTTCGAAAAATAGGGCTCTCGGCATCTGTCACGGCCCGCCAAATGTCGACAAAATGGTTGGTTGTTGCTAACAATACATATATATATATATATATATATATATATAGAGAGAGAGAGAGAGAGAGAGAGAGAGAGAGAGAGAGAGAGAGAGAGAGAGAGAGAGAGAGAGAGAGACCACTTTAAACACGGAAAGTGTGCAAATGTCATTGTTAGCAGGTTGAAAGGAAATTGGGAATTATTTATGTCACAAAAATGAATGATTTGAAATAATATTTCTTAAAACTGATCTTTTTTCTCACCGAAAATAATTAGTTAGAGATATATAGTTCCATTATGGATAACAATAAATCTAAATGTTTTTAAAGATAATGAAAATAATTTCTGCTCGTTCATTTTTGTAATGATAAAAGAAATTGTATTTAAGATTTTTTTCCCAAAAAGTTCATTTTCTAAGAAGTAAAAGGAACATTTCTTCGTTTTCAGAATCTTCTTTTATTTTCTTTTCCATATTATTTTGTTTGCCCTAAACAGATCAACGATTTCACTTTTTATTTCATTTTTTGGCTTTTAAAAAAAATTCTTTCAATCTAATTAAAGAAATATGCAATATTCTATCTATTTCATATCACATACAATTTTAAAGCATATAATTGAAATTTTCCCGTTGAGATCTCCTCATAATTCATTCATTTGTCATTTGACTCGTGGGTCGATACTTCTATTACTTAGTTCGATCCGTTTACATTACTAATCCTTTATTAATAATTGCAATCAAATCCAAATACAATTATTACATTTTCTCCATCTTAATCTTTATTGCCGTCGCCGAAGCCCTCGTCAAACTTGTCGATTCGTGGATCGTACGCTCACTAGGATTTACCCCCTACACCTGCGCGCAAGGCATAGTGTTTGTGCTATTATAGTTACTACTCCAAAGGAGTGTAATAAAGCCTTTTTGCTTTTGAATGTGGGACTGGTATTTTTCTACTACCTACTTCCAACTGAAGAGTGTTATTTGAACAACAATTTCTCATTCACCTATCAATTTATCCCGTATTTCCAATAAGTAGGTCATCAAAATTTAAGTGTTAGCGACATGCACTGATGTTTTTTCAAAGGAGCCCATCACATTATGCAATTAAAAGAATTTATCTTATTGAGAAATCCATAAAAAAAGATTATTACTACTATGATAAGATACTTCAATTAAAATAAAGTACATTAATCTTTTCGTTAAACCGTGCTATATTAAAAAAAATTATCAGATTAGCATTGACTATTATGTGTAATTTTTCATAAAAAAACTTTATTTCCTTCCGGTTAACCCCACTTTTCAAACAAAGTAATAATATTAATCCCCAACACCTCCTCCACTTTCATTTTTCTACCTTTTCATTTCTTCCCTTCCGTTTACATCATTAGCTTTGAACTCTTCCAAACATAGGCTAAGGGGAGACGAAACAGAGAAGTCATCACATTGAAACCATCGGCTGTCGCCGTCGTCTCAAGCACGAACCGTATGCCGCCTTCTCCAAGTCGCAAAGTGTTCCGATCCTGTGAGAATTATCATGGACTACATGGTTTTCACCAAGAACTAGGTGTTATGAGCTTGGCATCGGCTGATCAAGAGCTATGCGGGTGTAGTGCACACAAGAAAGATGCCGGATGCATGCGATACGTGCGTGCACAAACAAGTGCAATGGACTGGCTAGACATGAATGAGTCAATATAGCAAGCAAGGTTATAATACAATCTCGTGAAGTTTTTGGCTGCTTTATGACTTCGGATTAGCTGAAGTGTGCTTAAGGGCAGGGATGAAACTCGTTACATGTAATACACTGCATTAGGAAGCATTTAAGGGTTATGCTTCTAGTTGTGGTATTCATACATTAATGACAATTGTTACGCTATGTACAGTCGCTTGCAGTTGTCCGTTGAACCCTTGAATGTTGTTGAATGAGCACATGAGATCCTCAAGTCTTAAAATTGAGCAATGCCGCCTAAAATTTAATCCTATTACTGAAACACGTGAGGAAAGGGTAGCATCCCGTTATCTCTCCATCTTCCTCTTGCTTTTGGAACATTTGCACACAATACAGTTACGGATGCTGCAAAATCTCATAACCCAGGAACTAAAAAACACTAAAACGAACGGAAGGAGACAAAAGAAAAAGGCCTGAACAGATGTTTCTTTCGACGTCAAACGAAAGAAAGGCAAATTTACAAAATTCCTTTCCTCAGACCGAATTGTTTCGAGACGAGTCTCACTGCTTCAAACTCCCAAAAAGAACAAAATGTAACCTGTCCTGTGCTGCAGGTTGTACCCCCTGCCAACTTTTATTATATTTAGTTCTTCTGAGTAAACAAGACTGCGACATCGATAACTTTTCGTCACGTGGTGACGCTCGATTCAGACACATAACCCAGTCTGTCCACGTCCTCCCACACGAGCTTGGACGTCACGTCCTCGCATTGAGGGACATATTCCTGAAACAACCGCTCAAACATTCAGCTTCTTCTCCTTGATTCTTTAAACAAACACAAAGTTCATACTTACTCATGTTCATTCCCCTTTAGAAGCAAAAGGTGGTCGGTGCGGGACACCATTTTCAATGCAGGAAGAGAGTCAATGTTTTCGACACTTTCGGATGGAGAATTTGTAAAGTAATTAACGTTTAAGGTCCTCAGATTGCTAAAGTTGACGACCCACACTTTTATTTATTATTAACTAAGTTGCAAAGTGCTTCTTAAGATGTTCAATTACCTCAAGTAGCCTGACTAGTTCTTTGGCGGTGGGAGCAGACACGATGATGCCACGTGCACTAGGCGAGATGAAGCCTTCATCGACAGCCTTGTCAAGAAAGGACAACAAAGAATTGTAGTACCCATCCACATTCAAAAGACCCACCTGCACAACATTCACATAACTATATTAGATAATATAAATTAAATCATGTTTAAAGTAAGTGACTATATACCATTATCCAAAGTCCATGCAAAAATATAAAAAAACGAAATGCATCTCCAAATTGATCCCCAAGTAATAGTTGGAAGAAAAAAGGGCCAGCTAGGGGAAAAAGTATAATAATAACAAAATAAAAAGGGGGACAGCCTTCTTTTGACCAACGAGTCTACTTTAATCAATGGTTAATTGGACTATAATCCCTCCCATTCATACGGAGGTGCCTCCGATCAAGCTCCTCCTAATAATCACACAACACGCAACCACGACTGAGATATGAAAAAATCTTTTCGCTATCTTTCCATGTGAACCGAATGAAACTACACATGCGTTGATTCTCTTTCATTTGCCTATCACAACATGACAAGATGCATTGACCAGTATGTAGCCTCGCTCTATCTTCCTTTCCAAGAATATGGAAATCTTGATCAGCTTAGTATATTAAATTAGCACACCGTAAGATCCGCAAGAACAGAAGAACTAAAGGTTATTGCAAAAAAGAAAACCTAGAATGTGCATGAACATGCAAACGACAAGTTGCCCATTTACTATAAGGCCTGTTTAAGGATCACTAAACCAAATCGATTATAAGTAAGATACAGCTGTTCCCTGTGAATACTGTGATCTTGTTCATGACCATAGGATCCACAAGGAAATCGACTAATTTATGGTGCTGCATGGAGGGAATAATGCAGAGCAAAAATGAATTTAGTATCAATTCTTAGTTAAAGATGATAATGTTGGAGATGGGAAAAGAATAAAAGGAAAATGTCTCACAGGCTTGCAGTGAATGCCGAGCTGAGCCCAAGTAATGACCTCGAGCAACTCCTCAAGGGTCCCGTAGCCACCTGATGACATACAATCATACGTAATTAGTTACGAAACAATTGTATGATTAGAAGGATAATTAAAATCTTGTTTCATACGTGAGATCTCATGTTGGTCTGAATGATCGAGAGTAGTACCTGGAAGGGCGATGAATGCATCAGCTTGACGGGCCATTTCGGCTTTCCTTTGGTGCATGTCGGACACAGTCCTTGTTTCCCCAACAGTTTCACCAACTATCTGTGAAAAAAAAAACTCAAATTTATAACACTTGCATAACTGTTCAACACCTAACGTAACCATCGATTGCTAAAATCTTGCATTGTAGTTTGTTAAAAAGGTAAGTATTTTCTTTACTCTGCTACTTTCAATAGGGATCTGCTCTTATGGGATTTTTTTCTCTGTATTGTTGGTGGGTTTCTGATAGCAATGGAAGATCAACTTTTGGAAAAGAAAAAGGAATGAACCGGGACTACTAGGGCCATTTGCCATAAGCGTCCCATCACATAATGCCCGGTTCAGTTTGATTTGCCTTCTTGAGCAGATGTCTCATCATTACGGCTAGAACACTTCACGCAACAACCTCAAGCCAAAAACAGAAATTCCAGAAAAGATAGGAATACAAACACACACATATACATACATAAATATTTATATTCATACCTCTCTAGACATGAGACCTCGCGGAATAACCCTGCAATATAAACAAATAGTAAGATCAATGAAAACGAAGCACAAGCCTGATCAAGCTGTAGTCTTTCTCTAGTGTGAACAGTCTCAGCAGTTCACTGAGGTCACAAGGCGGCAGTTTTCTGAAAAATTCGCTTAGAAACTTTTGAAGATTATCATTTCACTTGAGTGATGTAACCTTGCCCTCGAACTCAACCAAAATGTCAAGCCTATTGAATTCATTCTTTCCACTTGTAATTATGGAACACAAAGACTAAGGATCTATTTTGTGTGGCCTTTTCACGTAGAATTCTGTCCAACGAAATAAATGGTTTTGACAGGGCTAGCCCCAGTTATCCTGGAAAAAGTTTCATCATTCTTACGAAGTCCTCTCATCTCCTGCTTTTTGAGAGGAGGCCTCTTGAGCGTGTGTAGTGTGTACTACTGACATTCTCAACGACCGAAATGGATTCACTTTTGATCAAAGCCTGCTCCAAAAAGCCACCATATCTCATTAAAAAGAGGGCAACCTTTTCTCTGCACGCTATTAGATCTTTAATCCGACTATAGGTCAGATGAACTTTAGTTCATCCAACGACAGTTGGATAAGAGTACACTGTAGGAACAAGTCATACACTCGAAATGAATATTGTGGCGAATTTCTATTAGCTGTTGAATCTTTTTCATTTGTTGAAGCATCCATAAATAATCCCGTTTGATCATTTATGCAGTATATTAATTTTCTACATTAATATTGTTGTATCTAATGCTGCTCGAAGTAACATGATTTGTTCCTTTTTGTCAGTCCAGCATTTGATCCCATGATGTTTGCCTTTGCGCTGGAATAAGGCCCACTTGAAAAGAAGTTCATAACTTGCATGGTTCGAGAAGTTTTGTCTTTGAAAAAGAAAACAACATCAATGGATGATGAATAATGCATGTCTCTCGAGACCCGCATATGCTCATGCTCTTCTTCGATACTTGTGTGCGGGTGTAGAGAGAGAGAGAGAGAGAGAGAGAGAGAGAGGGAGAGAGAGAACAAACCCTAGAACATGGCGCCCCCCATCATGAACAGCCTGAGAAACAAGACCCATCAATCCCACGCTCCCACCTCCATACACCAAATCAATCCTTCTGTCCACCTTCATTTCCTCATCGATAAACACAAACCCATAAAAAAGAAAAAAAAATCAGTACACGTGTCAGAGGGCCCATCACCATCACCAGGACAAACGAAACCATGTTTTTATTTCTCCAAGTGACAAACACAATGAAAGCAACTAAATTAAACAAATAAACACTGAGCTTGGAGTGGTGTCGTTGCGTGTGTCCGCGAAGAATCCTCCTCGCCACCCGCCCTCCCCCTCCCCACCAAGAAAACAAAAACACGAGGAGAGGCCGGTGAGGATATGAATATTTTCATAAAACCCCATGAATTCTTTTTTTAAGTATAGAAAAGTTAAAATATTAATGGGTTTTTAGTTTGGTAAGAGGCGATGTGTGGAATTGCCCAAGATGGGAGCCAACACGCTCACGAGACTCATGATACCAAGAGAGCACGTTTGGTTCCCCAGCCAAAGGCATGGGGTGACAATTTTTCTTCAAAACAAAAGGAACATTTAACAGTTATTAGTTTACATTAACAGAGAAAAGGGCAAACAAAAGGGGGAAAAAAGAAAAGAAAAATTACAGGGAACGAGAGAGATCATGCAAGAAGGCTGCTCAACTGACAGACAGGCTCCAGCTAGCATCCCCTCTCATGCGCAAAACCTCAGAACCTAATCAATCCTTCCCGTGTAATTCCCATTACAATCATCAGCCCCACGTTTGAGAGGTGTAAAATCTCTTGATACGAAGACATAAAGTTGAGTCCTTTTGTTATTTCCAAAGGAAAAGAATGAGTCGAAACGCAAAATTTTATAAGCACGAGATGAACGAAGACAAAGGGTGGGAATCGAGAGTAGAACCAAGTTAGCTCCTTCTCTTGGTAAAATAAACAAAACCTTATAGAAGCTTAGAATTGCTGATATGATGAGCGACAAAGGAACGATTTTGATATCACCAGAACGTCTGATTTCAGTGTGAAAGCAAACATCGATGGAGTCCGAACACCGCCTTGCGTTTGGTTAACAGATGGAAGTTCCCATCACAACAGAGGAGCCAAAGTGGGGAAATGGGTAGATTTCACATTGCGTTTCAGAGGAAAATGAGAAGACCCAGAAGATGCAAGAGAGGCAATATAAGCTGAGAGGAGTTTTTCTCGAGGAAATCAAGAGAAATCGATAGGTGGCTCTGATGAAAAGAAATACCAGTTCTTGTCCCAGTTGGCGAGCGGCTTCCGGATAGCTAGATTTCTTCCCGGAACTGCTTCCGCAGAACACGCAGATCCTCCTGAACCTCGACGACGACCGCGTCTCTGCCATTCTCTCTCTCTCTCTCTCTTTCTCTCACTGTGCCTCCGCGCGAAAGAAAGGAAAGGAAGGAGGGAGGTTTGGGAACGGGAACGAAGTCTGCGTGCGTTTGTCAAATTTCAGTGTTATATAGACAAATAAGGTATACTCTTCGCAATCCACGACGATAGGAAAAAATATTAAGATATTTCGATTTAAAGAATAGTCAAAGAAAAAAAAGGAGCAGATCTAAAGGATATTCCTAAAGTTCCTACTTGGCTTATTTAATTTATATGATACTCACCCCTATTATCGATTTCCTGTTACTTATTTATTTAATGATTATCATACTGACGAAAAATATAAAATTTATATTGAACCAAAAAAGAAAATTAAATATTTAAATAAACATAAATGAGAAATGGTGTCGACTTTTGCTTTTAAATCAATGAAATACTTATGTTTCCACTTGTGCTGTTATTCAATTCAACGAATTCGTCTATGTAGATTGTGTACATACGGAATAATGATAAATACATATTCTTGATGACAGGTTTGGTGTATGAATATGCCAACTTTGATGTTTGAAATATATGGAGAAAAGAATGTAAAGACAAAGTTTAAAATAATGGCCAAAAAGAATTTAACAAAAAAATTATGTGCATATTTGGGCAATGATATTCTCTATTTCTCTTAATAGTCTTTCTATTGACTGATTGAATTTACATATGAGGTAGATGGCAATGTAAACATTCTTATGAATGGTGAATCTCTTTAGGTTGACAATCTCGACACGATAAGAAAATATAATTTCAATCTGACACGAATTTATTAAGTGAAACTCAGTTCCACATCATATGACCCAACATAACTCGAAGCTAATACGAAATCAACATGTTTTCATATGTTTTCTTTGATAACCTTTTTGTAATCACATCAAGACATTCTTGTGAGAATGTGAAATAACACAAATAAGCAGATACAATTATTATTGGAAAATACAAATAGTTACACAGTTTCATATTCATTATATATATTTTCCCGCATTTTGCATATTTAATACTTTGAAAGTCAAAATATCCTCCTATTTATATTAGCAATTAGTCCTCCTTTAACACTGGACTTGTATTATACATCATCCCCCGTCCAAGCCACCATAGCACCTCACACCTGGTGGTTGCCATCGCAGCCTTGAAGCAATGGCACAATTTCGAAATCACATTGCAAAGTCCCGACAATCTTGGACGATGACGGCATCGCAAACACACTACTTGATTCGAGGTCGCGATTCTTAGAGATGGCAGAGGACAGCGGCGGACCTATATTAGGGTTAGGTGTACGGTGTACTTTAAGAGTTTTCAAATCAATGAGAGTAATTTATCATTAGATGGTGCCATCTTTGCATAATATAAATGAATGTGCAAAGTGGTGTTCTCGAAAATAGATGAGACTAATTGGTATTGATACAAAAATTCTGCGTAATTTTAAATTTTGCCTATTATTTTAATATTGTTAGGATGAATCATAACTTTACAAAATTCGATGTTGAAATGGTAATTAAAAAGTAGTCAAGATTACACAAAGGTGATTCATTAAATTCTACCACTTTCAAAGTTTAAATTCAAATCTTTTGTATAGCATAAATGTACAAATAAATCAAAATTTTTAATTTTCACTTTTTTCTTAACAAAATTTTGTTTTTCACTTTGTCTCCAAACTAATCCGGTTGACCATTTAACATTTTGTCTTGACTTTTTTTGGGGGGGTTTTTCCTAGTTTAATACAATATCAAAACAAAAATATTCCAAAGTCGTAAAAGTTCAACATTATATCTCCATTTAGTAAGTTTGTTGTCAAACTGATTTTGAAGAGAAGTTAACAATAGTGGAATCAGTAAATTCAATTTAATCTTTTGTAAAAATAACTAAGGCTCTATTTGTTTAATGAAAAACGAATGATTTGAAAAATATTTTTTCAAATATGATAGTTGTGATACTTGAAATAATTAGTCATTCGTGAATGATATAAAAAAATTTCGCTAATGCACTTTTGTAAGCAATAGAAGAAATTATTTAGGAAAATATTTTTCAAATCATTCATTTTTCGTAAGAAGAACAAAGAGTAAACTCTTCTCTTCAATATTATTTGATGCTTACATGAATTAATATATATATTCGTTTTGGGCTTAAATTAAATAAATAAATAAGGATGAACGGGCTAAGGCTTTATAATGTTTGCTGTGGATAATTAGTTTGATATGAAATGTTTGTATCCTGATTTTTCTACCAATCAAGTTCTAAATTGATTTTTTTGTCCTTCATACATATTGTGCGAATCACAATTGACATAGGCATCATATGATGTTTTACATCTGAGACGCATTGAGCTGCATGATGAGCCTTATTGCTCAAGTCGTCCGTCCAATAACCATAATCTTAAAGAAGAACATGGACCACGATAACATGAGTTGATGTAGACAATTTGGAACCGGATTTAATAGTAAAGAAACAGAATTCACTGGACCATTTTGGCATTTCAAGGAAAAAAAAGGAAATTTCCAAACAATGAATATCTAGGCTATGTTTGTTTACTGACGATGAGAGGAGTGAATGGGACCTCATATCCGTCCATTAACCATTATGCTGTTTGATAATTTGAAATAGGAAGGAACTGGCATGACTCCACTAGAAAAAAGGAAATTCCATAAATTGTCGAATATCTATGAAAAGCAAAATATTAATTACTCGTATGTACATGGTACAATAAACACACAGTTGTCTCTGACCCATGAACAAAATAAATAGACATATTGTTGTTCAAGGGTAAGTTTTAGATGACGCAACCGCAAAGCTAAGTTCAAGAACAAATTTTGAGAGGGGAATTGTTTAAAAAAATCATGGACCTTTTAATTGTTTATACTAAAGCCAATTCAATCATAAACCTTTTAATTATGTTAATTTAGTCTCAAATATTTTGATGATTTGTTAATTTAGTTCTAAACTTTTTGACAATTTGGCAATGTGGTTCTTCCGACCAAATATCCAAATAATAGGTTCAGCACTAAATTAACAAATTAGTGAAAAAATTATAATTAAATGGGCACAATGATAGGTTTAGGACTAAATTGGTAAATAATTAAAAAGTTTAGCAATAAATTGATACAATTGAATGGTTTAAGACTGATTAGCCATTATAGGTAGGTTTATGTTTTTTTTAAACTATTATTCGCAATTTCAAGTGTAGAAGCATGGAGACACAATCATGACCACATTGTCTAAACATATTGACTTTTATCTACAGCTACATGGATAAGGCTTAACCCTATAATCGCCCACATTAATCTAATATCTCTAACTTGTTCTTGAGATACTAGAGTTGTGACAAGTGGACCATATTATTTTGTAGAGATTTACATTTAACATCTCCCACTTGGTCCACGTAGTGTGATCACCTGGTAATGGTGGTAATACTTTCATATGGCCATCAAATAACCCAGTTATAATAAAACTCTCCCTCGTGTAAAGGGTCCATCAAATTGATGGAATGCTCCCTTCCATGCATTACAATGCATAAAGCCCTCCAACAAGATCTTTATGAGTATAAATCAATTTATGAACGAAACACTATTAGTTCATTCAGGGTCCAAAAAACTTTATTTATATTCGCTTTATGTGCACAAGTGGAATGAACTATATTTCTAAGAACGTGGAAATAACCTCTTTAAGATGACAAAAGCATGTCGAGTACTGAATGGATTAACAGTTTCCATATGATCCAGATGACCCCCATGCTGTATAGTCAGCAACCTTTTGGTCGTGCTTCCTTATGGGATCGCTAACATCAATATACTTTAGGTCGATAAACTAGCTGCCGCGCCCAACGTTACGTGCCTTAGAAAGAACACTGGGAATGAGTTACCATGGCAAACCTTTAGGGAGTTTGCAATGAAGTCGACGAACGTCAACGCCCACAGAAAGATCCTTGACCATAAAGCCTGTGAAGCAGCAAGCAATATGTACATCTTCGACAGTAAATACAACAGTTTTACAGAGACTGTGGTTTCTACAAGACACAATAGCCTTCTAGCACGAAGAAACATGAGTGCAAAGGTGTAAGCTTTAGCATACCGGTGATCCAACCACTTCAAGGTGACACTGGAGTTCCGATAGGTTCATATAAGAATTTCAGGTTCAATGAAGGCCCTTTCGAGATATTCCTAGTGATCTGTTAGATCTATCTCTATGGGTCTCTTTGCTAATGACATGAAAGACTTCCGCCTGAATACTTCATCTTAAAATTTTGAGAAAGGATATCTTATTTCACATAGCATTCCCAAATCAATACTGGCTAGTGAAATATCAAACATATTAGACTAAGAAAATTATCTTGCTCCTACTAACCTTCATATGCATGTATGATCCATAACATTTTCAATAAAATCGAATGAGGTAATCTCATTGTGAATATTAGAGCACCAATAACTGGAGGTTCCATATGTAGACTTTCTTAATTTACAGATTAGATTATTTTCATTGTAAGAACTTTTAGTTTGATTCAAGAATACTTTTCCCTAAAGATCCTAGTTCAGAAAATCTACTTTCGCGTCCATTTAGTGTAGCTCTTAGTCAAAAAGAGCTATGTTGGCTTTAAATCTCTCGACATTATCAAAGGTATCTTCTGGTCTTGTAGACCATTTACAATCAATAGTTGTAGCCCTTTAGATAATTCAATGAGATTTCAATCTTGATTTTCAGCCATCAACTCCTATTCTTCTTTGATGGCATTGCACCAAACTACCAAATTGAGAGGAGCCATCATTACTCATGGCTTGTGAAAACGAGCTAGGATCATCCTTAGGTCCAACATGAAAGTCAGGGTTGCTTGTACTCAGGAAAATCATCAGGAATAGCTGACTTCTTTTGCCTCGAAGGTCTCCTTAATGCCAAAATGTTCCATTCATTTGGTGAATGAAAAACATTAGGATCTCTATGAACTTGACCTAGATGGATTCATTTCTCAGCATGAAAAGACTGGCTAATACGAACTAGAATTGTACCAACATTATCATCCGATTTCTCATGTCAAATTTGAAACTGTCCTTCGAGGGAAAATACTGCTTTGTTCAGGATCTTCAAGAGAATAATTAGCATTCATTTCTTCGACAATTATAAGTTCACTTCAGCTGGACAACCCTATGGACGAAAGTGGCTTAGACTTGGTTTCCATCCTTTCCATAGCTTAGAGAGTCTGAGAAAAAGCCTTAATTGGAATTCAGTTTAAAATGCACACGGAGGTGCTTATAAATTTTAAAAGCAACGCAGACAGACTGGAGCTAACTTGCTATACCCCTTACTGTATCCATGAGCGCTCAATTCCTTCTTTTGCCAACCCATTTTATTGAGGTGTACCAAGCACTGCAATTGCTCAATAATGCCTTCTCATAGGAACTTAACAAATCGACTCATCATGCGTCCTGCAAACCTTTCCGCACATTATAAGCCTTGAAGGTGTCGATGGCCTCGCCCTGCTGAAAAAGAAAACAAAGCTACATATGTATGTTGTATTGTTGATCTACAAATAAGATAATGCATCTCAGACCATTGAGGCAGGGAGTAGATGGTCCGCAGATATTAGCGTGTTTGGTTTTCTTAAGTCTCAGAATTTCCCTAACTCTCGGCGGACTTGTTAGATTGCTTAGCCTTCATACAATCCAAACAAGTACCGAAATCAGTAACATCAAGAGTTTATGAAACTTCGTAATTTACTGATCTTTCAGTCATTTTCAGTGAGATATGATCCAATTGTCAGTGCCACAAACTGCATATTTCTCATTGACAATGCCACGCTTAGATCACTCGTGGAAAAAGAGTTCGCTTCAAATCTGCATCCAAGTCAAATTTGATAAACCATGTGCTAAATAACTAGGCCAACAACCCTTTATTTTGCAGAGTATTAAACACTGAATTTTTCAAAAGGGGAAAAAAACCCAACTTTCATAAATCTTGAAACGGAAAATAAGTTACTGGAGAACATAAACAATACTTTCAAGATTCCGGTGAACATTGTGTTATTCAATCCTAATATATTTATCAGTTAGAACAGCACCAATGATTCTTGAACTTTACTCCACTATTAAATTTGAACCTGGATTTTTTTTAAATTTTCAGAATTCTCTATAAATGGCTCCCTTCATCGAATCCAACATCATGTTATGCATTATTTTTTTGACAAATGGATGCTTATTCAGCAATTTGGTGAGCCAGGAATGACGTGAACATTTCTTTCGAGTCAGCAAATTATTCTGTTGTGTTTCGCCTTTTCTTTCTTTTCTTTTCCCTTTTTTGTTTTACCTCAGTCCGCTGCTGTTATATCTGCCACCATCGAATCTTTTTTAGCACCGCGATCGTCAAAGTCAGTCCTTGACCCACATTGCCCTCCAAACACTGCCGCCGCATCGCCTTCTCTCTGTCTCTCTCTGTCTCTCTGAGAGGTGGTTATTTCAGCTTGGGACTGTGACTGCGGCAGTTGGTTTCTCTTTGGACACACACACAGAGAGAGAGAGAGAGAGAGAGAGAGAGAGAGAGAGAGAGAGAGAGAGAGGAGTGGCCACCGCCATGCACCAATTATCGAAAAGTAAACGGCATTGAGCGTTTTTCCGAAAAGCCGTCATACAAGATTGATAAAGAAGACCATCACCTAAAAGTTCTTTCCTTGGCCATTACCTAAGTGAACTTTTAATTCAAGCTAAAGCAAACACATGATCTTCAACAACATTGACAACATTATGTGTAATTCGTTTTTTCTTCTTTATGTTTATGGCTTTCAAAACGGTCATCCTTACAATTTTTTATGCTACTACGTTCTTTTTTCAAACCATTCATCCTAAATTTGTTGCAATATAACTCCCACCACGATACAAATGGGCCACTCGTTAGTATGCTTGATGGACACCTTAAAACACAATTATTAGTTATCCATTATAATTATGCTATGTTTGGAGCAAGAGGAAGTGGAAAGTGCCGTTGACGCCTAAAAAGTTGCAAATAAATGAACAAATAAAACTGACAGAGGCCCTCTACTGTTGGCAAAAGAAAAGTAGAAATCAATGAGTGACGCCAAATCAATGAAGGCTTTAACAAATGTTAAGCCCATGCCATTTACTCCATTGTTTTCACCCTCTACATTACTTATTGGCTTATCCAAGCAAAGAACAAATCCCAAGGCGACCACAAGCGGGAGAGGGAGGCGATGAACAGTTAGAGTTAATGCCGTGAGTTGAGAGATGAAGAGAGTGAGACCGTGGGAGACAAGGGAGGCCGAGTCAGAAATTGAGGTGAGAGAGACAAGGTGGCTGTGAGTTCAAATCTTAGATTAAGGAGAATATTAGTTACGGTTCCTACTTAAACACATACATGTATTAGCGGTCTAGTTAGGGTGGGTGGTAGGCAATTTCGCACCTAGAAACTAAACTGGTACCCACTAGCTCCCTTGGAAACCATCCGTCCCGGTTCGATTTGGTCCGGTTTGGGGCAATTCTCAGTTCCTTTGCGCACTCCTAGCCCCTATTGTTTGAAAATTAGGAGCAAAATTCTCGAGGTTTCCTCCGCGGCGAAAAGAATTCCATTTTAGTTTTCGTTTGATTTTTCTAATAATATTTTTCCCTTCTCGGCTAGTGTTTCCAGGTTCGGTCGCCCTGTTTGATCTAGGTCCGAATGAGGCTGGTGCATTAAATCAGGCCTCGCCGGGCCCGATGCCACTGAATGTGGCCCAGACGGGCCCTATGCCATGAAAGTTTCCAAAAAAACCATGAAAATTGCAGAGCTAATTAGCCGAAATATGACCTTCAAATTTTATTCTCCAGCTGTGAACACTTTCCATTAGTTTCCTCAAATCCACGAAATGAAATCATTTGATTAGATAGTTAGGAAAGACCAAGTCTTTAGAGAGATTTAGGGGTTAGTTCACGGGTTTCTTCTTGGGAAAATTCAGATTCAATTTTGAGGGGGAAAGGAAGAGAAAGTTCATGAGAGAAAAAGTCTTGAGAAATCTACCCGATGTACTCCGAACAAGGCCTACATCTGATTAGGCATCTCGGTTCTCAGCAAAATTTCTCAAATTTGGGATTCGATTGATGTCATACATCCAAGTACATGCATGCATATGCTTTAATTAGGGATTTCCGAACTTTGGTTGTTTTAGTTTGGGCCTAATCATGGATTTATCTAATGAAACTAGACTCGACTCCAATTAATTTGTTTGAAGCATGTATACAGGTGAGTTTTATGCTTTCGTGCCCCATCCGAATGCGATCTCGTGGTAAAAAAATTTGCATAACCAACTGCCTTGCATATTGCAATTGCGTATTTGGCATGACTAATTCCCGCTTTAGCATTATTTAATTTTAGAAAATTTATTTGAACATTGTTAAAATCCACTTTACATCGCTTATGGATGTTCTTTTTTTTTTTCCGTTACATTAAAATAAGGCTGGCTCTCACACCTTTAACTCAATTCCTAATTGGCCTAAAATTGGTCAGCGACTACTTTTGTCTTCCCTAATTAATGATAGGAAACCAAATTGAGGTTAGTAGGACTTGAGAAAGTTCATGTAAAATGCAAGCATTATCTCGTGAGAGGTTACTTGTGCTCATCTAGTGATTCTTTAAACTATCTCGAGCTTGACTTAGAGGGTCGAATAGTCTTCATACTCACAAACACTTCGAATGTTTAAAAGATCCCCCCAAATTTTCTCGAGTATGTGAAGCATGACTTCTAGGTTTTATTTCTTTTAATCCGGCAAATTCTCGTAGTTTGTCATCTGTTTAACGGAAAAAGTCTCATAAGTTTTATACATTTTTTTTTTACATTTTCTAATTTTAGAGGAAAAAATTCAAAAGTAGAGGTAATAATATGTTTGTAAATTACATAACGCTTAAGAAAACAAATGTTGGGGATGCAAAGATTGATTTGAAAGCATATTATCAACCTAATTTCAACGATAAAAATGGTGATGTCTTTCACAATTTTCGGGCATTACTTAAATACCCTGGCGTATAAACCTAAAATCTAAAAAAGAATTGCCAACTTAACGGGCGTTATTCATGAACTTTGACTTAACGTGTAAATTGGTTCTTAAATTTTTAATTTATTTAATGTGATTAATGAACTTTAATTCAACGAGCAATGTGATTCTTGAATCTTTAAATTGTTTAATGTAATTTCTTATTTTTTTATACTTCAATCCTATATTATATGAAAACGTTTAATATTGTCTTTTAATCAATATAAGTTCTAAGATAATATTGAATATTTTCATATAATGTGGGGATTGATTTGAATATATATATATATATATATATATATATATATATAAGTAAGGATCGCATTGAACAAATTAAAAGTACAAAGACTATTTTGTGCATTATGCTAACCATTCTCGTCCCAGAAATAGGTTTTTTTGAGAATGAGTTTTTTTAAGAAATGGTTTTCAGATGAGTTTTAGGGAAGAGAAATGCGTTTGGTAACTGCACAAAATTTCTGTCCCTATATTTTTTTCATTTAATTTAAAAAATATCAGTAAATACAATAAATTGATATATGAAACACTTTTCTATTATCTAAGACAATAACTTTTGTAAATTAAATTCATACCTTTATAATAAATAAATAAAACTATTAGGTGAATGATTTATTAAATGAACAACCAAGAGGAAATAAAGTATAAAAATATCCAACTTCCTTTCTTGGAGCTAATCCTGCTTGAAATGGAGATTGACCTAGTTTTGGACTCAGTTACTCTCATCGCCATCTTTTGCTCTTTCTTTCTTGTGCTTGATACAATGGAGTTGTGCTGTACAAGGAACTAATATAGTGAATTGCGATTTGAGCGAGATCTCATCTTGAGAGTCGATACCTTTGGTGGTGTGAGCGTTGTTGGAGGGATGGAACAAAAGTGAGAGAGAAAAGCCAAGAATTGAGAAGGAGCCAAGTTTATTTTTTTTTCGTTATTTTCAATAACAAGGGACGTAAATGAACATTTAGAGAGAAATACCGTAAAATATTGCACGTGACGAATCTACCATGGTATACACACAATATATAAAAGGAAAGCTTTAAATACAAAAAAAATGCAATCAACTTGATCAAATAAAAGTTTGAAAATTTATTTCTCCTTTTGCACTGTTCAAGCTTGTTCGAGAAACAGAGAACCAAAAAATTTTTGGTTCTGATTTCTCGTCCCTGGCTTATCCCCAGCCTTTTTTTCATCCCGGGAATAGAAATTTTAATGGTATTTACCAAACAGGTTTCTTGTCCCAAGCTCGTCCAGGGACGAGAAACCGAGAACCAGAATGATTACCAAACAGGCCCTAAATTCATAAACAACATTGAATAAATTAAAAGTTTAGATATCATACTGCATATTAGATCAAAATTCAGAAATTATTTGTATCATTTTCCCTAACTTATATGCATGTTTTGTAGTTGCCACTACATTCAACAATGGTCATCCCATCCCTATCAAATTGAATCTTTTTTTTTTATTGATATGTCATTATCCAACACCATGCTTGCACTAGGACACCAATTCTATGTTTGAGACAGAGCGAAGGAAAAACAAAATCAAAATTTTGGACTTCATTTGTTTCACAAAAAATTAATGATTTGAAAAAAAATTAGTTTTAATCATTCATACATCTTAGGAAAAGACGGCATAAAAAATATCCTCATCATCAATAAAAATTCTTATGCGGTAATTATTATTCACAATAAAAGAATTACATTGACTCATTTTTGTAAAAGACAATGAAAGTTAAGGTCAATCTGACTCTCTTTTTTCATTTCTTTTTTTAACTTTCTGATCTTGTCAAATTTCACTGATTTATGGAAATTGGGGAATTTTTTTTTGGACTATAGTAAGTAATTGCTTTTCCCAGGCAAGATAGAAGCTTTGGGAATTCAACTACTCAAGGAGAGGGTCGACGAATGATTTTATCAAAATCAATCGCTAAAATATTAAGAACTTTATCTCGCTATAAACAAAGATAGGGTCAACTTTAATTAAATTTTTCACTAACTAGAAGTCAAAATTTGCAATTCGATCTTCTCCAATCCCACCATGGAACATAACATAGAGGGGCCTTCGAGCGTGAGCTCCCAGCCGAATTTGAGCATCCTCTCTCCATATTAATTAAAACAAACAATTGCAAAGGGAATCCTAACACTCCTTAAGACAATACATTTGAATCTTAAAACTTTCATTTCGTACGTTTAAATCTTAAAATTTGTCGCAACTTCTCGCTTTGGTCCTTCTTTCGTTAGATTTCAGGGGAAGACCGAACAAATAAATAATAAGCATGGGACCCACCTGATTTCCACGCCATTACGTTGCTTAGTTTTTACTCTTTTAAAAAATATGAAATCAAAAAGGGTCCCACTGGAATTAGTGAACGTCCTAATCTTCCCTTCAATTTGTCCGAGATCGAAGCTTCCAAAAGGCCTCAAGCTACAATTTTTCAACGTTATCTCTCGACTTCTCCTCTTTTGCCCGCCACCTCATTCTTTAATGGTGAAGAAACGTCGACAAATGGCGCTCCAGGAAGTCCCCCCACCACCACGTCATCATCATCTCTTGACGAATGAGAAGCATGACGAAACTCAATTTCAGATTCATGGCACGGTGTAACGAGTTGGCCCGAGCGGTGTGAAAATCGAACTCAGTGAGTTCCTTATTTATATACGAAAGCACGAACGACATCGATACAAGTATGTGTCTGTAAATATACCAGAAAAGTAGAGAGGCGACGGCCAGAACAAACGTCCTGATGCGCCGATAATGAAAGAATAACGGAAGCAATACTATCAACACGACCAAGAACTAGAGACGCCCGGATGAAAAGAAAAGAAAATCAATGCATCGCCCGCAGAATGCTCATCTGAAGATCCTCCAGTCGATGTCGCACTTCTCGGTCTCGAAGGTGGTGGCGGCGGCTGACGACGACGAGCTCAGGGGGACCTTCAACCCGCACTTGACCCTCGGCCGGATGCGGAATGTCTTGATCCTGCCGAGCTTGAACCGCACCCTCAGGTACAGCTTCATGTCGATGTCGTATACTCCGGCCGTCTTTTGGGATTCATAATCGGATTGCTCGCTCGATCCGAGCACCACCAGCTGCTGGCCGTCGAATGCTGGGCTGAGGGTCGTCGTGTTCTTGTGGCCCTGGTAGAATGGGGTCAGGTCATCGGCATCGAAGCGCTGGCCCTCGTAGAACGCCCGCGCCTCGATCCGGTCGTAGTAGATCCCGATGCGGCGGTTCGGGTTCCGGATGACGAGGTTGAGCTTGAGGTTGTAGTTGAGGGTGTTGGTGGAGGAGGAGAAGTTGAACTGGGTGAGCTCGGCGTCGGTGACGTGGAACTTGACGAGGTTGGGGCGGAAGATGAGCCAGAAGAGGAAGGCGAGGAGGCCGAAGAGGACGACCACGGTGAGGACGATGTTGAAGATGAGCTTGAGGAGGCAGCAGCCGCAACCGCAGAAGCAGTCCCCGCCGCGTCCGGGGCGGTGGTAGGAGCGCTCCTTGGGGGGCACGGCGGGGCCGTAGTAGGCGCCGTTGAGGTGGCCTTGCTTCTCCGCCATTGGGGAGGTGAGGGAGACCTGCAGAAGGGGAAAACAATGGAGACGCTGACGTCGACAAGAAGAAGATGGAAGATCGAGATGGAGATGGAGGAAAGATGAAGTGGGATGATGAACTTCGGCCGGGTTTATATAAGGGGGGTTGAGTGCGAAGTGGGAACTTAGCGTCGCCGAAGTGTTGATTTCGAAAGAGGGGTGTTCTCACGCGTTAACGCGGCTTCGCTGCGACTGTTTCTCTGTTTTTGTTTGAGGAAGGACGATGATGCTGCGTGGTAACTTCCGTCCGCCGAGTCGTTGCCTGCAGAAATTGTCGTCGGAAGTGGGACCTACCTGGGCCCAATCCCGCGTAGTCTTCTTCCCCCATCTTAATGCTACATTAAATCTCGACCGTCGATTTGCGGGATTGGGGTTTCTTTAATGAGCGGTCGGGATTTGGTTGAAACCGCGTGGAGCGGAGGATCTTATCTTCGCCCCCTTAATGTGGGTTATGAAGGTTGCGCAAATCGAAAGCCAGTGATCCAAATCGGGGTACGGCATTAATGCTCATTTAGGAGCGGGTGCATCGGTTTGGCGAACTAATTTTATCAGTCCGTTTCGGTAATTACTGCCATAGTTCTTCTAGTCCAAGTTCATTAGATCGAATGAAATCGGTCGCACACAAAATAGGAAAAAAAAAGAGCTATAAAGAAAAACGGCACAATTTTCCAATCTTTTAACGATTCACGATCCGGAGCTTCTCCCGCTCTGTATCTTGAAGTCGCATAGAGTTATTACACGCCGGAACACGAAACAGAATCCCGATACTTAAAAGCGCAGGCAAATCCGGAAAAGACATCAAAGAGAGAGACCGGGATCTCGAATCTATCAATACATCCGACTCGACATACATCCACTGAAAAAGAAGAAGCTTAAGTCAACAAATAACGGATGGATTAGACTAATGTTAATCGATCCACATGATAATAAATCTTCACTCCGCGACTCTTTTCTTCTCCTTTTTTCATGTAATACACACGCATGCATGCCGTTCGCGAAAGTACACAACTAGGGATTGAGCTATGCTGTTCCCCAAGAACGAATTGCCCAGCGTATTTCCTCCCCTATGCTCGACTTTCAGAATCACGAAACAACTACACAAGACGCGCTCGCTTTTTCCATAACCATTCCGGCAGAACCACTCCATCGATTCAAAGCGCACGCGCAAGGGGGACGAACCGAAACTGGGTCAATGGTTCTTGTTCTCTTTCTTTCTTTTTTCTTTTCTTTTCTTTTCGGTTGGTGGCTGCGCGCCTCGTCATCTTCAAGATTACTTGCCCCCGCGCTTGACTTTTTCCGTCGCACGTGGCGCATCGCGACGTCGATGCTGGCGCGGTGAAGTGGAATCCCTTTGGCTGGCGGGACAGAGAAATGGAGGACGGAAGACCAGGAGGAGCAGATGACGTCGGATCGCGGCGGCAGCTGAGCAGGATGTGTTCCTGCTCAATTCATTGATTGATTTCTGTCAACAATGGTGGTTCGGTTTCGACCGGTTCCACCGCCGGGGGTATCGAGTCAGTTCCCGCTTCGTTCCTCATGTTTTTGGGACACCTCTTTCTTATGATTCTGTTCATGTTCTTGACTTCACACGCACCGGGGTGGCGTACGTGACTGGACATCTTTAACGCGCGATGGGGGAAGGAGGCACCTGCCCTCGCGATGGGGTTCCAATGCTGTTGTTGACGTCCGACTTTCGCTAAGGTTTTTGACCATATGTTAATCCAAAGTTCATCGCGACATGAGCGGTTTGATAACACTTCGGATGGCCTTTCTCAAGGCACCTAGTTTGCCCGAATTGGACGGCTGGATCGCTTGGGAAATTCTGCTTTTAACCACGGTTGTTTGATCTTGAAAATGTTGAGAATTGGGAAAGGGTATAAAGAAAGGATGTTAAACATATTGTGTCCGTAGTGATTTTATTCTAAACTTCTCAATTGTACCGGTTAAGTCCTAAATAGAAATCGCCGATACGAGAGCAAGCCACCCTATATAATACATAGGTGTTGACCACGGACAAAATTCACAATCTTTTGTTGTTCCTTTTTTCTTTTTTTACAACTTGCCGGCTGTCGGCGAGGTCACTGTTCAACCATCAACGGTCGCAAGCAAGGGCCAACGACCATTGCCTAGATCTGGGGAAGGGTCGATACCCTTGCTTGGACCGCTCTCTCGTCTGGTCTCAATAAAGTTTTTTTTAGGATATATGAAGTTCACCACTAAAACCTAAAGGAAAACAATTGCCCAAGGATAAATGTCTTATTGGTTTATCACAATGGAAGAATCCATCGGCCAAAGATAAAGAACAGGGATATGTATTCGCTCATAGAGTGAAAAATCTATATTCATCACTATTCAAGTCTGCTATTTTGATCTGACAAATTTGAGAACTTACTTCTGTTTATAGAGGAACTAAGAGATAGAAGCCTGCCAAACATTAAAGACATGAGAACTACCAAATTAGGGGGTGCACGAAGTTATCTAGTTTATCAATAAATTGGCTCAATGGAATGACTAATGGAATCCTCCATTTTTTATGCTCCCGCGTCAGAATGAGACACTGCAAATGATATCATTCGTGGTTGTGTTCATCTACCTATCATAGGGAAGATATTCCGTTGGTTAAAACTTTGATTGACAAATTATAAATTCGAACATTTCCCACATGCGAACTTACTAATATATATCCATAGTCAAGTTCACATTTGTAGAACCCACCACTTAGCAAAGTTGATCGGAAAAAAATTTCCTCTAAATGGAAGAGGGAGAAAGTATAACCATGCAACAACCCTTCTGAATCCTACCGATCATTTTAAGGCGAGAGACTGCATTCGCATTACCAAGAAAACACTATGCATCCAAAATTTGAATACTATGTTCATTACAGGCTTACTAGATATTTGAATCAAAATTCAACATTCTCAATTGCATTTGTTGGATGTCTCCAAAATGAGGTGAGCCCTATCTAATTAAAGATAAATCGAAGATTTTTTTTAATTATAAAAATTGTATCTTATAATCGAACTTAATGACGAAAATAGTAAATACGACTCCTGCTCGATTCCTCCTTCCACTTCAAATGCGCCTCATTTCGTTTCTTCCTAAGGAACGATGTTGACGGCTTTAAAGTTGCGTCTCTACTACGAGAAGTCGCAGGTGCAGCTGTAGCGTGGAGCTGCGTTCGTTGCGATTTGGCAGCTCGTCGCGGATTGTTTTTTCTGCCCCAAGTCAAAAATTCACGTCGACGAATTTTGTTTGTCATCAGGTTCCCATGATTTCGAAATCTGAACCGTATCAGAATTATTCGAATACAAAGTTTAAAATCGATGAGTTTATAATTGGGATCATTCTACCAACACCAAGCCAACGATTACTTGTTAAGGATGCTCGACTTGCTCTCCTTTGAAAATTGATAGAACTCACCAAATAACGAGATGATCCGACTTTAATTGACGGGAATATCGTGCGCCCGATGTATCTAAAAATCTCTCTTACTCGTAAAGCTGGATTTCTTGCACGCGTTACCCATGATAGCAAGTGAAGATAACGTGGGAGAGCTGACAAAGAAAATCTGTTTCTCTATGTAATCATCCCAAATAAATTAACGCAACCCCAGTGTGAATCCTCTTATTTTTCTTCTTGTAACAGCGAGAGATGTGAAAGCTACAGGCCCCGATCCACAGAATATGACTACTACTGAGAGGGCCCATTCAGACGCGCGATAGATCCATAGTCCACACCGCGGACGGAAGACAAGTCGCGCTTTACTTCCTCGCCAGTTTCATCAACAAAAGCTTCTTCGGCTCCTGAATTGGGCAGATGACAAGTTGACAGAGCTTCGAGCATGGCACATTGCCATCGTCTGATGAGACTGATAATTGACTGTCGAGATTCATCAAACTAATGATTGTGTCGTTTGAAGATTGTTTGGATTATAGCCCATCAATGTTCGACTTGTTATGATTAATAGCTTCAGAGATGCATTGGTTCTGCTGTAATTGCCATGGGCCCATGACTTTTGTTGCGGCAACGTTTGTTTGGTGCTCAGCGATGCTTGTTTGGCGCCCACTCTAAGAGATGTTCATCGCTCGAGTATTCAGAATCTGATCACGCGCATTGAAAGTCTTGAATTCTCGTTAAAACTGCCCATTTGTTCACCATCCTTCATTCCCACAGCTTCTGCTGCATCTGCCTAATTCGGTTCAAACATCTAGGAAGACGAAATCGATGGACTTCAAAAGTGTGCTGCGAATCATGATGGATCTGGTCTGTATGGGTCTTGATTCAAGCAAGAATTTGCCTCCCAACCCAAATAAATTTAGTCTCAATTGCAGTACATGAACCCAAAATAACCACAATCATAACATCGAGCCACTAGGAATCGACATGCTAGAAGAGATGGTGTCGTCTCGATATTTAGGTGGAAACTGAACTGGGGTATTTGCAGCGCTAGCAGCTCCAGAATTGGTGGAAAGAGCCGTGAGGAAGAAGAAGCAGGATTGCTTTAATACTTTAGTGGAATTACCAAACGGATAAGTTGGCGTTTCAACTTATAAGTTGAAATTACCAAATCGTTTAATTTATTTCAACTTACCAAACAGAAATTTGGGCTAGCTTTCAATCGAAAACTAGAAATCTTGACTTGATTTCCGTTTGATAACGCCAACTTATTTTTCTATTCCCCAAAACAAAAAGTTAGTTCGGGAATAGTTTTGGAACATAAATAAAAAATAAAAGAAAGTAGCTTCTTGTTCCCGAGAATAATTTCTAGAAATAAGTTAATTTTCTTTATTTATTTATTTTTGTTCCTCTCTCTTACTATGTCCACCTTTGGCTGCCTGGAGCCATGCCAACTGGTGCCGCCACATCGTTGACCGCCGAATGCTGACGCTAGCCATTGATGTTCACTGCCTGACCGCCGTTGGCCACCGTTGGCCGTCATTGATTGCCGTTCGATCGTCACCCACTACCGCAGGCAGCCACAGGAGGAGGGTGGAGGCTGGTGAGTTTTGGATAGTGGTCTAGCGGCAGTAGGAGGAGGCAACAAGCAGCGAGCGGCGGGAGGAGGCGATAGTAGATGGTGGTCGGTGGCATTCGGTCATTCATGAGTAAGAAGAAAAAACGAAAAGAACAAAAAATTGTTATACGTACCAAACATATTCCTATAAATTTTGTATAATTACCAAATTTCTTATTTTACTCAAAAATTATTTTGAAAAGTAGAAATAGAAAAGAAATGTTTCTTAAAAGAAATTATTCCCCAAAATGGAAACGGTTACCATTTGCGGCCACGTGAGAGATAGGTCACTTCCTCCACCCCACACGATCCTTTTATAATTTCCAATTTTTTTTCAATTTTGACAATTTAATTATAATCTTTTGCACAAAGCTCATGTGTCAACTGTATTTTGAAAGTACTGATGACGGTCTAGTTATTACCGAGTATCCTACACGACACACCATCATGTGAGTAATTTCATGTAAAAATTTAGGATCAAATTGACAAAATTGAAAAGTTTAGCACTAAATTGACATCCACGTAATGAATCTATTACTATTTGGTAAATTTTCCCGGCTGCTTCTTTACATTAAGTCAAGATAGTATGTATAAACAATCGGGGAGAGAAGTATTAAAATCAATCATTCTCGGAGTTAAGTTTTGCTTGTTAATAAATATTGCAATATCTTCTCCCAACGAATCCGAAAGTTAGGAGCGTCATGATGTACCTTATCGTAGACTAATGTTACGAAGGATCGTCGATTACCGAGTTCATATTTATTTGAAGATTATAATGCTGATTAAGTATACTAGAACGATGATAGATAATGCAAGTAATATAAATATAATGTGACATGTTATTATTGTGTTACATATGTGCTCATTTCATAATACACTTGCAATCTATCATATCACTCAGATTCGTTTTGTTTCGCGAGAATTATATGATTTTAAGAATATTTTTGTCTAAATGATCGCTCCTATCATTTAAAAAGATGAATGAATGAAAAACATTTTCATCGCTCACGAAAATATCTAAACATAAATTAGTATCGATGATATAAAAATTACTAAGTATTTTAAGCAATACAAATAATAATTTATAATGAAAATATTTTTCAAATAATCCATTTTTTTAAAAAAATAAAATATAATCTCCATTATTATATAGTTTCCGGTGCCCATCTAAAAAAAAAAGACTTTCGTGAGCAGGAATGGCGTGGTAGGCCAATAAGCAGACTTTGGTTCAGTGGTGGCTCGGCCTTGCTACACATTTTAGACGCAGACGAGAACCTGATATGCAACACATGCCCACTCTTATTACATTCTTTATCATCCCCTCTTTTCTCCCCATAGAACTACTCACGTCCATCTTCAACCGGCATACAACAGATGAGCGAGAAGGAACTTCTACTGATCAAACGAAAAATACATAGTAGCTAGCCGCCAAGGAACTACAGCAGATAGAACAAGTGAGCTGCCACTGTCTTCTTGCCTAGCATCTTATTTTGCTCTCTCCGTCTCGTATCATCCTGCGCAGCTTCCGCTTCGCCTAACATGTCCTTTCCCAGCTTATTCCTCCACAAAATGTACAGTTCTGGTAGTTGACCTTGCCTATAGCTGTAGCACAAACTGAAGCATTACATACGCTCCTAGAAGAGGCCCGAATCATACAGCGACGCTGCATTTTTGGACCATCTGCAACTTAAAGATGCCGTCCCCGGAGGTGTCGGACGCCTGTGCCGACGATGTCGCCGTGCTCTTGGGGAATACTATATAAGCGGGGCACTTGACGTGCAGGTGGTAGCGGCCCGAGGTGAAGGTCCCGACTTTCCACCTCACCCGTCCGTCGATCTTGATCATCAGGAAGATGGTCCCTGTCGCCTGATCCTGGGTGAGCGCCATCGAGTTGAAAGGCGCCACCGGCACCGCCGTCCCATAGACGAACGGCGACCACACGTCCACCTCCTTATGCCCCTGATCTCATTGCATCCGAAATTAGATTAAATACACGCAGAATAACACTATTGTCATAGTCCAATGTCGGGTTAAATATACTTTAGCGAAATTTGATATATACATCCGGCCGAAAAAAGTAAAGTGAAATTTGTCGTTTTATGAACTAATTATTTGAATAAACAGTTCTACTAATTAAAGTCACCGTCCATCTCCAATCTCCACAAATACCACGTGAAATTATTTTATGCTCGGAAATATTGATCTATGCTAATTAATTTCACATCGGGAAATACCCGCAGATCTAGGATAAGAGTATTTTATTCGCAACTGATTTATATCGTAATGTGTGAAATTTTATTTGTAGACATTTGTAAAATCCCTAAATCCCTCAGAAGGGCCAGAAAACAAATTAGAAAGAAGAAAAAACCCGACAAATCAGAGGAGCGACGGAGCTCGGTTCACCTGGTACGACGGAGGGATGGTGGCGCGGAGTGTGATCTGCTGGTTGTGGTAGGTGGCGTAGATGTCGAGCTTGTCGTAGTAGACGCCGATCCTGTGGTTGGGGTTGCGGGACGAGATGGTAACGTGGAGGTTGGTGGTCAGGAAGTTGGGCACGGAGGCGTTGAAGGCGTAGACGGTGACGTCCTGGAGGACGAACCGGGGCTTGTGGGGCCTCAGGATGGCCCATACCAGCAGGATGACTAGCAGCAGGATGAAGTTGAAGACGAGCAGGCAGCCGCACAGCCTCCGGACTGTGCTCTCGCCCTCTCCGTCGTGCTTCGGGCAGTCCTTCGTCGCCATCGAGGGTGGTGATACGGTGGGGGTAGCGGCGGTGGAGATTTGCGGAAGGAAGAGAGGGCGCGACAGACTCAATAATGGACTGAGGCAAGATGCGAAACGTAGTGGGACTATTACCTGGCAGGTTTCCCGAGTCTTCCTTTTCTCTTTCGCTTTCGCTCAAGTTGGCAGGCTTTAAGCGAGACGATGGGCGATAAACAAGATTAGACGGCTTAAATGCGCAGCGAATATCATGTATAAAAATGGATGTCAGACACATTAATGTACAAAGAATCAATGGAGTAAAGTGACGAGTTTGAATGGAGTAAAGTGATCAATGGAGAGAGAGAGAGAGAGAGAGAGAGAGAGAGAGAGTGTGTCAGCGACGAGTTCGAAAGTTGGAAACAGCGTTACCTTCTAGGGATTCGCGCCCGTAATATCGTGGAGGAGGAAACTCATTACTGTGTCGGTGGGCCTGCGGGCATCTTTTGGTTTGGAGAAACTTATAATTGGGTGCATCTGTTTTATTCTATTTTATTTTTTGGCTGAGGATAGCATATGTGTAATGCCTTGCGAACAGATCTAATTTCAAGACACGGCTACTTCAGTTTATATACAGTGTTTTGTTTCTAAGGTTATTCTTACCTGTGATGTTGGGATTATTTTGATTTGTCTTGTCGCTTCGCATGGTGAGCATACGTGCCTCCAAAGTTTATTGCACGTTTATTAAGTTAACCTAAACTCTTGGGAAAGAAAAATCGTTCCTTATCAATTTTGACGATGCTTCAAAGGAGAACCTATATGTAAGAGGAGGAGGCAGGGTTAGGAATTTATTCAGGATGAGATATCATATTTTTCGAGGGATCTTCATACAAACAGAAATGCTTGTACAAAAGGTGTACTCCCGCTACAAATCAAACTCCTTCGCTAGATATCCAGGAGGAGTCGACAATGAATCTACCAAATTGCGAAAAGATCGGAGATTTTCAGCACCAAACTAGAGGAAGCAAGTTAGTGAAGATGTTTCTGAATCATTCAAAGCTATCCTAAGCACATCAATACTCTTGTCTAATATAGAATTAAAGTATGTAGAAGAAGCTTTGTCGAATGAAAGTAAGAACAAACGAATGCAATAGAAACTTTACTAAACTTTACTAATTCAGAGTAAGTAAAGTTCGGGAACTTGTTTCGAGACCTAATAAACATCTAATAATTGGCACAAAGAAGGTCCACTAAGACAATCTTGGTAATCTAAAGAAAATATAAAAATTACGCTTGAACATATGCATCAGTTGCACAACTTAAAGCAATATGTATATTACTTGCCTATCCATGTAGTCACAATTTCGAATTATTTCAAATGGATATGAAAAGTGCTTCTTCAAATGGAGTTATTAAATAAATCGAGTTATTAAAGAGGAAGTGTATCGAGAGCAACCACCAAGTTTTGAAAATATGATGAATGGGCTGTACATAAAAGTATTCAAAGGAATTGATCAAGAAGTTTCGGATGGAAAACTCAAAAAAAAGAGAAATCAATCATTACTCATTCAACAAAGTCGGATAAGTATTACAAAAAGAAGAGCGTTTCCTTCATCTCAAAGAACTTTTCCGATGCCTCTGTGATCTCTAGCCAGCTGATTGGACGAGACTTGTAGAACCTTCGAGTCAAGTACCAATATCCAAGCCAGCGCTCCATCTCAATCTTATGTATGGAAAGCTTGAACTGAATTATCAAACTAGATTTGCAATTAATGAGTCAAACTCAAGTAATCCAATAGTAACTTATTTGCATTTCTCCATAAGTCATTACAGGTTTCACGACACTTTAGAAGCATATGATTTGGATCCTCTCGTCTCATATGATAATGGTAAATTTTAGATATCAAAAGTGCAAAACACATCATTTTCATCTAATATCAACACTTGTCAAATTTGTCGAACAGTGTGTAATGCAAGGGTTGTGCAACTGATAGTATACGCTATAACACGGTGGTGCAATTCTTAGCTAGAAATTCAATCTTTCTTGCCTGGAGGAAGTCTAATGATGAATGGGACAACTAAAGATGAATACGGGGTCCCCAACTTTAAATGGATGGCTTGTGCAGTGTGAAAAGGAAACAAAAGTTTACTTTTCAACGAAAATTAATCACTATTCTTAAGGCACCATAGAAGATTAATCACTTTAAGCGTAGGTGGAATAACTTTTACGTTTGCTTTAGTATTCTATTGAAAGAAAGATACCCCAAAAAGAAGGGGTTTGCTTTAGCAGATAGGTCCATCAGATTGGGCAACGCTTTGCTTCGTCCTTGCTCGGAGGTGCAAACAATCTTGTAATTGATGGATTGCAAAATGGGGATATTGGCCACATTTATATCTAGTTAAATTTCAATATGGCGATGTCCATAGCTTGTAACTTATCAAGCAAATGCGTGATTTAGTCAAGTTTCTTTGATTAAAAAGCTCTCTCTCCTCTGCTAGGGTTTTTCTCTCTCGAATGAGAGCTCCCTCTGCTGAAATGGCAGCTATACAATCCAAACCCTATGATTGAAACCCTACATCACCGATGAACCTCATCTACAATACCCCAACACTAACCTTTCGCTCAATATACCACACAAACACCCACATTTCATCTCACATTCACATCTCCAGCAAAACCCAAAACCCTAAACAGAACCTTCACTCGCCTCCAAACTTCCCAACATCACAGCCCAAAAACCCTATCCCAAAATGACCTAAACACCATCTAAAACATGTTTATCTTTACCGTACAAGCCATCATCCATCTTCAGCAAAAAGGCGTTTGAATCTTGTCTTCTACCAGCTCCTCAGCAGTAACAGATCAGTGAGAAGTGGCGCAAATGGAAGAAGAAGAATCAGAGATACGACTTGCAGCGCTGTGCAGAAAGCTTGGAGGCCTGTGGTCACAGCGAAAGATAATAACTGCAGATGATGAGATTTCTACAGAAAAGGTAAAAGAGTGTAAATCTCTGATTGGCAAGTTATATCAAAACCCCAAGATAAACATCCAGGCCTTCCAAAACACAATGCGGAAGGCCTGGAGGTTGGAGAATGTGGAATTTTATTTGATAGCTCCAGGCATTTTCGAGTTCAAATTCTGGTCGGTGGATGATAGAACTAAGGTGCTGGAGCAAGGCCCGTGGTCTTTTGCCAACCATTTATTATTGTTGAAAGCTTGGGAGCCAAACACTCCTCCAGCATGCTATGATTTCACAGTATGCAGTTTCTGGGTTCATATATATGGATTGCCAACAGAATGGTTAACAGAAAATGTGATACGAAAGGTGGCCAGTGAAATTGGGCATGTTTCAGCTATAAAGATCGAACCTAAAGGGTACACTGCCTACAAAATAGGCAAAGCTAGGGTGGAGTTGAATATCTCAGCTCCCCTCCTACAGGGTTCAATTTTTAGTAACAAGAAGAAGAAATTATGGCTGGAGTTTAAGTATGAAAGACTTCCCTATTATTGCTACGTTTGTGGTAAATTGGGGCATTATGCCCAACATTGTGAAACGATTTCAGGATCTGAAACTCACTTCGAAGATATGGAAAAATTCCCATTTGGCTCTTGGCTGAGAGCAGAAACGAACGAATTCAGCCCTTATTGGGATGTGTTCTATGGGAAAAAAGTAGAGGAGTTAGTGGAGGAAGAAATAGTACCTGAAACTCCTGGGAACTCGAGACAGATTGTGATATATGGTGGAACCCCAATGGAGAAGAAGGGTACTGCAGCTGTAGAAAAGGGGAAGGCAATTCAATTGGATAATCAATTCCAGAATACAAATGAAAAAATGATGTGGGAATCTCACCAGGAGACAAATAGCAGCAAAGGAATAGTCATTGCTAATGAATTACCAGCTTTCCTAGCTTCTGAGCGCATTATGAGGAGTAAGAGCCCAAATATAAAAGCAGTAAAGAAGAAGAGGAGATTTTTATCGTACGAGCTGCAAAAAACCAGCTCAGAAATGTTTGATGAAACACAGTTATTGGAAACTCAAATCCAAACTGTGGAGGAAGCATATAGTCGGGCTTTGGTGGCTAGCCCCAATAAGCCACCGGAGTACAAATGAAGTTCATATGCTGGAATTGTCAGGGGTTGGGCTCTCCCCTGACAATTCAAGCCCTACGAACCCTAGTGGTTCAAGAAAAGCCTGCTGTCCTTTGTCTCTTTGAAACAAAAAATAGGGAAGAAATGATACAAAGAGTACAAAGAAGACTAAAGTTTAAGGAATGTTCTGTAGTAAATCCTAATGGGCTAGCTGGGGGTATAGCCATATTATGGAATGAGCAGATACATATTACAGTTAATAATTGTTCTCAATATGTAGTAGATACTCATTGTGTGCTGAAAGAGTCAAATCAGCAGATGCGTGTTACCTTTATACATGCGCCTACTAATTTCCAGCAAAGGTTAGCCTTGTGGGACCAAATTCAGAGTTCTATACAGACTAACCAACATCCATGGATCTGTATGGGGGATTTCAATGAGATTCTATATCGTTGGGAAAAAGTTGGAAGAAGATAGATGGAAAATTGCAGAATGGCTGCCTTCCAGGAATTTTTAAACGCATGTGAATTGATGGACATAGAGAGCAAGGGTTGTCTATTTACCTGGTCCAATAATCGAGATGGGGATGCACTAGTGAAAGAGTGGCTGGACAGGGCTGTATGTACGTTGAGATGGCGAGTGACTTTCCCTGATGCGATTGTATTTGCACTACCTGCAATCGGATCAGACCACAGCCCAATTTTGTTAGATTTGCTTCCTGTGAATAGGAGGAGAAAAAAGGCCTTCAAATATGAAGATTTCTGGGCAGAAGACGAGGAATACAACCAGATTGTGTTTGACTCTTGGCACTCTACAGAAGACCAGGTTCAGGGCATAACGACGAAACTTTTGAAAGTGGCAGAAAGTTTACTAGCCTGGAGTAAAAAGAGATTTAAGAATGGAGGAGCGCATATTGTTAGATTAAAGAAGGAAATTCAAGAAATCACAAACCGGCAGAATCTGGATGGAGAAAATTACAGGCTTAGAGAGCTAAAAAAAGAAGTGGAAAGGCTGTGGAGACAGGAAGAAGTATATTGGGGGATGAGATCACGCATTCAATGGCTAAATTGGGGAGATAGAAACACAAAATACTTCCATGCAACAGTCTTGCAAAGGAGGCAAAGAAACAAAATAGCCATGTTGAAGAATGATAGAGAGGAATGGTGTAGAGAGCCTTACCAGTTAAACAGGATGGTCAATCAGTTCTTCCAAGACTTGTACAAAAAAGAAGGCAGCAGAGATATTGAACCAGTCATTGCACAAATCCCCTGCATAGTTAATGAAGAAGTTAACAGTGCTCTAACTGCAGAATTGACAATGGAAGAAGTGTCACAAGCTACTTTTCAGTTGGGTGCACTAAAAGCCCCTGGTCCAGATGGCCTTAATGGAAAATTTTATAAGATTCATTGGGATGAAATTAAAGAAGATGTGTTTCAGGAGGTGAAGAATTTTTTCACAACAGGGACCTTAAACCCTGATCTGAACAAAACGTACATAACCTTGATTCCTAAAGTGGGCATCCCAAAGAAGCTAGAGCAATATCGACCTATTAGTCTTTGCAATTTCATGTACAAAATTGTGTCAAAGACCATGGCAAATAGACTAAAGAAGTGGTTACCAGAGCTAATAGAAGAGGAGCAAAGTGCCTTCGTTGGTGGACGCCAAATCTAGGACAACATCTTTATAGTCCAGGAGGTACTACATCAACTAAGAGTTAGAAAAAGAAAAAAGAAGTTCCAGGCAGTAATGAAAGTTGACATGAGGAAAGCTTATGATGTGTGGACTGGGAGTTCCTAGAGAAAAGCATGCTGAAGATGGGTTTTTGTGAAGTGTGGGTTTCATGGGTGATGAAGTGCGTCTCCACAGTGTCGTACAGCATCATAGTAAATGGAGAACCACTATCGTTTTTTCAGCCTACTAGGGGAATCAGGCAAGGAGACCCTTTATCACCATTATTATTCATCATTATGGCAAATTCTCTATCATCTATGCTGAAACATGAAGTTGAACAGGGGAGAATTAAAGGAATCAGACTAAATCCAAATTGCCCAGTTTTATCACATTTGCTCTTTGCTGATGACCTCATTCTATTCCTTAATGGGTCAGTTAGAGAATGCCGTAACGTAATCGGGGTGCTCGATCAATACTGTAGTGCCTCTGGTCAAACCATCAACTTGAACAAGTCTGGAATTTATTTTAGTAAAAACTGTCTAGAAGACCTGAGAACAAATATGGCGACTCAGATGAGGGTTCCAGAGATAACGAAGACGGAGAAATATTTAGGAATCCCATCTGATTGGGGAGCCACGAAGAAGGATATGTTTTCATGGATTCTTGAAAGAGTAAATAAAAAGTTAGAGGGATGGAAAGAGAACCTGATGTCTAAATCGGGTAAGGAAGTCTTGATAAAAGCCGTAGTTCAAGCTCTCCCCCAATACGCCATGTCAATTTGATGTCCAACATCAGATTCCTAATCCATTCGGCCTCTTTCCCGGAAGCTGCCAAAGCAACAAATTCAGCTTCCATTGTTGAGTGAGTAATACATGTCTGTTTCTTACTTGCCCAAGAAACAGCTCCTCCAGCTAGTGTGAAAATCCAACCAGAAGTGGAACGCTCATCTCCCACACTTGAAATCCAACTAGCATCTGTGTATCTTTCTAACACAATAGGATAATTATCATAGAACAGTCCTAAATTTTTAGTTCTTTTAAGATAACCAAAAATTCTGGTCATAGCTGTCCAATGTTCTATACTAGGATTACTAGTATATCTACTCAATTTACAAACAGAATATGCAATATCAGGTCTAGTACAATGCATCGCATACATTAAAGACCCTATAGCACTTGCATATTCTAGTTGTGCCACCGCTCTACCAATATTACGACTTAATTTAATACTAGAATCAAATGGTTCCTTGAAGCCAAGATGTTGAAATTTATTTAACAATTTCTCAATATAATTGTATTGACTCAAGGAATAACCCCCACTATTTTTCTTAGCTTTAATACCTAAGATAGTATCTACTTCACCCAAATCCTTCATTTTAAACATTGAGGTTAGATACTTTTTGGTCTCAATAATTCCAGTCATATTTGTTCCAAAAATAAGCATATCATCTACATACAAACACACCAAGACTACATAGTCTTTAGTGTATTTAAAGTATATACACTTATCAGCATTACTGTTTTTGAAACCATTTGATAATATGACCGAATTAAATTTCTCATGCCATTGCTTAGGAGCTTGCTTAAGGCCATAAAGAGACCTAATCAATTTACATACTTTTCTTTCATTTCCAGGAAGAACAAAACCTTCCGGTTGTTCCATGTAAATCTCTTCATTTAAGTCTCCATTTAAGAAAGCAGTCTTGACGTCCATTTGATGAACACAAAGATCATAAATAATCTATTCCTTCTTTTTGTCTATAACCCTTGGCTACAAGTCTAGCTTTAAAAGCTTGAATAGTACCATCAGAATGATACTTCCTTCTAAAAACCCATTTACATCCAATAGGTTTTGATCCTTTCGGTAAATCTGTTAATACCCAAGTATTATTGGACATAATTGAGTCCATTTCATCATTCACAGCTTCTTTCCAAAAAGAAGCATCTCTAGAAGACATAGCTTCATCGAAGCTTGTAGGATCATCTTCTAAATTTAATACTAATGGGTATTTATTTATCACATTATTATCTCCATCTCCTTCAACAAGGTAAATATGAGTAATAAAGTCAGAACCGAAATCTTTTAGTTTTCTAGCTCTAGTACTTCTCCTTGGTTCAACTATGTCTCTAGAATCATTTGTTTCCTTCTCTTGAGAATCCATTTGAATTTCCATAGGATTCGAATTATTTCCAATAATTTCAGAACCCGTAGAATCTTTATTCTCAAAGAATTCAACATCTCTCGATTCTACAATGACATTTGAGTCCAAATCAAGAAGCCTATAAGTTTTACTATTTTCAGCATACCCAACAAAGACACTTTTGATGGCTCTAGGACCAAGCTTTGTTCTCTTAGGTTCAGGTACTCTATAGTATGCCAGACACCCCCACACTTTAAGGTATGACAAATTCAGTTTTCTACCTTTCTAAATTTCATAAGGGGTTATGTCATTTTTCTTGGAAGGTATTCTGTTGTGTATATAACATGCAGTAAGTAATGCTTCTCCCCATAGATTAATTGGTAGCTTTGAATTAGAAAGCATACAATTAATCATTTCTCCAAGAGATCGATTTTTCCTTTCGGCTAAACCATTCTGTTGTGGAGTGTATGGTGCCGAAACTTGATGAATAATACCATGTTCTTCACAGAATAAAGAGAATTCATTTAAGAAATACTCTCCACCTCTATCTGAACGTAGAACTTTAATCTTCTTTTCTAATTAATTTTCTACTTCAGCCTTGTATTTCTTAAACATGGTAAATGCTTCATCCTTTGATCTCATGATATAAACATATAGAAATCTACTGCAGTCATCTACGAAGGTAATAAAATACCTTCTACCTCCACGTGTTAGCATACCATTGAATTCACATATGTCACTATGAACCAAGTCCAACAAATTCGAATTTCTTTTAACACTAGGAAATGGTTTCTTAGTAAGCTTGGACTTAGCACATATTTCACACTTATCAAATTTTCCATCGAAATTGATTAAGTCTAATTTCTTCATATTTTTTAAATAGCGAAAATTTAAATGTGCCAACCTACTATGCCATAAAAGTGAAGAATCAACAATATAAGCAGAACTACTAGCAATATTATTATTGATGCTTAGTTGATGCATGCCATCATAGGCATAACCCTTTCCAACAAACAGCCCATTCTTAGACAGGATTATATTGTTGGACTCAAACAAAACCCGAAACCCCCTCTTACAAAGTAAGTCAACAGAAACTAGGTTCTTCCTAATTTCGGGTATAAACAACACATTGAGAAGAGTAATCTTCTTTCCAGAAGTGAAATCTATCTCCACGGTGCCTATTCCAGCAACCTTGACAAGAGCATTATTCGCCATTAGGACCTCTTGAACATTTGAGTCGACAATATCCTCAAATTGCTTGAAACGTGTTCTGTCCTTACACACATGGACGGTCGCTCCAGAATCTAGCCACCAACCAGATTGAACTGTAGCAGAATTGATTTGAGAAACCACCATGGCCACCGTGTCATTAATTTCAGCAATATTCATGTTCGAAAACATGGTTGAAATCATGGCCACATAATTCTCCTCAATCAGATTTGCATCTGCCTTCACTGTTTGAATGTTCTTGTCCTTTGAATCCTTTGAAATGCTCTTGCGGTGAATGCAATCCTTGGCATAGTGTCCCTGTTTGCCACAAACAAAACAGCAACCCTTTTTCTTCTTTTGTGTTCTCTTAAATTTATGCCCACCACTTTTTACTTTGAGCTTCTGGCCAAGTTTCCGTTTTTTATCCACAACATTCACATTGGAGTTGTATAGAACAGAATTATCACGTAAACGTGACTCTTCCTCAATACGAAGATGTTTCTATATTTGCTCCAAAGTAAAGTCCTCTGACTTATGAATCAGCATTTTTCCATATTCTTTCCAACTTGGAGGCAATTTCGCAATAATTGCTCCAACTTGAAAAGTTTCTGGAATTTCAATCTTAAGGGCACGAATCTTATTCACAAGCACTTGTAATTCATGGACTTGTTCCAATAAGGGTTTAGCATCAACAAATCTGAAGTCAAAATATTTTGTGATTAGATACTTATTGGTACCTTGCTCCTCCGCCTTGTACTTGAATTCCAGTGCATTCCAAATTTCTCTAGCATATGACATTTCAGTAAACAAGTCATGCAGACGATCAGAGAGTGTATTCAGAATATGTCCTCGGCAAAGCAATTCATCTTTTGCACGTTTCTTCTTTTCTTTGTCAACCCTCTCAATGACTTCCGCACTTGGTTGTCCTCCTTCGGCAGTAGGCACAGGCTCTTCTATAGGCGCTAAATTAGGGTCCAATATATAGGAAATTTTCAGAGCAGTGAGCAAAAACATCATCTTGTCCCTCCAGCGAGCAAAGTTGTTCCCATCGAACCTATCCAGTTTGACCATGTCTTGATTCATGACTTTGATTGTCTCTGACTCCATTGTTGAACGAAATAGATCCTTAAAATTGTTGGAAAACGGGTAGAACAATGAAATCAGATCAGACTTTGAGGCGTGATGTCACTTTCTTTAAGGATCTATTTGCCCCACGTAGTTGCTAATGGTCTCTTGGCAAAAATCCTCCAGGACACAACAAAGTCTCTTCGAGAATACTTGATAGCAATTCAAGTAATTCTCCAGTTTCTCTCTGTCGGAACTTCTGAATGAAAGGCTGCCATTTGACTTAAGAGACGACTCGGAAAAATGAACGAACATGACTGTTCATTGACAGTTAAACCGAAAGGTTGTCTTGAAAAGACACGAACAAAAAGAAAAGAAAAAAATTAATAAACAAAGTAAAAGGATTAATAAACAACATCAATGCCGATGAATCACACAAACGAACAACACGCAGAGTCCAGCCATCTCAGCTCAAGCAAAGCAATTGAACAACATCAACGCCAATGAATCATGCAAACGAACAACACGCAGAGTCCAGCCATCTCAGCTCAAGCAAAGCAATCGAACAACATCAACGCCGATGAATCAAACAACACGAAGAGTCCAACCATCTCAGCTCAAGCAAAGCAATCGAACAACATTAACGCCGATCAATCACACAAACGAACAACACCGCCGATCAATCACGCAAACAAACAACACGCAGAGCGAAGAAGAAGAAGAAGAAGACCATATGGAGACAGAGACGGAGAGGGGAGAGCAGTAAGAGACAACAAAGACAGAGAGAGAGCGCCATTTACCTTAAGGGAGAGCGTGCAGACAGAGCAGAGAGGATGGAGAGAAATGAGCGGGAACTCTTCTTTCTGAAATAGCAACAGACGGGATGAATCAATGCCGATGAATCACACCAAACGAACAACACGCAGAGTCCAGCCATCTCAGCTCAAGCAAAGCAATTGAACAACATCAACGCCGATGAATCACACAAACGAACAACACGAAGAGTCCAGCCATCTCAGCGCAAGCCAAGCAATCGAACAACATCAACGCCGATCAATCACACAAACGAACAACACCACCGATCAATCATGCAAACGAACAACACGCAGATCGAAGAAGAAGAAGAAGACCAGATGGAGACAGAGACGGAGAGGGGAGAGCAGTAAGAGACGACGAAGACAAAGAGAGAGAGAGCGCCATTTACCTGAAGGGAGAGCGTGCAGACAGAGTGGAGAGGATGGAGAGAAATGAGCGGGAACTCTTCTTCTGAAATAGCAACAGACGGGATGAATCAACACCGATGAATCACACCAAACGAACAACACGCAGAGTCCAGCCATCTCAGCTCAAGCAAAGCAATCGAACAACATCAACGACGATGAATCACATAAACAAACAGCACGCAGAGTCCAGCCATCTCAGCGCAAGCAAAGCAATCGAACAACATCAATGCCGATCAATCACACAAACGAACAACACCGCCGATCAATCACGCAAACGAACAACACCGCCGATCAATCACGCAAACGAACACGCAGATTGGAGAAGAAGAAGACCAGATGGAGACAGAGACGGAGAGGGGAGAGCAGGAAGAGACGACGAAGACAGAGAGAGAGCGCCATTTACCCGAAGGGAGAGTGTGCAGACAGAGCGGAGAGGGAGAGAAATGAGCGGGAACTCTTCTTTCTGAAATAGCAACAGACTATATACGCCGAATTTACCCATTTGCCCTCACCGCCTTTCTCCGCCTCCTCCGTATATACGTATACAGACTATATACATAATAAATACATACAAGCTTGGCAACGTGGTTCTCCCCGGCTCTCTCTTACCAGAATTCCCACTTCTGATTCCCACGCTGGAGGATTGCCGCCGTGGGACGCGGACGATGCAGAACGCACTCGCCAGGGCGTTCTTCTCCGATGGCGAGAGGGAGACCCACATAGGGTTGGTCCTCGTCCATCCGTCCGCTTACGACCTGAAGCTGACCATCAGCCGGGGGTGCCCCCGACCAGTTCGCAGTGTTCCTCGCCAACCGTGGGGACCCTCGCTCCTGGCCCGGGAGGGTCGCCGTCACCGCCAAGTTCGACTTTGCCGCCGCCGCCGCCTTCCAACAGGGCGCCCGATGCTGCTTCCTGGTCGTCCTCAAGCGGACGAGGCGGGAGAGGAGGAAGGGAGGGCGCGACTAGCCGGCAAAGGGCCCGCCGGACAACGCGATGCTCCTGAGGCGAGATCGCTCGGTGGAAATTTCAAGTTAAATCCAACTTCCGAATCAGTAGCGATGGGTAAACGTTGTCCGTCCGCATTCCACTGCTGCCAGAACGACCCGGTGGTAGTCGGGTTCAGGACTCCCATGGGCCCGATCGCCTGGCCCTTCAAGAGGCCTGAGGAGGGCGCGACGACGTGGTAGAATAAATTTGATCCTCGTTCGATTGTGTTTCTCCCTAAATTTGCCTTCACGCACCACGGCCGGGTTAAAGTCCGAGGCCTTCTTCACTCTGTGCACACGATCCTTCTGCTTTAGGCCTTTTCCTTCTCTCGGAGGAAGCTCTTATCCAAGTCCTCCTCGAGGTGGAATATCAAAATACTGACTGCATCCTCGACTCCTGCTACATCATCACTCTCTTCACCTTCTGCCACCTCTCTAGTCCGGTGCACTACCCTTTTTTTTTCAAGATACACAAATAAGATTTGCCCGTCTGTTTATGTTTGTTAATTTTAGTGTTGTTATTATTGCAAGCGTTAAACAAAAAAAATGCAAATGAAGTAAAAGATTTCTTGTAAGAAAAGGGATGGGAGACTACTTAAATTTCTATATTCGTTTGAGGTTTCCTCTACTTCTGATGGGTTTTTACGTGTCCGCCCAAGATGGACTAAATATTTTACCCGGGACCCGCGTTTGTTTTAATTCCATAATTAGCCGTTACAAGAATATTAAATTTACTTTAATATGTGTAACGGAAATAGCAGTTACAAGAATATTAAATACGTTTTAATATTCGTAACGGTTATAATGAATATGAAGAGATTTGCTTCCGAATATAGAAAAGGAAGATGTGTTGTTGACATATTGGGATTGTCAGAAAGATTACGTTTCTTTCTAAGAAAAAGAGAAAAACGAACGTTCCTTTTTCCGAAGAACGACGCTCTCTTTTCTGAAGATCTGAAGCTCTCTCTCATTGAGGTGGATTACTCTCCGGCTGAGACATTTGATCTGTGGAAGAAAGGTACGATTCCGATATCCACAATGTCGTGTGATTATACTTAATCAGTGATGCAAGATTGGTTCGATCTAGGGCTATTGTGAACGTTTTGGTTGCGTATTTTCTTGAATATGTTTCATGAGATCTGGATCTGTGAGATCCTACAACTTCTAATCAAAATTTTAAATGCTCACTCCACTTTCTTTCGATCAAAAGAGAAAAAATACTTTTTAAAAACAACGATCTCCGTCGGTCCAATTTCTTAGGGCTGGCGCTTGACCAAGTAGTAACCTTTTTCCGCACTTCACCAGGACTTCTTCAACTAGATTAGAATCATGCTAATCGTTTCCATTATGTGCACTCTAGCCTCTTTTGCCACATGTATTACAATCTTCTGTGCCACATGTTTGACCATGATGTCGATTTTTGGGTCGTGCCCTCATTGCCTCTAATCTTCTTTTTCCATGCGAGCACCGCCACACTTGGACGATTCCAACTCGCACACGCAAGACCTATGCCGACCACGACCTAATTGGTATAATCTCAGAACTTCATAATCACAAAAGCTGATGTGTTACTTGATACAGTCGCCGATGCCTTGGTCGGCCGATGTCTCTATTGAAAAAGCCAATACCTGTTGGGGTCATTTTTATGTATCCACAATGCCCCCTCAACATTCTGTCGCACGAGAAATGTGATTGACTCATGTAATTGAATGTTTCTCAACCGCTTATTATATATTTTTCACTCCTAGATATCATTATGGGTGTCAATGAAATTAAAGTAAAGGCATCGTTCCAATTTGAAAAATCAAGTGAAGTCAAATTGATCATTTTACGCATCCTCATTCTTCTTTCTCCCTCTTCGACTTTGCTTAGTGATCGACCATGCCCCATGTTAACACCTGAAGACGACACTGAGTTTGTCGAGTCACTTCTCTTTACAATCATAGAGCACACTAGTATAGACAAATTTTCCCTTGATCCTCCCACTGCTCAACTCTCACTAGTGTTATACCATACAGAAGCTTCATTAATTTTCTCTTTAATCTTTGGAAACGGTTCTTTTTCTCCATTCATTTTGCACTAATGGTATAAAATACTCATCTTGTTGCTCATAGAACCAGTGTAACACTCATCTTGTTTACTCATAGAGTGCGGGATCAGCCAACCTCGGCGTAGGAATCGCGACAAGAGGCTCTTTCTTCTTCAGATTAATGCCGAACTTCTCGGAAATATCCAGGTGCTCCGCACCGCCACCCTGCAGATTCCATTCGAAAGAGTGCACAAGCGTGGCGAGGAAGTATAACACCAACCTCTCCGCCATGGCTGTCCCAGGGCAAATCCTGCAGCCGGACCCAAATGGTATGTAATTCAGGTCACTCCCGTTGAAGTCCCACCTGTTGTCTGCACCAGCAAACCTTTCCGGGTCGAAATTCGATGGATTTTGCCAAGCAGAAGGGTCATGATGGATGGCCCACGCGTTGATCAGGACCCGAGAGTCCTTCGGGACCGTGTAGCCCCCGATGACGCAGGTCTCGCTAGGGCAATGAGGCATCAATAGGGGAAGGGCAGGATGTAACCTTAGAGACTCCTTCATGACTGCCTTTAAATAGGGGAGATGGTGCATGTGTGATTCTTCCACTATCTTGTCTCTGCCTACTACTTGTTCAAGCTCTTGTTGGGCTTTGAACATCACTTTGGGGTTCTTGATCATCTCGGCCATCGCGAACTCGATCAAATTGGAGCTCGTCTCGGTCCCTCCAACTAGCATGTCCTATACATGCACAATCATCAGCATAAAAAATTGGAGAATAGGATGATCAAATCAAGGGCCTAATTCTTTGAAAAAAAAAATTCCTAAAATTTAAGTCTAATTCCAAATTGACCCCCCGAGATATTTTGTCTAAAAAGGTAACTCAAACTTTTGGTCTCATCGCAAATCTATCCTGAATTTTTTTTGTTCTCAAAAAGAATCTCGAAATTTAGGTATAATCTCAAATCTACCTTGAACTTCATTTTTTTTTTTTTGAGGGAAAATTTATCCCTTTACACTTTGATCCCAAATTTGCCCAAATTGGCTCTTTATTCAAAATTCATCATTAGTTGTTCCTAATTTTTATATTCTAAAATGGTTTCATTTTAAAGCTAATGTTTTATTTGGTAATGATTTTAAAGCTAATGTTTCATGCCACCTTGTTGATTCAAATTAAGACTATAGTACATGAGTAGATTTGAGAACGGATTGAAACTTTTTTTAAATTTTTTTTAGAGAAAACAATATTCATAGCAAATTTGAGACTTGCTATGAAGTTTTGGGTTGTTTCTGACAAAGAAAAAGAAGTTCGTGATAGATTTGGGACTGAACTTAAAATTGAAAGTTTGTAATGAGATAACAAAAAGTTTTGGAGTAGAATTGGGATGAAATATAAAGTTGTGGTTCTTTTAATGGAATTAAGCCTCAATTCATGTATAGGATGATCAAATCAAGGTTAGTGATGTGAACAAACCTCAAGTCAGTTTGAGGCCATGGAGATCGTCCGTATTGCGGTCTTTTGTTGACGAGACCTCTAGCCGGCTTTAATGGACTCGGCCACAGGCTTCACAATACTGTTGCTACTTCTATTTAGAGGCTAGAGTATTATGACTATGGTGTAACATTACTAATAAAACATTAGGGACGACTTTTTCAGCTTGTAGGGATGGCCTATTGCCTGTCACTTGTTGAACCTTTTTCAGTAGTGATAATCGTCCTGGAAAGAATTGCAACAGGGGGTGGAAAAGAAAATATTTACGTCTTTGGGAAACCATATTTTTACTATGTTAATAGCATACGAGTGATCTTCTGATTAGTTACCAAACCCAGGGCTCAAGATTAACACGTTCTCTATTAATTAAATACTCAATATAGACTTATGTCGACCCTTCCAACTGAGTTTATGTTGTGGCGTTTGTCAACATATGTGGAGTTGCATGATGAGGATAAGTAAATATTGAATAATATTCCATTCGCATGGATGATATACAAAATGGGTTTTCAATATACTGCAAAGTCTTTAATTTACAAATGTTTGTCTCTTTGTCATATTATTTGTTCGAGGAGATTTAGTTTTTAAACAATGAATGCACATACCAGAAGTAAGGCTTTGAGTTGACTCATGGTGAATGGTGCATCCCCATCCGAGCCCCCTTCTGTCTTCAGTCTGAGCAAATATTGCAAAAAGTCCTGAGTCGAATTGACTTCATCATCAACTTGACGATTCCAACCTTCTCTGTCCATCTGCAGCCTCTTATCAATCACCATATCGAACAGAGTGTCAAACCTGTTGGCTAAATCCTTCGTCCTCCTTACTATGCCTTGCAAGTCGAACCGGGCCAAGCTGGGGTAGAAGTCCGAGATGTTCGGCTTCGCTGCCAAAGCCGTCATCCCTGTCACGACATGCCGAAATTCCGGCCCTAGCGTCACCATCTCTTCGGCTTTAATAGTGTTACCCCATGCCATGCTTGTGACCACGTTGAAAGCAGTCGCAAACACTTGTTCCCCGATGTCGATGGGCGAGCCGGCCCTGCTATATAAATACCGCACGGTTTGTCGGACCATCTTTCTGCGGAGCGGATAAACCGAATTCAAAGTGATGTTGCTCAACATCTTTAAGGTGCAGATTTTTCTTAGGGTTCTCCACAGTGGCCCGTACGGGCTAAAAGCCACATCGCGCCCTCCATAGGTCCCGGCTAGGGCCGCCTCCATCTTGTCACGGTTGGCAAAGATGACGTCATGGTCTTTGAGGACTTCATGGGCCATGGCAGCGGAGCTTACCACGATGACGGTCTTCTTACCTAGTCGAAGCTTCATGATTGAGCCATACGTCCGGGCCAGGCGGCTCAAGTAAGTGTGGAACATCGGGTCGAGAAAGGGGAGATTCCCAACTAAGGGAAGCCCACGGGGACCTGGTGGCAGCGGTGGTGCTCGCGAGCTCTGTCTCGCAGACTTGGTGTGAGCCCATGTCCCGGTCAAGTAACAAAGGAATGTAAGAATGGAGAGCGCAACCAGTACATCCTTAAGCTGGTTGTTTTCTGGCCGCCATGACCATGCAGTGTCTGAGAAATTGGTGAAGTAGGAGGAGAGGAGCATTTTGAATCTCGGACCAATGCACAGTCCAAGATTAAAGATCGAAGTCAATAAGTTTTGGTGATCTAAGCTCTGTGTTGATGGTTGTTCATATAGTGTGATTCTTGGGCTTAAGAAAGTACGGCAGTATTGTGTGGAGGATGAAACCGACTGAACACCCGATTCATTCAAATATTAGCTGTCACTTTTATGCCAATAAATTGGAGAAAGCATCTTGAGCCTTCTCATTTTGTCCATGAGTGAATGGCATCAGTTTGAGAAGCCTATGGCATCAAGTGCCCATCTTATTCATTCATACCACGACACACACACACAAGAAAAAGAAGAAGAAGAAGAAGAAGAAGAAGAAAGAAGAGAAAAACACACGCACACTCTCGCTCACATAGTTGACACTTCACTATTTCCTACTTGCATCAGGGTGTTCCTTAATAGTCCAATTCTATAGTAATATTTTCGTGTCCTTCACATAATTAGATTTATATCATAAATGAGAGTCCAAATGCCCTGCTTTATTTCCAAAACCAGAATCCGCACTTGAGTTTGAGAGAAACAAGTCATCAAACGCGACAATAAACTGAACAAAAAAAAAAAAAAAAGAATCGGACACAAGATTCAAAAAGATGTCGGTGTTTTCTAATCTCAAAATACACCCAATAACTCTTGGTAGGAAAAAGCATCTTGGGATTTAAATTTTGTCCATAAGCGAACGGCATCGGTTTCGGAAGCATATGGTATCTTGTGCTATCTTATTCATCCATACGACGGCAGAAGAAAACGTAGAGATGCATCCTGAAAACTGGGTCATTGGTAGAAACAGTAGACATGGAGATGCCATCATGCCCGTAATTTTTACATATACAATTGTAATAATTTTCAAATACCGAACGAAAGCCAATTGAAATAATCAGTCTCTTTTAAGATTATTTTAGTGGGAACAGCCGTGTAGAATATATGTGCGGGTTTGTCCAGATGAAGAATTAAGGAAACTTCTTATTGCTAAGATAAGATAAAGAACTTGTTATTCCTTTACTTATGTTCAATTATCGGCAATTAATGTAATCCCAAAGAATATTAAAAAAAAAAAAAGAAGAAGAGAGAGATCAATGGGTGGACCTTGGTGTCGTCTAGGCACGAAGACCCGTGGTAGAAACCTTGGTTACCAAAAAAAAAACAAAGGATCAATAAACAGACCTTATTGCGAATTTATCTTCTTCACTTGGTAATTAATTAAGTACACCATCAATCTGTGGATCCCTCTTATCTGCTTGAAAATAATTAGAAGAAGAAGAGGGCAATCATTCTAATTTAATGATTCTCAGAAATTTTGTTTGGCTCTTTCGACATAGAATTTGTCATAAGTACGCAGATCGCTTGGGGAATAAAAAAAATGTCAAATATAGCAAGATATGTGCCTGGCGTATGACTTACGAGGTTTATTATGATGACATAAATTTAGAAAGGCTATTTTGAGATCATCAAAAACATATTTGTCTTTTTTTTTATCTAGATATAATAAGATCATTAATTTTGTAACAAATGAATAATTATATGGTCAAGTCTATACCAACAATTTTTTGTAAAGCAAAATAATTGAGAAAGTATTTATATTTATATGTGGATACATTGCTGAATTCGATTAGTGAGTCGCGTAATTGTTGATAATCCTTTCCATTTCTCCTACTTCGGATATTCTTGGTTCGACTTCTCCAACTTTAAGTACTTTGAGTGACATGTTAATCATTTTCTTCATAAATTAGGACTTTGAATGGGGTGGTGCTTTCAATTTAGATTATGTCTCCAGACTTGTATTGGGGTTTCAGTGCACGCTATAGAGGAAGTGGGGAGTGTTGATAGAAGATATGTGATATCTTTTATCATAAGCTAGAATCTCCGATATTTTCTATTGTGAGAAACGGTAGAATTGCTTTCTTTATTTATTATTTTCCTTTTTTATACATTTCTTGTACTATTAGATAGGGGATGCTACACTTGTTCATTCGATACACAGAGATAATACAATCAACTTCATTCATCTTGCGTTCTTCTAGTTTTCTCCTTCAAATTATTATAGCAAGCATTATACCAAACTAGAGAGTAGTAGAATTTGGAAAAGGCTCGGGACATGTTATAAGGATGGTCGATGATTCAATTGAAGAGGGAAAATCACTGCTCGGCAAACTTTAGGCCACGATTCTAGAATGAAAACGGTAATGTAGAAAACTTTAGGCCAATAATCTTTGCTCAGCATAATTAATAAGTAAAAGTGCTTATTCTTGCACTTGAGAATGCAATCTCTCTTTCTTGTACAGAAGAGGCATTACAGATGTCGCGCCCGACAGTGCTTTTTGGGCTGTTCTTTGCGATAGGTTTCTTAAAGTAATATACAGAGTACTTTCATCCATTTATATGAAGAAGATGAGGAGCAAAGCTATGCTTTCGTCTACAATGCTGAATTGCTCTGATTATTACGGGTTAAACTTGTACCCGATCGCGGTCCACAATGACGCTGTTATAAGGAGAGGGGTCCCCACGGTTATAAGTACACGAAGGAAGTTTATCCCGATTAATGAGGAGGCTTCCCTCTCCTGTTGGCTTCGCGATTGCTACTTTTAAATTGTCGCAGAAAGCCTCGATGCGGCCGTAGTCTTACTTCCACCACGAGCCGAGTACAAATTTGCCCTGCATCGTGACTCCCAGCCCGACGGCTACCGTCCCTACGGACCGCCGCTGTCGAGACAGGTCCTCAGTCACCCCCTCCGCTGGCCTCTCCATCGCCATTTCTGCTTTGATTACCGTTCTGTCATTGGAACCCAGCATAAACGGCTCCGCCGACGCCAGTGCCAATGGTTGCGCCGCGTCCCAAGTGTAGTACAGGAAACACTGTACATCATTAAAGAATAGGTTCCCGAGATAACTTGGCGTCTTCACCAAGACGGCGGCTTTCCACGTGGGCCCGGTGGTCGCGGGGGCTGATATATTCGACACAGTCAATCCCGCGACTTTCATCGTCGGGTTTCCTGGCCCAACGAGTACGATATGGATGCAGAGGAAAATCAGTAATAAGATCCAAAAGATAATGAAGGCAGTCATGAAGGCAGTCATGAAGGCATCCCTCGGATCATCGAACATTCTCTGTCTGCATGTTGGCTGGGGATCGGAAAGGGAAGCCTTTGGCTGAGGCGGGTGGGGATGGGCAGCAGGGTACCCGGTGACGGCTTTATTCATGTCGGAGGATGGAGGAGGAGATGCCATCGGCAATTGGAAGAGCGTTTCGGTGATGGGCGATGGGCTAAGCAGAGGGGAACCGGAGAGAGATTGTGTGCAGAAACTACGAGGTGGTGGCGGCGGTGGTCGGGCTTAGCTCTCTTGTAGTAATTCCATTCTGTTTCAACCAGTGCGTTGCTTTTTCTTCGCTCGCTTGTCGACCGCAAACATGTCCGTCGGACGTTGAGATTGAGAGGAGGGAGGGGGAGGGAGGGGGAGGGATCGGAAACAGATCGGGCTGGCAAAACTTCCAGGCCTTTCTTTTTTTATACATGTCATAACTATTTGTTTCTTCTTCTTCTTCTTCTTCTTCTTCTTCTTCTTCTTCTTCTTCTTCACATGCCACGCATCCTGAATTCAACCAAATGTCATCAATTAAGTGATTCGTCATCCTTACATGTCTTACCGCTTATTAAATTTGAATTTGAATCTAACAGTAAATGAAGAAAAGCATCTTTAAATGTTTTTGATTGTTGACATTGATAAAAGATAAAAATAAAATGCATTCAAATAAAATTCTATGGATCTTCCCCAACACTTCATCTCTTTGGATTTATCTCATTGATATTAAATTTGAAAATATCAAATAAAAGTAAAGCTTTTTTAGATATATTAGTTTACCCCTTTGGTTTGTAATTAGATAAGATATAGAAATATATATTAATACATGAGTAACTCAAACTTTGGAAGATAGCTTCTGTTGATAATTTGATTAATGCATTATTTGCTTTTATGTAATTTAAGATTAGATCATGATAATGTGAAGGATAAGTTAATTTAGTACTTGAGTGTGATTCACTTAATATTCACTAAATATATATACTACAATAAAAGAACAAAATTCTAATTCGAAACGCACAAGGTTACAGTTTAGTTATCTTTTTTTTTCCTAATTTTAAATTAGCTTATCCACTTTGAAGAAAGTTTATTTAGCAAACGACCGAAGCGAAATTAAGTTTTTCTAAAAGCCGCTTAATTTTATATTGGGATAGTTTCAAAGAAAAAAGTAAAACAAGAAATAAGTTGGTAAGTATTGGCTCGTTAGTTTATCATTCGACGGTTTGTTGATTACACAAATCTGAATGACTCATCAAGTAAACTACAAAATAGATTTGGTGCTTAAGTACAAAATTATGGATAAAGAGTATTGAATCAGCCTATGTGATTCAAGTACTAGGATTAAAGGCTCCTCACTTCCTCTCTACAAATACGAGATTCCACCATCTATTTGTATAAATGTCAAATGGAGACATATCAAAAGTCTTGGACAGATAACTCTAAAGGCTCATAGGCAAATGTAAACACTAGTTGTCAATTCTTTTAGTGGTTTTGAAAATACACCATTGCGTTTTTAAAACCCACTAAAATTTCTTAACTCACGATAGATCTTAAAGAGTTTTGACCTTCAAAAATTTTGAAATGCTAATATACTTTCTCTTTAGAATTTTCCCTTGTTGAGTCGTTGTGATTATTTCATTTTCTTTAAGTTGCTTTTGTAATTTGATTTCCTTGTTTTTTATTTGCTTAATCGAGTTTACCTTAGGATAATAATGAACCTAAAAACATCGCATGGACTTTTAGTGGACAAGAACTTGAGGACTCATAATTTCAAGATAAATTGCACATGATACATAGTTGATAATTAATCAAGTTAAGATATCAAAAGGTAGTCACTTGAATTAATTATATCTCTAGTTGTGTAGTGAGTGACATAACCTCCCTTATGTGACTTGGCTCATAGCCAACCCCAACAAGATTGTAGCAACTACCATATAAGATAAAAACTATTAAAGCCAATCAATCTGAATGGGCCTTCCCAACGTTGCATGAGATAAGGATTTGGGAGGATCTATGCTAATTGGCAACCCTTGACCCATTTTCAATATCATCTCTTAACTCGTTCCCTAATGCAAGGACTATTTCGAGAGGGTCATGACGAGCAACTGCAAACATAGATATAAATAACATGCAAAAATATCGATATATGTCAAGAAAACACTTATGCCGAAATGGAAAATGTGCTTTCATGTGCTTGCCACATAGCAGTCCATTTTGGCTCTATGCTTGTCATGTGGCAGGGCTCCATCGATAACTTAGCTGCTTGCCTAACAATTATGTCATATAAGCAAATCCTTTTTGTAAAAATGGAAAAAGCCTCTATGATTTTCACGTAGCAGGACGCATGACATATTTTTGAACTTAATTTGAAATTGATTTTCAAAAAAAAAAATCGAACAAGAGATCAGAAGTTCACGACTTATTTTTTTATTTGTTTATAGTTCGAGAGGCTTTTCTTTTAATCTTAAATATCATATGGAAATTAATTAACGGATGACGAGAGATATTCTTTGAGTTTCAGCAGAGTTATTGCGATTGAATAAAGATCATTTAAAGGACACGACAATAAAAGCCACGTGCTCTAAAATGAAAATAAAGACGAATTTGGGAATAAGCTAATTATACTCAGACTTTTCTTTATATCATATGTCTATTTCAGTTAATTTTAAGTCTGACGAATGCAATTTGACAAATGTTTTTACTTGTTGTTTTCTGTGCTCAATGAAGAACAACCTCTGTACATGTTAAAAATTATTGACGATAACAAAAATGAGAATTTTTTAGATATTTTCACTGTCACGGGTCCAAGTAACTAGCTTAAAATTTAAAAGAACTCTCAAAGTGTAGTCTTTATATACTCGCTTGAATTTTTGTCCGCGACTTATTTCCCATGGATTTTGTTCATGGTGGTGAAATGTTTAACTTAAATTTACAACCAACTATTAAACATTCATCAAATAATTTGATGGTCCGTAAAAAAAAAAAAGAGGGAATGAAATAGTGGCTTAATATATAAGAGAGAGGAAAATAGGGAACTTTATGGTTTACATAGTTTTGTGAATATATCTTGTTACTTGATATAGTCACCGACACCTTACTCAGCCAATGTCTCTATAGAAAAAGCCAATACACGTTGGGATCATCCAGTGGAGACGCCGGCCACTAGAGAGGCTTGCCAGCGGCCGGCAGGGACCGGGTGGGGCAGCCCCACCCCTGCCCAGATTTGGGCTAGGCGAGGCCGGCCCCAAGCGGGGCTGCCCCGCCCAGATCTGAAGGGGGCGCGACCTCGCCCGGCCCCCACCAGCCGCTAGCGAGGTTGACCAGCCGCCGGTGAGGCCAGCCCCACCCACATTTGGGCGGGGCAGCCCCGCCTCTCCCCAGATCTGGGCAGGGGTGGGGGGCGGCCTCACCTAGCTCCCGCCGGCAGGGGTCGGGGGAGGCCGCCCCCTAGATCTGGGCGGGGCTGCTCCGCCCAGATCTGGGCGAGGGCGGCCTGGCTCAGCCCTCATCGGTGAGGGCCACGTAGGCATTTTCCGACTAAAATTCGTCAAATGATAAAGGTGAAAAAGGTTTAAAACTCAATCGGCTTAAAAAAAAAAAAGGTTGAGGACTGAATTGACATAAGTAGAAAATATTTATGACTTTTATGATAATTTTCTGTTTAGTTTTAGAGATTCGGTTTTTAAACAATTGATGCACATACCAGCAGTAGGGCTTTGAGTTGAGTCATGGTGAATGGTGCATCCCCATCCGAGTTCCCTTCTGTCTTTAGTCTGAGCAAATATTGCAAAAAGTCCTGAGTGGAATTGACTTCATCATCAACTTGATGATTCCGACCTTCTCTGTCCATCTGCAGCCTCTTATCAATCACCATATCGAACAGAGTATCAAACCTGTTGGCTAAATCCTTCGTCCTCCTCACTATGCCTTGCAAGTCGAACCGGGCTAAGCTCGGGTAGAAGTCCGAAATGTTCGGCTTCGCTGCCACAGCCATCATCCCTGTCACGACATGCCGAAATTCCTGCCCTAGCGTCACCATCTCTTCGACTTTAACAGTGTTACCTCATGCCATGCTTGTGACCACGTTGAAAACAGCCGCAAACGCTTGGTCCCCGATGTCGATGGCCGACCCGGCCCTGCTGTATAGATACCGCCCGGTTTGTTGGACCGCCTTTCTGCGGAGCGGATAAACCGAATTCAAAGTGATGTTGCTTAACATCTTTAGGGTCAAAATTCATCTTAGGGCTCTCCACTCTGGCCCGTACGGGCTAAAAGACACATCTTGCCCCCCATAGGTCCCAGCTAGGGCTTATTACCTAGCCGAAGCTTCATGATTGAGCCATACGTCTGGACGAGGCGGCTCAAGTAGGTGTGGAACATCGGGTCGAGAAAGGGGAGGTTCCCAACCAAGGGAAGCCCATGGGGGCCCGGTGGTAGCGGTAATGCTCGCGAGCTCTGGCTCAAGTAACAAAGGAATGTAAGAATGGAGAGCGAAACCAGTACTTCCTTAAGCTGGTTGTTTTCTGGCCACCAAGACCATGCAGTGTCTGAGAAATTGGACATGTAGGAGGAGAGGAGAATTTTGTATCTCGGACTAAAGATCGAACTCAACAAGTTTTGGCGATCTAAGCTCTGTGTTGATGGTTGTTAATATAGGGTGTTGCTTGGGCTTAAGAAAGTTACTGCAGGATCGTGTGGAGGATGAAACCGACTGAACACCCGATTCAGTGAGATATTAGCAATCACTTTTACCTTCATCCTCCCCCAACTAATTATTCGGTCTTGAGAGTGTTTCTTAAGACAGCAATTCTACCCTAAATTTTTCATATCCTATATATAATAGATTCATATCATAAATGATAGTCCAAATGCCCAATTTTAATTTCAAAACAAAATTTGTACTAACAATCGAAAATGATGATAAACAGAACAAGGAAATGAATCGGACGTCGCATTCACGTAATTCGATTAGTGTGACTTACTTCACGAGAAGAGCACTACAAGATTCCGCTACAGATCAATCGGTCCGATTATAACCACATTTTGAAAACCGTGAGTATCTTCCATCCCCAAAAGCGTCTTGAGCCTTCTTATTTTGTCCATGAGCGAATGGATCAGTTTGAGAAGCATATGGCATCTAGTGCCCATCTTAATCATTCCTACCACAACAAAGAAACAGAGAGAGAGAGAGAGAGAGAGAGAGAGACGTCGACACTTTACTATTGGATGCCATCCATGCCTTGTTTTATCTTCAATTCCATAGTTGACCTTTTCCAAATGCCTTGTTTTATCTTCAAGCCAAAACCCGTACTTGACTTGCGAAAAACAAACAATTGAGCACGGTAATAAGGAAATGAATTATACACCAAATTCACGCGGTTTAATCAATATGACTTACTTCATGAGAAGGGCGGCACAAGATTTCGCTTTAAATCAATTGATCGAACGACGATTACAGGCATACCTTAAAAAACTCTCGGTGATTTTCACCCGCCAAAATACACCCACCAACCCTCGGTTGGAAAAGACATATTGAGATTTCTAATTTTGTTCATAAGCGAATGGCATCACTTTGAGAGGGGCTTGGTGCCTAGCACCCATCTTATTCTTTCGTACGACCCAAAAAAAAAAAGGTGAAAGAAGCGGACGCAACGTGCATAAAGTTGAGACTTTACTATTTCCTTCAAACATGAGGGTGTTTCTTAACATTGCAATTCTGCACTAATTTTTCGTATCCTTATTATAGTAGGTTTAGATCGTAAACGTTAGCCCAATGCCCTGTTCTATTTTCAAACCAAAATTCGCACCTAAGTTGCAAAAAACAAACAATGCAGCACGATGATAAATAGAACGAAGAAATAAATCAGACACCAAACTCATATGTCAGGGCTAATAGTGCTTTTTTCGCTGTTGTTTGCGATAGGTTTCTCAAGCAATGTACGGAGTACTTTCATACATGTATGTAAAGAAGATGAGGAACAAAGCTATGCTTTCGTCTTCGATGCTGAATTGCTCTGATTATTACGGGTTAAACTCGTGCCCGATCGAGGTCCACAAAGATGCTGTTATAAGGATTGGGGTTCGCACTGTTATAAGTACACGAAGGAAGTTCATCCCGATTAATGAGGAGGCTTCCCTCTCCTGTAGGCTTCGCGATTGCCACTTTCAAATTGTCGCAGAAAGCCTCGATGCGGCCGTAGTCTTTCTTCCACCACGAGCCAAGTGCAAATTTGCCCTGCATCGTGACTTTCAGCCCGACGGCTACCGTCCCTACGGACCGCCGCTGTCGAGACAGGTCGTCAAACACCCCCTCCGCTGGCCTCTCCATCGCCATTTCTGCTTTGATTACCGATCTGTCATCGGAACCCAGCATAAAAGGCTCCGCCGACGCCAGTGCCAATGGTTGCGCCGCGTCCCAGCGGTAGTACAGGGAACACTGAACATCATTAAAGAAGAGGTTCCCGTAATAACCTTGCGTCCGCACCAAGACAGCGGCTTTCCACGTGGGCCCGGTGGTCGCGGGGGCTGATATATTCGACACAGTCAACCCCGAGACTTCCATGGTTGGGTATCCTGGCCCAACGAGTAGGTTATGGAGGTAGATGACAATCGGTACTGAGAAAAGAAAAATAAAAAAGGCAGCCACGCAGACAGCACACAGATCATCGCACATTGTTCGTCGGTATGGTGGCTGGGGATCGGAGAGGGAATCCTTTGGCTGAGGCGGGTGGGGATGGGAAGCAGGGTACCCGGTGACGGCTTTATTCATGTCGGAGGGTGGAGGAGGATATGCCATCGGAAATTGGAAGAGCGTTTCGGGGATAGGGCGATGGCCAAAGCAGAGGGGAACTGGAGAGAGATTTGTGTGCAGAAACTACGAGGTGGTGGTGGTGGTGGTGGTGGTGGCGGTCGTGTTCAGCTCTCTTGTAGTAATGCCATTCTGTTTCGACCGATGAGCTGCATTGCTTCGCTTGCTTGTCGACCGCAAACATGTCCGTCGGACGTTGAGATTGAGAGGAGAGAGGGGGAGGGAGGGAGAGAGACTGGAAACAGATCGGGCTGGCAAAGCTTCCAGGCCTTTCTTTTTTTATACATGCTCATAACTATTTGTTTCTTCTTCTTCTTCTTCTTCTTCTTCGTCACATGCCACGTAGCCTGAATTCAACCAATTGTCATCAATTACGTGATTCGTCATCGCTTATTAAATTTGAATTTGAATCTAAAAATAAATAAAGAAATGCATCTCAACATGTATTTGATAGTTAACTTTGATAAAAGATAAAAATAACATGCATTCAAATAAAATTCTATGATCCTTCCCAAGCACTCAACTCTTTGGATTTATCTCATTGATATTAAATGAACCTAAAAACGTTGCATGGACTTTTAGTGGATAAGAACGTGAGGACTCATAATTTGTTGATATAGATGCATATGATACATAGTTGATGATCAATCAAGTTAAGATATCAAAAGGGAATCAATTGAATAAATCAAATCTTTAGATAGAGTGTGGCGCAGCTTATGTGTCGCAACCTCAAGGACGAGTTTCTAACTTAAATATTTTGACCTTTTGTACATTGCCTTCCTTCTTAGCTGATGCAACTTTTGTTTCTATGGAGGCTATATTGGATATAGATAACCATAACTAGGTTATCATAAATTATTGCGTATATCTAAGATGCTCGAGATCATTTAATTCATCATGTCTTGAGGCATATCAAGGTGAGGGCTGCTGTGCTATATCTTTTTGGAGTCAAAGCTGGAACTGCTCTATTTATCTCTTTTGGTATTCTTTCATCGTTCGTTCTGCAATCTCTGTCTCAGTCCAAAATATCTATGCTTTCATGACTTCTTTCATGTTATTATGGCATTGGCTCTCCTTCTTTCCATACATTACTCTTCTATGTTATTTCAAATGATTAACATCAGCATTCTATCTCTCGCAGCAAGTGGCGGACGATTGCTGTCTATGGACAGCCGATCAGCTTGTTGTTACCTCTTGCTCATCATCGCATAGTCATTCTAGTGTCTTCAACGAAGGACCAGAGTACCAACCCTCCTCGGACTTATCACCTCGGTTGCTATTCCGAGCAAACATAGTGAAATCATTTGGACCTAAGGCTAAGCTATTACCATTCCTCAAGGGGTGGATCAAAATCCAATAGTTTCCTTTTTTCTTCCCGGAAATCCCCGGCGCGTGTTTACCCAGTGAGGACCCACGGGAGAACAATGCACAGCATAGTCCTCTGTTCCGTCTTTGTTCCCAGATTAATAGAGATAAAGCGGCTTTTGTCGAAAGATGCATTACTGGATCGGAAAACCATGAAGGTTGGGAAATGGAAACAGACAGTAGGAGGAATCAGATTTTAAAAAGGTTGAAAAATTTACTCTCTTTACTTGTTTACTCAATAACAGCAGACCTTTATGCTAGCGAGCCTGACATCTAAATGAATCAACTAAAGAAAGAGGCATGCACCCGTTGCTCACTTCAGAACTCTTGGATCTTTGAGAGAAAATGCGTACTGCAATTTGATCATAGACTGCATGCGTTACTTAGTCAATAATCAATCGAGTTAAGATATTGAAAGGGCATAAGTTAGAATAAATTATATCTCTAGTTGAACAACGAGTGACATATGACATACCCTCTTATATCTCACTTGACTACGAACTAACCCCAATAGATGAATGGTAATCCCCACATAAAATGAAACTATCAAAGGTTAATCAATCTAAAGAAAGAAGGCACTGTGATTTTGACCGTGGCAGGGCGCATGACAGAGAGTTTTGACCTTAATTTGAAGTTGATTTTCAAAAAAAGGGAATAAGAGAAAAACTTGTGTGTTTCGGTTTATTTATTTATAGTTAAAGAGGGTTTTTCTTTTAATGTAACATGTTGGATGGAACTTAAATAACGGATGAGGAGAGATGTTCTCTGAGTTTTAGCATAGTTGTTGAGATTGAATTAAGATGTCTTTTAAAGAACATGACCCCGAAATCCACATCCTCTAAAATGAAAACAATGACGAATTCGTGAATAAGCTAATAATATTATTCAGATTTTTCTTTATATTATCGGTCTATTTCTGTTAATTTTACTCTCATGAATCCAATTTGGCGAATGTTTTATTCGGTATTTTCTACGCTCAATGAAGAACAACCCAAGATATTTATAGATGTTGAAAATTTACCGTCGATAATAATAAAAAGGGGAACAAATATACTTCAAAATGCCTTCACTAGCGCGGGCCCAAGCAACTAGCTTAAAGTTTAAAAAAGCTCTCCGGGCGTTGTCTTTAGTTACTTTAATTTTGGTCCACGACTTATTTCAGATGGACTTTGTTTATGGTGATGAAACTTTTAAATTAAAATTAAAAGGCGAATGTTAAACATTCATCGAATAATTTTGTGGTCCGTAAAAAAATATTGGGAGTGAAATTATTTTGTGGATATTGATTTAAACATTCCATATTATATCGACATTTAGAAGCTCTTCCTCGATTTTTTTTTTTGTATGTGCATATGCTGTGTATTATGTGAAAAATCAATCTGGCATTTGGATTTTAGTACAGAAATATCGCACCTGTTGATTTTGATTAATTTTACGCATTAACTCGGTGGGAGAGGTCCCCAGCCCTAATCATTGTAGTACCCAATCATGTTAGCCAGGTAGATGATGAGATAAATGATAACAATTCTAAAAGGAATGACTTTATAAATCTGAAAATATTTGGAATTTTATTACCAAAGTGAATGAGTGACGAGGTTTTTTTTTGTTCCCCTTATGAACTTTAGAGTGATGTTTGGATAAATTTTTGTGCATATTGACTGGTCACATCCTAAGTGATCTTAAGGATGTACTCGTTCATTGAGACTAATAAGAGAAGAGAAATATGTACTAGACTTTCAAGAACGAATATGTAATATGTATGAGACGAACTTATCGTAAACAATATCTTTCAAAATAATTCATGCAGGCCTTTACCAGCTTTTAAGGATAATTTTTATATTATTTTCTTAAATTTCCTTTTAAAAGACCACTAAATTAGTGAATTTGAATGTTTAATTAGCAGATGTTTGACAATACAAAGTATGACTCATCAACTCCATAACACTGTTTTCCTTTTTTAAGTTTAATATTTTGATTTTCTCAGGAATTTTTATCTATAAAACGGGAAATGAGATATCACGTTTGGTCCGAACGACTAAAAAACAATTTAAATGCAGTCTCGTTCAAATTTGGATCATCTTAGCCTTGGCTCGATTTTGGCTCATTCCTTCTTAATTAATGTTGGCCAATTTAATTTGGATAAAGAGCAACTACTAACATATTCAGATCAATCATAGGCCGTTTGTCGATGTTTACCAAGAAAATTACTTTTTTAGCTTTCAAAAGCAAGAAAATAATTATTATATGAAAAAATCATTAAGATGACTACGATAAAATCTTATATTTCAAAAACAAGAGTCGGGATAACTTATTTTCGAGAAACATAAGTTTTTAATTTTTCGTATTCAAAAACAGCTCTTCTTATGATCTCTAATTTTAAATTACGGGAAGCAGACTTGGGCTCAAGAGATTCATGATCCTACATTCTCAGCCTACATTCTCAGCACAAAAATCGATAGGAGCATAGCTTGGAAAGTTAGGCTCTAAAGAACTTACTTAAGAACCCGTGTTTTCCATACAAAATCAATAAGAGCATAGTCATTGGACCAATATACTTATCCAAAACCAAAACTTTAATTCAGCGAATCGGAAATTGGGAAGCGAATCAAACCGTACGGCTTAGTCGAAAGCGTTACATTTATATATTACAACCCATGTAAAAGAAAAGAAATTACATAGTTGTGCACACGAATGGACATGAAACCATGGATTAGGCTTAATGGAATGTTCACTAATTAGGAAAATCATATGATCCGTTTTAGAATCACCCACAATACTCACTTGTTTTCTGTCCTCTCAGAAAAATAAGAACTTACATGTCATCATAATATTTGATCGCCAAGTATGTCACGAATATTTAACTATTACACATTTTAAATCTGACAATGATAGGGTCCTCATTAATATATCGAAAGCGTTATCCCGAAAAAAGTATTGCAGCTTAAGGAGGCCTTAATTCTTGTAAAACCGAGAAAGAAAAAGGAAATAAAAAAGGCAAGAAAATAAAATAATATGCACTATATATTATTCGACAGTTTCCATTGTTTTGTCCCTTCCGTTGAGGACCAAACTCCTGCAAGAGTTTTTTTTTTTTTCTATAAACTTTTCCTATTGGTCAAAAGCTGTGCGGGCGTACACTCCTTGCGTACTCTCGACCGCATTCAATCTTTCACTCTTCCTATTCGCTAGAGCCTACACTACGTCGTCGCGCCCTCTTCGGGCCTCTTGATGGGCCGGGCGATCGGGCCCACCGGAGTCCTGATCCCGACTACCACCGGGTCGTTCTGGCAGCAGTGGAAGAAGGCGGACGGACAGCCCGATTCCTTCTCCTCCTCGCACTTCTCGCAGACCCCGCGACTCGCGCTCCTCCGCCGCCTCAGCTCGTCCAGCGCCGCGCTCATCATCAAGTACCTCTCCCTCTCCGCCTGCAGCTCCCTGTACTGATCAAACATCGCCGGGAAAAGCCCGTTTACCCGCCGCTGCTGATCCGGAAGTTGGATTCGATTTGGAATTTCCACCGAGCGATCTCTCCTCAGGAGCATCGCGTTCTCCGGCGGGCCCTTCGCCGGCTGGTCTCGCCCGCCCTTCCTCCTCTCCTGCCTCGCCCGCTTGAGGACGACCTCGAAGCAGCACCGATCGCCCTGCTGGCGGGCGGCGGCGGCGAAGTCGAACTTGGCGGTGACGGGGACCCTCCCGGGCCAGGAGCGAGGGTCCCCGCGGTTGGCGAGGAACACCGCGAGCTGTTTAGGGGGCACCCCGATCTGGCGGCTGATGTTCAGCTTCAGGTCGTGGAGGCGGAGCGACGGGTGGACGAGGACCGAACCTATGTGGGTCTCCCTCTCGCCGTCGGAGAAGAACGCCGGGAAGAGCGCCCCGGCGGGTGCGCTCTGCATCGTCCGCGTCCCACGACGGCAATCCTCCAGCGGAGAAGAGAAAGAAGATTGTCGGGGGAATCAGAGGTGGGAATTCTGGTTAGAGAGAGCGGGGGAGCGCGTCGCCAGTTTCATATATATACGGAGGAGGCTGAGGAAGAAGGAGGAAGGCGGTGAGGGCAAATGCGTAATTAAGCGGGCCGTTTCAGTGGGGATGGTGACTTGGCGACCAAGCTTTTGACGGGACGCGACTCCATCCTCCTCCTTCCTTCTCCTTCCTTGATTATCGCGTCCCGCGTCGACGTCATTGTCCCGACTATTTTCTCGTTTTTCTTTTCTTATTTCGATCTCTGGAAAGACTTCCTCGTATCGATTTCTGGATTATAGCCATCCGTAACTGTTTGTATCTGGTAATCTTATCGAAAGCCATGAAAATACGTATACGTATATAAAAGGAGCCTTGCTTGAGAAAGGCCAACTTTCTTTCTTTTATTATTATTATTATTATTATTATGAATCTAAAATTTCATCTCTCGTAACATAAATTTAAGATATTCATGAGTGTAAAAATTACAATAATCCTAGTAAAAAGATCATTTATTGCAACGAGAAATTCAAAAAAGACTTAATTGACCCGTACTTTAGGCTCATTTAATTTTTTTTTCAAAATGATAATTAGATTGCGTCACTTACAAGAACAATATCTTTATCGTCCAAAAAGATAATGATTTAATTTTAAATTACTATCGTGATATTTTTCGTATCATTTATCTTTAACAAAATAAACGGGGGTGTAAATCGATATTACGAAGTATCCGCAGACTTTTGAAACTTCGACTTCTGAAATACTGTAATTCGGAATTTTAAGAAACTTCCGACCGGCGGTCATCACGTTCGTGAGATACATTAGTTTCACTAATTAAAATAAATAAAAAGCGGAATGGGCTGTAATTAGCAGGCTTTGAGAGGGGGTCTTGGGTCAATTTCTTGGCGACGTGGGCGGAAGCTGCCACGTAGGCGGACTTTTGCTTGGACTAAAGTGCCCTCCGTTTGCCACCAAAGCTGTATAAAAGGCAGAGGGAAACGGGGTTCGACGGTGAAGGTTTATAGAAACTTCCACGACGGCTCTGCGAAGCTCGACCAAGGCCACGTGGACCATTCCATATATTAATTTAACTTTTCAAACTTGGAAAAGGAAAAAAAAAAAGAAAAGAAGATAAAATCAAGGAGGACGAAACCCGAAAGATAAAGGCTGATTAATCGCGAAAGATAAACTTGTGGGGTAATTTTGAAAAGTAGTAACATTTCATGTTTTTCAAGTTGGAGAAAGTCAATTGAAGAGTTTGGGTAATTTTGGACCGAGCTAATTGAACATTTTTGAGTAATTTTGGGATTTTGTTACTCATCTATGTCAAAATTTAGGGCTTAATTGGATTTTTTTTTTAAATTTCGGATTCAATTGCACTTCCCTAATAAAAACTTGATATTTTTATAGTACACTTGTCCCTGAACTCATGAATATGGTGAGCAAACTAAGGTCCCACTCTAAGAGGTTCAAAAGTCCAAATACGTGCTCAAGCCCACTAGCTAACGTCAAAAGACAATTATCAAATCCCACCAGACCATCCATATTTAGAATCAAGCAAAGCTACCTATTCATGATGAAGCCTACCGACATGGGTCACGCCGTTCTCATTTAGAAACAACGAGTGTTGTGAGACGGTCACCGATCAATATGCTATGAGCAAGAGCCATGTGACCATTGCCCTTAGGGCACGAATCATCAACCGAGCCCGAGGATGAGGAGGCTCGATCGGACGACCCAATTTAGGTTGCTTCAAGAGAATCATATCGAAGGAACAATTCATCTTGGCACATTATGTGCATACAACATGTCCCAATAGCAACCGAATTAACGCTTCACCAATGGGCAAGGATCGCTCTGCGGGCAAATTGGGACATTGCTTACCAAAACAAAAGCTCATTCCTTTTCAACCCAAGAAAGGTACACCCAAACTGAAAAGCCACGATTAGAATATGTGTAGCTTATAAAATTTCTTGCTATTACTTTTTATTATGTAAAATCACATGATTAGAAAAATTAAAACGATGTTATGCAAATAACAATTAATTTATCGTTTTAGAGTTTCATTGCGGTAATATTTCTTGCTTTTGAAATCCATCTACCATAGCTGGCTATTAAAAATCACAATTTGCTCAGGATATGGTGTACTTGTATTCTATTTAGTTTTATTTCCTTTTATTTTATGAATTTTCACTTATTTTAATTATCTGTAGCTGAGGAGATTCAAGCGGATCCACCTTGTTAAGAATATAAAAAAAAGGCCATTTTAATGTGGAATTGAAATTTCAAAAAAAGAATAATAAAAGACTGGTTCAAGAGTTTAAGCTTACAATTATTTTGCGAAAAGTACATAATTTGAAATTTTATTTTCAAAAAATGATCGCTTGTCTCACTTCAAATAATCAATCGATGAACATTATTTTCATAATCAACAATAGTTTATGTCTAAATATTTATTTGGATAATGAAAACATTTTTCGTTCATTTAATGTCGTGAACAACACAAGCAAATATTTTATGAAAATATTTTCTTAATCATTTACTTTTCACGAAATAAAACACACGCCTAAAAGACTTTCTTTCTATTTTCTCTCACAATTCAAATAAAATATAGATAATGGATAAGAGGACATTTCTCGACTTTAAAAGATTGAATGAAACTTCATACAAAAATACTACATGAATATATATCACGTAATTTGAAGCAAAAATAAATTTGGACTTGTTTGGGTTCAGCTAATAGTTTTGAAACTCGTATTTTCTACTTGTTCTGCCATCCATAATCTTAACTAAATTCTGATACTGAGTTTAGACCTTTCGTGCTCCCTTTTTAGTGCCTAACTTTATGTATTGTTATTCCTTTTTTTAAATTTCTACAGTGAATGAAAAGCACCTTCCAAATAACGCGTCCTACGTAGAATTATATACATGACGATCGAGTTTCATATTGAAGAGAAGAACCGCACCCTCTAAACTGCTTGATTAACTCGGTTGCTTGTTTCAATTGTTCGCATCCTCAATCTAACCAGATTTGCTTGCTTGAATTATTATTGACTAGCTCTCAGATGAACTCTTGTTGTGGGATGCTGCAACTTTCTCTGTATACAAGTCCTCTTGCTTAACGACAAATACTAACTGTTTTCTGAAAGAGAGAATACACGCAGAATTGATTAAGCGCTCCATCAAGATACCTGCCATCACTCCTCCGTTCTCATGGCCAGTATTCATCGTAAAAAGAGGCAGAACATCCCAAAAGAACCATCTGAGTTTAAATAGCTGGAACCAGTGAAAGTACAGACCGATATATTGTGGATTCAGATGGTTACAATTAACTGCATACATGTTATCGTTGACTGTGAAGATGACAGCTCAGAGTTCTGAGTTGTTGGCCTTGTAAACAAGAAAATATTCAGTCCCCATGTAATAGGAAGCCAATGCCTTCCCCGCCGAAGTTGGTTGAGAGAATGCCAGCTTAGAATGCTCAAGAACAGTACCCGGGCAGAAACTACTCCTGCATCAGAACATAAATAGCATTTATCAGATTGAAGCATGAATGCGAAACGGGTTAATTTTTTGCAATCGGTTGCCATGTCAGAAGAATGACAAACTTTGCCAAGTCAACTTCAAGACTTCTTTTACAAGATTGCCATCAACAAAGAGAAGCATATAAAAATATGTCAAAAACACTGAGGTCAAGCAGCAAATAGTATATACCAGAGATTTGGAGATAAGGACGGATGTTACCTAGCAGCATCAAGTAATTGAGTGGCTATGTGCTTTCTTCTGTTGGAGGGAGTGACCCAGATGGCTCTTATGCCGCAGATGGCCAATACAGCTTCTTTTTCACAGCAGACCACTCCGTTTAGTGGGTTCTCCTCCAATTTCTTACACTTCCTAAAGGAAGTACTTCTTTTTGCTGCTTCTCTTTGAAAGACTATATTCCCAAATTGAAGGGCAGTTGACTTTACCCTTGAATCCTTAATGGTGGCGCCTTCAGTTCTTCTGTTCTCTCCAAAGGAGACAATTCGAAATGCCTCTTTTATGGGTTCAGCAACTAAGCATCCAGCAATCCTCTGAGAAGCTACAAATAGATATACCTGCAACCAGATAGCCAAAATGAACATGAAGTAATCTTCCCAGGCCCCATCTCACAAAACAAAGGCTGAACCTAGTTTTCGAGTATTATGAGATGGCCAATAAAATTTCAGAAAATGGAAAGTGAACAGGAAGATAATTGAAGTTGAGAAAGGCCAGAAACATCAGCTAACAACTGAATATGAAATGCTAAAAAAAATTTATCCATGGAAAAGCATTCGCACAACAGAACAACTTTGCTCCGATAGCATTTGTACCAATGAACAAGTGCAACGCTCACCAACAAGTCAACAGCCAGATCCAAATTACTCTCCGAAGAAAAGGGAAAAAAATATCCATTTTCTTTCATCTGAAATGTCGACATAGTAGCCTAGGTAAAACTAGTAGATTAAGATCACATCAAGAACTTCCAACAATGATAGTGCAGAAAACTTATCTGGGAATCACCTTACACTGATTATGGTAAATCCATCCAGATCCAAGCTCCACCTCCATCATCTTCACAACCTCTTGTACCTTCAAACACAAAAGCAACCAAGATTTAGTTTTTTCATGCCCTAAATAAACTTCATTGCGTCAAATAAAAAAAGATCATGACAATGAAAAAGTTTAGACTAGACAGTTCTGTCTAGTTGAACTTGCAAACCAAATGGGGTTGAATTCATCTTGGACACATTTGTTTGTTAATAGTGCTGGCTATCTAATTGAAACAGTCATCTCTATCTCATTTAACCAGCAAAGGTAAAACCAGGAAACATTTTCTGTCCTTTGATTCCTCCAAAACAGGCTCACAGGTCCACTTGTTCAAATCCGGTTGCAAATTAGCTATATCCGCATCAGTTTCCACAGTCGCTAGCCTCCAGCCAGCACTTTTAGTTAATGGCACCTCTTTACAAATGGAAAGAGCCTCTGTAGGCATGAAACAGTTTTTACCCATTCCTCTAATGAATCAAAGCTATCTCTAGCTATTATACCAGCAACAGCATCTCCATCAGCACAATTTATCCCAGTGACTTAACATGTTGGTTTTGGTCGTTCAATTTTGACACTTTCTGATACACTTTCACTCTTTTTAAGCCAATGTACTAAACTAGAGCATTTTAAAGAGCCTGTACAACTCCTTCTGAATCTGGGATAACTATTTTAAAGAGAGTTTCAATTTTGCCACTCCAATTGCACTAGTACATGATAACAATCCTACAGAACTCCCTATCCGATCGAGCTTTCCCTTTCATATCCTGAAGTGAATGGTTGAAACCATTGATCAATCTCCTTTTCTTAATTCTGAAACTCAACATACCAGATCAGATGCAATCACACCTAGGAGATAGCTGAACTAAATGCTTAGTGGAGTCTGGTTCCCCACAGAAAGGGCATTTCTTTTTAGACGTACTCTCTTGTGAAGAGATAACTAGTAGACACGGAAGCATTAGAGCACAGTTTCCAGCAGATGCACTTTCCATTTAGGCAAACAATCTACACCCCAGACCCATCTCCAAATACCATCATCCTCCTTTCTAGAGCATGAAAATTCATGAATGTTGATTGTAGATAGGTGTTGCAAAAGCATTTGCAGCTTTAGCTGTTAATTTTACTCTTTTGTCAAGGAGAAACTCAAGTGCTTGGCAGGCTTTCCTTTTCGCAAAAGAACTCACTGATACATCGAGTCAGAAATAGGCAATAGCTCCTAAATATTGAAAAGAGAAATTTAAAGACAAACCTTGTTTCTTTTAGAAGGAGGGTCACTGTTTAATACCAGAATGATACGCCCTTGTTCAACGGAAGGTGTGCTTATGACCATTTCACTGCGCCAACCCTATTAAAATTACGGAATAAGTGCGCTTTAGTTGAAGCGAAAGGGACGAGAAAAAGGTTCAAATTGATTCACCTTAAACTGTAGTCCTTGAGTATAATTCTTGTGAAATTCTGTGTGAGCCTTCTCATCTCCTTCATCCCCGGGTGCATACTTGATGCCACACTCAAGGCATGTTCGGAGAAGAAAATCGGACTGCCCCAACTCCAGATGAACCTGAGCGTAGCTCCTCTTCTTGTTTCTGTTGACCACTTTTGTCCCACTGGTTACAACTGATTCTGATTTTAAGCAAGGTTCGACAGAATGGAGTTTCATCGCTTCTCCACTGCTTGATTCCTCGAGAATTTCAGACCTATACCAGAAAGAAGAAGAGAACATATCAACGAGAGGTGTCAACAACTCAGCCTGACGGATACTTACAATCGGGTCAAGGCCAATGCTATTCTGGACCTGAACAGCTGAACCCACGGCTACAAGCGTCCAAATCGTCACATATGAAATCTCCATAGAGCACGAGCTTCATCTCATTGAGCAACCCACCTGAGTTGGGAAATCCCCAATCTCACCTCGCCAAAAAGCCCCAGAATTTATTTATTTTTTTCTCCAACGAGCTAAGCCGGTTCAGAACAAACAGATTCGCGACGACGAAGGCCCAAGCAAGGCGAACAGAAGAAAGGCGGCGGAGGGAATCGTACCGGAGCGATCTGGGAGCTCCCCGCTTGTACGTCGCGACGAACGCATGTTCTGTCCTCTCCCAGAGAGCCAAGTCGCCGTCGCCGTCGTCTAGGAGGAGCGAAGACGAAGCCGAAGGGTGTGGAGACGAAGGCGGAGGAGGAGAGTTGTGGAAGAAGGAATCGATCTTGGGCTGCATCGCAATCGCAATTGCTCTGCTCCAGCGGAGCTCCTTCGACGCAAGAAGACCTCGCGACTCGGTTTTGCTTTTTGCGCTCCAAAATGGTTCTGGCGCCAGTGGAACATGCGCGCTGGAAAAAAGTTTTGAAAATTAAAATGAGTAGCGTCAATTTATTTAGAGAGAAATAGCACGCAATGGAAATTCAATTAGAAAATGAAAAAATAATAGTCGGAACAAACTAGATTTAAGAGAAAAATAAAATTAAAAGTCGAACTCTCTGACCTACGAAGATTGAGGCGTCTGCTTATTACTGAGTATAGTGATTGACCGCCAAAAATTTATGTTGACAGATTTGTTTATCTGTTTTTGTGAGATAAGAGTGTATTTACTGAAGGTTATGTCTTTCAAATTTATTAGGCTTGAAATATTTTTATATACTTTTTATGTATTATTTTGGCAACTGAATGAAATCTATTTTTCAGAAAAAAAAAGAATTTTATTTACGAGCATCCGGGAAAACGCTTGATAAGTAATTAATCGTATGAAATTGATAATTTTTGTTGAATCTAACTCTGACAACGTAATACATAAAACTATTCTAAATTAAAAAAAGATTATTCAATATTCGAAATACTCATTGAAATCGACTCGACAGAACAAAACCCTGGCCAAAACCTTAATAAAGGGGAAGGTCCGAGGTAAACTGGTCAGCCGCCCGCGAGCCCTGGGGCATTATGCGTTAATCCGCCTCGGCCTCGGGAGAGGTTGGAAAAGCCGTCCGAAAGCGGCCGGTTTTAATTTCAGATTCGACGGTGAGAGATTCTACCGGCCGACAGGGACAGCGAAAACCCGGTGCTCCCACAGAAAAAGTATGCAACAACAGCTGGCGCCTCAAGTGGCGTCGCCACCCAATCCAGCTCCGACTCCTCCGCCGGCGAACGATTCCCGGGCCGAGGCGCCGCCGAAGCAAGTGGCTCTGGCTATGGATCGGCTGTCCCAGGCGGCGCGCCTCATCGCCGACGTGAGGCTCGGCGCCGACCGCATCCTGGAAGCGCTCTTCGTGGCGGCACAGCCTCACCAGAGCAACAAGCCTCTCCAGTCCTTCACCAAAGAGGACGCTTCCATGCGTCAGCACCTCCAGGATCTTCGGGCTATTGGTACCCAAATCTTCACCTCTCTCTTTCCTGGAATTAGGGTTTCTTCGCTATGTTCTCGTTGTACTACGGTTCTCTAGCATTTAGCCTCGTCCCTAGTTTCTACTTCACATATTGCACCTGCTCTTCAGTATGACAAGGGTGGCGCCTGAGCTGCGTAGCGTAAACTTGGGAATCTGTAATTCTCTTAGATTGTCGAAGGTGGTGTCAAAAAGATTTTGTATGTCATGCTTCCTAAGTCTGTTTTCCCCCATGCCTTTTCCGATTTTGTTTAGGGAAGCTGTTGGAAGAGTCGGGGGTTTTAAATGAGTCTCTTCGATCGAGGAGTAATTCGTGGGGTCTGCATATGCCGTTGGTCTGCCCAGATGGTGCCGTTGTCGCGTATGCTTGGAAGCGGCAGTTAGCAGGACAAGCTGGTGCATCTGCTGTTGACAGGACCAGGTTGGGATCCCGATCTCCCACATTTTATTTTCTTCCATGGTTTCTTGTATCATTAAGTGGCGTTATATGGCTCCCAAGGTGCCAAACCCTCTAAGTGACTAAGTGTGAGGCACTAACAGAATCCATGCTGGACTGAAGTGAGGCACACCGTGTATTCACAATGTGATCTACTTATAGAATTTTCAATCACCAGTAGCATCAACCAACTAATGTCTGTCAACAGATCATTTGTCGAACTAAAAGGCTCACTGTGGAGGTTTGTTAAGACAGGGTAGCAAGCTATGGAATTCACAGAGCGACCTTGCTTATTGGGATTTTGCTGATATTTAGCACCATATAGCACGCGATAACATGAAAGGATCTATGTAGCCAATTCCATTTAAATGAACGTGCTTAATTTTGCTGGTGTTATGAGTTTGTTGTATGATTGTTCCACTCAAATTTGAATTTTCAGTTCTGAGAAGTTAGCTTGAAGTCTGTGCATATGTCAAAACTTTTGGAGTTAAATATGAAGCTCGACAGATTCTACTTTTGGCGTGATAGAGTTCTGTTTATCCCGTAGAACAATAATGACATCATTTTTAGTTGTAAAGAACTGCTGGTCTTGTTCTTTGTTCTCTTTTGTATCTGAAGAATATCCTTGTTTGCCCTTTTCTTTTCTTGTTGCCTTTAGGAGCTTGATGAGTATTCTTTATACTGTTCTCTTGATTTTTTTTCTCTAGTACTTTGCTACAGTGTCCCTAGTTGTTTGCAGATGTACTGCCTAGTCTTTTGCTGATACGTTCCCAGAAAATTTTTGAAGTTATGTTGCTAGTATTTTGCTGTAGTGCCTGGTTAAGCTCAATCAAGATTTTAGCATTTTGGAATTCCACAATATCAGCAATCTCTATCCAAGTCAAATCAACAATGCTAATCTGCATCTCCCTATTCTTTTCACTCCTTGACTGTTAATTAGTTTGGAGAGATTTTTTAAATTCTTTATTTACAAAGTGAACACCTCGTAGACCTAATGCCGAAATATAGGATTACTAGTATAATTTGTAGAAACTTCTCTTCAAGCTTTGTGCTAGAACTAGAAATAAAGTAAGGTGGAAATCGAATGAACTGTTACGTGGTTTACTATTGTCAATGCATATACAGAAAAAAAAAGGTCAACCATGATTGCCCAAAGAATGTTGAGTCAATGAAGAATGATGTTTCTAGAACTCCCTAATAGAGTTGCAGCGGATTGAAATAATGCTCTGCTGTATCGTTTGACAATAGCAACTGAATTAATCTGAAACTATGAGTGAAAAAATTGCAGAGTTGTAACAAATGGGATCAAGATTAAAAAAGAAACTATTATTTCTCATTAGGGAGAGTTGCCAAGTAATGACCAGTGTTTTTTATGAGTGTTTTATTCCATCAACAATCTAGCATGAATGTACTGTCATTGTTACCATGTGTTTGTAATGGACAACATCATAGTCTGTAATGCAATATTTCTTTTCTTCATTGCCTTGATAATAATTTGATGCAGGCCGTTAATCAGACAAGCTGTTGGTGGCAAATTAAAGTGTGGCTAGTTTTTTGAATGCAGAACTTATGAGGGCAATAACATTCCTGATCAAGTTAGGATTCTTCTTCCAGTGAGATTTGATTAGGACCATAATCTGTCACTATTAGATAAGTTTCCTATTCCTTGAATTGAAGTAAGGAAGGTTTACTGTTGCTTCTTGAAGTGGCTTTTTCAGTAGCGTTTATATTATGATTATCAGCCTATCAAGAGTAGACAATGAAGTTCATTGGGTTTAAGAATCATATGTCATTGCTTGTATAGTGTCATGATGAAGAAACTCTAACCTTGGTGCTCAGGAACTTGAGGCGTGATGCCTAAAGGAACTTACTCTTCGATTGTCATATAAAGCAGCAATTTCATTTGGGAATTTTAATCCCATCTGGACTGACTATTTGTGACTGATTATCCTATATCATAACTATTCCATGCTTCCCACTTTTTTGTAGGTTAGCTCTCAAGGCTTTCACTGATCAGAAGCGACGATTTTTCCCTCACCTCGACGATGGCCTTAATGGCCAAAGTCTCGAATCAGAACCCAAAAGGCATTGTGCTTCTAGAATATCAGCAGCAAGTCAGGAGGACGACTGTAATAATTACAAGGCACTGTCTGATGTTCTTATTTATATGGAGAAAGAGATTCCGAATGTCAAAGTTCTCACACATGGTCGGTTGGATTGGCTGAAAAGAGCTTCTTCCCTGCCATCTTCTGCAAATGAGAATCTTATGGAAGCATCGAAAGAACATAGTTTTCACACTTTAAATAGGTTAAGGCCGTCTCCTGTAGGAACTGTAAGTGTTAATAGTGACAAAGTTGCTGTGATTGAGTTGCTGGTTCCTTCAGTCTTCAGAGCTATAATATCATTGCATCCTGCCGGTTCTGTTGACCCAGATGCAGTGGCCTTCTTTTCTCCTGATGAGGTAATTCACTTTCCCTGACATGCTTTTCCTCTATTGTTTCTCATTAGATTGTTCTTGAGATGTTTTCATCATTTAAATTGCATAAATTTCAGTAAGCTACTCTTTTTTCCCCCCTTCCTCTGCGTTTGTGAAATATGGATGGTATCGCATGCTTTTATTGTTTTATTTAACAATTACTAAGCAGGTTTCTCATTACTGCTTGACTTTGCTCTTGCTGGTGACAGCGCTACCGGTGTACTTTTGCTCGTAGTCTAGCACAGTAGCTGTTTTGCTTAATACAGCTACACAAATGTCCCAAAAAATGCCGACATGTCTTGATGGTGGAGTGTCTTGTACATAGCAAAAGAATTGTATAATTGTTTGCTGAGGCTATGAAGTAGAGTTGAAGTGGACAAACTCGTATCATTATCATGCAAGAAATTGTTAGTTTCTATTGCATTAAATTACTTTGAATTAGTTCAAACCTGTTATGAATAATGTCAACAGCCAAGTCTGCATGTTCTTACAAACAGAAAATTGCCAAATGACAATTTTTTTCATCAAGAAAGGGGTCATTGGGAAATTCTTTATATTGGTATGATTGAACCTATGAATTGTTCCAGTCCGGCAACTTCACAAAAGCAGCTTTCTGCATTGTGTAAGAGAAGCCTGTGGCAACAAAAGAGAAGCCTTATGAGTGGAATCAATGGGTGAGATTAGAATAACTGTGTCCCAATGATTGAAGAGTAACTTTTTTCAATTTCAGCAGTTGTATAAAAGTGAGAACAGTGGCTGGAGTAGACTCAAAAAGACTGCAAATGAAATGAGTGGAAACAAGAACCAGCATTTTTGAATGAGACAATAATTGAAAACCTATCTCCTTCCTATAATGTCAGGACATTGTAATGATTTAGTTGCTTCAAGTAGCGCTTTCACCTTATATCTGACCCTGCTCAGTGACCAGACTAGGGCAATCATAATTAATGCCTTCTTAGCTTTTAGCTTCGCTATCATTTCTTCTTTTGGGTGGTGTAAATGCCAACCAGCTGGAAGACGAGAAAGCGTGGTTTCTTCTTCTCTGCCACTTGAAAAAAAAAAGGGTAACTCGCATGCCTGATAAAGATTGCAAAGACGATTAATTATCACCCTGATAGTCTTCTTTTTCCCTCATTTTGTTGAAACTAAATTACAGAATACTTTAGGGAGCAATCTGTCATCTGTATGATGGTTGCAAAATCTTATCATTTTGTTATTTCAGTTCTTGGGTATGTCCCTGCAGTTGATATTCGAGCTGATACTTTATAGGTTAACTCATTAATTTGTGGCCTATTATGTAATGTGCGAAATATATGTGACCTTTCTAGGGTGGTCCCACAATTTGATGTTTTATAATAGCTCAAGATGTTTTGATGCAATACATGGACTGTTGATTTCCGGTTCATTGGTTAGCCTGTGATGGACTTTTTACACGAGTTTGATTGTACATCGAGGGCTTGAGGCTTGACTTTTTGTTCAAAATGGGGGCCTGGCTTTTGTATTGCAGTCTGGAGGACAAGTTTCTAGTTGAAATATTTTGATCTTTTGTAACTAGCCTTTCATTTTAGCTGATGTTACATTTGTTTCTTTGGAGGCTATTGGCTATAAATACCCATAACTGTGTTACTTGCGTATAACTAACAGGGAGGTAGCTATGTTCACGCCCGAGGTCATTCAGTTCATCATGTCTATAGGCATATCACTGTAAGGGCTGCTATTTTTTTATTTTGATATTTTCCTGCTGTCAGATGCTCAAACCTGTCTCTCCAAATTTTTATTAGCAGTGTCCTTCTTTTCAGGATCATGCTGCCGTGGCCCTGCAATATTTTGTTGGAGTTAAAGCTGAAACTGCTCTATTATCTCTTTTGGTAGGTGTCATCATTTGCTATACAATCTTTGTCTCCGTCTAAAATGTCTATGTTTTCTCAGACTTCTTTCTTGTTGTTGTAGCATTGGATCTGCAGCTATCAAACTTTATTCACTAAAGTTTGCAGGTGCATAATTCTCCTTCTTTCGTATGTTTACTCTTTCATATTGTTTCAAATGATTGACATCAGCATTCTATCTCTCACAGCAAGTGTGGGCGTTTGTTGTCCATGGATAGACGATCGGCATTGTTGTTGCCTCCCGTTCATCGTCCCTACATGGATGTCTTAGTGTCTACAACGAAGGACCAGAGTACCAATCTATCTCGGGCATATCACCTCGGTTGCTATTCCGAACAAACATAGTCATATTTATTGGATCCATGCCTAAGCGGTACCCATGGCTCAAGAGTGGATCAAAATGCATTATTTGTCTTTATTTTCCGGAACCTTAGGTGCATGTTAACCTAATGAGGATCAATGTGGCGGAAAATGTACAGCAGAGTTTCCTCTTCCATCTTTGTTCTGATTAAGAGTTAAAGTGGCCTTGTTGTCCGATGCATTTCTGGATCGGAAAACCATGATGGTTGGGACTTGGGAGTTGGAACTGGACAGTAGGAGGAGTTGGAGTTAGATAGGCTACAAATTTTACTCTATTTACTTGTTTACTCGATAACAGCAAACCTTTGTGCTAGCGGCTAAGACTTATTCGGCCATAATTACTTGGACATAATGATTCTACTCAAGCAAGTAAGAGGTATGTGCTATAGTTCGCTTCAGAACTCTTGAATCTTTGAGAGAAATTGTGTTGATACCACTCTTCTACCGAGTGCAATACTAGGAAAAAAGGAAGTTTCGAAAACCATACCGAGTGCAATATGTGGGAATTCCTTAAGATCCAATCTTATTATAATCTCTTGGAGCAAATTTGTCATGTGCCGGGTTTAGAATGATTGAAATCTTGTAATCCATTAATGTTTGTTTTAGTATGTGAAATACAAACGTCCGCACCGGTAGTTGAATAATTTCTTTGGAATAGCAAGCCATTCAAGAGTACATCTGAAAGAAAACCAACCCGGGTACTAATCCAATTGTGTGGCACTTTCAAAGAAGAAGTGCGAAACTGATGATGTGTTTCTCCTGATTCGTCTCTACTAAGAGATGAAATCAGTGCATTAAATAACCATCACAGCAATTATTGATCCGAAGGCATTGTACCTGTAACAACTTAAAAACCGGTTCAAACAAAGAAGAATATATCTGTTAAATGAACAGGCTACGATCCTTGTGCAAGCATTGAGGTTAAGACAAGATACGAAATTTCAACTCAACATATCCTTGGATTGAATTTTGTAGGATTCAAGACATGAATGCGCAGGTGACTTCGGAATGCAGTGGCAGGCAGATGACCCAATGGTGGATTCACTTGGAACTCGCCCTTCCAGTTTCAACTTTCAATCTTTGATCTATGGAGCTAAACATACCCCAAAAACAACACAACAAATAACCATTGGCAATCACTTGATTAAGGACTTCAAAAACCATAGCACAGCATTGAAAAAGAGATGCACACCAGGAAAGCAGCAACCTGAAGCGTCAAAATATCCAGCAAATTACAGAACAATGACTCACGCCGCTTGATTTTCTTAATGGTAGAATCGCACAGCAATCGAAGTTGCCTATATATATTAGATCAATGGAGAATGATAAATCGCAAAATCAGCAGCATGATAGCACAGATATCAAGATTGAGGTGCTGGCAAGCTCAGGGGTTCAATCACTTGGAGGAGGCCGGTTGCAAGCCTTCTTGTTAGATCCTCTGCAGAAACCTTCACCACATCTCTCCTCATGCCACTCCCAATGTCAGCAGCATACCTACTAGCACAATAGACTACCACTGCTGAAGCAGCCATTCCATAAATGTTTGTTGTGACGAGGCGGAGAGGTGTAGATAAAACAGTGGCAAGAGGCCCACCAACTATGGACACTGCCTGCCCGCCTTGCCCGATTACTCCTTGGTCTAACACCAGCAGCCCGGTCTTGCAATAGATGGCAAAGTCTTCGCAATTGTTCTTGAAGACATTGTAGCAACCAAATCCATTTTCAAGCAAGTAATTTGCTCGGTGGACCACCAAATCAGAGGGATCAGAAACTGCGAGAGTGCAGGTTCCTCCTCTGGCTTTTGCAACGAATAACACGGGGTTAACTGAATACTCAAACCGGTACAAGACCCCACCGGAAAGGAAGCAGTTGAGGCAGGAGGAGACAACGCCGTGGGCCTCTTCAGGAGGAGTACAAGTTTCGCAAGGTACTAGGGATCGAGATGGGCCAGAGCTCACCAAGAGCAAATCCAGGACTGTCCCTGTTCCTAATTCTCCTCCCCTTCGAGTAAAATGGATCACTTTATCATCCCCAATATAAATACCTGCATTTAAACAGATGATATCGCCGTCAGAATATGGATTTATGTCAATGCCAAGAAAAAGGACAGAAGGTCTTCAATCATCAGGAAATTTGATGGACAACAGAAATAAGGTTACAGCAAGTTTAGAATTGCCCAGTGTATCCCTGGTCTAAGAAGAATAATAATTATTGTGAAGATACACAGATTGATATACAAAAATGTCATGAAAATTGAGAGACCAATTCTTTTTTAGGGGTTGAATAGGGGCTTCTTTCTTTAGGTACCCACATGCACTTTGCCACATTCTTTGCAAACCAGTTCTGTATTCTAGTCGTATGATTCCTAGCATTGCTTGATAATGTGTATGGTAATCACAATTAAGCAATACAGCAGCATGCATTGTCTAGGATTTAATAGAAGAGGCGAGAAGAAAATTGGAGCTAAATGTAATTGAATCAGACAGACATATGGTCATTTATCCCCAAGACAGTTAAGCATTCGACTTTGTATCACCACATTCACAACAGAAAGATGGGAGAGTCTGGCTTGGCATCACAAGAATAATCACAAAGAAGACAATATTGAGGCAGCAGAGCTGTTCCCTAGAGGAAGGCCTCCAGTGTCTTATTCCCTCAATGAGTGAAAAGGCAATGCATCGGCTGATTAATTGGACAATACAACCAAAGAGTTGACCTGTCAATTGATGGAGATACAAGGTTCCTACTCAACCTTTCTCATTAATATTCATTAACTAGCTAGGAGGATCTGGAGAGTCTATGAAAGTAGTTTTTTGGTTTTGTTTTGTTTTGCTTTTGTTTTTCTTGCATTCAATTGTGATTGTGACATTCAAAAGAATTTTTTAGAAAAAAAAAGAAAAAGAAAAATACAGTTAATCCCCCCAGTCTTCCTCCCACCAATAATTTAGTTAGCATCAGATGTTTGGTTCAACTCCTCCTAGTACGAAATGCTAATCCTGACCTTCGTCAAAACAACTAGCGAAATCCACAGAAATACCCTTTCTCTAATACTTGTACCTATGCAATTGGATTAATGATAAACTCCCAAACAAAATCAGTATTCATGGAAACAAATGTACTGCCGAAGACAACTACAATGATAATCCTACTAAAGATCTTGTCTTGCTCCAGTGGTGCTCATACCACTTTTCTGCACGGCCACAAAGATTATTTTGGCAAAACGTCCGTATACAGTGTATGCCTACTGCATATCCTTCATTGTGCAGGGGCTGATCAAGAAAAGGTTGTCAACTTTGCCCAAGCCTATTGAGGCCCACAAGATAATGCAGCTATACCAAAAATGGAAAAGAACCAAACATTCAAACAAGAGCTCATTTTCTTAAACCACAAACTCCTTTGTAGACAGAGGGATAACATGCACATAATTTTGTTCGTAGGATGACACAAGTCTAAACTTTTCCATCTAATAGGATAACCAGATCAACGAAGCAGAAACCAATAAAAAAGACGGCATTTTTTTAATAATGCAAATGACAATTAAAACAGGAAGGAAAGAGGCAAGAACCATGATGGGCATAGATGTAAGCGCTCCTCCAAGAGTAGATGTGATCCCCTGGTTTGAGGCTCGCCCTGTCAACTCTGCGATCGCAAAGTTCAAGTTCCATTATTCAACCAACCAAATAGATCAGCCATTAACAATAGAAAGAACAGAAAAAGAGAACACCATCAAACAAGATCCACAGTAAAATCCAGCGATAAATCGCAGGAAAAATAGAGCGACCCAAGTTTTCGCGAATCTTAATAAACCCCAAAGTTCCAAACATTCCGGCCTCTCCCCGCGTTTTCCTGGAAAACAGAGAAATCTCAATGAAAAGGAATGACCGGAAAGCACCTGTTAGAGAGAAGCCCCATCCCACCTTGTCTTCCTCTTCTGGATGGCCTGGGGAGAGAGAGCCGTGAAGAGGGGAAGGGAGGGAGAGACCCGTGAAGAGGGGACGAACGCAAGATATGAAAGGACGGCAGTACCCTCTCCCCAAAACCTTCCCGCAACTCGCTTAACGGGAAAAGAATGAATGCAGAGAGAGAGAGAGAGAGAGAGAGAGAGAGAGAGAGAGAGATTGTTTTAAATTATGACGAGGGTCGTCAAGGATGGCCAAGATGCGGACAACGATCAGGAGGGGACACTTCAGTTTCCACACGAAGCTTTGGTTCTTTTGGGGCAGTAACCTCGCATTTTGCATACTTTCGGAGGAGGAAGATCAGTTCCTGGACATCAGGAGATGACAACTGTGGTCTCTCTTTCTTGCAAGCGAAGCGAGCCCATGAAATCTCAAACAGGAAAACAAAAAAATTGCTGACAAGTTTTACTTACCTTAACAAGAGGATCTCATATCACGTAATTCCTAATCACACTCTTAACGCATCCAATCAGAAAAAAGGGAAAAAAAAAAAGAAAAAAAATGGGAAACAACATAACATTGTCATTGTTGGAGGGGACACACATACACAAAGTGTGAGATTTGTATCAAATTTTGTAACTACTTATCCATGGGCCCGGATGTATTCCATCAAAATCTTAGCGGTGGAACCAAAGGATATAATAAAACAGAAGAGACATACGGTTTTGTGAATATTTACCTTTGAGAAGGTTGGTGTGTTTTCTTTTCATTTAAAAAATGAGTGGATAGTCCCCTTTAAAGGAGTTTTAATGGATTGAATTTGAACCGAGACCTTTTGAGATTTAAAATTGCAAAGTAGCTAATCTGGTAGAATGTGAGTTTACACTTTGTTATCACTGTTAAACCCAATTTCTTATGAAAAGAGAAAAAAGAGCGTGCTCGGGTTGGTGACCAATCGAAACATAAGAGTAGTCGAACGATATGTCATTAGACCATTGTTTAAGGAAGGTGGAATGTAATAGGAAAAAAGCAAGAATGGATTATGAAAAAGAATGACTTCTCAGCTTGATCAACCCTATATTCCTACTCTCAGACAGCATTCGAAATTATTAAATAAGTATATTTAGTAATGATAATATAATAAACATCGGAAAAAGGAAATGAACAGATACCTCAAAGAATCAAGTGATGCTTTGCAATTCAATAACAAAATCCCCAATTCTCAAGAACGCTTGAAGAAAGCTCAAAGCTCAAGAAGACATGAAGCGCCCAATTATCGTCTTTCTTACCTTCTTTATGGCCATTGTCATTGCCCTAGTTTGTGAATTTTTGAGGTAAAACAGAAAGTACCCCCAAGAGCCCAACGGTGATCGATCCCTTACCGACTCAAATTGAATTTCAAACTTGCAATTTGACCTTTAAACTGGTGAGGCCAATCATATATTCTTTTCCTCGAACTTTCTTGTAGCTCTTCCATTAGTCTTTTCAAGAAGAACCAAATGTGACCGCAGGGGGTAAACCAAGCATCAAATTTATTGCAGTTTTTCCGCAGCGTTCTTTATTTTGAGAAGGGTTTCTTAAGCTTTTATAAGGCGTTTGGCAATTATCTCAAAGCTGCAGCATCTTGATAACTACAGCAAATTCTAGCAACTCTTACAAGGTTGCCCCACCTAATTTTTCGTTTCCCTCACCTTAAAATATGTATTACCAAACACACAAATCACAACACTTCATAATACAGCAACGTCATCAAATGGGCTTAAAATGCCTCTTTCAAGATGTGAGTAAGGCCGGTAGGCCAAGCGTCAAACTTTTCAATTTCCGAGAGAAAATAAGGGCTCACCCATTGTTCCACTCATAGATTTGACCAAATGGCTACCAGAAATTCGGGGACATCCAACAAAAAGCCTATAAAAGAGTAATGCATTATCTTCTAGAAGGAAAATGAAACGCCTCATTCAAAAAAAAATCAACAAATTAAAAAGGATATTTTTAGTATAAAATGAGATATGAAATATGTAAGAGCACCCACACAATGAATACGATGTCAAATTTTCGGCTGTTTATATATCCATCTACTATTACTCTTATAGGAAAAAGGGGCGCGAGGGAGCAATAACCATCCCTTCCAAGCATTTTTATAAGGGTTTCATATCTTTTAAATAAAAGCTTGATTCGAGCCTTCACTATTCAACATCATTCATGGTGTAGAGATCTAAGATTGACGAGCTCGTTACTCCAAGCGCATCGAGATAACAGAGTTCTAGTAACCGTGAATCCTCACAAAGTTGAATACCCAAAAAGTACTAGAACGTGACGGGCCAAAATTGCGGATGTTAAGCCCACTCTCTAATCCTAGGCCTTTAAGCGACAGAGTTCATTCTTGGTGAAAGCTCATGTTGACATTTTCGATCATTTATGTTTACATCTTGCGGTGAAGAAAACCAGAACAAAGCGCACGCTTTTATTTTGGTTTGTTTTTGTTTTTGTTCTTTCACAGTCAATTTCTCTTTCATGTTTATAGGTGTTGCCCCATCACTTTCTTCCATTTATTTTCTCCATCTTAAATGATAATGAGGCACATAGTGACAGAAAAGAACAACCGAGTTCCTTCAATCTGACGAGCTTAGATCACAATTTTGTCACGTATTATGAGATTATTATATGTCAATTGTATTTTGGATATTTCGGGGTCAAAGGTGGCTCTATGTACATTAGAGATGATCAAACCAAAGTAAGAACCTATCGTCTCAAAGAAGGTAGTCTCTACCAAGTGAGCCAAGCCTTATTTATATGGATTGAAACTGGTGAAGAGTACACGAGCACCATGATCATACCGATCCGAGGATATTGTTGGTGTTATCAGTGAACCAAGCAAAGACAGCTATGAAATAAGTACTTTACAAAGCAAACTAAACTAAAGAAACATAAAGTTCATTGATTCCCTCTTTATTCTGTTTGTAGCATTGTTTTCTTCTATTCCCCAGACGAAATGTAGCATTAACCTTTTTCTCTAGTGTAATTGCTTTGGGGGAGATAGGCTTCAGGGGGGCCGAAGATGACCTACCAACTCGTCTGGTGACTTTGAAGATAAGGAAATGAGCTTTGTCGATTGCACTTAAAGGTTGTGTAATTTTGACATGTCACAGTGCACAAATTCTAATTTTGACCAAACTTTTGAATTTATTCTTATCTGAATATATCATGAGCTAGTACACTCATATCGTCAAAAGTATGTGTAACCTTAAAGTGTCGATAAGGAAAAAATGGGACAGTATTTGAGTATTAAGATCAGCTAGTTCTCTTTTTTCTTTTTGCAGGTAAAAAGGGTAACGAGGGAAGACTGGCACCAACTACCTCTTCTAGGTGTGCCCATAAAGCTCCCAAACCTTATGTGTAATGTTTGATTTGAATCATAATTATTCCACATCACCTATGACCCAAAGGTTTAAGGTTGGCGAGCATGTCATTGTGGCTATACCAAGATTCAATTAATTGAAAGACGAGCCTCTGCTCTTCTTTGTGAGATTTCTCCAATGAAAGGATGTACAACTTGTAACAACCTAGTCCTATCCAATGTACCCATTTGGGTCAAGTTTGGAGATGACTATGTAGATGTTCATCATTTAGGGGTCACTTTGACTTATGAATCACTTAAGGCATGACTCAACTCGGTCTACATGCGCCAATGACTTGAAAATAGTACTATAATCACTACTGGAGGATCAGCCATTTTTATCCAATTGCAAGCTCTCTATCCTTTCATGGAGACTTGGGGGTGTCACAATGACCTCCGCTCAAAGCACTGATGTCATTATTAATGTTGATCTACATCAACTAGTGGTTCTTCTCCTAATTTAATGCACAATTTGATCTATGTTATCTAATAATCCTGCTATGAGCCACGCCTTGTCCAAGCCTTGTCACCGTGGGAAAAGTGATTCCAGAAATGGGACTTGTTGGGTTAAGTGTATGGACGGATGTGTTGAGATGGACTGGATGAGGAAGGTTCACTACCAAAGCATAAAAGCACAAGCCACCAAGCCGGGGATCAAGAACCGAAATAATGGCAGCTCACCATCAAGGCATAAAGGGTTGCTCCATCCGCCAAGGCTGACGAACTATTTGATTCCCCACCAAGGTTTTCTCATAAATTCACAGGGGAATTCTCATAAATGCACCAAGGTTTTCTGCCTTATATTTTATAACGCTCCTCTATTTATAGAGGAATCGTGATATAGAAAATAGACAAACGTTAAGTGCATGGGGACTACCCAAGGGAACTAGAAAACACACAAAATCTTATGAACTAGCACTTTGCCTCTTAGAACCTACATTACAATTAAGACTTATAAAACACGGAGTCGTTCACAAGTCTTAGACCACAAAATATCCATCTTGGAAGATCAATAAATATTCAAGGAAATTGTTTAATAGCCTCCCATCAATATTTCTTTGAAAATGGAAACTGAATACTTTGACGAGCAGGGAAGAATTGACGACTCTTTTATCGATATCTTGGTCGATAGCCTTCATGTCAATAACTTCATTCTCAACCCAGTTATGACCAAAATTTGCCTTGGGTTGAATGAACATCGATTGTGTTGAATTTAGTTGATGAAATCATGGAACGTAAGGATTGTTCAATAGGATTGGACAATCGATGTAATCAAGTCCGAACTCAAAGATTATTTAGTAGAATCGGATGCTTCCATACCATACAATCTGTATTTGCTCTCGTCAAATTGGCTATAGACTTAGTTCGTCATTGAATCACACATTTACAAGAGGGGGCGCTACTTTGTTACCATCTACAATGATATGATCTAATCCCTGTGTGCCAAACCATCAAGAGTAGTGCTAAATTTAGTAGTCATCTCTAGGCGGGTCTTTATTACTGAATGACATGATAAGCCCTCTCCTACTAATCCAGGACTTTGGCTGTCACACACTTCAATCTCTCCCATCATAAGCATACTATGATTATTTTGGGTCATACGAAATGCTTCCGTGTGCCTCAGATCCTCTAAGTTGCGAATTTAAAGTTTTCTAGTAGTTAAATAAAGCGGTAATCAACGGCGGCCATACAAGATGCTTAGAGAAAGCAATAATTCTTGTACGGTACCGTATCTGATTCTTGATTTGATATTGTATAGTTGCTCACTCTTTTCTATTAATATGAAATGACGGGCGGATGAGAAGTGTTGATCACCAAACCTTGTTTTTCAAACTTCCTCACTACACGGGGCGCAAACCCCACTTGGGACATGCTTTATTGGAGGGAAGAAAACCAAATATAGATCATTTTTATAATACAAGTGTGAGTACGCACTTTCACCACATGATTTTCCAGATGTGATTGTCGTTTAATGTCGGTACCGTCTTTTATATATACACACATAAAGATATTTATACGTTGCACCAGTTTAAGATTATATTTGTTATCCAAGTGTTATTGTCCACATTAGTTTTTACAAGAAAAATTATATGCACAAAATTATAGTAGAAACAATATCAACATCAATCAAATTCTTAGTTAGAGTTTACGTGGAATTTTATTTAATGTGGATCCAAATTCATTGTGTAGATATCTCATTCGATTAAAAGAAAATAGGAGACATAAAATTGCAATATTTACAGAATCATAATATGAGTACATGCAATAGAACATAAAATAATATGAATGAATAAGAAACACAAAAGAATAAAGTGAGAATGCCGATTCTCCTCTCTTTAGTCCAACCTATTAACGTCCAAATCTGGACTTTTCGCTAAAATTTGCTTTGGTGTGTAGAGATAGGGGTTTTTTTTTTCATATGACCTTTCGACTTGACTAATCTTCACACGGAAACTGCTCCCATTCAGTTGCATCGAGTAAAGCTTTACTCGCAAAGTGATGGACGTGATTCGGGTTATATAAAGTGGAAGAAGCTGTAATTTTAACAGTACATTTCTAGTTCATTCAAATCTCTTGAGGGTTTTGATTATCATTTTGATTACACTGATATATCTTTTTCTTCTACTGCTAGCAATCTGCGTCGGTCGCTCATCTCCGTGCTCTTAATCATGGAAAAAGAAGGCTCGAACGATTATATCAAAGGTTCTGTTATCATATGTGGTGGTGTTAGGCAACGTAATATTTTAATGACGGCACTAAACCAGGGGAATAAAAGTACAAGAAGGAACCTTTTTATATGGATCCAAGTGGTGATAAGAAATGCTACATATGGGATCCTCGTGAGACATATTTGTGGAAGGTTTAATTAAAGAAACAAATGGCATTGATGTCCTTAGACACATTGTCAAAATCAAGCCTATAAATGTTCCTCGTAGGACTGTCTAGTTTAGGCTGTTCGTTTGGAGCACCACTGAATTATTAATGAAATATCGTGCGAGACAACTCAAGGTGCCATGACCTAAATTTCCCTTTGATCTCCTCTGTTCTGTTCTCTTCCTTTTCGAGGCTGCTGTCCGTCTCTATGCGGTTTGATGTGAGGTTGTGGAAAGAGTGCCGGTTCTAGAATAGTACTTGTTGATGACCTTATGCAAGTGTCTAGCTAGCTTGTCTTCTTTCCACCAAACCCTAGGCTTGCACACCGATCTTCAATCTTGATTTGCAATCATTTAAATTTCTCTAGGCCGAGCGTGGCCATGCCTTCCACTTCCACTTTTGGCTTGACAAGTTGCCCGCAGCGTGCTCACGATTGGTTGAGAACGGAGATGTGAAGCACGAGTCAGTAGCCACATGAAATTCTTGATGATGCAGAGGAATTTCGAAATTAGAAGGCTGTATCATGTGCTTTTCCATGTGTACCAGCTAAGTGAGTTAACGATTGAGATTTATGTTTTATTTGTCAAGATATACAGGGAATTTAAGAATCTTACTATCCAATTATTTAATGGGGTTGATTGATAAGACCACTACCTAACTCTCCAACTTTTCTTATTTTCTAATAATATGGATATTTGAACCTTGAGCTTGACTAACATCAAGATTACCTAGATGCACATGTGAGTTGTGCTAGTAGTCCCACATAAGAGAATTGATACAGTGTGGAACAATTAGTATATCATAGTTAGCCCATATTTTATTAACTTAAGTTTTTTAGTGAAAATGGGTCCAACCGAGTATCTTATTGGACTCATACTTAAGCTCCCTCGTGGTGACTTGTGGCGATCTTTGCGAGTGAAGATATTGGGTTTTTACTGTGCACTTTGTGTTTGGTGAATATGTCAAATAAAGAATCTAGTGTGAAGTTTTCATAGGACCATTGCCAATTGTCCTAAAAGTTTAAGCCGTTGGGTGAAGACTTGGTTCAATATTTATGTACTTTTATACTCTCTCTCACGCTTAGTCTGTTTTTTTTTTGCCTAGTACTAAGCGTTGAGAGATTTGGGGAGACAGGAGTTTAGTAAGATTTGAATTCATGACCTCTTATTTTCTCATATGACTACTATCAACTGTCCTAAAAGTTTAAGCCGTTAGGTGAAGACGTGATTTAATATTTATGCCTGGGTGAGAGAAATCCAAAATCACTCAAAATAATCCATTTGCGTGCATTGAAAAAGGAAAATAAAATTAGGTAGGGTTTTGGATGTATACGATTCTAGATGGGGCCCTCATTAATAATTGACGACGTGATAATGCCTTTCATATGGCATTTAAGGTGAAATAACTCAGAGAAGAAACTGTCCCTCTCAGCCAATAGTCCTTTCACACGATCAATACCAGGGCCATCGTCGACTTGCCACTTGTTTGACCACCCAATAGACGATGACCAACGTGAAAGCTGCCGCCAAGATGACGCTGACGATGTGGCCCCTCCGTTCTATGGTCTGCTCTAATCTCCTCCTCTTTCTACCCTCTCGTCTCCTCCCTCTCTCTGTCTCTCTGTCTCTCTGTCTCTCTCTCATATCACAGATGGGGAGTTCGACGATGCAAGCTTCTTGCCTGTGGCGGAGCGTGGCGCCAAACGTCGAGCTCTACCTCATCACCATTTGCGACCTACTCAATTGCGACAAGCCTTCTATTCTCAAGCAGTCGAGCCTCCAAAATGGGGCCTCCTACTTTCCTGCAACGGTCGAGGTCTCGAAGCCAACATTGGGCTTGACAAGATCTCCACGACTGTTAGAAAATCCAACAAAAAAGAAAAAATTAAGCTGTGCAGGAAGATTATATGAATATAGAGAACATCTGTGATCCGTTATCAAGCGATTTAGGATAATACTTTAACACCCACACTCAGCCCATGGAGTTTTGACCATGGCATGTGCAATTTGACTAATGAAGGCTGAAGATACGTTAAGCAACGACTCTAGCTAATACCATGTTAGATTTGATAAGATTACTTTGAATCCAACTGTTTTACAAATTTAAGTTATTCAAAAAATTTAAATACTAAACAATGATACTTTTATATGATAGATTAAGTTTTTAAAATAATTGGGAATGATCTATCAAATCTTACAATAATAATGGAGGCTTAGGGTGTAAGAGGGCATCCTATATGGGCTAGGGAGGCAGCTGAGAGATAGAGAGGGAATGTGGGCAATTTGAAATATATGACTGATTGTTTGTCTCATTTTATCTTGATTAATCATAGTGAAACCAGTATACCATGTCGAGAAAAAACAATGTATGTCAAATCAAGGGAGGGAATATATTAGTTCGTCCTTTCAAATTTACAATGAGATTGAATAAGTAGAAAATTTAGGAATCAGAAGTTCGGCCACGGAAATCTATACTACCCTTGAAAGGTCATTCACTGCTGTCATCATGCTGACATCAACAAGTTGGAACGAGTTGCAGAAGGAAATGGTCATCTCGGTCGATGGTGATGTCGATTTGACTGACAATTTATCATGCATGACCTAATGATCTTAACTATAGATTAAGCGTCTTTACTTTTCAACTCCGTCATCCTTTTTGGAACAAAGAACTTATTCTGACATTTCGTAAGTGCGATTAATTGATATAAACAAAGTTTGATGGAAAATGACGCGAGATGCATCTGATATGCTATCAGCATCGTTTCCAAATCACTGCATGTCCCCTCTTTAAGCAGCTGGTTTCGTTGCCCTCTTCGCTTCTTGTGTATTCAGAGAGCTCTCTGTATTCATAGGGTTATGTTGTGACGAACATGGGGAAGGTAGTCAAGGCTCTTCCAGAAGAAAGAAAACCCCAAGAGTCAAAACTCGTATGACAAACTCAAATTCGTTTTGGACTTTGTGCTGCTATACCTTTCGTTTTTGACTTTTGAGCTTAAGCTCGAAGGACCGTAAGCTGGTGATTACTAGGTAACGCACATACGAGGCTTGCGGTTTTTCGTTTTCCATTTGATTGTTTATATGCATACTATACTAATTATAATACAATATCGTATCATAACACTTGGATAGGGATTCATTAACTGGATGCCAACTTTGAGGATGACGATAGAGTTGTGGAATTCAAATCGAGGTGCTAATTATTCTTTAGATCATACTTGTAATCTGAGGTTTAGTTCTGAATTTTAAAATATCTCCACTCTGTTATATACATGGTGGATCCTTTAGATAAGATGCTTCATCTTGGAACTAGCTTTCTTTTCTTGTCTTTTGTTTGTTTTCTTTTTATTGGAATCTTCTCAATTAGAGATTGAGGTGTCTCTTTATCTCCTCCCTTGCAAGTAAGGTCGGCCGACCATAGATTGGAGGTCGTTGACCTCAGGCAACCCAGATTGAAGATCGTCCTGAGGCCGGACAACCTCCAAGTAATGGTGACTGGTTTTTACGGTGGCGGTGAAGGTGGAGGCGGATCGGAGGAAGAGAGAAAGAGAGGAGAATTTTATTTAGTTTCAAGTTTTCACTCTAGGTTTTTTTTTTCGGTTGTTAAAAGAAACTTTTTCCATTCATTATGAAAATGATACATGAAAGGATCCATAGGAATTCTCAGAAGTCACCATGATAAGGCAAGCTCGTAGAGCTTCAAAATAAACCGAAAACCAGAAGTCAAGGTGTATCATCAGAGCATGGTTGGTAGCGAGAATCACATGCTCGTCCTTCAAGAATAAATTTATGACTGCATCGAAGCGAAATGATCGGTGACCGATCACAAAATCACATATTATTATTGGTGATGAGCACTTGCCCGGTCTCCATTTATAACTACGGCTTTGCCTTTTGATGATGTACAACTAAGGTTGACATTTCAAATATCATCACCGTACGAAAACGACATAAATATGTTTAATAAGTTTAGACTTGACAATTGTGAGAGCACGCGATGTCAAAATTTTTAACAAAAATACGCTCAACGAACACAGGTTTGATACCGAAGCTATCGTGAACACTATCGAAACTGAAGGCGAAATACTTATCCATTACAATTCCGAAATTTAGTATTAGATCAAAGAGAAAAGGTCTCAGGCTAGGATTGGGAGAGCAAGAGTCTCAGGGAGAGAATGGGAAGAATTAAGAGGAAATGAAAGGAAAAGCAACGAAGGAGGGAAGAGGCCCTTTCTAGAATTCGAAGAGGCGATAAAGGGCCGACATTCGAGAGGGGGGGAGGGGGAGAGAAGAAGACAACCTTTTGTTGGACAAGTGTTGAATTTGCAGGTTTCCTAGTTAAATTCCCTCTAAAATGGGTAATTTTTTTATATTAAATTTGTCATTTTGAGGTAATTGTACGCTACTGCAGGGGAGCTATACTATCATCATCAGCATCATCAGTATTATTATGTGGCATAAGGTTTGTTTACTTGGTAGTGGGAAGATTACATGAATGATAGTCCCAATCTCCCGAGGCCTGGTACTCATACTCTCATGTTTTCTGGGAAAACGACGGGAATACAAAATTTGAGTGGAAACTTTTCTAAAGTAGCGGCTGTTCTCTTTCCATTTAACGAAAATAATATCAATGTCCTTTCAAAATTTCTCCTTTTTTTTGACCAAAGCACTTTGACCAATTGACCAATACTATTGATTGGTTTTGCATGAGCTGAGATCCACATGGTATGTGAAATGCACGTACAAAATACACCAATGTTTTCACGACACCGACTAGAAGATAATGAAATTGCACTAAAATGGAAGGTTACATTACTAATTCGCACCCCCCGTTATCATTTTGCTTCTTCAGGCATAGATTTTATAGTTCATTCTTCGATGACATGACATTACATGACTACCATAACTGAAGCACCAGTCACATGTTAGCGACGATCAATATTACATGGGTTGGTCAGGATTATGTGCCCGAGAATTATTCTCGTTTTCCGGGATTTTATCATCAAGCACTGGGACTATGACATTGCCGTTGCTGCCATCAACATCGGCGGTGGGTTTCACGACCCCTTGATGCAGTAGTGATTGCGCTTGCGGTTTCTCCGGCGACACCTTCAGTTTTGCCGCGCACTTGAATTTCGCCAAGTGGGAAAGCTCGTTGACGGCTTCGTAGATTTCTTGGACGCATCTCACAACTTGAATCAATATGGAAGCAACGGTAGCGCCAGGGACAATTGAAAGCAGTTCTGTGTCCACCAACGACGTGGTTGTAAGCAGAATCTTGAGGTTTTCGACTGCGATTTCAGAGTTGTGCAGGTGGAGACTTGCCAGGGAAGGGTCGGTCATGAGTTTAATGGCCGAGGCAAGCATCTTCAACGCCTTGCTCGACTCCAAAGTTATTTTCATGCATGGTTCCCTAATTCTCTCCTTAAATGCCAGAGGCGCCTGCATTGCACATTTGCATATTTGTCTTGAGTCGTTGATTAGAAGAACTCGCGTAAGTTAATGGAGTTCCACTAAATGCATCGAAGAGAACGTATTCCAATCAATTTATTAATCTTCTTAGCAAATGTCTAATGTTAAGAAAACTTCCATTGTTGAAAAATGTAAGTAGTCTTTTCGAAATATGATTCTCTTTTGAAGTAAATGCAGTGAGTTGGAAATTAATTTTTCATTCCGCCTTATGCGCAATCATGTAATAAAGCCGCAATGAAAAAAATTGCTTTTCCACACATGATGGCAGCACCGATAACAACTAGGATTCGTGCGACATTGGCATGCAAGTGAAACTATGATGAAGCATGATATGCACTTTTACTTGGAGGTCAGAGTTGAGGTAGCCATTGAGAGCTTCAACTTGGTAAGCGCATTGGCGGGCAAGTACTCCGATCTTCAAGTACTGCTTCCAGGGGTGGCGGAACCGGAAGTGCCCATGTGCCGGTTCCCATCTTGCGAAATTCGCCTGCAAATTCACATAACCGTTGTCCTAATGAACAAATAGAAAAACTGGGACAGAAGCAATCACATCTCGGTTCATCGTATCAAGTGCAAAAGACAAATACATTTTTTGGTAACAGGAGGCATGTTGACGCAATGTGCTGATGCTGCATGGCACTAACAAACTTAAAGGTAAAGTTGAGAGAGACAGAGAGAATCTTACCAATGATTCTTCCATGTTCTTGGACGTAAGAATGCTCTTATACACCAGAAGAGATCCCTTCTCACCTGTGGAGATTACAGCACTATCTTCATTCACCGATTGGAAATATTCACTTCCGAATCCTGCCAAAAAAGTTTCAACTACTTCACTCTCAATCTCAACATATTTTTTGAATTCCCTATGTGTTCGATATATCCTGTCAACCACTTCATGGTATTGTTAGAAGTTTTCCAATGACCTTCGAGGAAAATGGCGAGCTTTTCTAGGTGGAGGGTGATGAGCTTGTGAAGATCTTCGCCGGCCCAGACTGGGCAAAGGAAAATGGAAATGATTATGCAGATCGCTCCTCCTATTATGATGGTCGAGAGCCTCTCATGAGCTAGCTCCAGCAGCTTCTCAACTCGATAGCCCGAGACAGACACCATGCTGAATGTGAGGATGAATATCAGGACGCCATAGTCGTATCTTGCCTTTATCCGGGGAAAGAATCTGCTAAATGTAGCTGCTCCAGCTGAAATTATCGATGATTTTACCACTGTAAGATTTCAAGACTAACAATCCCAATTTCATTCTTTAGCTAGATAACAATGTGCTCCGTTTTTGCTCTATTACAACTTAAATCTAACTGTAACGTGGGGGTGGGAATAATCGTGCCCCACTAGTGAGAAAGTTATACTCATGTTAATTTCTAAGTGATTTAACAATATTATATCGGGTAACATGTTTAGATATGAGTCCAGTAATTTGTTTTAGTCTCATTTATTTCAATATCCAATGTGATTTTGCCACATCATTAAAAATTAATTTTAGTATAAAGAGTATCTGTCATCGCTAGCTTTGCCCATAGGAATATTGCAGGTACCTAGTAAGAAAACGAGGAGCCCAAGGACAACGGGCTCTCCTTCCTCTCCGAAAAGACATGCTAAATGCTGTGCCCCAACACCTAAAGCGCCAGCCGAGAATGTCGCAAAACCTCTATTCAGACCTTTGCTTAGGGTGGCACCTGCCAACCAAAAAAGTAAATTCAATTTGGGATCATGTGGAAAGATCCCGCGGGGCATCCACTAAATTTAAAAGTCTATATTAGTCAATTGTGCACAACGCACATAGAAATTTAGTCGCAGTTTTAACATAAGTTGTGCATCTAATAGTGCTTGTGAGATGCTCATGCTTCACTAGTAGTTAGTGGAGAAATGTTCCTTTTATTCCTCTTAACAAGACCTATTTGATCGCACGAGACTTACCCACGGTGAACTCGAAGACGACAACGACTGTGAGCACAGCCCACATTCCTGAAATACCATAGCTGTTGTAGAATGGCCTCACGTAGTATATAAGGGAGACAAGCGTGAGAGCCAACCCTACTTTGAGCGAGTGGATCACTCTTCTCGGGTCGTCTTGTCCGAGCTTCTTGACGCTCTTCCCGAGGTCGACTACCTTGTCCTTGCATTTCAGGAGGCATGTCCGGAGCCAAATTAACCCTTGAGCAAGAGGCGTCGGTCGTCTCTCCGGAGCTGCGGCCTCAATGTCCATCTCTGATAATGGCTCGAGGAAAATGAACTCAAGCAGCTTTTCATGCACGAGAGAGAGAGAGAGAGAGAGAGAGAGAGAGAGAGAGAGAGAGAGAGAGAGAGAGAGGGTTGTGGGGGAAAATGGGGGTGCCGGGTCATGAATTTATAAGGAGGCATGGTTTGGCACATCACGTCGACAATATTTTGCTTGGTGCATCATTCTTTGTTGTGTTGGAGGACAAAGATTTTCTTCGACAGAAGCGTTTCAATGCGGCCGACTAGGCTTTTACCTAGATCTGAGCAAATATTTTATTAGCACCCGAACGATAGAGCCCACCAAAATTTTAGTAATCAAACGAATAGCCCACTATCATGTACAAAAAAATGTTATTTTATGCCTCCCGCTCCTTCCCTCCAGAAGCTTCGTGCTGGTTTGACCCCCCAACCCAAAACGTCCTTTTGCCTTCGCCACAAACCGCACAAGTATCTTATAGAAATGACGACGATGGTTATCTATTATCTTCGTAATTATATGTTCATGCGTTAAATATTAATCCCACGCGTGAATTGAACCCTGGATTTGAAATACAAGATGCGATTTGGAAGTACACACATGGCATGCATAAAGGGAGAGCTATATAGAATTGTTTGGATGAGAAAGTGTGTGGAGTCCTATAAAAGTCAATACATCAATTTGAGTTTGTCAATGAAAAAAGTCAATTTGAGTTTGGATATCTCTTGGCCTCTCTAACTGGGAACCTTATGGTGTCTCCAAATTCTATTCATGCCTCTGAACATGTTAAGAAACTACATGGGAACCATTCACACCTAGGAGACATATCAATTCATTTCTCTTTCTTAAGAGATTAGAGGCCGAATAAAAACCTAGTTATGAAAATTAAAATTTAATAGAACACAAAATTGTGCAATTTGGTAACCTTAATCATTGTTTACTTAACACATACGCAATGTTTTGTAGAGGGGATCGAGAGGGAAAAGAAATAAGCATAACATGGCATGGTTGAATGTGGTTACCCAATCTATATCACGTCAACGACTATTTTTCTAGGATCTTTACCTGAAAAACGTCCAGATGCCCCCCTTAGCTGTCAAGAAAATGGACTAATAATGTATTTGCAGGACAATTTGTTATACTTTTCCTTGCATCTAATCCAGTGTTTACATGAGCAAGATAGGATGTGAATAGAATTATATTAACGGGACAAAACCAACACGAATAATAAGTTTAACAGCGTTGAAAAAGATGTTGCGCTATTTCGGAATTTGAATTCTTATACTGTGCTACTATTCTCCAAATAGACTTATATAGTTAGAAAACGGGTCAATAATGTATTTAGAACATATCCATTGATACAAAGTATACATTTAATAGAACATAACGTGCATCATGTATCTATATTGAGTTTAGGGATCATCTGGCTTGGTGAGGAAAGTATTGTCTCCTTCAGAGTGTTCCTACTTGACTCTGCAACGGTGGCGTCGAGACCCTATTTTTCTCTACCCTTCCTTATATTGATGGCTATAAGGATCACTCAAAATCTGATGGAATGTCTGCACCGTGTCCCACACTTCAAGAACGAGGAAGTTGCCTTGGTGGTGGCGCTCTCGGTTCGTCGAATTAACCCTAAAATTCGGTTCTTTCAGAAGGAGGAAACCATTAGAGAAACCGACAGAAAGTTAACTTTTTCTGATACAATTGGCCATTTTATATTTCCAAGTTTTTTTTTCCTACTGTTGAGCTAAGCTAGTGGAACGATGACGTCGTAGGGCTTGTTCCCTCGTACGGAAGTGCCGCCTTCCTAAGAAGAATCTGTCGAGTGAATGGCACTGAGGCCAACTTGCCAAAATGACAGAATTTGTGGGCCACAAACGTACATAAGTTTATTGGAGAAAATAGTATACAAAATTGGAGAATGAACCATGATACCAAATGACGCGTAGAGAAAAGCAGGAGGAATTCGCGGCTTAAATCTGTTTGCTGTTGCCGCCTTACATTCTTCTACGGAAAGCTCGATTTTCTCATGCAAAAGGACATATTTGAATTGTGAAGCGATTCGATTAGCTTGAAGAAAAGCTTAAACTTGAGCTAGTTTTGTCTTTCTTTTTTAGGCCTTTTCTCTATAACCACGAGTGTAATTTTTATAAGATACTTATTTGAGTGTCATAATTTTTTTTTCAACCACTAGAATTCTGTAATTTTTGAAAAAACTCTCACTTGAGTATAATAACTTTTAATGGATCACTTGAGTCTCTTAAATAAAAAAAAACCTTCATCCAAACATTGGAAATCCAAAAAAGTTATGACATTTAAGTGATTGATTGAAAAGTCATATGACACTTAAGTGATGAGAAAAAAAGTTATGATAGTCAAGTGAGTATTGTATGAAGTTATGACACTTACATTGTCATTTTGTAAACTTTTTATGATTTAATCAAAATTGACTTAAGGCTTGACAGATAATAATATCCATCAGATAATATAGTGGGCTAGCTTTTGTTGACAGCCTTCAGATAATATCAAATTTGCCGAAATATAACAATTCGGTCTTTAGGTATCCTACCTTTGAATCTTGACCACTAGCAAGAGATGGTGGGAAAATTATCCAGAAGGTCCTATACCTGCTGTATGACAATTAATTCAATTTAAATCTTTTTTTAGTCTTAAACCTTTGGACAATTTGCTAATTTAGTCCTAGACTTTTAAATTTTATCAGTTTAGTTATAAAATCTTTGATGGTTTATCAATTTAGTATTAAACCTTTTAATGAATTACCAATGTAATTCTTTTGACTAATTTTTACTAGAAATTGTTGATGTGACAATCCATTAGCATTGCCTTCCTATATGGTGAGGCTAGCCTTGACATGAACAATATTTATTTATTTATTTTCTTTCTCTTCTTCTTCCCCCCTCCCCTTATTTTGGTTCAAAGGAGAGGCTGCCAAGGGGTGGTGACCTTTGCTGGCCATTAAACGAGGGCTAGCTGGGGCTTTGCTGGCCTTCGCCTAGGGTTTGGCAAGGGTCGTTGGCCCTCACCTAGTGGCCAGCAGGGTCATTGGCCCTCGACCAATGGCCGGCGGCCCTGCCAACTCTTTTGAACCAAAAATAAGAAAAGGAAAAATATAATATAACATGGTTGGCATTGACTAGACTATAATGTCGGAGATTTTCAATCAAAATTACTTGGAAGGACTACATTGGTAATTTGTTAAAAGTATTAGGACTAAATTGGTAAATTCTCAAAATGGTTAAGATTGAATCGGTAATTTAAAGGTTTTGGATTGAATTGAAAACTCATTGCAATGTGTAGAGTTAAATTGATATATTTAAAAGGTTCAAAACTAATTAGCTATCATATAATAAGTTTAGGACTATATGAGAGTTTGTAATTTCCCAATTAATTGGCATCAATTGATAGTTAACTTAGAAGCTTCTCGAATACTCAATAATAGATCCTGTCAAGTCTAAAACAAGCAAGAAATTACAAGAATGACTTTAATTGATGAGAACAAGATGGGAGTCCAAAGCAAATGCTGAATTTTGCCTAGACATACTTAGAACTTGAATTACAAATCTATTGATAGAAATGAAAATAAATCGATTTAGTTAGAGTGAGTAAGCCACACTAAATGTGAGCACTATTCAGTTTAAAGAATTAAAGAATCAATAAAAAAAGAAAAGAAAGAATAAAAATATTAAAAATTTTATAAAATTTTAAAATAATTATAAACATTGTCCATGTCAACGGTGGCTCTCACTAGCCATGCCATGTAGAACCATGATAAAGATTTTCAATCAAAGTTGATCAAAAGAGTTATATTGGTAAATTATCAAAAGGCTTATGATAAAATTGATAAAATTAAAAATTTTATGATTGCATTGGTTCATGGATTTTTGGACAAGCCATGGATTATTACCCAAATGTTTGTCTTTCAATTCAATATTTTAGCTGCTTTTTATGGGGCGGCAGCTGGAGTTATAAGGAGAGTTGGTTTTTACCCTTTATGTAGGAAATGTCTATTTTTGCAAAGAACCAAAATTACATGAATAAATTTTAAAATTTAGTTTATATGATTGGAAAAGTACCAAAAAAGTTTTAAAATTATTGCATTATTGATAATTTAATTCTAAACTTTTCAATTGTACTAATTGAGTCATAAATCTTTTGACAATTTGCTAATATAGTTCACTTGGTCAATTGTAATTGGAAATCGTCGATATGCATAACAACAGTGTAACATGGCATGATTAGCATAGACATGGATAAATTTTATAATTTTGAACATGTTTTTGTGATTTTTATTTTTATTTCCTCATTTTCATTGTTGCTGCAAGTCCTTGTTGGGCATTGGCAAGGATGGCCATCTCTTGGCCATGGGGGTTGAACCCTTGCCACATTTGGCTTGGCCAAGGGCTACTCTTGCCTTGGTGATGTTGCCCTTGCCAGATTTGGTGAAGGCTTGATTCTTGCAGCCCAAGAGAGCGCCACCTTCACCAAATTGGCAAGGGCTCGACCCTCATGACCAAGTGAAGGGTACCCTTATCGAATCTAGTGAGGGTTTGATAGCCCTTGCCTGCCTTTGGCGATGGCTTAGGCGAGGACTGTGACCCTCATCAGTCACCAAAAAAAGAAAGAAAATAAATAAGTATTTAAAAATTATAAAATTTGTCCATGCCGACATCAATCGTATCATGTAAAATGGCTGACATCAATGTTAACAATTTCTGTCTAAAATGGGCCAAATGAATTATATTGATAAATTGTCAAAATGTTCACATAAGTCAATTGATATAATAAAAATGTTTAGATTGAATTAGTATACGTGCAATGAGTTTAAGGTTTTCTTTTGTACATTTCCCTAATTATGATAATAAATGGGAATGCTAACTATAGTTATAAGCCTAGCGATCCATTGGCTTGCCCAAGCTTGCCCTAGCCAAAAGAGCTTAGGAACCTATTTGATGAGTATGTGCAAGGGCCTTTCCTTTAGTTTAAGGCTCGGACCAACCTTTATAGACTCGAGCTAGGCATGAGAAAGTTTGATATTCTTTTTGTTGATCGAGCCAAATTCAAGGGTCCGATTTGGCTTTCACTCACTTATCGATCACCTGTAGACCTAAGTTGTCAAATACATATTCAAATAATAATTCCAAAGAAATGAACCTAGTATAATTTCTTTAGAATGCCTTTGAAACCAATAGAATCTACTAACTATCAATGTGTCTAATAAATGCGAATCGAATTGAATCAACTTGAGCCGAATTGAAATTTCCGAATCAAGTTTTATTACTATTCAGGAATAGGTAAAAAAGGAACACATAAACAGTTTCAGTTCTGTTCAAGTCAGGCACCCAAACCCAAACCCAGACCAAGTCAAAATGCTTTAAACTTTTCGTAGCCTTCCCCCTTAAGAACGCTCTCTCAGAAAGTCTTCTTCACCGTTGTCTCTTTCACCTCGACTTGTCCCCTCCCATCCCAATTTGAGCCCACCCGTGTTTTTTTATTCAAGTACTATATGATCCGGGTCACGAACATACATGTACCAAAACATGTTTGGGAATTGTGGAGGCCCGAAGCTGATGAGTGGTGGTCACCAAGTTGGTGTCCCTCAGATATTTCCATGTCCAAGTCACAAGGTTGAACCTCATTTGCATCAAGTAGTCTTGTCGTTTCATGGTTAGTGGACCTCAAGTGCCCACGTGGGGTCACCGTGACAAATTCGCCTAGTCGGTGGTGCTGTGTGGCAGAGATTCATCCTCGCACAAATTGCACATATCGAGACGGATGAATGACGCCCTGAACAGGTAGTGACCGTTAGTCACGCTTCCCTGTTAAAATACTAAAATATTAATTCATAAATTCACTTAATAACTTAAACTTTTAGAATATTTGATAAGAATCTTTTAAAACTTGTCATGATTATGAGTAATATAGACTAAGTGTGAATCAATGCATTCACCTAACGATTTAACCTTTTAGGATAGTTGGTAGTGGTCATATTTCATCGAACAGCTTAAGTTTTTAAAACAGTTGGCAATGGTCATATGATATTAAAACAGGAGGTCCTAAATTCAAATTTTATCAAATTCTTATCATGCTTAGTACTAGGCAAAAAAAAATCATACTAAGCATGAGGGGGAGTGTAAAAGTAGTTAAATATTAATCTATACTTTCACCTAACGGTTCAAGTTTTTAGGATAGTTGACATTGATCATATACCTTTATGCCTGAGGAGCATGGCATGCTCTAGTGAGCAGAGCTCGGGTTGGAGTCCTTAAATTTGCTGCAACCACGGTACCACGATAGCCCGTGCAACCATTATCTTGAAGAATACCACGTAACACTGAATTAGATTTTCGGTCTGTCTTTGTTTTCCACAAGTTCACGGAACGTGGGGGAAAATTTGGGGAAGTGAAAGATATCGTGACTGGATTAAACACTTCAATACATGTGTTTTTTTTTTTTTGCCTCTTTCTCTTTCTCCAGGAGTCCTGTCTGGAGTATGGGCTAGTCGATCTTTAAACAAATGTTCAATCTCGTCTGCATGTACTAGGTTAAAGTCCCAGTTTCCCGTTGTCCCAGAATAATTCTCTTACATATACTGTCATTAGGAAAAAGCGACCGGCTGCTTTGTACTTCCAGATGGCCCTTGAAAAGAATTAATAAGTACATAATCTGTATGAAGGGCATCTTGCTAACAATCAGAATTCCTGACACAAAAAGCATAAGGAAAAGTATCCAGAATAAGGAACATCCCAATGGAAGCATGCACCGATGACCAGGAGAGCCGGGAGGACAGTTTTTAAATGAATCATATATCATTATATACCATCAATTGATGATCGAGTCATGGTGACGATAGGGTGACGTGGGAAAAGGCCAAAAATAAAATAAAATGGAATTCAATGCAAGTAATTGATCTTTAAAATTGGCAATGTATTTTTTTTAAATCAGGGTAACATATTCATATAAACTGTTATAGATTGCTATAATTGTGATATGTTCGCCAATCACCCTTTCAAAAATTTACAATTTCTCTTTATATAGCTGAAATTGGTACGGAAAAACTACAGCTAACAACAATCATACTTTGGTGCGCACAAATAAACATTCCAAAAGATATTTGACTTATATATGATTATATTGGGATCACTTCAGAAAGCGACATTGATCACAGACAGAAGTGTTGCCTTGGCAGCAACCTGTTGGTTTTTCAGGTGGGGACTCTTACCTAACCATGGTCGGCTAGTTAACGAAACGGCTTCGAATGACTGGCCATGTATGGGTGTCGAATTTAGCTTCTCCTTAGCATGTGTTATATGCAATATGTTTCCAGCAGTCTACTTACTTAGTCCTCCAAGAGCATTGTGTAGAAACTATATCTACAAATTACACACCCGCGTAGAACAGCATTTAAGTATGTCTTCTTTCAAGTTCTTTGTTCCATAAGGTTGCTCCTCTTCCTTATCTGGCCTCCATGCGATGGTTCTTAATTGTTTATATTATCTTCTAGAGAAATAGGAAAATGGTGCGAGGGAAGCACATGAGCCCAATCTGCAGATCGCTAAAGTCCATCCTGCTTTCAGAATTTGTTCAAAAGCCCAGTGCGATTCATTTGATTCCTACTGTGCTCCTTACATCTTTTCCTTCTTTCCCATTTCTAATTTTATAACTTTGCTTGCTTTTTATTTTTTATTTTTGTGAATATCTGACACTGCCATCCAGCTCGAAGAGGGACCAAGAGATGTCAGAGTTCACTAGTGAGTAGGATCCGACTCGATGAAAATATTCTCCCATGGTCCCAATAGTTTTCTTTTCCTCATCTTCCTTCGTTTATTGGGAATAACCTATTCCCAGATTTCGAACATGTGATGTGATATGATGCCGAAACAAGAACCTTGGCCTAGACATTCGAGTGTTCCCTTTTGAACAGGAATGGATTGGGGGTCAAAACCGCCATGGGTTTGGTAATTTCGATCTTCTTCCATTTTTGTTTTGCCGAGTCTTTCGGCGGACCCTCTTCACCCGAAATCATAAGCCACTTTCGAGGCAACTTGCGGCATGCGCCTGTCTCTAGGAGTCTTCCATCCACCGTGGAACTGGTGATGGAGAAGAGCCACGAGGAGATATTACGCGCTTTGGTACTGCAACTCTTGTCAGTTGAGTGAATCTAGCCAAACCTTATCCACCTTTTGAATCCTGATGTGCACTAAAAATTAGGAAGTTGGAGCACGGGTGAGTGGAACCAAGCTGGGTATCATATCGACAACATCCCGATGCACATAGCTTTGTAAATATAGATTCTAAGTACTTTTATTGAATACCGATTGGATGGGTTCTTGCAATTTAATTCCTAGACTTTCAAAAACTCGAGATGTTCGGAAGTTTGAAATTTGCGCGATTCAAGCATGTTACACATTCTATATCTACATTTTGCCGCAAGTCTTCCAACATGTTTCCGCTAATTTAAAGGAGGGATGGGAATGGGGATTAGTAAAGGAGCGGGCTGGGGTTTCTTAGTCATGTATTCCCTACCCCTACAAGTCTCGAAATAGAATTTGCACTTGGTCTACTGCTATGTCTTCCAATTTCAATTTGTGCGTTTTATTTTGAGTAGAATTGATCAGGCTAAACTATATCTACTGTAACAAAATCTATTCCAATTTTCTTTTTGTAGTATCAAAAGTCTCAAATTTTCACATGTGTGACAAATTTACCCAAAATTTATATTTGTACTACACATTTATCTCATTTTTTTTGTAACACAAACCCTCATACTTATATTCATATGATACATTAACCTAAAACTTTTTCTATGACATCAAAAATATGAAATATAGACCCGTGTTGCTCATTTTTACTTTTTTCCTTCCTATTCATCTTTACTACCGCCCTCGCTATTGTCACCACCAACGTTGCCATCGCCACCATCCTCACCGTCGCCAAACCAAGAATAACGAAGAATGAGGCAGTTAAGAAAAAGAAAAGTAAATGAGAAAAAAAAAAACATACAGTGAGTTTACATAATTTTGTCATTTGAGTGCTACGTCAACACGGTTTACTTTCCATAGTCTATACAAGCAGCCACATAAGATTATAAGCAACGATTGTTAGCTGAATTTTGACAAAGAATAAATGTGTTATACATGTATAAGTTTATAGTGAATCTGTCATACAAATACAAGTTTGAAGTTTTTATAGAAACATTTTTATGAGATAAATATGTCATATAGATATGAATTTGGAATTTAAGGTATTGTAAAAAAGTTTGGAATAAAAATGTCACTGTTGACATAATTCAAGGTTTTTTTTGGTGACTTTTTCCCTTTAAATTTTTGCATCGATACTAGTCCTTATACCATTCAAAAATGAAATCTAAAGGGCAATCGATCATATGGATTTGTTGTCGCTATTAGAATGAAAAAAAGTTCAAATAAACTGTTCATGGTATAACAAAATAGTTTTTGGCCAATTAAGTAGTAAGTGAGTTATGGTTATTAGATGTAGTTTTCTATTATTCCCTTCACAGGCCAAAAGTGAAGTGTTTAGTACAATTTAAAGTCACGGGGATGGCTCTGACCTTTTCAAAGTACTATCAAATGTATCTATGTGTACCTAAGCGGTAAAAGAGGATTCCATTGCCTATCATGTTATTCGTTTGTGAGATGGACAATTTCGTTTCAAGTACTAATGGATGATGTGCGATTAATAAGGATAGCTTTGATACCAATGTGATGCATGACTGGACAAGTGTTGTCGATTTTGCTGAGTTAAGTGTATGGACAGGTGTCGAATGGGTAAAGAAGCACAAATGGATCAAAATATGTGAGGATGGATGTCGATGGAAGCATGGGAATATAGTATAGGATATGATTACTACCAAAGCATAAAAAGAAGTGCCGCCAGCCAAGGAAGAAGCTCAAGATCCACGAAATTCACCAAGAAGCATAAAGGCACAACCTCTCGCTATGGATAAAGAAATTCAAGGTAGGAGAAGCTTATCACTAAGAACCAAAGAATAACCACTAACTATGAATAAAGTGCTTCTTGGCTCACCATCAAGGAGCAATCCACTTTTCAAAAATAAAAGTAATAAGAGTATGAGTTATCTACTCTCCAAAGATATTCGCTCACTCAGAGGAATTTCCTTATGTTCATAAGAATCAATTGTCTTGCATTGAGAACTATCCTCTATTTATAAAGGGACTATGACATTGGAATAGACATATATTAAAGATATATGAGAACTACCCAAACACTAAACACATGCAAACTAGAAAGCAATAACTTAAAGCTTACTCTTGAAACTTACATTACAGTTACGATTCATAAAGGGCATGGTATTGAGAAATGCAATTAACGACATGGAGAGTTTAAATCTTGATTCTTCAGCCTTCATCTTCCAAAATTTTTGCGTCAACCTTGACTAGAAAATAACCATTTTGGAAGGTCAACAAATATCCAAGGAAATTGCTTAGACTAGTCTCTCATCGTTATGTTTGCGATTAGTTTTGAATCAGTAACTTAAACTTGATTGGCCTGGGAGGAATGATAATCTCCTTAATCGATATCTTGGTAGTCATTTGACAATCCTTCTTGCTTATTGATAACTAGCATGCAAAATCGACATTTTCAAATTTGGACCCAACGATTCAGATTGTAGCCAAAATTGTCATTTTGCTTCCAAAAGTAAGGATTGGGTTGGATTCATTGACAAGACTTGAGTTGAACTTGAGAGCGGATCGAGCTCAATGCCCTTGTACCTTAATGGAATTAATATTAAGACGATTGCCAATATCTTAGACATTCGTATACATATGCATTTCACATGAAAATACAAGGAAATTACCAAAAATTTAGTTGAAGAATAACATGTGTGCTGTTTTGTCACAAAACTAAATAAGAGGACTAAAACCGAATATCCCTTATATTATACAGGCTAAAAGTACAATTCAATTGTAATTGTTTCTCTATTTTTGGCAAATGAATTATCAACTAGGCTCATTGATAAATATAGGCCTGACGATTGGGCCACCAGTGCAAGGCGGATGTAGCATTAAACCTAATGCTATCGAAAGAGTGTTTACTTTCTCCTTATTTGGCGATTTAGTACTTGAGACGTTTCTACTCAATTAAGCATTTAAATTTCAATGTGCGCATACATCTGGTCTTTCATTAAGGGCATCGTAACCCGATTACTTGAAAGTCCACGAGACACTGTACAAACCTCATGAACTGATTAGGTGCATGCCTTGACTTTTGCAGGTAGTGCTAATCCAAAACAGTTCGCACACAATCAGTAGATTTGAAACCACCTTCAATTTCCGAGTTACAAATCCCTTATCATGCCAATCTTCAGGATTTACTGATTGATTGTCGAGCAAATTGAATAATGCCCCCCCCCCCCCCCTACTATACCTTATCAATGAAAAATTATCACGAATTCCACTCATCTTTTTTAGTCTTGAGTGACATTGAAAATGACTAGTGATTTATGGAGCAAATTAATAAACAATATACATGTGTTTTCCTATGGGCTCCATGTAGGTCCATCAATCTCCCACTCTGACATTTATAGATTAGGAGATCAAGGTGCCTAGAGTTCAGATGATCTGTTGATTACCTCTTCTCTCACAGCAGAATAGACACGAAGATAAACGAAATCCTATTATTGGGAAAACTCGTCACTAGAGACTAAACAAAGAGAAAGCATCTCTTTCCTCCTGTAGATGATAACATATTTTCTTATTAAAGTATATGCCCGAAGGATTTTGTCGAGAATCTGAAGATCCTGTCATATCTGCTCAATTGTATAAAGTTCAATGGTTTGTCTTTGTTTATCAGCCATCAGGATACGTAGCCACCACTGCGTTATATTACCCAAAAAGAAAGTCAATAAGAACAAAAACGCAATAATCCGTCACCATTAGTTCGTGTCCTAACCATTTAGTGTGGATTATCTTATATTATCTCTTTCGTTTACATGAGATTTTCGTCATTAATTCAAGTTTTAATTTCCAAACTAAATCTCCTTCTTCCAAAACTATTCCCCAAATTATTTCCATGGGCACATTATGCCTAAAGGATGCATAATCATCATGCCCTTGTCCTAGTCACTTTTACCTCACTTCGAAACTTATTGATAAAATGTTTAACATTACCCCCAAATTTTATCCTTTAAAAACTAGTTAATTATAAATAACGAAAAAAGAAACCGATGTGCGCACATTCAGCCACTAAGTTTTAATTAATTGAATAATTCGAGAAATAGCCAACAAATGCATATATTTTTTTGCGTATGCTTATATCCTACTTCAGAAAATTGGAGACATGGGATTTTGTTTTGGGAAATTATTAAAATATGCTAGATGATTATACATGTAAATTACAAAAATTAATTAAATCCATTTAAAAATTATTATACTAAAGTAAACTGAAAAAATAAAATTATTAAAAAAAATGCAATGTCATTTATTTAATTAAAAAGTTAACATTTTAGAATAAACTGTAATAACTGAAAAAGATATATTATAAAAAACCAAACTTCATTAAAGAGAACTTCTAAGATAGTTTGGCTACTTCACCTCTCAATTTTACTAAAATGTATCCTTTTTAGCTAATTCACAATATTACACTTTAAAGTCTGGTAACTTTTTTAGAGCAAGATTTTCACCTCCTTGTCTAATTCATTTTGGGAACTAGTACTCTTATCATGCTTCCATAGGCTATTCCTTATGAGTTCAATAAAAAGAAACTAAGGATCGTTATCAGTAACAAAGGAAAGTTGTAGAGGTGTTATTTGAATTCCCTTCAATTGTTTTTGATGACATTAAAGCTATCTATAGCAAGGGCACGTGAAAAATGAAAGGAAGTTAAATGTATTGTTATCCTTAAATGATGATCTATGAGAGCATGACCGCTTCTTCATTCACTGAAAAATCATTCTGAGAGAGAGAGAGAGAGAGAGAGAGAGAGAGAGAGAGAGAGAGAGAGAGAGAGAGAGAGAGAGAGAGAGAGACGTTCATAATCGCTACAAACTATCTAATAAATTTGATAGAAGAAAAAAAGAGAGAGATTATGGTCCTCATTAGATTTTGTTTTTTTAAATTCTATTTCATTCCGTTTTGTTCCATTCTTTCAATTGCATTTCCAATTAATTTTGTACTAAACACTACATTAGAGTATTCCTCATTAGATTTTGTCATCCGACAGTATTCAATTGTTTACTTCTCCCAACATTCTTTCCGAAAACTTCTTATATGATTTTTGTTTCCATAGTTGTTGTTTAGAATTTCCACATTTCATATAAAACGAGAGGAAGTAGCGTGCGCTCGGAAGCTGCTTGCGCAAGCAAATAAGAGGGCCGCAGAGAGAGTTGGATCAGAGGAGCGAATGAGGCCCAGAGCTGGCATCGATCAAAACCTAACAAAAACCCAATGGAAATCAGATCTTGGAGGGAAAGAAATATAGGAAACGCTTCATTAAGATCGCGAGGTAAGTAGTTTTGGGAGCATAAACAATTGTCAAAGGGAGTCAAATGAACGAGAAGTGGAAGAAAACAGAGAACAAAGACACTGAAATTCATCATTATAAAGAATAACTTTTTGCTTCTACACCATCCATAAGTTTTTCTTGCAATGTGGCCCGAGGCTATGGGTTCGATCGAAACATGGCGCGACCCAGTACAGCTCTTGGTGAATTAAGTAGCGGTCATCCTCGTGCATGCACGAAAGACCAGCAGCTAGAACTGGTTCCAAAGTATTTTGTTAAGCTTCTTTGCCTTTAAATGAGCTGAAAATGAGTTCTCTAGAAGCCCATCAAGACTCAATCCGAGTGAACTTTAATGCTTTAGACTTTCAACGATCGTTTACATTTTTACACAGCGTAATATATAATCTGTCCTAAAAATATGAGCGCAGAAATCGGGTCTATGACCTAGCATGACAGTGTCGTGATGGGGCGACTTTATCCAACTTCGAGATGTTCCAAATCGAAGTCAAAGCAGCTAATATTACATCGGATTGGTGACCACCCTTCTTAGAACAGACAAATTAGAAGCGGCACCAGCATTTTTTGAACTTACCAATTTCGTCCCCATGATATTCTTTTCTTACTCTTCTATGGACCAATCAAATGTCAAGGTGAATACTGGGATGGACCCATTTGCAACTTTCGAATGTGAAAGGGATCATGAACAGCTGCTCTTGTCTGGAAACTGTATAAGCTAACGAAGATTTTTATTTAGTACACCAAGTATGTGCAAATGATGCGAAATTTCGAAATTTTCTTTTATCCATTCTTTTAATGATAGAAAAGGATGCGGCACTAAGAACTGCTACCAGGTTAAAGTGCTTTAGGAAGCCCCGAAGGTTGACGTGGTCCTTAAATTGCTTTTGCTTTGGAAGATCATTTACAACGCATTGATTTGGGGAATGAAAACAAAGAGGGCAAAGTTCTTGGATCAATTAAAATTTCACATAAGACACCACTGATGTGTAGTCAGCACATTACAACAAGGACTCAATTGGTACCCATCCAGCTCAGATGAAAACCGGTTAGAGATTACCTTGATGTTCATGAATTTACGGGGATAATTGTCTCAATCAGTCATATCTATGGATGTCAATCTAATCCTAAGCTTTTCTATGTTGTCACTGTAGTCATTTTAGGTATTTATCACCGGAAATTATTGACGTGGTGTTTGAATATTGCCAGTCGTCATGGCTTGAAAAATACCATGGGATCAGCACTTGCTCGCAGACTAACAAAAAGTTGGTCAGCCAGAGCTGCACATGCTCGCTGACCACCAAAGAATTGGTCAGCAAATGAACCGGGAGTAATTGAGACTCGGTTGCTAATTTGAGGGGTTCATTTAAGATAGGGTTCACTTCATAGGGTCATTTGAAAATTTCTAGAAACGTGAAGTGAACAATTACGTGTGCGGGCCTAAACCTAGAAGACACTATTTCAACTTAAACAATGAAGATTTAGAAAATGAAATTCTACAAAATGACGTGAAAAATTCTACAACATGGTACTTAATGGTTGATGTGGCAGGAGACTCTTGAGTGGGCTATCAGACATATATCTAGCAATCACTTCCATCAGAGTATTGCCAGATTCTTGCTGGGAGCCCTATGCCATATTATATGGAAGACACGGAATGACGCCTTATTCCGTAATTGCCGAGTCTTCGTGCCAGCCATGAAGACGAAACTTATCATGATGGTCAGAGACAGAGCCAGATTGTTCCAGCCTGTTATTGACACTCCCCGCAATAGGCGGATTCAGGAGAGGTGACAGATTGACCCCTCCATTTTTTGTGATAGCTGATTTATTTAGTTTTCACTAGTTAGAGTTTTTATGTAGATCTAGCCATTTGGCTTTTGTGGCCACTGTTTAGGCCTTCCATCGATTAGATGATGTATTTAGGCGTCCTCTTTTGGATGTACTTTTGCTTTCTTGGTACCCTTGCACTCACACATCTATTGTAGTGTTGAGAGCAAGTTTTGTGGTACCAAGACATACGCCTTGTACAGCTTTGCATGGTAAAATCTATATAATACTTACATTTACCAAAAAAAAAATGGTTGATGTGAGCTGATTTGTGTGCTGATCTCTTTAAGTGTTTAGAAAGGACTTGAACATCAGTATGCCTTATTTCGGGGACATACTCAAATACGCATTTATCCGTAACCGCACTTGTTAACGTTAAGTAAGTATTTCTTCTCGTCATTGCTATTCTCATTATTACTAGGCCATTAAAATCTAGATGAAATGGTAAAGAGTAATGCTGCATCAGTTAAAAGTCATTTGCCCAATTGATACATTAAGTCGTGCTCCATTCTATGTCATCTTTTAAAGAAGCGGGCTTCCTTCAATATCCAGAAACAATGGATGAGGCTTCACGCTCTGCCGCTGAGACATGTTGCATTCATTCACGTGTTCACGAGCAACTTACAAATAAACCTCTCAACCCTCTGCCGCCCAACCTTTTGACCTGCAGGGGTCGTGTCGCCGCCACCGCCACCCACCGTGTCGCCGCCGCCGCCTGCACCCGCTGAGCCAACATCTGCAGATTGTTGCCAACTGCTATTCATTGATCTTTGTTACCCGTTGGCGAATTGGTAATGATATCTCATGCCAATGGAAGGAGCGAATTCCCATTTTTGTTCCTACCGAAAATGCCCGCAAATGATCAAGAACATGTCATGATGGGCCACCTTTATCCACCTAGAAATGTCGCTGATCGAAGTCAAAGGAGCTCACATCATGTCGGACTGGTGACCACGCTTCTTAGAACAAACAAAATTTAAATTGGGAACCATCCCGTTTTATCCAAAATGATTTTCTTGTCTGGCTTTTATGTGGACCCGTCAAACGAAATGATAATCACCGGAATTGGACCGGCCCCGTTCGCAACTTTTGAATCATGGAAGAGGTCGTGAACTGTCGGCTCTCGATTTGGCTCGATGGTGAATGGACTTGGCCCTAATTGGATACTGTGTATCAGCTAACGACGGTTCGAGATACACCACGCGGAAATCATGCGATAATTTGCGAGAACTTTCATTGGTTCTCACAGTTGTTACTAGGTAAAGCGCATCAGGAGGCCCCAAAGCTTGACTCTCTCTTTAATTAGTTTTGGTTTTGGAAGATTGATTACGTCGCATTGACTTGGGGATGAGCACAAGAGGCACTAGTCCTTGGGATTAATTAAAAGTTCCCCCAAGACATAATTGATGAAGAGGGAATGAAATTAAAATATTCAATCAGCAGACGACAACGAGGGTTCAATGTTAGCTGGCCTACTTAGATGAAATCAATTCGTGATTTTACTTGTTCTGTGTTGAGAAGCATCAATTCGTGAAAACGGGGCCTATAACAGGGTTCAATGCAAACGTAGTTGGATACATTGTCTAAAAAAGGGGAATCGATTATAACAGGGTCAAGTATATAATTCAGGTCTGAAACCTATCATAAACCCTGAACCCAGAATTTGATCATTAGAAAATAAATTTTATTTAGTGAAAACTTCAAACTTTTAAGTAAATAGACTTTATTAAATTATAATTTTTGTATATATTTCTAGAATATGGTTTCTTATTTATTTTTCTTTATATATGAATTTTAGGTTTTTGTTAGAAATTTTGTACCATGTGGATTAGCTTACCATATTTCCCTTTTGGAGAATGAGTTATGTTGATTTTACTTTTGGATGAGTTATGTTTGCACCAAGGATTTGTTAAATTTTAAACAAATGAAAAACTTCATGTAATATTGTGGAAATGAAACTAATATTATATCCATATTTGTTACTAATGTATATGTAATGTCAGGATTTTTGCTTTGCCTATGATTTTGTTTATGATAATTTGCCTTGTGAATCTTTAGTTTTTTGTTTAGTCAAAAAGTTTACTTATTTATTAATTAGAATTGCCTTATTGAACAAGGGACTTGAGCTCTCCTTGGTTTCTTGATAGGTTACACAATAGTTTCAATATAAACAATGTTAATCTTGGAACTGGACTAGAAAAACATATTGGGTAAGGTACAATGTTCAATGCAAATATAGTAGGATACATGGTCTAAAAAAGGGGAATATAATAGGGTCGGGTACATGGTGCATGTCTGGAACCTACCTTGTTTGGACCCAATCACGCCTAGTCAAAGCCGCTCTCATTACGTCGGACTGGTGACCACGCTTCTTAGAACAAACAAAATTAAAAGTGGGAACCATCGCGTGGTTTCCGCAAATTTACCACTTTTGTCCAAAATGATTTTCACGTCTTGCTTTTATGTGGACCCGTTGAACGAAATGATAATCACCAGGATTAGATCGGGCCCCGTTTGCAACTTTTGAATCATGGAAGAGGTCGTGAACCGTCGGCTCTCGATTTGGCTCGATGGTGAATGGACTTGGCCCTAATTGGGTACTGCATCAGCTAACGACGGTTTCGAAATACACCACGTGGAAATTCATGCGATAATTTACGAGAACTTTCATTGGTTTTTGCATGTGTTACTAGGTAAAGCGCATTCGGAGGCCCTCAAGCTTGACTCTCTCTTACTTTTGGTTTTGGAAGATTTGATTACGTCGCATTGATTTGGGGGATGAGCACGAACAAGGCACTAGTCAAGAGTTCCCCCAAGACACAACTGATGTAGATGGAATGAAATTAAAATATTCGATCAGCAGATGACAACGAGGATTTAATGTTAACTGGCCAACTTAGATGAAATCTACGTTCGTGATTTTGCTTGTTCCGTGTTGAGATGCATCATAACGTTTTTAGGTAGTTTGAACTTTAGGGTCAACTAATCATTTATAATGTCATAGGCATGATATTCGATCTACGGCGTCATCATTTATTGGATTTCTGCCTCTTCTTTTCCTCTTCTTTTTGGCCAATTCCTTCGATTCCTTTCACCCGTTTATTCGTACATCATGGTTCGTGAGTTTGAATCATTCATCTTCCTACATCTTTCGCTTGGTTAATGATTACATCAATTTACCAAACTTTCTTCTGAGAAGGAAAGAGGGGGAACAAACATTTGCTTCAGACAGTCGCAAGCGGAAGGACGTCTCGCCCGCTTGATTATGACCTATTCACTCTGGAACTGTTCAAACCCAATCTATGGTCGCAAAAAAGAATTCTTCTGACGTCACTTTTGCTGCCTCGCAGGGATAATATGCAACTCCAAGTAATTGGATTTGGAATTGAGGAGATATGATTACAAAAGTTGTACACGTTTGAAGCTTGAATTCAAACGAATCGTTAACTTCGATTAGTTTTTCAAGTATGCGAGTTGGGGCTTCGAGTCATCGATTTCAGGGCAAGATATATTTCGCCTGGGTCACTAGACTAGGGAAAGCGTCGCCGAGGGTTGTGCAATCCCAACGTATCCTCACTAGGGATCACATGATGTGCCTAATGGCTAATGACAGCTAGTAAGTGCTCTAACATATATATGTTCTCACATTATTGTTGAATTCCTTATCATATTTTAGAATTTTATAGTTACTGTTTTATATCACCAAGTGCTTTCAACGAAAGCTCTTTTACTTATGGTCCCCTGCTCCAACGAAAATTTCTAAAGACAAAGCATATTCCCAAACTAACTCGTAGTTATAGCACCCCATCCGACCCTACAAATTTATACCTAAGTATTTTTGTTATGGGCAGCCCTGACGACAAATTAGGCCTGACGTAAGGACCGACCTAGCTCGAGCGCGGCCACTGATTATCTTGCTTACGGACCCTTGTAATTGTTTATGCACATCCATTTCGTGCGATGAAACGTGGTAGACAATCCAAAACCGAAAGCGCTATACGATTGGCCGCCGGGTTACACGCCATCGGTATTTAGGTCTCGCATTCAATGTCAGAAAGGTTATACATCTCATGTATAGGAAGGAGATGGAATTGATCCATGCATGCAAGTTGCCATCACGCAAAGCCCTCCCCTGAGTTTCTTGTCCATTTCAAAGAGGAACCCTCCTCGAGAAAGTTCAAAGTCTCCTCTCATCTTACAACCTATTCAAAATACAACGAGACCCCATGCTTTAATAATCGGCAAAAATGTCGATAGTCTGACGTTCCCCACCACGAAAAAGGTTTGACAAAGACAAGAACATCGACTTTTAGTTTGACCGCTGAGATGGTACTTTGGGCAGTTGCGTGGCGGTCAGTGCAAGGGCTAACCCTAAACCTAATCGAGATTAGGATTGTTAACTATTTTCGTAGTAATTGGAGAAGTAGATGAGGCTTCCACATTCGAAGGACCCAAGGTTGCTCTTCTTAATATATTAGAAAGGAAGTGGCACACAGATTGTACCTTGGGCAGGAGATGTCTGAATGTGATGATCATTCGTTGAATTTTATTCGGTGGTGATCGAGCCGTTCACGGTGAAATGGGGGTTGGTAAGCGGAAGGTTTGGATTGAGGTTGAGCTCGAGACTCGAATTAATCAATGAATTTCCAATTGAAAACAAAGTTGATGCTCGGGTGTACACAGTGCACAATATTTAAAGACGAGGACATCTCTGGGTGCAGCCAAGCCGAGCCGGATGGCGGTGTTGACATCTTTGGAGTTTCATGTTCATGCATCGTGAGATCTGGTATTTCCCCCTATTTTATAAGCTATTATGAAGATCTCGAGAACCACCTTGAAACTTGAGAGAGGTTTTCATAGTTTTCACCAAACATGTCTTGTTTTGCAAGCACAAAGCCGAACTTCATATAATATTCTTACATATACTTTGTACTTGCACCATCTATTCAAATTAAATTTACGAGATAGAGATATTTTATGTAGTCATAGAATAATTAAATATGAAATTACGTCTTGATCCAACCGTAAACTTTTAAAACAGTTGGAAACGATCCCACAAAATCCTATATGATATCAGAGCAGAGATCTTGAATTGAAATATTTCTAAGTCGCTATCTGCCTTCTCAAGTAAATATTTTCATGCTTATAATTAGGCAAAAAAAAAAAACCAAACAAAACCTAATGGAGAGTGATGGAATATATAAATATAAAAGTATGCATTCACCTAACTAACTTAATCTCTTAAAACATTTAGTAGCGCTCTTACAAAATCTCATATATATTTCATGAAGATTTTAAATTATTCGTTGCACGCGCAATAAACCGGTCTGACGTCGGTGGGTTCCTATATCTAGCAATATAACCCTGTTCAAAAAAGCTGAGTGGGATCGGCAGTTTACAAGAAAACCTAGTCAAAAGAGGATGCCCACGTACAGTGGGATTCGGCACGTGAGAGTATTCATCGCCGACACCAGCACCGACGGAGTCATCGCAAACGTCATCACCACCCCACCAAGCGGTGAAAATCAATTGGAATTAATGGAATGTTTGTCTGTTGTGGGGCGAGTTTGAATCTCTTTTTGCTTCTTCAGTCCGACTAAGTTACTTCCCACCCACAAGTCAAAACTGCATGTTGAAATTGCTGATAATGGCGTCGCCATCCTCGTTCGTCTCGGACTAAGATCATGTGGACGTAAATTTGGTCAACCCACTCCCCTAATCTGGCCCTATGTGGGATTGTTTGGTCCTCACAATTACAAGGGCAACCCCCGACGTGGCCAACTGCAAGACGGTCATAATCAATGAAAGCTAAGGTACGTTGCACTCTCGATTATTTTCATGACTTTGTAACTTCACCAGTCCAAGCAAAGAATGGCTGGTTCCTCACTGTGCTTGCTAGAATTTCAAGTGCGCATCGTGAACCTCGCGGGGTTGACCATACAATGGCCAACCCACAGCGAGAGAGAGAGAGAGAGAGAGAGAGAGAGAGAGAGAGAGAGAGAGAGAGAGAGAGAGAGAGAGAGAGAGAGAGAGAGAGAGTTGACCATGACAGCCAACCATGGAAACGATGTGTTGGGTGAAGAATTGGCCAAGTTATCCATAGCATGGGATGTGACAAAATGGACCGACGTGAAGATTATACTGGAATATGGGTCAAATGTAGCGAGTGGGAAGAAAATATTGGAAAATCGAATTAGCTAATAGCTAGGTGTTTTGGGAGGAAGTAGGAGCCGCGTATATTCTATTCAAACCCAAAAATAAATAAGGACGTCCGATCTCTTTCCCTATAGCATCATATTTCCATATTATAGCATAATATTACCATATTTACAAAACCTGGATTCTTTTTCCAACTATTTGAAATCAATATGCTATATCCCAAAGCTTAAGTTGTTGGGAGAGTCCCCATTAAATTTTTGTAGGTTAAAACAAACCTCCAAATTATCATCACCTTCTGAGAGCTTTACTCATGTGGATTAGACTATGTTGGTACAGATGATAACAAAGTAGGACCTCCTCCTATAGATGTATGTACGGCTCGTGAATAGATTAGGCCATGCATACTTGATCCAATGAGGGCCACGTGAGCGTTGCGGCAAGTAAGTTCAAACAATGCTCAGCTCCTAGTAGGCTTTTAGGATGACAAAGAAGCATGAATTGACTGGACCACGTACCGAATATGAGGAGTATCACTAGATGGTACAAGCCAACACTTACGAGAGCATTACTTCTTTAAGTTTGAGAGTTTATGACATCTTTAAGTCCTATATCAGTTGAAGGGACATCCTATCGAGTGATCAATTTTTAGGTCAACAGTTATTTCCGAATAGTCACTATCTTGTATTGGTAATTTAAAGTAATCCTTTTTAGGGCATGATCTGTGTGGAATGGTTCGGATTTTTACAAGTTTCCAATAACTGATTAGTCATTTATTTTATGTGAAAAAGGAAGTATGTTTAAGATTTAAAAGGATGAAGGAGTTGTCTCCAGGATTCTTTTTTTGTTTTTGTTTTTGCTTTTCGTTTTAAATTATTAGTCTCTAGTATGCACTAGAAGTGCGCAATATACAAATGTATCTAATCGAGCGCCTTCTCTAACAAATTAACCTACTCCAACTATTCTGTTTACACAAAGAACGACGTATAAATTCAGGTCTCTCGCCTCCTCAAGTCAACAATTAGTCTCTATTAGGCATTTAGCTGATGATTCTAGGAGTTGCCATAGAAATGACTTTCTAATGAGAGCAAGGAGATCGCGCACTTCTCGTGTACACGATACAATTTTGAACATCGGAGACTCGTGAAAAAGAGCTGCAGCCGGATTCATCGTTGGCGATCCGCCTGTGTACATTTTGCAAGAAGTTGTAGAACATGACTCGACATTGACAATTGAGATGCGATTCAATGTATGATGGAAGAGAAAGAAGATCAGTAGACATCAGGGAAAAGTTTGAATTTGCGCGTCTTGAACCTTAAATTGTACTTTGTTGGCTAAAAGAGACATCGGAACTGTGTAAGGAACGTATCTTGCTAGGGTTTGAACTTTATCAATCATGAGGTTGTATTCCCGAATGGCAATTACCCTAACTGTTCGTGACTCAGTTACCCCATATCGAACGTTTCCGGAGTCGATCCTTTGACCCAGAACATTCGAACCATGTCCAGCAGATCAGCGTTGACATTTTCGACTTTTGTTGGGTCAAAACTCAGAAGGTTTGAAGGAGCAACACCATGCTATATCCAACTATTATTAACTGTGGAAGGTTCGAGGTGCTGATGGCCGCAATAGCAGTTAAAGGACATAAACAGGAACAATTGCAAAAACAAATAAAATAAAAGGAACCAAGAGCTAACTTTGCGCACATCCGCCGGTGTCTTCGCTTGATTTTGTCTTCAAGACGCTGGCTACCTCAGAGTTATGTAATGCCAGAAAGAATGGCACACAGCCACGCAAAAGATGTAGAGAGAGAAAGTCAAAGGGAGGAGGTAGCATGCACTTGCTTTCCTCCCTCCCTTCCCTCTCGTCATCCTTTTGTTGCACTTTGAGCTCTTATTCATTCACGACCAGGTAATCAAGAGTCGGCCATTATTGAGCTTTTCAATACCGTTGAAAAGTCCTCCCTCCCTCCCTCCCTCCCTCTCTCTCTCTCTCTCTCTCTCTCTCTCTCTCTCTCTCTCTCTCTCTTGTAACGTTTAATTTCCCGTGTTTTGTTTTGACTTTCTTCGTTTTGAATTGGCTGACCTTCCCAGTTGATATATATAGCCAAGCCACCCCAAACAAATTCACAATCTTCTCAGCTTTGCCATGTCTCCTCTCTCATCATAAGAGCTCGTCAATCATCGCACTCGAATCCGATCGCACTTGGAGTCTGCTTCGATATTCCATCGTACATCGCACCGTGAGCGAATGGACGACAAGGAAGTGGAAGTGCCTCCATTCTTCCTCTGCCCCATCTCGCTGGAGATCATGAGAGATCCGGTCACCGTCTCGACGGGCATAACCTATGACAGAGAGAGCATCGAGACATGGCTGTCCACGTCCAAGAACAGCTTGTGCCCTGTCACCAAACAGCCAATCTCCGACATGGAACTGACGCCGAACCACACCCTTCGCCGCCTGATCCAATCTTGGTGCACCCTCAACTCTTCATACGGCATCGAGCGGATCCCGACCCCAAAACCTCCCATCAGCAAAGCCCAGATCACTGAGATCTTGCGGGATGCGGAAAAGCCTCAGCTCCAGCAGAAGTGTCTTAGGCGGCTGAGATCTATCGCTTCTCGAAATACTTCGGCCAAGCGTTGCATGGAAGCTGCCGGCGCCGTTGAGTTCCTGGCCTCGGTGATAAAAACCACCTCGCAAGATCAGTCGTCGGCATCAGAAGATGGGTCACTGCGTGATGTCAAGACACCGAGCGATGACGCGCTGTGCATCCTCTACAATCTCCAGCTCTCCGACACGGCCCTAAAGAGCCTTGTGGCCAAGGATAGTGAGTTTACCGAGTCGCTCACACATGTCATGCAGTGTGGGCCTTACGAGTCAAGGGCGTATGCGGTGCTGCTGCTTAAGTCGATGTTCGAGGTGGCTGAGCCAATGCAGATCATCACGTTGAGGCCGCAGTTCTTCACTGAGGCAGTCCGAGTCCTGCACGACCAGATCTCTCAGCAGGCCACCAAGGCCACGCTGAAGCTTCTTATACATATATGCCCTTGGGGCCGAAACAAGATCAAAGCCATCGAGTCCAGGGCAGTATCGGTATTGATCGAGCTGCTTCTGAATTGTTCTGACCGGAGGACCTGCGAGTTAATATTGATGTTGTTGGAGATGCTGTGTCAATGTGCTCAGGGAAGATCAGATCTGCTAAGGCACGGGGCAGGCATCGCGGTCGTGTCGAAGAGGATACTGAGGGTTTCACAGGTGGCTAGTGAGAGGGCAGTCCGAATTCTGCTCTCCGTCTCCAAGTTCTCCGCAACAGCGAGCGTGGCGCAAGAAATGTTGCAGTTGGGCGTCGCAGCGAAGATGTGTTTGGTTCTGCAAGTGGACTGTGGAAGGAAGATCAAAGAAAAGGCGACTGAGATTCTAAAATTGCATGCCAGGATTTGGAAGCACTCTCCTTGTATACCCACCAATTTGCTCTCATCATACCCATCTTGAATGGACCACTTTTTGTACCAAATCGATCTTAATCAAGGCAAGATCTTCGACGATATTTCAATTGTAGAGCTCGACGAGATCTTATTCTATTTGGAAGTACAAAAAATGGCGTTTAACAAAAGGATCGAGTATGCTTGGGAATTTTCTAATCCATTGGACTGCTTCAGCTCAATGGCAGAAGGGTCGAAATAGATGGCAACAACAATGTAATCCGCAAAAATGGCACCCTAAATCTTTATAGCTAGAATCCATGACACACTAATTGAGAAAAGAAATGATTTAGGCATTTGATTTGGAATCCATCACTTTAATGTGAAATAATTACGATGCACTTAAGTGCTTCTCCTCTATTGCCATATGTATCACTGGTTTAATAAGATTGCCTCTCGCAAATTGTGTTCTATAACCACTCCTTCTGTGAAGTTATTTGTCCATTACAGTTAGATGAGAGACTCGGGCACTATTTGTAAATTTTTTTTTAAACATAGACCCTCTCATCATAGGTTGGGTTGTACTTGATCCTTACTAGCCAGCCTCATATTAGACTAATTAATTTTTTTTATATCTTACCTTATTAGATCAAACTTGTAAAATAACAAATTACAATATTAATTAATGTAGTTAATATTAGAAAGCCTCTTACATTATCTCACTTGGACTATATTAATTGAAATTGTATAACATGCACCTTTATGTTGAAGAGATTATTTAATAGTCAATCTGACTCTACAAAGTCTCTAATATCGAATTATGATGGTAACTACATAGAGGAAATCAATCTTGGAAGCATTAGAAATACGAAACTCAGAAAGAAATGAGGATGCGGGTGATAGCGTAAGGGAAACGGGAGCATTTAGAACAATAGGAAAGTTATATGAGGTGAAGTCACTCATACTGTAAATTTTAACTCTATCGATATGTATTCACTATGTTAGTGTGGCAAATGGGTCCGCATCATTTTCTTTATTAGTCTACATTCTCTTTTTAAGTGTCATAAAACCTAACGTGCTAGCAGAGAATATCATTATAATTCCAATAAACCTACACATGTATTATCTTTATAATTAACTTTACTTTAAATATGATAAGGCATATCACTAATGTTTTACCTGATGTAAAACATTTGAGTTGCACTATATCAACCTCGTCATCATGGTCTTTACTAGAAATGTAGTTATGTCTTTGCGTGAAACCTTTGGCAATTAGTGTGGCACTAAACTTTTCAATCTTTCATTTGGAGTTCCTTTTACTCTTAGACACCCGTTCACAGTCGGTAGGCTTGTGACCTTTAGATAATTCAACAAGCTTCCAATCACTATTATGTTTCATAGACTATGTTCATCTTTCATCACATTCAATCGCAGATCTAAATGAAAAAAAAAACATTTGCATAAATCACTTGATCAACCACACAGCTCATATTGTTTAAGAAAAAATATTTCCTTAGCCTGGAAGTGAAACTATGACATTCAAGTCTTTCGTTGGTTGAAAGATGTTTCATAAGTGGATCATAAGTCAACACTCATTCCTAAATCGTCATCACATTTGTGCAACTACTTCGACGACCTTTTTTTGGAATTTGGCCCACATGGATTGGGTTGAGCCGTTATAAATGACAGATAAAACCCCCTTAAGTAGATACGTTGTTTGTGAACAAACTAGGCTCAAGCTTGGTCTGACAAGAGGATGGAGTACTCACATTGGCAAAAGAGCTAAGACGAAGTATAGCTCCCTCTCAAACATTTAGAATGGTGGAGAAGACAGAAGTGGACCGAACCAAATTTCAGATCATGGGAGTTCACTAGGCCATACATGCCAATATTGAAGAGAATGTCAATTCTTTACGTGGGGAGTTTGTAATGTTTCAATTCTCATATCGGTTGAAATATGCCTTGTTGAGTTAATTATAAGTTAAAGACAACCTAAGTGGTTGCCGTCTGGTGTGGTCGCTCGTAATGCTCATTCTGCAAACTCAAGACATGTGAAATGGGTCAAGTCATTATAACCAAAATAGAGTCGTCTGACCATTATATCGAATGACAAATACTAACGCCTTTAAAATTTATTGAAGAGTAACTATAGGGTAATTAGAGTTCCTATCTCCACAATGCCGATGCTTGGATTTCAATACATGCATGATAAATTTTCAAAAGTTAGTTTAAAATTGCAATATCTCGCTCTTTATGCTAGCATATTGCAGGCCTTTTTTTTTAATTCTCTTCTCCATATCTCGTGCTCCTTATGTAAGTTTTTATGCTCGTCATTGCCATCCCCTTTACTGCTAGGCTATTAAAATCTAGATTAAAAAAAGGTAAATATTAATGTCAGATTTATTAAAAATTATTTGCGAAATTGATATATCAAATTATATTCTCCATTACATGTCATCTTTTAAATAAGTGGGCTTTCTTCAAGGTCCCTAAACAATGAATGAGGTTTTATGCTCTGCCGCTAATGCATGTTACGTTCGTTCACGTGTTCACGACCAACTTACAAATGAATCTAGCCCCAAAATGGGTATCCTCACCTTTTCCCCACCCCTCTCTCAACCCTTGACCTGCAAGGTTCTCCTCGCCGCCTCCGCCCACCGCTCCGCTACCACTTACACCCGCTGAGTCGCGCGCCAACCCCAACTTGTTGCCAATCTCTCTCTCTCTCTCTCTCTCTCTCTCTCTCTCTCGATCTTTTCCACTGTCGGGTTGGTAGTCGACTGATGACATCTCAGTGACACACCTTAGGTATACGGTCAAAACGCTGTGTTAGTCTGTGGGCGAGGAGTTGATCCTGCCAGAGTTGATAATCAAAGAAACAATGGAAAAGATGGAAATGGAAATGGAAAAGACAGGAAATCCAGAGTGTCAATTTACTTTCTAAATATAAAGCATCCATGTAGTCATGTCAGTCGATAGTCAGTAAAGTTATTTTTGAACACTCTCGTCCTCTACATATGCCTAAAACTTATTACTACTATAGTTAATTGCCACTAGTAATTATAAGTATTAGGATTATTATTTGAATTAAGGATCGCCCATCAATCAACAAACACCAGTTGCTCAATTTGTTCTTTTTGTTATCTTTATATTCCAGTATCATTTTAATTAATTGGCCACGTTTACTTCTGGTTTTCATATCTTTAATTTTCTCGTCAATCAGCGTTTCTTGTCCAGAAATCGATAAATAGCTAGTCAGATCATTTGTCAATTTCCATATTGATCCACATTTGGAAAGATGATTTGTTGACACTTAAACCTTACACATGGTATGTAAATTCATTCGCCAAAAGAAGGGGCGAATTCCCATTTTTGTTCTTAACAATAGTGCTCGCAAAATGATCAAGTCCGTTCGAAATATTGACGAGCATGAAAAACCCGTCTTGATGGGGCCGCCTTTATCCAATTTCAAAAAAGTCGCAAATCGAAGTCAAAGCACGAATGCTATGTCGGATTGGTGACCACGCTTCTTAGAACAAACAAATTAGAATTAGGCAGCAGCAGCAGGCCATCGCACTTTTCCTAAGTTTCGTACTTCTGTCCAAAATGATTTTCTTATATCGCTTTTATATGGTCCAATTAAATGTGAGGATAACTAACAGGTTGGACCGGACCGTCCGCAACTTTTGAATTGTGGAAGAGGTCACGAACCGTCGGCCTTCGATTTGTTTCGATGATGAATGGATTCAGTCCTAATTAAGTTATGCACTCAACTACTCTCTTTTGCGTAGTGTATCAGCAAACGACGGTTTCAATACACCACGTGCATATCATGCAAAAGTTACGAGAACTTATATTGGTTCTTGTAATAATGGATGAGGATCCAGCACTAACAATTGTCACTAGGTAAAATGCATTAGGAGGCCCGGAAGGTTGACCTTTTTCTCTAATTACTTTTCGTTTGGAAGGTTGATTACGTCGCCGTTGATTTGGTGAAAGAGCACAAAGAGGGAACTAAGTCCTTGGATCAAGTAAAACTTTACATAGGACCCAATTTATATACAGGGGATGAAAATAAAATATTTAATCAGCAAATGACAACTAGGATTCAATGTTAACCATCCTACTTTGATGAGATTGGTGTTTGTTCTATGTTAAGATACATTGTATTGTTTTTTCAAGTAGTTCAAACTTTAGGATGAAGTAATCGTTTGTAATGTCAATGTTGAGATATCCGGCATACGACATAGTCGTTCATTTGATTTCTTCCACTTATTTACCTTTTCTTATAGTTTCCATCAATTCCTTTCACCTAGTTATATATACACCATGATTCATGAATTTGAATCATTCATCTTCCTACATCTTTTGCATGGTTTTTTATTGCATCAAATCGAACCTTCATGTAAGAAGGATAGAGAGGAACGAACATTTGCTTGAAACAGTCACAAATGGAATGACGACTTGCCTGCTTGATTAAGACTATTAGTAATTATACTATTGTTTTGCAAAATTCATTGGACATTCTTCTTTTTCATGGATGATCTCCTGATCTGCTATCACGTCTTTATCAATTTTTACGTCATGTTTTTCCAATTTTGTTTAACTAATCTAGGTAATATTTCGTTTTTGGTCCATTAATTTATGCATGTATTGCCATTCAAGTATTTGAACTTTTAATATAACTACTAAGTCCTAGAAATCCAGTTAATTGAAGCAGATGTGTCTATCTATCAGGCCAATAAGAGTCTGATGTGGAATGCAGGGCTTACCATGTTTGTGTTGAGGGGAAAAAGGACATCACATATACCTTTACTTACGTATGACGCTCGCTTGAGGGTCATTTTTTTAATCATTTAAGTAATATTACTTTTATTGTACCATACTTCTCGCCCTTTTTTTGCTCCATTTTGCTAGAAGTTTGTCCTTTCAAAGAATAAAAAGTACGAAACCGCCCAAAGAACAAGGAATTGGCGGCTTCCTGGAAATACCTAGAATAAACCCTTTCATCGTAGATCAACTAGCTAGGTTCTAAATTATAAAAATTAGGAACCGGTCTTGACAGGGTAGTTCTTAGGTTCCGGGTCTAAAACTTACCCACTTTAAAACCACTCACCCTTTGTCCATGGTGGCAACAAAATTCCTCCCACTTCAAACTCTTGTTGGCTTGAGTCTCCATGAAGCTTCGATTTATCAGATTTGGAATGGATGGACTTGATTAAAAAAGTTGTAAAAGTTTTAAGACCTGTTCAAACAAATTAATAATTTAACTACCTACTTGAAAAATATAATCAAGTGCAAGGACTAAAATGGACTATTGCTATACCTTCACATCTTATTTTTATTCATTCAGTTTATTCTCGATAAGTTATAAAACCATGCAAATTAAGCTCCAAGCTCAAAATTTTCCATGGACATGCCCAATCTGATTAGATTTTCTTTTCAAAATGACCTCAATTTTTTTTTATAATGTTAATATAACAATTGAATGCAAACGTGGCACCCTAATGTTCTGGGATCCAAATTGCACCTATAAGAAAACTGATGATTGTTTGGACGATAACCCTCCACTTCCTTCGGCGCCTTCATTCACCTCAACAAATCTTGATATTTGGTACGATATACATATAAATTGCACAATTACCCTTATGCATATGGATTAATGATTTGGATGGTTGCGACACTAAAAGAAGACACCAATTGGTATAGAGGATCGCATAATTGTTCCTGCACATTTAGTGAGATGCGACGGTTCTATCATGCGCATTTGTCATTCAAATAATGAATTTGACATCGTCTTCTAGATTATAACTATATCATATGATTTTGGCTTATGACCATGAGGTCACGTCGTAGTTGAAACGTTGTGTTGAGCTAAGGAAAGTAAACATTTCGTGGTTCAAAAGTTAGTTTTCATAGAATGAACAGGAAGCTTGAAAAGGTAGAAGCTGTTGAAGCAGCTGCAGTAGCTTTTGCTTTCTGACCTATAGGTGAAGTATATCAAAGTTGATTTATCCCGCAAGCTTCTGAAATGAATTATTTTATAAAACACGACTAGATAACATTGGAAAACTGAAAGCCTACTATAACGATAGTCCTTGTATCTCGTATTATACAAATATAGATATGATTTAACAACAATTAGGCACAACACTTTATGAAATCGGCATCAAATCTCGACACAATTTGACCCACTAAGGGAGGCCAAATGCCCCAAAAAAGGCGTCAACTCAAGTGTTCAGCACAATAATAAACGTACTTTTTCAAACTATCCATAGAAAAACACCTACTTTTTACTTGAGAAACAAAAGTATCCATGAAATCTCCGAAAAAAAAAAGTAATTTATACACTAGTACATGGACAATCTCACGTTGCAAAATGACTCCACAGAAGTACATAAACTTTTTTTAGGGAAAATTAACCACCATTTACTTTGTTTGCTGAAAAAACTGACGTGGCACCAGAAATGACTAATGATGATGATGTGTCCAACGGACTTGTAAGTTGAACCAAACCAAATATCACATTTACTTGAATAAGAATGATATTGTTTTAGTAGAATTTCTCTCATTCTCCTCAAATAATAGAGAGAGAGAGAGAGAGAGAGAGAGAGAGAGAGAGAGAGAGAGAGATTTTAGCCCCAAATCGAAACTACGGGATTGCTGGCTAGGATTTTGCCCCAAATCAAGTCTATAAGTTAGGGTTTTGGTAATCAATTTTGAGGTAATTTTTTGAGTTCAAGCAAATCATTAAGTTTGGTTAGTGTTTTTAGTACGCAAGTTGGGGTTGCGAATCATTGATTCCGAGATGAGATCTACCTCGCTTGGGTCGCTGGACTATGGAAAGCAGCATCGAGGTCGGTGCAACCCCAATGTATCCTCGCAAGGGATCGCTCAATGCGCCTGATGGCTAGTGGCAGCTGGAAAGTGCTCTAACATATATGTGTTCTTATATTATTGTTGAATTCTTTCTCATATTTTAGACTTTTTATAGTGAGCATTTTACATCACCAAATACTATTTGCTTTCCAATGAAAGCTCTTTTATCTAAGGCCCTTGCTTCAATGCAAAATTCTAATGATAATGTTGGGGTGTGGTTTATACTTCTTATCGATGGGAAAGCATAGGGGTTCCAATCCTAAATTAAGAGGGTTTTTACATTACAAAAATAAAAGTATTTTAGCTACGGAATTTGCCACGAAAATACTGGGAAAAGTCGTCGCTAAAACATTTTGCGACATACTTAGTGACTACCAAAAATTCGTTGCCAATACCGCGTCGCCAAAATCAGCCATGGGCATATTATGAATTGTCGCTAATTACCGACGACAACTAGGATATATAAACATGCGTTCTATTAGTACTTTGTGCTTGAAATCATGAATAACAACTGAGTGGCCTAAGACTTGATAGTGTGAACCACTTTTCCATTTGGAACTCATGTAGGATATGCATGTGTGACGTTCTTAATTTAGAAGCAAAATATGTCATGTCATCTGTTTAGAGGCTCCGCTATCAATAATCTGATTTGTGGAAATATCATTGGGACAATAGAGTTTACCTTAGAGTTGTTCATTAGAAGTGGGCAGTTTCATTGCCATGAGCAAACCAACTAAATACTGATATTGATCATTGCTTATTGTTGCCATTTTCTCAGTCTCCTTTGGACCTCCTCGATTGCTATCTACAACAGTGCCGCAACTAGTGTTGCTTGTTTGTGTGGAGTGTATAGTTGTTATGGAAATATTCCCTTTGCGTGCCTTTCCACCTTGCCCTGACTTCTAACTCTAAGGATATAAGATTAACTCACAACAATGACTCTTCTCGTGCCCGATCTTCCCACAGTTGTCACATTCAGGTTTCTAATCATAAAAGCAGCACCCTCGATCTTCTTTTCCGTCCACCAAGCAGTTTACACTCCTTTTGCTTGATCATGGTAAAACCTTACTGAGGGATGGAAGTGGCTCGAGGTTGAGAATTTGGCAACGAACATTCCCCTAGGTTTTAGCATTGAGGCCCGTAAGAAACTGGTGGATATTTAAACGCTCTGCTCTGATGGCATGGAAAAAATCATAATTGCTTTCTTTTATCGTTCATTACAAAGTACAAAATATTCATTCAAGACATTGCTTAACTGACAAGGAAAAGAACAAATCCACCAAATATATCTCTAACTAATTTAAAAAAATATACCAAATATTATGCTAACTAAAAGCAAAAAGTAAATCTTAACTAACGATAAGAGATACACCAAATATTAGAAAATCAGATTGTAAACCTCAGCAAACCATTCTGTGATATTTATGCACTTGTTTATGCAGTTTTAATTCGGCTGATGAAATATAGTTGACAATCCAGAACCAAAAAAAGCTATAAGACTGGTCCCCAGCTAACGCGCCATCAGTATTTAAGTCTTGTATTCAACTTCAGAGAGGTTATACATCTCGTGAATAGGAAGGAGATGGAATGGTCCATGCACGCAAGTTGCCGTCACGCAAAACCCTCATGAATTTCTTATCCAATCCCAAGAGGATCCCTCCTCGAGAAAGTTCGAGGTCTTCTCTTACCTGACAACCTATTCAAGAATCCATTGAGACCCATGCTTTAATTATTGGCGAAAATATCGATAGTATGAAATTTGCGACCACGAAAATGGTTTAACAAAGGCGACATCGACTTCCAGTTTGACCGCTGAAATCGTGCTTTGGGCAGTTGTGTGGCGGTCAGTGCAAGGGCTGACCCTAAACTAGATCAAGATCGAGATTGGAATTGTCAATTGTTTTCGTGGTAATCGAAGAAGTAGACAGCGCTTCCACCTTCCAGGGATCGCAGGTGGCCCTTCGTTATAAACAAAAGGGAAATGGCACACAGATTGCATCTAGGGCGGTTGATATCTGAATGTATCGAGATCATTCATTGAATTGTATTCGGTGGAGATCGAGTCTTCGACGTACGTTCAAGGTTCTACGCTGGTGAAACGCGGCTTTGCGAGCTGAGGGCGAATTGAAGTTGAGCTTCAGAAAGCGACGTGTTTCCAATTAAAAACAAAGCTAATGCTCGGGTATACACGGTGCGGTAATATTTGAAAGACAGAGACATCACTGGGTGCAGCCAGGCTGAGCTGGACTGCGGCGTTGACATCTCTCGGAGTTTCATGTTGATGCATCGTGGTTTCTTGCTAAAAAGTTTTGCTTGATGGGCGGTGAAATAAGTTTTACTCTGTCGGCTCTAGGATCGATCCGGTACTTGCCCCATTTTAGAACCTACCATGCAGACACCGGCTTTAGATGAACTTATTCTGCATATCTCGAGAACCGCCCCGAAACTTTCAAAGTGTCAATTTCATTGAAATCGGCTAGAATATGGCTGTACAGGGAGAAAAAACTAAAGTCCGTAAAGTATAGTAATGACTTAGTACCAAACAAAAAAAAAAAAAACAGGTGATTTTATCCATCCTTTCTTCTTTCAATAAAAGATATGTTAGACAACAAATCACCTGTGATAACAACACTCTTACGATTTTATGTGTTTTATCTAGTTTATAGAATTTCTAAATCGTTGGTTTTTTCGCCAAATGTCGGTGTCTTATATCTTGCAATAAGCTGAGTCGTATGGGCAGTTCATAAAAAACCAAGTCAAAAGGGGAGGCCTGCGTACAGATGGATTCAGCATGTGAGAGTATTCATGGCCGACACCGACGCCGACGCCGGCAGTGCCATCGTTACCGTCATCACCAGCCGGCCAATTGGTGAAAATTACTTGGGATTGTTGACATTAATGGGATGTTTTGTCTGTTGTGGGGGAGAGTTTGAATCCATTTTGCTTCTTCAGCCCGAATAAGTTTACTTCCCACAGGTCAAAATTGCATATCGAAGTTGGACACAATGGCATCGCCTTCCTCGTTCATCTCGGATCAGGATCATGTGGAGGTGACATTTCTAAGCGCCATCTTCGATGAGTTCTTCCCTATTGTTAAAAGTTCCGATCAAAAAATTTAAACTAATAAATGAAGGCACGATTTATTAATAAATATTATTATAACACTCCACCTCACCTTAGTCTGATTTATTTTATATAATACTAAATATAACAAATGTTTAATTGGGTAGGCAAATAAGGTTTGGAAAGATTCGAATTCGGAACTTTCTAATTTGATACCACGTGAAATGAAAATGTGATTTTTTATTTAAATATTATACTAATTAGTTCGGCATGTAACAAAGACAACCTAAATTTGGTCAACCCTCTCGCCTGATCTGGCCGTCTGTGGGATTGTTTGGTCTTAGAAGTACAAGGGCAACCCTGACATGGCCATGTGCAAGGTGGACATGATTCATATAAGGCACATAGTACTTCTCCATTATTTTCATGACCTTATAACTTCCCCAATCAAATAGCTGGCTCTCGATTGTGATTGCTATTTCAAGATTGCATCATTGACATTTCGGGGTTGACCAAATAATGGCCTAAAAAAAAGAGTTGACCATGATAGCCAACCGTGGAAAATAAAGTGTTGAGTGAACAGTTGGCCAGGGTTATCCATAACATGGTATGTGATAAAATGGACTGATGTGAAGATTTCAATGAGATATGGGTTCGAATATAGCGATTAAGCGGAAAAGATTGGGAAATCGAATGAGCTTATAGCTATGCGTTCTTGTATGAAGTATGAATCGTATATACTATTCAATTCTCAACATAAATGAAGGCGTCTGATCATTTTCTCTATAGCCCGGTATTTTCGAATAACAAAACATGATTTCTTTTTCGAATGTCTTAAAACCAGTACGCGACATCGCAAGTCCTACAGTGTTGGGAGAGTTTCTGTCCACTAATTTTCAGGTTAACACACACACCCCAAGTGGTCACTAACTTATGTGTTGCTCATAGTATTCCTGTTGAGAGCTGGACCCATGTGAATCGAACTAGATCGTTATAAGTGGTATCACAGTAAGACCTCCTCTAGCAAATGCATGTGTTGTTCTTAAGATAGACTACGTCTGTATCCAATCTAACGAAGGTGAGGTTAATCATTGCAGCAAGAAGGCTCGAACAAGGTACAATTATGAGTAGGCTTCTAGGGTGACTAAGGAGCATAGATTGATTTGGCTACACATCTAACATTGGGATTATTGCTGGGCAATACAGGCCAATACTAACGCGCAATCCAATTTTTGAAGTGTGAGAATTTGTGACATCTCAATCGGGGAGAGACTCCATGAATCGATCAATTCACAAGTCAACACTCACCTCCACAATGCCAGATGGTTACTATCTTGTGTGATTATTGGGAGTAATCCTTTTTACGCTTGATCTATGTGGACTGCATTAGATTTTTACAAGCTTTCAATAACTTATTGGTCTTTTGTACATTATACTTGAAAAATGATTAGCGCTGATCCCCAAATGTTTATTACCTTTTGTAAAACTTCTTTTTTGGATTGTTCTATGTGGATGGATTCAGATGTTTACAAGATTTCAACAACTTATTGGTCATTTGTGCATTAGAGTTGAGATTTAAAAGGATCAATGAATTCTCTTCAGCTTTCTATTTTTTCTTTTAGTTCTTAGTCAATAGTATGCACAAGAATGTGCACAAAATACATATGTATCTGTTCTCGTACAAAGAAGGGCTAATAAATTCCGGTGTCTTGCCTCCTCAAGTCAACATTAATCTCTAGTCTGGCATCTAGCTGATGATTCTAGGAGTTGCCATAGAAGATACAATTTGGAACATCGGAAGCTTGTAAAAAATGCTGTGGCCGGTTTTATCGCTAGAGATCTGCCCACGTACTTTTCGCAAGAAGTCATAAAATACAGATATACAATATCGACAATCAAAATGTGATCCATAGTGCGACGGAAGAGAGAAAATCGTTAGACATCTAGGAAAAGTTTGAATTTGCATGTCTTGAACGCTGAATTGCACATTGATGGCTAAACGAAACATCGGAATTGTATAAGGAACTAGGGTTGAAACTTTATCGATCACGAGGCTGTATTCTTAAATGGCAATAACCCTAGCTGGTCATGACTCAATTAGTCGATATCAAATGTATTTGGAGTTGATCCTTTGACCCAGAATACTCGAACCATGCTCATCAGATCAGCGTTGACATTATCAAATTTTCTTGGGTCAAAACTCAGAAGGGTTGAAGGAGCTATACCTTGAAGAAGGATCGAGGTGCTGATGATCGGTATGCTAGTTAAAGGGAATAAAAAATTTTGAAAAAAAGAACATACATTACATCAGACGGTGTCTCCACTTGGTTTTGTCGGCAAACACTGGCTATCTCAGAATTTTATAATGTCCAAAGATAAGGAACGACCTGGCACACAACCACGCAAGAGTTTTAGAGAGAGAAAGTCAAAGGGAGGAGGCAGCATGCCCGTGCTTTCCTCCCTTCCATCTCCCTCGTTACCCTTTTGTTGCCTTGCCCTCTTATTCCATCGCGACCAGGTAATTGAGTGTTGGCCATTCTTGAGCCTTTCAATACCGTGGAAAGTTCGTCTCTCTCTCTCTCTCTCTCTCTCTCTCTCTCTCTCTCTCTCAACGTTTAATATCCCATATTTGGTTTTGACTTTCCTTGTTTTGAATTGGCTGACCTTCCACCTCGATATATACATAACCAAGCCATTCCAAATTCACAATCTTTTCAGCTATCGCTTGTCTTCCTCTCTCATCACAAGACCTCGTGAATCCTTGCATTCGAATTCGATCGCACTTGGAGTTGGTATCAAGATTGCATCGTCAGTTCATCGATCCGGTCACATCTCGCCGTGAGTGAATGGACAACAATGAAGTGGAAGTGCCTCCTCTCTTCCTCTGTCCTATATCGCTGGAGATCATGCGAGATCCGGTCATCGTGTCGACCGGGATAACCTATGACAGAGAGAGCATCGAGACATGGCTGTCCACGGCCAAAAACAGCTTGTGCCCAGTCACCAAACAGCCGATCTCCGATTTGGACCTGACCCCGAACCACACCCTCCGCCGCCTGATCCAATCTTGGTGCACCCTCAACTCGTCGAACGGCATCGAACGAATCCCAACCCCCAGGGCTCCAGTCAGCAAAGCCCAGATCACCGAGATCCTGCGAGATGCGGAGAAGCCTCAGCTCCAGCAGAAGTGTCTTAGGCGGCTGAGATCTATCGCTTCTCGCAATACTTCAGCCAAGCGTTGCATGGAAGCTGCCGGTGCCATCAAGTTCCTGGCCTCGGTGATAAACAACTTCGCGCAAGATCAGTCTTCAGCCTTCGAAGACGGCTCAATGATGGACATCAAAACACCGAGCGATGATGCGCTGTGCATCCTCTACCATCTCCAGCTCTCTGAGCCGGGCCTCAAGAGCCTTGTGGCCGAGGAGGGTGGGTTCACCGAATCGCTCATGTGCATCTTGCAGCGTGGGTCCTACGATTCAAGGGCGTACGCTGTGCTGCTGCTCAAGTCGATGTTCGAGGTCGCTGAGCCCATGCAGATCATAACGCTGAGGAAGGAGTTCTTCACCGAGGTGGCCCAAGTCCTGCATGACCAGATCTCTCAGCAGGCCACGAAGGCTACGCTTAAGCTACTGATCAACCTCTGCCCTTGGGGCCGAAACAGGATCAAAGCCGTCGAATCAGGGGCAGTCTCAGTATTGGTAGAGCTGCTTCTCGATTGTTCTGACCGTAGGACCTGCGAGTTACTATTGATGTTGTTGGAGATGCTGTGCCAGTCTGCCGAGGGGCGGTCAGAGTTGCTAAGGCACGTGGCGGGCATCGCGGTCGTGTCGAAGCGGATACTTAGGGTTTCGAGCGTGGCTAGCGAGAGGGCGGTCCGAATTCTGCTCTCTGTCTCCAAGTTCTCTGCAACGGCGAGCGTGGCACAAGAGATGCTGCAGCTGGGCGTCGTGGCAAAGCTGTGTTTGGTTCTGCAAGTGGACTGTGGGAGGAAGATCAAAGAGAAGGCCAGAGAGATACTGAAATTGCATGCTAGGGTTTGGAAGCACTCTCCGTGTATACCCGCCAATTTGCTCTCATCATACCCATCTTGAAATAGAGAGTAAGCTTGTAGTTTTCTTGCCTTTTTTGGCTAAGCATTTGTATATTGATTCATGAAATTGTCACTGTCACCCCATCAGTGAAAGTTGTACCTTTCCAACTGATGATGGACAGAATAAGAGTACTTCTAAGAATTTGGATAGAGTAAAATCTTATACAGAGATGGACCAGAAATGATGTCCGTGATAATCCATGACTTCAGAATAAATCTCCTTTCCTTTGAGGAAAGCTAATTAATACTTACTCTATAACTGCAATATTGCTGCAACTTGCTTGGAAGATCTCTGGCGAAGGGCCTATTTGATCATCCCAATTACGTCCTGCAAATTAAGATTCAGTGCTTATCAGACTAAATTAGTTTGATAACCCTAGTTAGTACAGAGTTAAAATATTCAATTACTTAGAAATTCATATAATTTGGTAAATAAGGAATGGATACTTAATTCATTCATGTGATTCGTGGTATTTAGAACCTTGTCATATTGCTGAAACTTATTATTAATGATCCTTGTTCCATATTTGGTTAGACGTTAATAATAGTCTGCGGTGACCAATTTTCAGTTATTATCAAACAACTTCCTATTTGTATTTTCAGCAATTGAGACTCCGAAAACTTAAAATGCAGCTCTTTAATTTCAACACTTTTTACCAACACAGGCCCTTATTTGTACAAAATTATTTGCATAAATTGTAGCGAACCTATTTGACATATTTTTAAATCTGAAGCAAACCAAGAGTTCTCCCTTAGAATTTGTATCAAGTTTTGCGGAAAGAAGGGATTACGTTGCTTCACTTTCTTACGATGTCCAACTGCTTCCAAGAATACATTAGGTCAAGAGGACAATAACTGAGTCGCCATTTCCATCATGAACTAGTGCTTCTGGAGAGGAAATGGTTCTTTGTGGTGTATCGGTGGCATCTAACAAGCGTAAGAAAACAATCCTTCGCCACGTTCAGGTGCCAATTAGTATGCTTTTCTAAAGCAGATTGATGATGGTGGGATCATGCAATAAACCATCATGTAATGATGATGATATTGCAGCTGGTCATGAAGCTGGACAAACTTCGTGAGCTGGAGATTTGCCTGTTCGAATAAATAACTTCTTCGCAAACTATTTTAACCTGTCTTTTTAGCCCTAGTGTTTTTCTATTTGGATGCCACTAAGACACGAGATCCTCTAGTGAAATCATAGCAATGTGATGCCCGTTGTAAAAGGATGGGCATGCAAGAAAGATCTTAACTTTTTCTGTGATAACGTTCTAAAACTTGCGTTTCAAATACGGTCAATTTGCTTTTCGGTGGCCATTCTTGGGCCATTTCAACATCCATTCAGCAATCACATTAGTGCAGAGTGATAATGGCAGCTCAAGGTTCATGGTTGTGAATTGCAGAGCCCGCTCATCATGCTGTCCAAAATAGAAGCTACTAATCACTATGACGTCCGTGACTTCCACCGCACTCCTTGCCATTGAAAATTTTTGCACGCAACACAAGCAGTTATTCTTAACATGGTATCTGTCAAATCTTTCTTTTTTTCGTGATACGATAATATCTGTCAATATTTATCTTCATGCGAGAGATGATCTCACCGCTCTAGCGACGACGACTAGTGGACTTAAATTTTGAAAAGCAAGAAATTGCAAGCTCTACAGTAGTTCCAGAGGCTCCTTATTAGGTGCCAGTTTTTCCTCCTCTTCGAGAATGATGTGGCGGCTGTTTGCATTTCTTGAAAAGTCTTCAGTCATTTGGCCAGCAACTAAAATTAAAATAAAAGGAAAAGAAAATCGAAGTATCTTCTACAGTCATAGTTTTCTTGCTACTCGTCAGTCCAAAGCCCATTCAACTTTTGCAACTGCATCCTGTGGACAAAACATCGTTTTCAGAGCAGAAGTAGTATATTTGATGAAGTGTCTTATTGAAAACAGTTTTATGACGTCAAGCTTGGGAAGAATGATTTATCTCGCTGTTCTTTTATAATTCTGATATTTAGAAAAAGACGGTAACATATTCAACCTTGCAAAGCAAGATTTTCCTGCTCTGTGCCCAAAAATACGGATGGATAAATTTCAATAAGTATTGGTAAGTAAAAGAAAAAAACTGTTGGTAAAAGGATATATCATTGCCCATTGATGAGAAAGAAAAAACTGCAGTAATTAACTAATACTTTTATGAAATTATCAACACTTTATTGTTTGAAAACTTACAAATCTACATACTAACTTATCAGTTTTAATTTATATTCATTTTGTGACCCTTTCAAGATGAACCGTGACTAGGTTTAACAGATTGATAGGCCTGCTCTAATGATCCCTTGCTACATGATGCTTAAGGCTTCACACGGACTCTCCCAAAACAAAGCCAAACGCAACTTCATTTCTTATTTATTGTGTAAAGTGAGATTAGAGTCGCCATCAACTTTTTATAAATCATAGACCGTCCTACTTCTGCCACCCAAAGATTCTTGGGTTAGAGAATTTGATTACATGAGCGTTCCCTAACACCTGTCACCGGTACCTTTGCTCTTTTAGAGAAAAAGCTGCTCCACCCCGTCTATTTATATCTTATTACGCATGCAAATCCAAGTGGCCACGTGTAAGAGCGCAATTATCAAAATGAATCAATCAATGGCAATAAACGAGAAAGATAATTTGACGCAACCTATCACGAACAAGAGGGAGATGTTAGAAAACGGACAATAAATTTGGAAATCTCATTTATGGGTTGACATAATCCACTTGAAAACATCCAAGATCATATATAGATGTGGTGGTTGGACTAGGGATGGAAATGGGGCGTGGCGGGATGGGAGAGGGGGGATCTTGATTTCCTCCATCCAACCCACGGGGTTTAAGCTTAGTTATCATGCTACAAAAAGAAAATCTTAGAATATCAAAGCAAATGGTGAGAAAGAGAGCATTTTATTGAAAACTTTCATAATTGATTTAAGAAACTGTCGATAGAAACGTGAAACAGAAAATCCCTCCACTTATCCCAACAACTCCATCCATTTACGAGTATGTTAGGAAGGCATGTTCTCACTCGAATTTGAGCTGCAAATTTCGTGCCACGGACCAACAATGACAAAGAGAAGCATTCTATAGATGAGTTTCCATCGGCATTTCTGCTATGAACTTAGGTTTTGGCGTGCGGGTAGGGTCTGATTTCGTGATTGAACTCTGACGCCAATGAATGATGAGTATGAGAGGAGCAAAAGGGGTTGCCAGTCAAACCATGGTTCGTGAATTAATCCGAGGTTTCTTGCAAGATCAATTGAAGAACAAATTCAAGAAAAATAGACTCCAGATTCAGTTAGGTGAGCAACGATGTCTTTTGATTTCTAATGCGAATTTAAATGTATGCTAACTCAAGATCGATAGTACATCTCATACGCCTCACATGTTGGACAAAATAGTCGTTAAAAGAACATCATAGAATGCGGTCCTCTGTCAAGTCTAGAGAGCGTTTCGTCCTTTTTCTTTAAAACATTGACGGACTTCTTCGGATAGATTCAGGAGTTGTGTCCAAGATAATGGCTGAAAATTGGAACTCTGCAAGAAACTGGAGATCTCTGGTTGAAGCCGCAAATTCATGTTTTAGTATGTTTTATCAATTGCGTGTCCGTATAGCTGTACTATATTTAGCCAAACTATGTCCTTGGAAGCAAATTAGACTGGCAACAAAAATCAATGGAAGCGTGTGATATGCTAGGGCTAGTAGCAAATCTCAATAAGGAATTATCAATGTGTTTACCCAGCACACATTCCTGTAAAATTGATGTGACGTCCATATCTTGCAGGATCTAACAAGGCCTGTGATATGTTCAATACCTGATTTGCTGAGTCGTCGTGCTTCAGCATAAGATTACTGGCCCTTCAACGTAAGATTGGCGAGGGTTGGCTTTGTACAAGAAAACCTAAAAGAAGATGATATTAGGAATCAAATCAGGGACCTTGCATTGTCAGGGCCTTCAAGAAACTCTATGAAATTCCTCACAAATGCTGAAAAAACGATTTTCATAAATTATTCTGGTGATAAAGTATACATAATTCGATTTCTGTCTCTGGTTATTTCTCATGTCTTTCTATACATAATTGTAGTATTGAATGACAGTATAGAGAAAGGAGAGAAAAGGGAAGGGGGGGGGGGGGGGGGGGGAGGAATGAGGGAGAGGATATATGAGTACATTCCGTCTCATTTCCTGGAGAAATTTGCATCCTGTACAGACACATCAAACTCCCTCCAGTTACCGGTCAATAGGTCTAGATTAGCCTCTGGTCCAAGAAATGGCATAAGCTCTGAGCCCTCAAACCCACGATTCACCATCAGATGGTCGGGGTCATTCAACCACGGGCTGTCCCCTTCACTTGGCAAAGGTGGCAACCCGCCAAAGAAATTTGCATCGCCACCATCGCAGGGTTGAATCCGATCACTAATCCCGTTAAGATTGTTGGAGTCCCCTCCATCATGATGAGGATGAATGTAAATCGGGCTATTTCCGTTGCTCAAGTGAGTCTCAGCAAAAAGCTCAGAAATGAACTCGCATCCAAGAAGCTCATTTCCATTCATCAATTCGACATTGTCCAAGTCATGAACTTGCTTTACGTTTTCCAGAGGCTGGCTATCGTGGTGATCGGATTCACCACCAGCCAACTCTTCATGCGCTTGTTTGGGCTTCTGATTCAAGTAATTTGCATAGACAAGTGCGAGATCGATATGTGAGCTGCCATTAGACGAGCTAGCAGGATCTACCAAGGAACTATTGCTGCCTCTTGACATGGTACCACACGACATTCCACTCCCAAAAGCGTTGCTAGCGGCAGCAAGGTAAGCCGATGAAGTAGTAGCGCTGGAGGATAATCGTATGGGCTTGCCCCGCCTGTTTTTCCTGCAGCCGCCGCCGACAGGGACGTTCCGGAGAGAGCCTCCCTTTGTCCAGTACCTCCGGCAACCTTTGCAGAAGTACCTGGGCTGAGTGAGGCTGTAGTTGTTGTAGTAGCAAAACTTGGTGTTGGAAGATCCACAGCGTGGACAGTTCGGTGACATCTCAACATTTGGCTTCCATGCTCTCTCCATTTTTCTCCGGTCATCAAGATCGCTCAAACCATCATTAGAACCCTTCTCTCTCAAAAATGAAGAACCACCAAAAGAACATAACCTCTCCCCCCGGTAACCCCAGAGAGAGAGAGAGAGAGAGATTAGCGTGAAGAAGTGTGAGGAGAGAATTAAATGAAGCAGACACATGCATAAGTCTCGCCACGAGATGATATTTTATCATCTTTTTCTGCTGGGTTCCGATAAAAATAAAGAGAGAGGCACATGGAAACGTGGAGGCACTCGTGCACATGAGAGTGTGGAGTGGGAGTTGACATTCCGGTGCCGTCAAGGACGAGAGGAAGTTCAGCAACACCGCAGGCTGATACGAAGTGTCTGTGTCTCCGATACGTGCCGCCCCGCGGTTGGGCTACGGTGGGTTAGGGAGGAAGCAATTGCCTCGAGAGAGCCGATGGAGTGTCGCGCACCATTTCTACGAGTCGACGCACAGCATAAAAAAACTGGCAGCCTCCAATGGCTTCCTTGACCTCTCATCAATCTAGACATCAGCTAATCCCATGGATTTCGCGAAGCTCCATTCGCGGCATAGGAGTAAACGCCCTAAAATCCTATTCAATAAGATCATCTTAGTCAAAATAACAGAGGTGCTCATAATAGGATATTGCTGCAACTAATGATGTTTTTACGTTGAAAACTGCATGGAATGTTCATATGCATGTGCTATTAGCTATGATGGAGGGAAGATATTGGTGGGTTCGAAATTGGACCTATCCCCCTAAACTTGATTGAACTCAAGAAATCGTGCCAGTACCCGTTTTAAAAGCGTGGCTCTTGGTAGCTTAATAGTCAACGAGTTCTGTCAAGAACGATTGTGTAACATGGTAACAAAACTTTCCATGGAGAGTTTGAATCTTGACATGCCATCTTAGCATTATTCTGATTATAAAGCTCCACCTATATGAATAGGGATGGTTGAAACATAACAAGGTAGATTGATTTTGCTCCTTATTTGGAACAATGAAGTCCACTTTAAGTAAGAAAATCCGGGATTCATGAAATATTCCACTAATCTATTGAAGTGACAAAATTATAAAATTATTTACATTTAGCGAAGCAAAAACTGAAGCCATGTTGCAAATGACCCCACGAGGCTTTTTTATATATTTTTTTTATTGGGCAATAAAGAAAATGCCTCATAATTTCTACGAGGGAAATTTTCTCCCATAATTCTAGTGTTCGACGGCATCTCACATGATGATATTTTAGCCTCTAAAGTTAAGATAGATGAGGTAGCAACAATAGATCTCCGGTTCTATTCCTCGCTTTAAATATGTAACTGATCCTACAATTTTACACATCAATTGCTAAACACCACTAGCATAGCTCCTTGATCAATTCTCAAATCTGACTGCCTCGTTTTCTCTATTTCTGGGCACGACTTTTCTACATCAAAGGGTCGCTGCAAAAAGAATAATTTAACTTACTAAGCTAAACAACTGTATGTTATAAGAAATCGAAAGCCCCCGTCAGTGTTGGAAGCCAAGCGACGATCTATGTTTAAATAAAATCATCAAGAGAACGACATTGAATTTTGGGAACAGCTTGTTGAAGTAGCAATTAGATCAAGCAATCCCAGAGCTGAACCTTTGTAACAGTTCGATTATGGCGGGGGAAGTAAGCTCCGCAATTTGTGGACAAAGGAAAATTGGAGTTATGAGGAAGAGACAAAAGAATACCACCATGTCTTTGCATATCCTACTTAGCCCTGTGATCGTGTTTGCATGTTAACGTGATACCACTCACATCAGGTTGGTTTAATCACATTAAAAAAAGTTAGGATCTATCGAGAATTACATTAATAAAGTTAGGATCTCTCACAAGATGGTTTTCTATCCAAAGTGCGCATGACATCATGGATAGACTCACGAGCCTGTCTATTTGGAAACTAATTCAAGATTTCCCTTGAGAGGTACTAGAAAACTCGATTTATCCACACACAAATTAAAATGGAGAGAGGGAGAGATATAGTAAAGAAGGGTGTGATCCACACAGAATAATCAGAAAAAAAAAAAAGAATATTCACGGATCTTCTCAGATTTATAATGTTCGAGTATCTCTATTTGGAATGCAATCCAAGATTTTCCTTGAGAAGTACTCAATAACACGATATATACATCCACAGATGATTACACAAATTAAGGCAAAGAAAGTCAGAAGTGTAACAAAGAAGGGTTTCATCCGTGCACAATCGTTGAAAAAATGAACATTCACGGATCTTCTCAAATTTATGATGCGTGTGAATCTCTTTTTCTTTTCTGTGCCATTAACAATTTTGTCTTCATCCAAACACATAGATGAAATGTATCTCAGGCATCTTGCAGAAGCCTAACACATAAAATAACGATATGTGTCGGCAAAACTGGTGATGTAGCTAAGGTTTGACCAGCCTGTCCCATGTACCAATGTGGATCCACATGGAAGCACATCTAGAACTAAAATTGGGGGGGTCGATAGAAGAAGGTTGAGTGTTCTGAAAGAAGGAATGTCCCGCTGGTCGGTAGTTTTGTATGCATTGCTTTGACCCAAAAATCTCTTGGATCATGGGCTTCTTGGATCGTGTAACTTCACCATTTTTCACGACCAAGCTTTACAATCACAAGGCATTCCTTATTTTATTTTCCATTTGTTACTTTTAATTGGCCATTTTTTTCCCAACTTGTTTAAAACATAATGCCCTGCTTCGCACATCTCATTGGACCTTCGTCTTGTTCCTACGAGGCAAGCAAATCCATGGTTTGAGAATCAAATTAGAAGAATTTGGGAGAAAACCAAAATTGGAGAAGCATTGTTCCATCGGAGGGAGAGGGATAACGATGATCGAGAGAAAGTAGTCGAGCAAAAGTCGAAATTATTATATTACTTGATATGACCTTCCGGAAGAAATAATTAACTTTTGTATACTTAACATGTATACTTAAATGCACATGGAATCTCTTTCTTGCACCATTTTCCTATTGCATGAACTCAGCAACTTTACTAAGCGTTTGACTGTGAAAATGAATTTAAGTTTCTTTTAGGAGCAGCAAATGAATTCAATTTGAAAATGCGCGAGAGTTTTATGGAATGATATGGTTGTTCTGTTGACCATTTAATTATAATCATATCCATTGTCTGGTAATTTGTGGTTATGGCCCACTTAATTTGGAGTCTGGGCTGCTGCAATCAAGAAAAGAAGCCCTTTACAAGCAGAAATCGACATTGACATGGCTCGAATTTGGGAGATTGAAGCATCAGTTTCTTTCATAAGATTGTGAAGGCAAAGATAGGCACGATTGCAACAAGATCTTGATTTGCAAGAACCATGATGACATTGTGGAGCTACTGCATCTAAGCTCAAAGAGCTTCTATACCTGTTCGAACTTCTGACGATAAACTCATTACAAAGATGGGCAGTTTGCCGTGAGACACCTGGGATTGCTTTTGATTTTTGGGAAGCTATGTGCAAAAGATGGCAAGCTCTTGACCAACAGAAAACTCCAGGCAGAGTTGAGATTGAAAGATATTAGCCTTTCGCTGCGAGACTTAAATTTAGTTACTTCAGTGTTTTATACAATCGTCTCCAAGTGTATGTTCTTCCTAGCAGCTCCTTCTTACGGTCTGGCCGGGAACGAAGGCTCTACAGCTGGGACCGTCAGATGGGTTGATGTTCGTTTACTCACAATGGTAAGGGATTGTTGTTGATTCATCAGGAGAAGAAAGCTGCTGGTACGAAGCTAATTTGGATGACAGGCTTTAAATCAGGCTCATGATGGATTGGAATGGATTGGTTGCAGAACGCATGATCAGGCAAATGAAGCATAGCAACTCCTGCCAAATTCCTCTTAGGTATCAAGGTCTTGTGGTCGGTCTACCATTCGGGATAGTGTTAAGAGTGGAAGATTTCATCGTGGCTGGATCCTCCGCATCCCCAGTAAAAGAAGTTACTCAGGCAAGGACCCTTTAGGCCAAGCTCGAGTTTGACTGGACTCGCATCTTCGGGGTTCAAAAGTTGACTCGGGCTCAATCAAGTGGAGTAAATTTAGGCTCACAGTTTGACCTGAATAGAAAATCCTAATACTTGAGTTTGACTGGAGCTAGGTACCGTGCTGTGGTAATCTTCGAATCAGCAGCTTTGCAAGGACTTTTTAGGCCGTAAAAAAAGTCGCTCGGGTAATAGACACCCTAATGTACAAAGTACAGACTAATATTTATCCTAGCAGAGACTATTTAGTTAAACTTCCAACAACTAGGCTGTGCTATAAGAATTAATTAGTATTCTAAATCATCCGACAAAAATGTTCATTTTCTCAGAGATGAACTAATACCGTACATTCTGACTGTGAAGCAACTCAACTGCAGCCGCCACCACCCCTTTTCCCTCACTGGAAATGTCCAGGCCAGGTTCTTCAATCTTCCTATTCAGAAGCTTGTCCAGCTCTCCTCTCAATTTCTGCCAAAAAAACACTCCGCTTTGAATATTTATAGAAGGAAAAAGAAACTAAAAGGAGAATCAAATTACCAAATGCACACAAACACTCGGAACCATAAAAGAGTTACCCGTATCAACTCCAACACACTCTTTGATGCAGAAAAGTGAAGGTAGCCATCAAGCATTTCAATACCCTCCCCACTTTTGCTGGGAACAAGGTTTCCACCAAAAAGAAGTAAAGCATAATCTGATATATTTGTGGAGTCCCGGATAAAAATGCTGGTAGTTTTCACCTTTTCACTGTATATCAAGTATGGCAGAGGGAATAGATGGATGCCTGCATTGACAGATGCTGGGTGAATGTCTACTTTACCAACTTCTTTAGTGTAAAATGCCGTCCGCTTTCCTCTTCTCTTGCACTGAACAACGTTTGGGTAAAGCCCAGCACAGAGAATTGCACATACCATCTCCAAATCATCACTATAGTGATTGTATGCCTGCAACAGCCATGAATGGAAGTTCAAAATAAGAGAGAGAGAGAGAGAGGGAGAGGGAGAGAGAGGAACTGCTAAAATAAGGCATAAAATATGCTGTGACAAAACAAGCTCTTCGGAATATCACCAAGAAGGACATACACTAGGACCCTTTGATTTGTCTACAAAGCCAATATCAGAAAGGAGATTTAGGAACTGCATTCTCATGTCATCCATCATCTGCAAGGTCACTGGGGACAAGAAATTCTCCCAGCAGAATGATTTTTCCTTCCCACTTCGTTTTGCCTCTTTCCACCCCTCAAAAGCTTTCAGAAGTGCTATGTGGTCACTGCAGTACAAACACATACAAACAGCGGAGTTTTAATTTCAGCAACATAATGCTCCAAAGCAAGGAAAAGCAGAGGCCTAAACCACTGACTCAACCTGCAAGAATCACCGGCAAAGGATCTTTTTGCTTCATCAGCTTCCTCTTTTCTATTTATTGGAAGGACAAATGGGTCACGGTATGCAAGAGCAGCAGCAATGATTAAGGCAGGAGTCAGACATTGAAATATGGACCCCATCAAAAGCATCTTCCCAATATTTGGATCCACAGGTAAAGTACATAGATGGCACCCTGTCAGGTACAAGAATACCAGGTCACAATTACGATGCAAAGCCAGTATCATATAGGAGAAACCACTCTGATTCCCTCACCAAGCGGAGTAAGATCCTCCTTATCATCGAGAGCCCCTATTGTTTTTAGCAGTTCAATTGCATTTTGAACAGCAAGATGGTCAGGTGGCTGAAGTGCCTTGGACAAAAATGATCCAATTGCACCAAGCTGCAAGCTCTTAATGTGAAGGCAAAGTTCTTGTAGAGGAGTGCGGAGAATTTCCGGAAGTTGAAACTGGGGCATTGCCTCATGAACAATTCTTGGATAAAGCCTATAACAAACTCCTGGTTGCACACGTCCAGCACGTCCTCTCCTCTGAGAAGAGAGGGAGGGAGGGAGGGACGGAAGGAGGGATGGAGGTGAAGGCTCAGAAACAAAATTAATAAAGCTCACAGAAATCTTACATGTGTTCATGACAGAGAAGAGCTAAATCATAATCATCATGATGCGTACCTGATGTGCCGAAGCCTTTGAAATCCAGGATGGTAAAAGACAAGCCAGTTTGTTCAGAGCATCATAACTAGTTTCCTTTGCCTTTCCACAATCAACAACATAAACAACATCATCTATTGTAATACTGCTCTCTGCAATATTTGTTGCCAGCACGATCTTCCTGCAAAATGATGCAGCAGTTCATAGCCAACAATCGATAAGTAGAAGTAGAGCCTCAAAGACATTAATAATGCCCACATCTCTATCTCCTTCCAACTAACAAGCACATAAGCAATGGGGGAAAACTCTGAAACGACAAACATGAAATTCCGACTCAATAGGTCTATATTCAACTACTACTACTGCATTTATTAATAAACTTTTGAAGAATAACGATTTATCCTGAATAATTCGGAGATAATCTCCACAGAAAGCAAGAAGGACAACGACAAAGGAAGATAATTTTAATTCAGAGGGGAAAAGGAGCTCTGAATCAGAATAGAAGGAGGTGCTTACCTCTTACCTGGTGGAGGACGGTCAAATATTTCCCGTTGATTGACAGTAGGCATGGAACCGTGGAGCGGAAGGACAAGAAACCTGCTCTGATCCCCAAGCAGATGGTTAACTTTAACCTTGTCGAGCAGCTTTGAAATGTCATCCCATCCAGTGAGAAATACAAGAATGGCTCCATCACCTTCATGGCGACATATATATTCAAGAGTTGACTCCACCTGAGAATTTTCAATGTGCAAAAATTAAAATGCAATTATCTCCTAGTAGGTGCTCAAACCATATGCACATTACTATTACAAAAGCCAGGCAATTGGTCAGTTACAACCAATCACGAAGCATATGTTATTAGCAAAGGAACATTATTATTATAGGGCAGTATGTTTGTTTTACTTTTTTTTATCAGTAATTGTAGGGAGTACCTTGCCAGAACAACAGCCGCAACTGGCTATACCCCAAAAAGTGGGTGAGCTTAACTCTACAGAGAGAGAGGGGGGCTTTATTTAAATTTTGCTCCAACAGCTAGTCTTCCTACTTCTTGGTCAGAAAAAAAAAAAAAAAAAAAAAAAAAAAAAAAAAAACCCTTGGAGATGGAACTCACTTTGCATGCCTCTCAATCTCAATGTCAAATTTTGTTTTACAGTATCTCAACTACCATTTAAAAATATCTGCTAACTCACATCAAACAACAGAGAACTTTCACTGAGACCTGTAATTGGACTCTTAAAGAATCACCTTTAATAATGCCAGGAACAAATGCCTGTGGTAACATCCATAAGTAAAACTGCCACTCATCCTAGTCAGATGCACTGCCTCTAGTTGTTCAGAATATAAGAACTATGAGAGCAGTCGAGACAAAAAGAACGTACCAGACCCAAATCAATCAGTGAACCTGACCAAGCTTCAAGAGACTCTCTTGTTGATCTGCTGTAGCTTCTGTAATGAGAATCAACATCGACATCCTATATAGATAGTTTGTCACGCCAAAATTAACAGAATATAAAATTTCATGAAAGAAAACTTTTGAATAGCAATCAGGACAATGTTCATCAAAACATAGGTTGACAAGGAAAAATATCTTTCATCCATTCCCAATATTTCTTGCTCTAAATTAAATATTCCTAAATCAAAGGAGAACCAGAAGAGTATAGTTAAAAGATGCATTATCAAGGCAAGATTTGAAATAACATGATCAATAGATAGAAAATTTCCATACAGGTATTATGAGGTAAAATGTAAAATTTTTCAGATGCCCTACATAATAATGACTTGCATTACATCTCTTTTCCCTTATGTAAAGATACAATCTATAGGCACAAGATGCCGATAATCGTGTCAGAAACCCAACAAACTGTGTCTGCAAAACACCCAACTTGATCTATGCTCACAACTAGCCTAAAAGGAAATAAAATTTCCTATCCCCAGCCTCCCTCCACCCCTCAGGGAGAGGTCATGCGAGAATCCTAACAGAATGTAAAACATCAAACTTTTACATTGAATCTTTGAACAAAAGTGACCTGAAAGAAATAACATATACTTTTTTTGGGCAAACACACTGGTTTAGGAGGTCATGTGAGAATGCTAACATAATGTAAAACATCCAACTTTTACATTGGATCTGTACTCAAAAGTAACCTGACAGAATTAACATATCCTCTCCCCAGCCATTTTTTGGGCAAACACACTGGTTAAGACTGATGTAGCAGAAATAGAATTAAGCACTGCCAGAAAAGTGAAGCTGTTCTGTGCAAACACAGTGGTTTAGACTGAAGTAGCAGGAACAGAATTGAGCACAAGTATGTGATGCCAAACACGTGAAAATGTTCCATTCCCCCCACCCTTTGTTTCTCTCTTTTTATCTCCCTCCCTCCCAACCAAGAGACTGACCGTATAACATCCTACTTATACCATTGGTTTGTGCTCGTAGTACCCCAAAAGAAAGAATATTAACTCTCAGTCATTTTAGGGCAAACACAAGGGCTTGGAGAAAGAGAAAAGAAATTTCGAAGCTTGTGTGGAGAGAGAAAATGACAGGAAGAACACTGAATTAGCATATCTCCAGAATGGCTGTGACTTCCTACTTACTCTTTTTGTGTCCAAATACGAACTCCATTTTTTTACTGAACTTCTCCACTACTTAAACTAAATTAATATTAAAATTTCTGAAAGAAAGCCTTCTCTTATTTTTATTTTTTTCCTCAAGATGGTAGTGGGGAAAGAGGGTGAGGAGCCCATTGAGTGTAATACATATCAGTTCCAACATATGATGAGTAGGCATTTCGATAATACTAAAACATACTATTCCTTGGTATTTGAAAGCTATTCCTGAAATATTCTCATCTGGTGATTCAAGCAAAATATAGTCCTAGAGTGGCCTTCAATTCATTGCATAATTCAATTTCATTGTTATTCCTGCTTTATTATATTCCACAGAAATAATTATTCTAATATTGCCCTCCTACTCCACAAACCAAATGTACCACTGAAGCAAATTCTAGTCATGTTGATGCATGCTGCAAAGAGGGTGCAAAGTGTTGGTATCAATAAAATGCTTCAAATTATCAAACTCAAGACCACAATCCCCTGGTCAGGGAGTTCACATCTGTACCATGTTCTTTCTTTAATAATAAGCCACCAGTTCAGCCACTCAAACTTATTGAACTGCATACACAGTTGGTTGATTGGTTCTCCCTCAGGTCATGTGTGAAAATACTGCCTTCAGCAAAAGATTTTTTGCGACTCCAGAAACAAAATGAAGTTCTTTCATCCAATTCAGCGCCAATGGCATAGAAATATCCCAAGTTGAAAAGGACCCTGGTTTCAGAATGATAAAGCAAACTGGATGCTATGCAAAATCAGTGATGTTCTTTTTTTTCTAATTCCCTGCTTAAAAATTAAGTCGTCAACATAATGCAATGCTATATAATCCCATCAAAAATCATTCTCAAGACTAACAAAATGCCAGTAATCCCCATTACATATCAACAGTTATGCGCATTCCAAAAGTAATGAAAATTATGAATCTCTAGTTCTCTCGTCTGACCTAGAACACATGCTGAGAAAGAAAATGAACAATGCTGTCTAGAAATAATTAGCAAAAAAAGGGGAACAGAAGCATGCCTCAAAAAGTTCAGTCAAAGGGTCTTTCTTAGACTCTTGCTGCTTCCTCCTCCTCCTTGAATTTCCTTGAAAGTTATCAAACTCGGACTTTATACAGTAATGAGTTTTCTCCAATACATCCTCTAGGAACAACTCTTCCACAGGATGAGTTAATCCCTGCAAGATTTACGCACAACGTGGTGCACACTTTTAAGATATCTTTCCATGACTAAAATGTGCAAAGTACTATTCAATTAAATAACATTCATTACCGGTATATGCAAAGTGGGAGAATTTCCAAAATATTTGGAAAACAGGTCAGCATTAATGGTTGCACTCATCAAAACAACCCGTAAATCTGGGCGCCTTGGAATAAGGTCACGCAGAATTATCAACAGAAAGTCTTCGTTGATGCCTCTTTCGTGTATTTCATCAACAAGCAAGTGGCTTACTCCGGTCAATTTTGGGTCCTGGGCCTGAGCTTCCGCATCATAGTCAGCGAACAAAAAGAAAAACATCACAGTGATGATGCATAAACAAAAATGCATGAGCCATAAGTTGACAAAAGAGCTTCACTGTGTGCAACAACAAAACATGCAGCCTTTAGTCAATGGGAATGATATGGTTCATTACAGACATGTTCAATCACAAAGTTCCCATAGAAGGTATGATATGAAATTTTGAGGTTTAACCCCACATTAAAAATTTCTGTTGAAATGGACAGAGCAAGTGCAGTCTGTAATTCCCACAAAAGATGCATTTGCACAGGCTAAAGAAGTTTCTGTTATCAGTAATTACTCAAAATAAATCTTCAAAAGAGGGGAAATAATCATCAAAACTTCCTCACCAGTCGTCTAAGTAGTACTCCAGTGGTGCAAAATAGCAGTCTCGTTTCTGCAGAGGACTTAGTTTCCAGACGGATCTGATATCCAACAGTTTCACCAAGTGCCTCTCCCCTTTCAGAAGATATTCGAGCAGCAACAGATATGGCAGATATACGACGTGGTTGTGTACATATTATGCTGCAGTCAGCTCCGTGAAGAGAAGATATCTCCTCTTCTAGAATGAATTGAGGGAGCTGCGTAGTCTTACCACAACCTGTCTCTCCAGATACTACTAGTACCTAGATGACGAAAGGTGTCTAACAAGAATCAATGTGACGGTAGACATGAAACATCTAAACAAACCCACTTCCACTACATATCTCACATATAGGCCTGACATAGTAGTAACGTAATAACATCTTGAAAATTCATACGAAACTCAGAATTCCTCTAGAAAGGAAGTATAAATTTACTAAAGCAAGTAAGTTGTTTTATTTTAGAGTGTGGTGATGCTCATTGACAAACATACAACCTGTTGATTTGATAATTGTGTTGAAAAGCCAATCCAAGTAAGAACAGCCTAATGAGTCTTTTCCACCACAAGATCAGTTCAACACTTGACAGAATTCAAAGAAGGTACTACACCTGATTATTTGCAATAGCTTTTAGGAACTCAGCTTTCACTTTAAATGCAGGAAGTTTTTCCCGGAAAGACTGCATTGCCTTGACATTGGCGCTACCCTGCTAGGAAACACATATTGTAAAATGGCCTTGCTGAATTTAGAGAATTCATAACCCAGAGAAATATCTGATTTCAGAATAGACATCAATAAGTGATACAATCTCTCCCTGCAATCATAATACCCACCTTCATCTTTTCTTGCTTGGCCTTAAGTTCAGCATTTAGTCTCTCCTTAGAAGAATCAATCTCCAATACAGAGACAGAATTTTTTATATTTCCAGCTGGTAATAATTGTTTATCTCCCCGACTAGATGAGAGAGAGGAGCTGCCAACAGACCCTGAGGAACTAACTAAGAGCTCTCCAACAAGTCTCTGGGTTTCTGAAGACATTTGAATCTGCACAAAGCACACAAAAAAAAAAAAAAGACAAAAGCCCAATAGTTGAAAACCTTCCTTTAAACAATGATGAGAGAAAAAAAAAATCCTTTTCACACTCCAAAGTTGGACTTTCGAAATAACATTGCCTTGCCCCACTCTTAAAAGCAGATTCTTGTTTCATTCCAAAGCATCATACAGAAATTCACAAAGGATTGAGCAAATGTTACCGTCTTTTGAGTGGATCCATGGCGCTCATCAAGATCTGCTCGATAATCTGGCAGTGGAACTTTGCTAACAACGAGTGCCTTCCCTTTATTGTATGCATGGCTTCCTTTCACAAGGCCAGGAAGGTGCAAAGTACAAATAAGTAGGAGACCAAACTTAAGAGTAAATCATAAAGTCAGTGGAAAAGTAATGAACGATAAACATTTAAAGTTATACCCGTTTATATATTTATGTCACAATCATAATAGCATCCACATGTATCTTTCTATCACCATTTACTCGTTGTATAAACCAAGTCAAAATTCTTGTTGCAATTATATCTATCCTTTTCCTTTGTACAAGTAAACAAGAGCTCAATTGAACCCCTGATTTTTATATTTATTTTTTAAATTCATCCACCATAATGTAGGTGACAATCCAGGGCCAAAACTTAAAATTACGCTATAGAATTCACTCTATCTATCTTTCCAAAGCTAAAAAGCAATAAGACGAGAAAGTTGAAACTTACAAGTGAAGCCCCAGCTGGTAAGCCATGTCCGAAAGGGTATCCTGATCTGCACGGCTATAGTTATGCTTAATTATCATCTCCTGCTCTCCACCACTTTTGAATTGCTCCATCTTACTCCACCACTCATTCTCATCAAGAACTTCCATCTGAATATCAACAACGGTAGATGAACCCCCAGAAATGACAAGGATAATATTTGTTCGTGACGATTTTACCTCCTCAATACAGACAAGAGTTGAGTACCATCCCAGTTCAGAATGAAAGTTTCTTGTATTTTTTCGGTCAAAGAAAATGCAATTATAAAAGTACTCATGATGGTCCTATCACTATTGGTACTCCTTAAACCGGATAACCTTTGCAACTTTTTTCTCCCTAGAGGCGCTGTGCAAACCCGATCAGGGAGTAATGTTTTCGTCCAAGGTCACGCGAAGATGATCACCAATCAGTAACGAGCAATAAGTCACTTAATACCATCAAAATAAAGTCAAGGATTTAGACAACTAGAGCGCCATTTCTCGAATTAAGATGAACAAAAGGACATCATCGAAGCTCAGCCCGCTCCATTACTAAGATACGACAATCCATCTAAATGCAAGAAGGAAGTCTAGCAGAACCATTAATTTACTAACGAATGAACCAAAAGCAACTAATCCAAGCATGGAAAGCACGAAGGTCGAGAGAGAGAGAGAGAGAGAGAGAGTTAACAGCAACTTTACCTCAGCTGCCTGTTGCCGAAGGCGCTCCGCGCGCCAAACCGGGTCCCACCACCGCTGCTCCCCACGGCCACCGCCACGGCCTCCTCTGCCGCCGCCGCCGCCCCGGCGGCCTCCGCCGCGGCCGCTGTTGGCTCCGCCTCCTCGGCGGCCACCTTGGTAGTTGGGGCGGTAGGACATCGCGGAAGCGGAGAAGGCGAATCGAGGAGAGAAGGTTCTGGAGTGGAGGAGGGGTAGAGCGGCGGAGGGCGAGGCGAGCGCGCGGAGGGAGAAGAGAGTGAAGAAGATCGCGGGGAAAGCAAACATATGTTACCGACCCGAGACGAGAATTGCAGAGGGCTGGCGTCATTTTATACTTTCCCTGGAAATGACATATAATCAAGAATCCTAAACCTTATTTTATAAAATTAATCATATCACGAAACTTTCAAACGGTACAATGTCGATTTTGCACGATAAAATCCTTTTTATCAACTCCCCTAAATACGACTAATAAAAAAATTTGCGACTTATTCTATTACTCAGCCACATGAGAAAAGAAAACTAAATATCTTAAAATAAAAAACATAAGAATAAGAATTAAAATATCAAGAGTAAAAAGTATAAAACCACCTCCAAGAGGGTCGACTAGAAGGTGCAAATGAATCAAGAACTATCTGGACCGATCTAAAATTGATGGTTTCTGATTCCAATTTACTAGAATCAAGTAATACCGGTCCGATTCTTGATTCCAAGTGTGGAATAGCCTATTCAAACCGGATATGCATATGTAACATTTATTAATTTTCTTTTGCTTTGTATATAGATGAAAACCCTAATTTTCCCTTGTCTCTTTTCGTCTCTCCCCTTACTCATGTCGCGGGAAAATGATCACCTAACATGATATTAGGTGACTTCTCTCCTCCCCACCTTTAGATTAAAAAGCCCTCCCTATTGCATGGACAAGACCGGAAAAAGATCATCTATAGTGATTACAGGTAACTTGGCCCCTCTCCTCCCTTGGATTAGAACTATTCCTTCCCTATTACATGTGGCAACCCCCTCCCCTCCCTTAGATTCCCCCCACTTCCCCAGCAGTATCCAAATCCGGGAAGACCACTCCCCTCATCCCTCCCTCACCCTTGGATCCCCTAACACAAAGTTAGGAGATCCATGTCATGGCCTTGCCTCCCTCTCTCTCTTTCTCTCTGGCTTTCAACCTTGTTGATCCCTCTTCAATCTCACTCTCGATCGCTTTCAACTCATCACTTGCTCTCAAGTCTCACACCTCTCTCTCATAGTCGCAACTGTAATCCTCTTAAAATCATTTTAAAATCATACCTTTCATCAAGCATTGCGATGAATTAACCTGTCTTTTCTAAAGAAGGGGCATCGTGTAGTGCTCAATGGCAATGCCAAACCTAGATGCCCTATCTTTCCCATACAAAGAACTTGTTTTCATGGTCCTTTTCTTCCACTGTCTATCCCGTCCTGAGCCAAGCGAGTCGTGTGAAGCTTAGCTGCAGTCAGAAGCAAAAGCTGCGCGTCATTTCAATTCGACCATTCATTTCGCCGGATGTTTGACATCGTCACCAGAGCTCACACTACAAGCTCCAAAAACAGAAAAGATGTAAGGCTATGGAGGCTGGAGCATAACCGTCACCATGCCCACAGCCATGGCCACTGAAGCACGTCAAGCTTGGCTATGGCCACTAGAGCTTCTTCAAGCTCAGCCATAGTCGCCTGGACCATAGCCAGTCTGTCTTGCTTTCAAGCTTCTTTGAGCTCACGGCGGAGCTTCGCCGTTGCCACCACCACTCGAGCTTCCGAACATCACTTCATGGAGGTTGACCTTGAGGACGGCGACAAGGAGGATTTTGAGACGGGTCCATAGGAGTTGGGGGAGGTTAAAGCATAGTCTTCTTCACGCTCGCTGAATATTGTTTCGTGGAGTTCGACTTAGACGACAACGATAAGGAGGACGCGGCAATGGATGGATCGGAGCTAGGAGACGTAGTGATTGGTGGAGGCCATGGATGAGTCGAGCGACGACGGGGGTCGTAAATTTGGGTGACGACGAGCCATGGAAGAAGATGATGTTGGAGCCATAGATACAAAATTGGTGCCTTTTTTTCAGAAAAAAAAATTAGTAAATACAAAAACCGCATCAGCATCGTCTATTTCTCAATTAGAATGAAATTAATATAGGTATTTGATCTCATCAATGCGACATGATTTATGACTTGATTACGTTATTGAAAAGTTTCAAGACTCGATTACATTTTTGCGATAAATTTTAGAACTTTCGAGGCACTTATTCATATAATTTCATCTTTTCTGAAGTTTAGTGGTCAAATGCCAGTCAGGGAGGAGCAATAGGTCGGTTATGACCGGACATAAGAATGCCAAGATCCTAAGCGGCCGCCGGCGGGGCAGTGAACAGTGTTTCGATCTCAAACCAAATCGGTGACGATTACATGGAGATGTTGTCTCGCTTCTATTTTCCCGAGTATGGAGCTTATGTTGTTGGATCTCATAACAAAACAAGAACAGAGAAGAAACCAATGTCGGAGCTAGGAAAGGAGGCGAAGAAAATTATTGAGAACCATTTCGCTAGGACAATTTCCTCTCCGTACCTCTCGAGATATCACATAAATCTATGTTTGACTGTCCACATCTTTAATTGATTTGTTACCTTAAATGATCATTTAATAAAGTTTAGTTTTATGTATACTTCACTGTTCAACATTTGATCGAGGTGACCTACGCCCTTTTGGCCTTAAAAGCGATCATGCTTAGCTAAGGCCTCGTGAGACTAGTAATCTAGCAAAGTTGAGCCGATTCACTGTCCGGCTCGAGCTCAGCTCCACCCGCACTCTATGTTTAAAACTAGACTCGGGCTCTATCGATCATAAATTTCATATCAAACACAATTCGATCACAATCGACTTTTAAGTAGTGAACTCAAGTTTGCAATCATTGATGAGTTCAAATGCTATGGAGTTTCAAGGGTCCTCATTACTACCTTTATAACTACACATAATCCGAGAAAATAATACAAATTCAATTAAGCATGATAAGATTGACAAGCTTGTCGAGCTAATTATCAACAACTAACTCGAGCTCGGCTTAACAATATATATGCAAGAATCTTGATCTAGAGCTCTATTATACATTATGAGAACTTGTTACTACAAACTGTCTTGAAATCAAGATGTAGAATTAGTTTATTTGACAGACGACGACTTTTTGCTTAATCCCATGGGAAAGAGCCACTTCTTTTTTTAAAATAGCTGTAAGGGAATAAACAAGAGTGAATTTTGTTCACCAATTCGACGATTACGAAGAGATTGTTTATTAACAATTTCTCCGGTTGGAGGATCTCCGCGGAATGAAGTTTTGGTGAAACGTTTTGTTAACCCTAGAAATCCAACTGATTAAAGGGGCATAATTTCAAAAAATGACTATACACAATTAAGTAGCTCCATATTAAGAAGGTAAAGTCTAATTAATCTCCATCTTTATTATATACTAGATGGGAAAATGACACTGGAAGTGTCATAATTCTCGGTACCAAATTTTTTCGATCGTTTACTTAAGCACCACTTTTGTAAACCATCTGATTAGCCTTCCGAAAAAGTGAAGTCAACATGATTAGAATTAGGAGATGTCGTATGACACATTGTTTGCCCCAGACTAATGAATTGAGGCAAAACTTAATTAGGTTCTTTAAACCCTAATCCAAACCTCGAAATTGAGGAATTCAAGTTCAGTTCGAGCTTTCGAAGAATCAACTCATCCAATGTTTGATTCTCTTTTGATCCATCACAACACCCATGGACTCAACTCCAGTATGTCTCTAACTTAATTCAAAACCCTCGTCTCAAGCCAGTATATAATTATCTGAAAGTTTAAAAGGTTAGATAAATACATGATTTAATATTTAACTATTATATCAATCTCTCTCACATTTAGTATGCTTTTTTTTTCTAATAATAAGCATGAAAATATGTAATCGAAAAGATTATTAAGACCTTCTACTTTAATAACATATGAGATTTTTGAGACCGTTTATTGATAGTTCTAAAAACTTAAGTCATTATATAATGGCTGATATAGAAAAGTGAAGAGAGAGAGAGAGAGAGAGAGAGTTGGGTGTGTTGCTTTTGCCATTCCTCGTTCCAAGGCCTTCGGCAAAGAAGATGAAGACAAATATAAAGATGAAGAAGAATCCTGCCTTTCCTTGACTCTGGAAATTGATCGATCATCTAGATGAAGACAAAGAAGAACCGTATTTTCACTTGACTTCAATAAAGAAAACAGCCATTTGTCAGGTCATCTTGTCCTTTTGTGTCCATGTTGGGACTTCAATCTTATTTCTAATAGAGCCACATATGAATTGAAATTTCATTAAAAATTGTCACATACAATAAATTCCAGAAATTTATCATTAAAAGCACCTAAGTAACCATTATTCCATCAATCTAGCATTAATATTATCGCTAAAAAAGTTTTGACACTAAAATGATAATAATATAGAAGCTAAGGAATTTCTAGTATCTATTTATTTTTATTATTATTATTATTATTATAGATCCCTCACACGGGCTATGCTCATGCATGGAAACATACGGGTTGGCTTTAATAGTGAAATGATGGGAGAGGAACACCATAAGTGCCAAAAGTTGCGTACGTCGCTCATTTCAGTGCCATTTTTTCAAAAAAACAAAAATTTCAGTGCTAACTCACTGGAAATTTAATGAGCGACCGGGTCAAGTGCGCAACATTCGAGCAAACTAGGAAGCATTGAAGGTAGAGATCGATTGGGTTTTGATGATGACGCACTCACGAGCATTTTATGAATGATGGCAACCACTGAGGCAATTGGAGATGCCGTGACTGGCTTGACGAAGATGGCTAGCAAGAGTTTCGGGTCTAGGAGAACAATGGAGCAAAATTCTCCCAAATAGAGAAATGCCAACGGCCAAGACCGATGGCGATATGTTCAATAGAGACTCATGAATCTTTTCCAACTAATGGCCATGGCTAGAAACTTCAAAATCCTGAGATATGGCCATAAACTTCAATTGGGTGCACAAACTGAGAAATAAAGCTTCCCAGCAAACTTCAATAGCCTTCAGCACCAAATCAATTGTGCCCAAAGGTTTCGATGCATTCTAGAGATGCCAAGGAACACAATGATGTGGAAGGGCTTCAATTGTTCGAAATTCCAATTGAGCTTCATGGCGAACCAAAATCTGTTTTTTGAAGAGTATTTTTTTTATTATTAAAAATGATGACGTGGATGCTGGCATGTCACTTTTCAGTCGGAATTTTAGCCGTTGGCACTTAAAAAAATCATTTTTTGCTAGAATTGACATTGAAATTGGCGTTTTTAAACTTTTGGCGTTGAAGTAAGCGTCGTACACAACTTTTGACACTCCTGATATTCTTCTCCCGTGAAATGATGCATAATGCATGTTTCAAAAGTGAGACGTGCAATGCAAGGCAAGAGTAGGAGTTGTTAGGTAACATATCTACTTCGGTTTCTTACAATCCCTCATATTGAAAATAAAGGGTGCTTTAGTCATTTAAAGGGTGATCGACAGATTCGAGAGTTGACTTTTTATAAGTAATGTAGATGACATAATGGTAGAGATGAAAGTAGATGTCAAGGCAGGGATACGCCAATTATTTCCACGGGAGCGCATGCTATTAGAAATGTTCTGAAGCGGGCTGCCGTGGAACGGCGTCCAGTACTCATGTGATTCAGGTGACCACGTGTCGCACTTTAACAATAAATGAGACGGCTTCGTGAGCAGATCCGAATCCCTGATCAGATGGGATCCGGTCAGGATCTTTATATGAAAAAAATCGGATAGCTCCCTTTTTAATAGAGTGGTTTTATTTTTTATTTTTTTAAGCCAATCGTCCGATCATATCGGATGACTACGATCGCGTTAGGGCATCCCTGCCCAAAAAAGTACCCGGACAGAGCATCCAAACCCTGACCAAATCTATTTCTACATAAATCAATTCTTTGTCCACTATTGTAATCCCCACTATCACATGAGCATATGAAGTGATCGATGGGCGGTCTTGAAATGACCGACCCTCAAATTGAGATCCACATGTTGCTCAAACGCCCTCAACATGATAAAAATGGGTACGGCTATGGGTATTCTAATTCATTTGAACTGATCAATGTCAATCCGGTTCTCGATTTCAGGTATGGGACCCGCCCATATGTATGTCGCTCTCACTTTTAGTCAAGAAAGAAAGGAGAAGAGAAGAAAAACTCATCTTTTGCTCGTCAATCCTGACTCCTCACCTCAGTCCACCTACTCAACTCTCTTGTCCCATCTCCGTCTTGCCTCTTGGCGAGTCAGCTGAGCTCTCGGTCTCGCCTCCCGTCGTCTACTGCAGCATCACAGTCGCAGCCCTCCCCCTCCGGCCGTCGGCGAGTCAGCTCGTGCTTTCCCCTGTCACTTTCACGAATGAAAGTTGATTAGTCTGCATCGTTGATTGCTGAGGTCGTCGTCTTCGTTTCATCGTCGATTGTTTAAGTTCGTCTAGTTGCTTGCTCGTGTTTCCCAATCGTCGCACGCCTTTCTTTGGTCGATTTGGGAGAACCGTTGGATTTCTGATCGAGGTCGGTCCTCATTAGTCATTACTGCTCTGTCGCTTCTTCATTTATATTGTTGATCATATTCATACCGAGCATATTCTGGAAAAGAGAGGACAAAAGCTAAAGTGGATAGCTAATGTTTTAGATTATAGAAGATGGGCCGATTTAACCTGCCTCTTCCCCGTAAAGCATTCCCCAGAAACCATTGAATCATCGTATATATTTAGCGGTTCCATGGATCCACCCAGTCCAGTTTTTAGGTGGGTCCATGAAACTAGTAATCAATCATTAATCTTTGGCTCTCGATTTCAAAATAAAAATCGCCCACTTTAAAATCGCCCTAGAATTAGTCGCCCTTAATGATTCAAATGCCATTCTCCGAGATTCTAAGTGCATGTTTGGTAAAAAATGTTTATGTTCCTCGTAACAAAAATTTATGTTCATTTGTTCCGGAAAACAAAAAAAAAAAAGAATAGACACACGTTTGATTACATTTTTATTTCCGAGAGCAAGAAATCTGCTTTTTTTTATTCCCATGAGCATATTTGAAACAGAAACGAAAAGTAGAAAAAACTTATTTTCTTGTTCTCATGAATACTTTTTAAGAAACTAAATAACAAAAATTTAAAACTTGTTTCTGTTCTTGTTAAGAAAAACTTAACACTTTTTAAGAAACAGGCAAAAGAATAATTATCAAACGCATTCTTTTGTTCAAAAATTATTTCCGGAACATAAATAAATAAATAAAAATTATTATAATTTTTCGGAACATAAACGTTACCAAATTGCTCTCGAGGCCCGACCTTTTCATACTATATAATCATGGATATTTCAATTTCGTTTCTCTCTTCTTCGTTTGCCTTTTTTTTTTTATCTTTTTTGAGTAGACAGCCTTCAAGGTGGGTGACACGAGGGCATGCCACGTGGACCTTCGCACGGGCGCAAAGAACAATTCACAAAAGAACAAATAAATAGGAAATGGCACCGCGGATAACTCCAAAAATCCCCCGGATATGACCCGGTCTCCTCTTCGTCTTCTTCTCCTTCTTCTTCCCTTCGCTCGCAGAACGGCCGACGAGTCCCCGGCGTGTTCCCATGGCCCCACGCGCTTTCCCATTTCTCGCCCTCTCGTTTTCCCGGAACCTTCCCCACATCCCACTTTCCTTTTACGTGACCATTCTTGCCCCGACAAGAAAGCTTCCCCCCACCTGTCCCCACCTCCCTTCTCATTGACTTCTCGCTGTATATACTCTCTCTCTCTCTCGAGCTGCTGATATTGACCCTTACCTCTTCCTTCTTGGAGAACGCACCCACGACTATAGCATCCACGCGCTTCGCCGGAGCACCCGCCGGACCTTCGCTTCTCGACTCATCCGATCGATCGTCACGCGACCGACGCGCGGAAGCCCTGTTCGCTGCCCATTGAGAGCGACGCGAACGCCGCCATGAACGACCTCTTCTCCGGCTCCTTCTCCCGCTTCCGCGGCGACCAGTCGCCGCCCAGGGGAGGCGGCCGCTACGACGTCGAGATGGCGGCTGCCGGGGCGACGGCGGCGGCGGCGGCTTCCGGCGGGGTCAACCTGGACAAGTTCTTCGAGGACGTGGAGTCCATCAAGGAGGAGCTGAAGGAGCTGGAGTCGCTCCACCAGAGGCTCCAGTCGTCGCACGAGCAGAGCAAGACGCTGCACAACGCGAGGGCCGTGAAGGACCTGAGGTCGCGCATGGACGCCGACGTCACCGCCGCCCTCAAGAAGGCCAAGGTCGTCAAGGTCCGCCTCGAGGCCCTCGACCGGTCCAACGCCGCCAACCGGAGCCTCCCCGGCTGTGGGCCGGGCTCCTCGTCGGACCGGACCCGGACCTCCGTGGTCAACGGGCTGAGGAAGAAGCTGCAGGACTCGATGGAGAGCTTCAACGCCCTGAGGCAGCAGATCTCGTCGGAGTACCGGGAGACTGTCCAGCGAAGGTACTTCACCGTCACCGGCGAGAACCCCGATGACAGGACGCTTGATCTCTTGATCTCAACAGGTAAATTTCCACTAATATGCTACGACACTCGGTATGCCAATTTCGTGAAAGGATCGCGCTTCCACGTTCGTGTTTGCATCGAGCATACACGTGCTGTTCAAGAAAGTCAAACGCGGTGGAAATTTGAGAATTATGCGAATTTATGCGAATTTGGGGACAGAATGACCTTTTCCGAAATGGAGTTTTGGCATGAGATTGGTGGTTTGGCTAAATTGGAAGCTGTTGTATCGAGAACTGATATTGAATATGTCTAACATTCTGGTTGCTGCTTTATGTTGCTTGTGTATTCACTTCGTGCCATTCTGTTCTGTTTTGAGGATCAATCATGGGTCATTATGCACTTTAGAACTCACAGAATGTAGTGACTTGAATGATTTCTGAAATGAGGAATCATGAAGATCAAGGCAGAGGAACTACTCCTTTATTCACTATCTTGATTTCCCTGTAATGCAGGACATTATTTGAGCTTTTATCACTGTAATGCTTACGAGTCTCTGGTTCATATGCAGGCGAGAGCGAGACCTTCTTGCAGAAGGCCATTCAGGAGCAAGGCAGAGGGAGAGTCTTGGACACAATACAAGAAATCCAGGAGAGGCATGACGCCGTCAAGGACATGGAGAAGAATCTCAAGGAGCTGCATCAGGTGTTCTTGGACATGGCCGTCCTGGTGCAAGCTCAGGGCGAGCAGCTGGACGACATCGAGAGCCAGGTGGCAAGAGCCAACTCTTTTGTACGAGGCGGGACCGAGCGCTTGCAGACCGCCAGGAAGTATCAGAAGAACACACGGAAGTGGACATGCTATGCCATCATACTTTTGCTAGTGATAGTTTTGTTTGTGGTATTGTTCACTGTGAAGCCATGGGAAAAGAATAGCAGCGGCAGTCAACCAGCACCAGCGCAATCGCCTCCACCACCAGCTTGAGGTTTATTGGGTTATTGGTTTATTCAGTGATATACATAATGTTCTATACTGGATGTGGTTTCCACACTCGGAGGCTTCCCTGTTTAAATCGATCGCTTCATTTTTTTTTCCTTTCAGTCATATGAATTTTTATGGGAGTAGGTCATCTTTTCGTGGAACTACACTGTAATTTTTGTTCAGTTGGCGGCGCGTATTTTAGTGATTTGGCATGAGCTTGACGCCGACTTTGATTTGAGCTACATCCTTTGCACTTTCATAATGGCAAAAGGCGATAGGAAATTAGTAGTTTCATGGATATTATCAAAACGGCTGACCAACTCTACTGCTTTTTGAAGGAATTTTTGCTCCTAACTCCACCTATTCTTTACTTCTCTTTCTATAAGGCTTGTTCTTCATTGGGTTTGGAGATAATGTAGACAGATAATTCTCCATTCTTCGTTAGGTTTATTTGATAGTCTCACCCACAGTGCTAATGTTAGATTACCCTCATATTCCGTCAGCCAGAAGACGATCATACTTCTTGACTGTCAGCCAGAAGAAGATCGTACCTCTTGACTGTCATGCACACGTCTCAATTAGAGATATGGTTGCAACTGAACCTACCGAGGGGAAATATCAGTAGTGTTCATCCGATCAGAATGAAGACTAGTGACACTATCCGTCAACTGAGTAATGAAGGACAGTCATCTTCAGGGGCTAATTAGACCAGACTGTCGTTGCAACTGGTGCTTACAGAGGCTCTAAAAGGATACCTAAAAAAGATGGCATAGTGCGGCTTTAGAACTGGGGTCAAGATGTTGACGCCATAAGCAGTGAGTTATTCAGTATGATTTGAAGTCACCTGACTTGAGACCCGTGGCCGTCCGATTTTAGATCGGAAAGCCATCCATTATTTGAGGGGTCCATGGTTTTAAAGTTGCTTTTTATCCCAGCCGGCTGGGAAAAAAAGCAAGATCCAGTGACTTTTTCCAATAATCTTTGCATATGATGGATATGGCTGTCTCCTGCAATGATTTCCTCTCCAAGGAACTAATTACTTGACTTTTGTGAAGATAACCAAAGAGGCTCTGGCCTGTCAAAAACTACTTTGGAGGGTAACCTCAAATGACGAGAACAAGCAAGGAATGCCTACCGCATGAATTCTTCTGCCTAATCTTGCTATTTTGCGTGTTCTGTTCACTGGATCTTCAGACCTCTGGAAATTCAGTTTTCCTACGGTATATCATCTTAACAAGCATATACAGTGGTTTATACTTAAACCACTTACCATTCCTTTAAGGTCTGCCCACTCACTAAGGGATTGAATCACTTACGTATGCTCAGTGGACAAGGGCTATGCCCAAAAGCCAGCCTGTGATGGAAATAATCGAAGTAAATCAGCCAGAAATAGAGAAACCAACAAGTCACAAACTCAGCTTTCAACATGCAAAGCATTGAAGTCTTTTTGACAGCAAACGCACATTTGACATGCTCTTATTACATCAAACTTTTTCCAGCTACGGAAACCTAAAATTGTCACTTATGATATTATACTTTTATTAGGCATCAAGGTCTCAACACCTCAAGCCATCCCAAATGGCATGGTCAAGACTACCCCGATGCCCATGAGCCAAGGATGATTTGCCTGAGACAACCAAATGGTGTCCATATGAAGAAACTCAGTGCAAGTTTTAGTAACTGCGTCTGAGCTTCGACTTATATTTGCAGCTAGGATGCGGCCATGGTGTTGCAACTAGCACCAGAACCACTTCCTTCGTCCTCAAACGACTTTGAGGTTGCAGCAGCTATCAGCTGCTGGAGCCCACTTTCTGGTCATCATGATGTCATGCCCCGCATTATCCACATGCAAATGTGGGTGAACGAATGGTCGGACATGATTGGTCAGCAGGCAATCCTCAGGGTACATGTCGGCCGCCTCCAGACCAGTAAGGTTGGTTCTGTTGATATTTCCCAGTTTTGATGCATTCAAATCTCGACCGTCAGATTGCAGAACTTCTGAGCTCTGAGGACCAGTTGGGCAAGGTGATTTTCCATCACCACCCATTTTTTTCATCTTTACTGCTGTTTCTTTTTCCAAATCTTTTGCATTTAAGAAGCGACCTCCGCATCCCCTGGGGCGGCGCATAGCATGAAGATGGCGTGACTTGTGCATGTATGGCTATCAGAAAGTAAAAAGAGAAGTGAAAATGACTTGGAAGTGTTAAAGAAGCAAGTGATATACTTGTTCATAACGCATCATAAATGTCAAAGAAAGATGCTCACTATTCTACGATATATCAGAGTAATGACAGTTATCACATAATGTAATCTTCTGCCAAATCCAATTAAATTAAAGCCTCTAACGCAGAATATAGTATGAATTGCCACACTTTAAAGACCAGCAAAGTGTTTGCAATAGGTCTATATTCTTGTCGTTGTAGATAAACCAGACTCAAAACTAATAGTTATAAGATTTGCCTCGTTGGGCGAATGACATGAGTTAGAGAACGTTATTACAGCTATGACTTTTGCTGTTTCACTTCCCACATTTTGGATCCTCTATCGGGCACAGTTATGAATTAACATAGTGGAGACACCATATGTGGGTAAATACCTTGCGCGCTCTTCCAATCTTCCCCAATTTCCCCTTTGCACGACACTTGAGACGGGTGAGGATCCTTTGGTATTGCTTGGCATTCACGTATCTCGGTCCGTCTTCTCCTGTCAAATTCAGTGGAAGCATGATGCGGCCCTATATGGGTTGAAGAACAAAGCATGCCCATTATAAGACTTCAAAGAACGTCAATGCAACGGAATGAGATCAAACTTGCATATCTAGATTCATGGAAATTGCACATGCCTGTGTAACGATATCACATCCATTAGGATGCGAGTAAAGAAAACTGATTCGAGTTTGATATGTCTACAAGAATGGAACTGCCTAGGGTGCAAAGACTCGGTTGGAGAAGACTATAACGACTAACTATTTGACAGAAGAAAACTGAACATGAACGGACCTGGCATTGAGCTCCATAAAGAGGATATAGTCCGAAACTCTGATCTACATTTGAATATTTCGAGTACAACTTGGATGATAACCCATGCACAGAAAAGGCGTATTTAGCATTGGCAATATAAAACTCTAAATAATGAATAATATCAAGGCTACTGGCAGAATAATACCATCGGTTGGCCAAATTCACCGTGGAAATGATAACCATCTTCGGGGAGAGCTGACATGGTTAGCTGATGTTTCTGCCAGTCGATTGAGTATTTGCTCTCCCCTGCATTTAACAAGCTACATCAGTCATATTTCATGATCGAGATATTAGATAATAAAAATCATTGCAGAAAGGCTTTATAGTCTGCAGCTGAGTCGCCGTTATCCTGGCACAACATTAACTTGACAACGATTACAAGACTCCCTATACTGTCTGGTTTTACGAGAACTTTTTTAAGTTTAGATTGGCTTGCCGGGAACTCAATATGCCTTTAAAAAATCCTCGGCCTTTGTTATGAACGCTGCATGCAGTCAGTAATAAAAATTGCATCGGTATGGTTTCGCTAATGTGGTTAGGTCATGTCTTGAGTTTGAGCCCATGTAAGAAACCAGACTTGATAGAAGTCTAGCCTTTATTTTGGATGTCTTCTGGCTGGGACTTAAATCTCCAACCAAATTGAGTGATGTCCAAAATTTCGTGGAGTCTGGTCTTGGACTAAACATTAAAAAGGAAAAAGATCGAGATTTTCTAATTAAATTGAGTTGGCAAGTTACATAACATATAAAAAACAGAATTTTGTTTGGTTATTGCCCACACGAGAAAACACAAGGAGCATTTATGTTTTATCCGTGGGAGTTTTCTAAGTAAGTGTGCTATAAGAAATTATGAGATAACACTTTCTTTTGGTGTGAATTAGGGCTAGCAAACATTGAGCAATTTAGCAATTTTATACTATGTATTCTCCGAATTCATAGTGGGTTTTGGTAACTTGCTCTTATTATGGAGTAGGTAATTACTTTCGGACCAAACTACATAAATCTCTTGTGCTCTTTATTGTTTATCATTTATTTCTCTAGTAATTTGTTCTTTTCGCATTAGACTTGAATGCAATACTTGTTAGCTTCCACGTTGTTTGACAACAATTAGTATCAGAGTTAAGGTTAGAGTTGTAGAGCTGATTTGGAGCTTTCAGTTATTCAATCACTGTCTGCAAATGTCATTTGTGCACTTATATCCAAAATAAGAGTTGATATTGAGAAATTCACTGGGAGGAACAACTCGGGATCGTAAAGCATTAAGACCCATGTTTGCTAACAATCCAGGGTCTAGTGAAGGCATTAGATGAAAGCGGCTCATAATGGAAAGTTGACGGAAAAGGCAAGAATCATAATCATATAGAATCTATCAAATGAGGTGTTGATCGAATTGGTTGAAGAGAAGGAAGTCGCAAACTTATGGGAAAAACTTGAGGACTTTATCGAATGAAAGTTTTGAACAATCATTTGTCTGTTTGGATAAGGATGTTTGAATTCTGTGTGATTGGAGGCATTAACGAACTCATGATAGAGCCAAAGAATGACAATAAAGTCTTGCCTGATAAGAAACAAGGAATGAATTCATGTTGTAGTGTCTTTACCAAATTCTTTTGAACACTTTATTGATTTATTGTTCAAGACTGCCCTATGATTGGTTTGAAAGGGTAGAATCTACCTTATTTTTCAAGCGATGGTATAAAATTTATAAGAAGATAACTAGGTTTAATCATTTGAAATAGAGAGAACACAGATGGTGTCAAGGTAATAGCTAAAAGGGCCATTCTAAATCGAGCTCCAAAGTTTGGAACCGCTAATGTTATTGCTATGATGAGGTAGGATACTCCAAGATAGATTGCTTGAAGTACAAGAATGAAGGAGCTAAGTTAGGGTCTACAATCGATGGTAATATTTCTACTATAGGAAAGTTCCTGGGTGATGATTGTGTGTTTGATTCGATTGTTCTTATCATGTGATTGCTCATAAACATAGGTTTACTATCTATTAGTGCATTAAAGGGTGACAAAGAGTTCAAGGGAAACAATGTTGCTTGTGTAGTAGGGACCGAAATAGTTCAGACTAAGATACACGATAAAGTATTGAGAACATCAACTGACATTAAGAGATGTACTGGAGCTAAGAAAGGAACTTATCTTACCGAGTCTCTTCTTAAATAGAAAACAAGAGAAACATAGGGTTTTCTATTTGTGAGTTTTCAGAGTGATTTTTTTAGACAGAGATTGTGATGTAACACTTGGGTAATTTGCTCTAGATGTAGTTTAGGGCTTAGAAACACGTTAGCGACAACTTCTGTATTCTCTGGATTCATGTTAGACTTCTTGGCTGCCTCTCCTTGTGAAGTAGAATCCGTTAGCTTCCACTTATTCTACCATAGAAACATGTAAAACATTCAATGTTTTTTCTTGTGGCTGGGCATCACCTTTACCTTCTAAAGATCTCATTTCATCTTCCCAGTCTAGTAGGAATGTTACAGGTGATTACAACTACAAACAATGAAATCATGGGTAATTGAAGGCACCGGGAGTTAAGTGCTGATTAATCCTGAACTGATAAGTAAGGCAGATGAACAAAATCACGAGATAAATTCAATCGACATAATTTTACTATTTTATCTGAACACGTAGAACTAAATGTACACAAACCTAATGTAGGTAAGAGTATAATTTAGTGCTTAAAAATTGCCATCAGGTAGCATCCTTTGTTGAACATGCCACCTTAAGCATATGCTCACAGTAGAAATAGAAGTTTCTCCTAGACAGCAGCATTTGCATACAAATACTGTTTGCTAAATGACCAGAAAACTGGCAGAAGCACGAGGGCACTGAACTAGAGGTGCATTAAAGAGAAAGTTGTACTCTGATTTTGCTAATGCTTCTAACTACACGTATTTCTGAGAATACTAGGTTCGTTTCTGCACTGTGATTATCTAGTCAGATATGCGATAGTCCATCTACAAGTTGCTCTACCCAACTTTTAAGAGATGTGCCTTTACAGGACAGAGGCATGCATACAGTGCTGATGAGAAGCATGTCACTACAAAAGCACACCGATCAACGATCATGACCTAGATCCTTTGTTGTGACAACTAGTACCCTTTTACTCAATTTCTTGATTATTGATTTATAATTGAACCAATGAGTTGATAGATTTATGTAAATAGGCATGCGGAGTTGTGTTTACCCCTTTCTTGTATACTGAGATGCTTTGATGAAACCGTCCCCAACTAATGAGTGCTCCACTGATTAGGCTTACAGGACGTGATGATTTAGCTCTACATCTAAGAAGCATGACCAGAACAAGAAGAACGTTCACAACTAACTCATAAAAGATCTCTAAGAAATGTCCTGTAAAGCAGATCCTTAAACCGTTGAAGCCTCAGAATACAAGAAGGATACCCCGTGTTCCCAAACTGGCACCTTATGATGCTCTAGTTTAGTACATAAAATATCTATCAACGGCAGAACTCTGAAAGGACAAGGACTGGCCCCACATGCAATCTGAATACGCTAGTTGTAAAGTTATTACATGACCAATCTTCTGTCGAACTCAACAAAAATAATATATGAGGAACTATTGAAACTATGGGCAATGAAATTCATGTGCCTTACACCCAATTCATATTAGTCTAATGAAGAAGCAAGTAAAGTAATCCATAAACTAAGGTTTTACTTTACCGATTACTAAGGTAATGTTGTAGCATCATTGTTTCTATCAATCAATGCAGTCTATTTCTGTGCGGAGTTACTTCCCATATTCAAACAGCCTTCTGAAAGTAGTCACTAAGGCAAGGTTCGCAAGAGAATAATAAGCAAGCAAGACATCTCCAATGGGAGACACAAGCAGTCAACCCTTGCTCTGACGCCACTAAATTGAAACAAAATCATTCTACGGTATGACAAGCGACATTTAAGAGACTCAACTTTATAAAAAAGAAGACGTCATAAACATTATGCTCGAGGATAGCCAAAAGGGGTACCGGAAAATATGGCGAATTGAGACACATCTGGCTTGGCAGCGCTGTCTTCGACAGCTTGAGCTGATTTTTTGCGTGAAGGGAGGAACTCTTCGGAAGCATGGTGTTCCACTGATAAGGAATTCAATCGACCAACACATTCACTCTGAGGAGTTTGCGAGCCATAAAGCACCAACCAAGGTGCACATGATAGCGATGATGACTGTGTATTTACATTATTGCGAATCATTTCGTGCTCTTTGAAAGTCATGGCTTGGATAGCCAATATATCTTCCCAAGATGATTCTGTTTTTTTTTTTTTTCAAAAATAGGGTTTATTTTGATTTTCTGCAATCCAGGACCTGCAGATTCAACAAAGTCAGCTTTTTCTGATTATTTCACAGATGGAGTTGAAAGAAGGCAACAAAAGGACATAGGTTATTTTACAAAGTGGAGGAACTTAAAAGTAACTACATGGGTTTCAAATTATCTTGAATCTTGAAATAATAAACACCCAAAAGAATTGGCTTGACGAGCAAGGCGAGCATGAACTAAGAATATGAACAAGTTATCACCAAGAAGTAAGCGGCAAGACAGTTACCCTAATGAAGCTGTTCTCTATAGAAGATCTGAAAGTCACCCAGAAAATCAAACCAAATAGAGAAAACCTAGAAAGAAAAGAAAATCAAACCAAATAGAGAAAACCCAGAAAGAAATTTGAAGGAAGAAAGTTAAAAGAACGTTTCTAGATAACTGTGTGAAAAAAAGGGCAGAAATCCCACACGGGATGGAATAATGGAAACACAAGCTTGAGAACACAGCTGAAGATTTATAATAAGTTCCATTAGCCGTTCGTAGGGATGAGGTTAAAAGAAACAAAAACAGACGTACTCAGCTCAGGCATAAACGGGGGAAGCAGGAACAGCTTCTAGCAAGAGACACCCTTTTGTTAGGAGCCATGTCGTACAATTCGAAGCAAAACAGCAGAGAGAGAGAGAGAGAGAGAACCTGGTTCGGGGGTAGAGAGAGAGATAGAGAGGGAGCAGAGAGGGTGGGGGCGATTGATGCGTCGCAAGTGGGATGGGCAGTAGCCGAAGACCAGCAGCCAATGGACTTGAGCTTTCATGCACCTTCTTTATATCAATGCTCAGAAACAAAATACGTAGCATATACTCCAGCAAAAAAGCATCACCCTCTCTCTCTCTCTCTCTCTCTCTCTCTCTCTCTCTCTCTCTCTCTCTCTCTCTCTGTGCTTTCATGAAATGACCTTTCCTTTTTTTCTTATTATACTCCAAAAATGGTGTTGGAAGGATGTGAGTGTGTGTTGATCCGGAAGAGAGATAGTGGCAGATTTGTTTAATGGTCGTCTTCAAACAGCAACCTCTTTTTAAATCATTTTGTAATAGCAATTTTTTTTTAGCAAGTTGGGGTGTCATTTTGGCTTTGGTAAGAAACTTGAGAGAGACAACTTGAGGTGCTTTGCTGAAATAACAGATGAAGTCAAATTGGATAGCTAGTCAAGGTGGATGTTGCTTTTAGTGTGGAAAGTGAAATGATTGATAAATACCGGTAACATAGGTTAAACACGTGTGTATTTACATATATAATTTATGATATGAGATATCCATAATCCTCGTTATCATTTTATGTAAATGAAACATGGAGATTATATAATTAATGATAAAAAGTAGAAAAAAAAACTCACTAAAGCACGGTAGATCACGAAATGGTGTACAACACTCGATTTGAACATGCTTGCACCCAAAATTTCAAAAATTGCGATTAATTGTTGGATACTTAGATTAAACGTGACAAGTATTCTAGTCAGATGGTCTATTACAGAATGTCTCTAATCAAAATAGGACATTAGTATATATATGTGTGTGTAAACATTCGGTCCCCATTGAAAGTAAAAAGGTCCATTTTGGAAAAGAAAACTCTACAAGTGATGATATTCATCTTGGTCTCACAGTTAGTTGACATGCTGAATTGATTCTCGAGTTAACTTAAATCCATCTTTCAACTCTAGTCAAGTACATGCCATCCACCATTTGAACTGTAAGTCAAACTCCAGAGTTTATACCCAAAAGTGAAACCGAACTGTCTTTCAATCACTTTAACAGTCTCCGAATTCTTCTTTTTCTCTTTCATGCAAGAGCGCAAGAAATTTAGGTCGCGTGGTGCGATTCCCTAATAGTCAGCAAGGTTACTTTGTCGCCAACATCTATGGGAGAGAAATTGTTACTACAGGTGAAACCCTAAAGGACTGGAACAAGAAAAAAACATATAATAAATGAAACCCTAGTTCGTGTCTTCATCCAAAATATCAAATAAAGTATACAAACAAAATAGAAATAAAATCGAAAGTCGCTCGACCACGTGCCGACCAATGCGGAAGAGATTCCCTTGCGCCCCGGGAGAGGACAGCATCGGAATATTCTTCCACCATCGCTCATCAGCCGCCTCGAAAGTATCTCCCCTCCCGCAATTTTACTTTATTTTATTCTTTCAATGATTTAAGGTACGATGATATGTCCAGATGATCTTTTGCACTAAAACAAATTTTGCCCCGAGCCCCCGGACGGCACGAAATGACTAAGCCCCTATATCTCAGGAGAGATTAGTACATAATTCCAATATCATGATTTTCTACTTAAGATGCTAGTAATTGCAGGTTTCAAATCCTCTATATCGGCGGTGAAATTTTTGCTTTTCTTTTTTTGTATAGCAGGAAAAATTCGAACGCTAAATTTCGTAGGTTTTTTATTGCCATCATACCGCGTTTTCCTATATACGGTAAGATTTTGATTAAAAAGTGAACACTTATTATTTCTTTCCATCCGCAATTATTATTGATGAACGATACCCATCTTAGTCATACATCTTCATTTGTCAAGTAAATGTGTTATGATCAATCTCTTGGTCGAAACATATACCATACCTATATAAAGGTCGGCAAAACTTCATCAAACCAACTTTTTCTTCCTCTGATTTTATCATGAATATATTCGAGGTATCATGCGTAGAGACTATACAGAAAAAAAAGTGGCCTTGTGCAGGCCCAACAGGACAAGGGGAAGAAGACTTGAAGAGCACGACAGATGATGATTCCTCTAGGGAATTTGGCCGCCCTAATATCTTGAAATTCGAACTTATCTAATCAATCTTAGCTGCTAGCCGTTCTAATATTTTACTTCTCTGTTGCGACGTCATTATCTTCACCATAAAAAAAGAATCCCAACTTTTATTATCTTATGCCCGCCTGCCCACGCAGTCCAAGAAGCTTACGCTGATTGCAGCGTCGCGGTCGATGAATCAAATGAATGGCTGTGAATGGCTTGTCGACCGGTTTCATCCTACAGCCCGAAGCCCCGGGCCGGGTCAACGCTTACGCCATTCGGGTGAGTCGATTGGGACGGTGGATTCTTTCGGACCTTCGAGATTTCTGCTGCTGCTGCTGATGCAGAAGGACGAAAATGGACGAATATGAGAGACGATGACCGTATCCGTTAAGTAAACTCGCAAGTCCTTGTCGCGCATGTGTTTACAGGGAAAATGTCGCGGCTCAGCTCGACAGAGCTTTCATGGTGTTTCTCCCGCCGTCCAATTGAAAGCTGTCGCAGTTTGTCCGACGTTGGGAAGCCCTTCCCCATTGATTTTTGTTGTCACCGTCACCATAACATGCGAACTTCGGTTCGTTTAATGATCCGTTTTTTTTCCTTTTAAACGCATATCAGAATGAGATCGTGGAGGGAGAATGTCAACGTAGATGTTAGGGTTGCACAATAACCATCCACATCCAATGAGACAATGGGAGATGATGCCGCCTAAATAGAGACGTATTGAATGATAAATCTGTTAATCGGTGCAATATAACCCTACACCTTTGCGTAATTCGATGCTCACATGATATCGCTGTCGTTGTTATTCATCATTGTTAGATCGTTCTAAGTGCCACGAACAATTTGATTGGACAAACCAACATTGTTTTTTCGCAAATCTTATATTTTTCTTTCTTTCAGTTTGGTTATTGTCCATCTTCTACCTCTGTTTTTTAGGGTCTTCACCTAGCACCCGCAACAACGGTAATCTGTGAGTCTTGATGGCTGGCGATCACTCTCTGTTTCTCGTTCATGGTGGTCACTATGGTTGAGGACAGCAGCGGCAACCTTAGATTCAAGGTCGATAAGCCCCAGGACCTTGGATCAAGGCGTGGAAGCCATGAATAACCGCGACCGAGGTCTCCATCCATGGCAGCTCAACATTGTCCTGAGGTCACGGACAACAATGACACAACTCATTGGGTTTGTACTATCTTCGTGATGATACCAGCCATCCAGATCTAGGCTAAAAGGCGAGCCAACTCGTCGACTTGATGGCTCCATGCTTGAGGGCCGTGGAGGAGCGGCCGGCCGAGCTCGCTGAGAGATCATTGTGATACAACACATTGCCCCTCCCAGGCATCTCACCAAACTGCTTTTTGCAAGCTCCACTTTCGACAACTTCAAGTAAAGATCCACCAAAGCGACCCTAATAAATAAATCCAATTTAAACCCATTAGCAGTAGCTTGCGAATGCAGCAAAGTATCTACCTTTTTTGATCGGGAATACCGGAAATAGGAAAGGAATAAGCGAAGTTATCGGGCCACAAGTTGGCGTTCGTCCTCAAGGTGGCGAACAAGGAGATGGACAACCAAGGCGGATTGTCATTAGAATAGCCCTTGATGACAACGTCGAAGTGGACAAGGTCAGGCTTTGAGACTGAAAGGAAGAGTTTCGGGAGCATCATTGATGCCCTTGAGGTTGTCGAGCTTGTGGGTGAGCTTGGCGACGCTGCAGATGTCTAGCAAAGGTTGAAGATGAACGGTCACCAGAAGGAAAGAACAGAAAACGAAGAGAAAATCAACAAAACTATTTTTTTTTAACCAGTGTCGTTTTGTACACGTTAGATTGACGTGACAGCTTGGACGGCCAATGATTGCCATGTCCGTAATTATAGGGAAGAATTGGTTAGAAGAACACAGATGATTAGGACTGAATTAGATCAATTAAAAAATTTAAGACTATACTGAAATTCGTAAATGAATTTAATTAAAATGATGTCACTCTCTAATCTACCTATTAATTAGATAATTAAGGAAAAAAGTTTCTTCTTCCCCCCGTGCCTGTTCTTCTAGACCGATTCATCTTGCAGCTTAGGCGTGCATCCTCCGCCGGCCATGGCAACGATCACCAAGAAACAAAACTCGCTGCCACTGACCGTGCTCCCTACACCTATCAATCGCCTCCATCCCAACTAGTCACCACCTATAACTCTCGACGAGATTCCGACCTCTCACTCTCGATCTCGATCTAGTCGGACGTCACCTTATCATCCACGATGGTCGTTGACGATGGTGGCACCACATCGTAATTTGGAGAAATGCCCTCTGGTTCGGAATGACAGCACAACGATGGTCGTGGTTTGCCATTGAATGGTGAGGCTGCAATTGCGAGTGGTTTCGAATGATGGCATGACAGCCGCTCAAAGATGGTCGTGACAGCACAAATAGTTAAGAATTTCACAGAGAGATGTTTTAATCTTTCCTCATGTGCAAAATCACAGATGCGTGTCATTTGACAATTGAAAATGAAGGGATCATGCAGGAGCAATCTCATCCCACTCGCCGAAACTTAATCAATGGTAAGACCCGTAGCTAGTTAGCCACTTAGATCCTTTCCTTTTGGCTTAATATACTTACCACCAATCTTAGATATTCATTGCAACATACTAAAACTGAATTTATAACATACAACTTAGTAAATGATGTGATAAATTGTATGTGATCATGTAAATAAATTGGCCACATTTGACTTCTGGTAGCAGTTTGTTACAAGTAATACATTCAATCTCGATAAATTTATATCATTTCTCAATTTTAATAGACATGATATCATGTCCGATCCAGAGCCATATTAGGACTTCTTTACCGATATATTTCATCTTTTTATCTTGTCTCGCTACTTTTATTTAGCTGACTTTGAATGACATGTTGGTTATCCAATAACAGAAAATTATGTTCATGATATAAGAGCATAGTCAAAATTGAATTTTTCTTTTAATTTATCCAAATAAATTGATGTTTCTAGTAATGAATAAGTGTTTTAAGTTTAACCGAACATGAACTAAATTAATTAAGGAATTCCTCAAGCAGCCTAATTACGTAATTTTTTATTTCCAACTTTTGTAGCTCAGCTATTAGTGCTTTTGTTTTTTCAAAAAATGAATAATTCAGTAAAATTAAAAAAAATGATCGTTTATATCCCTTAAAAGAATGAATAAATAGTAAATATTTTCAATATTTATGAAAGCATTCAAATATAAATTATTGACGATAATGAAATTATTTTTCGTTTATTTATTTTTAAAGCAATACAAATGATTATATTAAAATTAAATCATTTATTTTGTACGAAATAACATAGTTTAAGTGAAAAAGATTAGATCAAATCATGTGGCAGACTTTGCACCAAAGACACTACGTCCCGGCCATCTTAAAGAAAGTTTATCAGACTAAAGATTTGTAAGTACAGAGCAAAAATAGTATGGCCAAGGAAAAGTTCACCGATTGAAAGAATGAAATGATTGTACTTGGAAAATCGAGTTGATTAGACACAATTATGTGACAGAAATGACATGGTCCGCTATACAGATATACATGCATTTTATGTTTTTTTCTTTCAAAGCAAGAACCTTGTAAACATCTTATATTGCGCAGAGGATATGCATTCATAAATCAATATTCACATGTGAAGAGAGTGAGAGGGAGAGAGATTAAAAAGACTAAGACCAGGGTCCACATCGCCACATCTTCCGGGCGTATACTCTCTTTTGAGCTAACTCCACCATAATAATCCTTATTAGGTCCACATCATTAAGTCTAATGATCACATGTTTTGCTCTTAACTTTATCTGATTTGTCCTGTTTTGGGTAGTAATCTCTTGGGTTAAACCCCCAAATCTGAAGCACGAGACAAAAGTGAGTTCCCCAACCGGCTGGAAACCAGCGAACTTAGGATGGAAAACAAGTTGCGTTTCTCTTTTGCTCCTTGAAAGCGATCGGGATAGATTAAGAATTATTGTTCTATGGACCTTATACAGATCGTGATCCAATGCCTAAGCTTCTATTTGTCCCGCAGTGCATATTTCCACTCCGATCACCACGTCCACTATTGTACTATTTCTCGCAGATTGTCGCATTATGTTACGTATCTTCAAAACTTGAATATCCATTGGATATTTGGGATATATTAGAATTTTCCCGCTTTATAACTTAAGTAAACCATCTTTTATAAGTTGTGCGTCGCTTAAATGATTATTCAAAAAAGTTATGGATTGTCTTTTTTGATCTTTCTGTTATTGATTGTCTTATCAATTAGCAATATATAATCTGAGTTTACAGGAAAATTATAAGCCCCAGTAAATTCTGACGTGGGGAATCTATGAAAAAATCAATGTAGTTACCAAAAATGAAAAGGTTACTTCGCCCGTCGGCCTATCTTTTGCCCGATCCACGCATGAAATAGAGTTTGAATTTCTTCATGATTGAACTTTAAAGAATCAAGAAGGGGTGAATCGATAACATTTTCACACAAAAACAACGTAAAGGATGAAGTAGTGCTTGTTAATGATGTATACGGTATACGGAGCAAGTATCTTCTGTAATCTGAAATGTGGAGATTAAGGAGCACAAGGGTTTGCAAAGCAAGTTTATAGGGGTTCAGTCTTTCCACTCGACTTGCTCCAATTTTAACTCTCAATGGTCCAATAATGAAGCTGGAATCGACTATGTGCATCCCTCGAGGCCTTCGACAGTGTTTAAAGACGAAGTTGCCTCTACGCCAGGGACTATAGCTTGCTCCACCGACAAACACGTTTCGCTTTACGTTCGAAGCACTCTTTTACAACGATCGAAACCAATGCTCGCTCAAAGAGAGACTCAGATTTCATAAGAATTTTTCTCAATTGATAAGCACAGGGAATAAGAACGAGCTTCAAAGTGTATTGATCCCTTTGGCCACATGCTCGCCTCTACGTTCTTCGTAACACTTCATCTACTCAGTCGAGAATAGCAAATCCCAAACCGACGTCTCCAAAACGTCCGAGTGCGGATTTCAATGCCTGAAATTGGCTCCAAAGCACTAATTTGATTCCAACCAAATTGATCAAGAGCCGGGTCTTCGTTTTCAAGTCTGTAGTCTACTTGGCCTGTCGAGAGAACTTCTTCAACAACGCGATCCATTTAGGCTCGGCAAAAACTCATCCAGTCCCGGTCTGTTCACCTTGCACTTTAAGCTCCTTCCAAGCATACTGATGTACTCAATGTCATCGTAGTCGTTCCTCTTCTATTTGGTCCATCCAAGCATCTCAATGATCACACATCCGTGGCCTGTTCACCAAAATCCAAATGTCCTTCCAACTCTAGCCACATTCTACTCAGTATTATTTCCATTTATAGAACATGGAAGCTCTCCAGTAGTAAAAACATCATGATGTTCTCATTATCTGCATATGAACTTGTGCATGTAGAGGATGATTCGTCTGTACACTTAAGTATTTGTTTACACAGAATTGTCACATTCAAAATACATAGGGAATTTTCTCGACATTTTTCTTTTGCATTTGTGAATCTACATAATTACGATGGGCGGGCATAAGCAACATATATGATTCTTTTGTTTGATATAGCTAAAAGACAAGTGCTGAAAATTTAAATTTAGGAATTGAAGTATTTAATTACCAAATTTATAGTCATTTGAGAGTAGATGAATTACTAAACAATGAATAATGAGCACAATCGCATGCTTTTGGCATTGCTAAGATTCTTATGATTCCCATTGAATATTTAATCAATTGGCCAATTAAGTAAGCCCTTCCTCACTTACCGAATTAAGTGATTTTTACTACAACAATCAATCAAATCGTTTGAAGTTAAAGGCTATCGACAACGTTTGATGACAGATTGACTAAAAAAATCACTTGCCTATTTATTAACTCAATTAAGTTCTGAAAATTAAAAATTCAACACTTAGAGATTAAATTTGTTTGATAATCTTAGATACAATTTATTTAAATGATTCAATTGTGGGAAAATTTCAAGAGTGTGACGTACCATCATTTTCACAAATAAGGAAATAAGGTGAAACTTATTTCAAAAACAAGCTTGAAGTGTCTTCATTTTCTTAAATAAGAAGTTGACATGAATCTAGTTTCCAATACAAGTTTAAAATGGCAACGTCAATATCAAAGAAGGCCCTAATCTTACCAGTTGATCAAGGGCATTTTTGTCCTTTATATTTTTACATTTTATTTTATTTTTTCTCTCCATAAAAGAGACAGATTCAAAAAAGAAAAACAATGCTACAACTTAAAAATTTTAAATAAAAAAAAAAACCGAGTGAGAGGGCTGGCCCCATCCTTCCCGTCGACCAGAGTTGAGGGCTATGGCCCTCGTCGAGACGCCGACGATCCCATGCACCGCACAAGTGGCCAAAGGCAAGGGAAAGGCTGCCTAACTTTTGGCTTCAATGTTTTTTTCTCAAGTTTTAGCTCTCTATTTTTTTATTTCTTTTTTGGGGAAAAAACAGAAAAAATAAAAGACAAAATGCCTTTAACTGGTCGGTGAGGTCAAACCCTTCTTTGATAATATCATAGCCACTTCAAGCCTTTATTTAAAAAAAAATCCATTTCAAGCTCTTATTTAAGAAAATAAAGTCGTTTCGAGTTCTTATTTGAAACAAAATCCACTTTAAATCCTTAATTAAAAAAATGAAGCCACAAATAAGCTCTTGTGTAAATTATGAACACTTAACTTTTAGTTTTACCGAACATCAAGTGACTTAAATGGTGGATTTTTAAGTGCCCATTATCTTGAGTGCTGAAATAGAACTGAATTTTTATGGTTAATTGAAAATTAATAGTCGAGTTTTATCAAGTTCTTACAAAATGGTAGGACAATAAGGTTTTACCAATATATCTAGCATGATAATTTCTATCAATTATTAATGCTATTAAGGGGAGTTCTACCTTGATTGAGTCTATTAAATCAATAGTGATGAAGGCCATCAATCAAATTTAATTTCGTTAAGGCTCGATTTGTTTCACGAAAAGTGAATAATTTGAAAAATAATTTTCTAAAAGCGATAGTTCATGTCACTTGAAATAATTACCCAATTGCAAATATTTTCATTATCAGCAACAGTTCACATGTGAACATTTTTGTGAAAGATGAAATTATTTTTCTTTCATTCAATTTCGTTATCGAATATGAGCATCATTTTATAATATACGCTTTTTAAAATCATTAATTTTTTTTCACAAGACAAACTGGGCTTAAGTGTTGAATTTTCATTTTCCAGTGCTTGATTGATTTATCAAACAGGCCTAATGTTGTTATGAGTTAATAGACGCTCCTTACAAACTGCATAATTGAGTACTCTGCAGATGCTCCCATGGGGCTTGACTGACTCGAAATCGTGTGACCATTTGAAAAACAATTTAAGTTACACAATTTAACAACTTCACTGCTCTGGAAGTTTATTTCCACAAAAAGCAATCTACTCAAGTTTATTTCACTTTAGTTCTTCATTATCTAGCAAACCAAAAACTAATGAACTTCTAAGCACAATATTGAGTGACACAAAACGGTAGCAGTTTCTTCTAGAAACCATAACGAAAATACCGACTATGTTATATTCTAAGGCTATATTTTGGCGCGCATAGGTCGGTAGGTTGATATGCTTATTGTTTGGCTACTGTAATTGCATACATGGAAAGTTCTTGGATTTCAATTGGATCGTGAGCTATTAATCCCATCCTATGCATGTTCCTTCACACTGCCATATACGAGCATATTCCTCTTCCGTTCCCTTCCCCATTTAAAGATTGCCAAACGCTGTCAATGATGTTACGTGTGGCATGATTTCAAAACGAAATCTGCAATCTGCACAAGGCCATAATGCATCCAAAGCCTTTCATTGACTGACCATGATTTTCCACACTGAATAAGAGACCCCAAAAGAGAAAAGAATCTGCTCATTAACTGCCATAACCTAGGCTTTATGAGTTGCAAATCCATTTCCATAATCCCAAGTTTTGACCATTTATGTGCACCAACACTCCTAATTTGATTCTCAATTGCCAGGATTCGACGATGTCGGATATGGAGCCACCCTCTTCGATTAGGCTATAAATACGCCGACGTTTACGAGTCTGGAGGCAAGAAGAGTCCACATTGAGAATTAACCATGACGAGCAAGAAGTTTAAGCTCAAGTGGATTGTCAAAAACAACGCTAGGAAGGCCCGAATCAGAAAAACGCTTTTAGAATTGGCTGCGGAAGTCTGTGAGCTCAACAAAGTGCGGGGGGTGAGTGCGTTCGTTATTATGTATGGTCGGGGTGATAGCATACCAGTGATATGGCCACCTCGCCTGGTGACTGAACAATGGAAAGCTAGGAAGGACCGAATCAGAAAAACGCTTTTAGAATTGGCTGAGGAAGTGAGTGCGCCCAAGAAAGTGTGGGGGGCGAGTGCTTTCGTTATTATGTATGGTGGGCGTGATAGCATACCGGTGATATGGCCACCTCGCCCGGAGACTGAACAATGGCTGCAGAGGCTCCGAAGCTTCCCAGAAGCAGAGAGGATCAAAGATATGACGACCCAAGAGGAGAACCTCCAGGGCAGGATAGCCATGAACCAAGAACTGCTCTACAACGGTGAAACCAAAGACATGCAAATAAACCTCTTGCTGCACCGATACCATCAGCAAGGGAAGAGCTTCGAAAACTTTTCAATAGATGAGCTCTGCGACTTATTCTTTTACTTGGAGGAAAAGAATTTAGAGTTGAAGAAAAGGATCCCCAATGTCGACGGGCTAGTCCAAGCTGAAGGTGGCAATAAGCCTCAAGTACCAGATCAGGGGTCCATTGCAGGCCACAGCAGCACCAAGAATTAAACTATGGCGCCCCGATACCTGTATCCTCGCCGTACAATGTCAACTCCCAATAACTTTGGGAGTGGGAATTGGAACGACCTAGATACTCTCGTGCGTTAGGTTTTAAACGGTGATTGTCGTGTCTGGTGCTGACAACGCAATGTTCTTAATCAAATAAATTTCCTTTTATGAAGATTTGTGACTGACAAAAGACAATCTCAAACAGAGTTTGCATTCTCCTTATAAGTAATCCACAAAACATTGGACCAGCAAACATATAAATGACCAAAGAAGAGCTTTGTTTTGCAACCCTAATTGAAAAGGGGCTTCAACAAGGGAATCGTATTTACCTCTAAAAAGACTTAGCTGCCACTAGCACGAGAATCACTATTAAGGGTCAAATAGATTAGAAAAAAGTTCAAGAAAATTGCCCAAAGGTTTAGCAGAATGTATGAATGTCATGCACACAACTGCAATAGCAAAATCTATACAGTCCTTCCAAGGTGCTAACTGATGTATCACCAATCCCTCTCTTAGACGTGCAACTAAACAAGTCAAAAGAGAGAATCAAGCCATTTTCTTTTCGTAATTCTGAAATTCTCAAACGACAACACCACCACAGCCAGATGTCGATGGACTATGGCACAGAATAATGCGGTCAACCACCAAAAGTTAAACAAAAATGATTAAATGATTGGCTGGCTTAACTGCCAGTGAGCATATTCAATGAAAGTTTGGTGTACATTCTATTGAGAAGTGAACAAAGGAAAAAGTACTTATATTCAGGGGCAAAAAATGGTCTTTTCAAATATCCAAAAGCAAAAATTATGTATTCTTAGTCAAGGACAAAAATAGCCACAGTTCTCATTTCCATCCAAACTATCCTATGCGGCAGATGAAGTGGCTAATGATGCTTAATAATTAAACAGCTGATCTAAAAAACAACGTGGCTAGCAGCTTTTCCACATGGATAGAAAAAGGCAAAGTTAACCATTCTAATCTTAACAAGGCAATTACATTAAAGATGAAAGAAAGATGAGGATACAAATAGAAGAGGAGAAAAGGGAAAAGAGTGTGGCCGGTGACATTGGCCAACACCATTTGATAGGTCGATATTGGCTGCAACTACTACCATGGAGCTCTTGACGCACTCTTTGGCTATAGAGGCCTATGCCATCATCAAATTACACCTCACAACAGAGCCCACAAAGGCCAAGTGAGCTTGACAAACAACAATGGAGGCTGAGAATAAAGTGCTGACCACACTATGCTAGTTGTGGACAACTTCACCAGACCCACTCTTAACTGTCATCAACAAGGCCAACCCCCACCCCCGCCCTTTTTTCTTTTTCCCTTCCTCTCTCTCAATCAAGCTGGTGTTCACAGCCATGGGAGCTTCCATGGCACAAGCCATGAACTTGACCTCATGGCCAGCCATGCAAGCTCGATCTTGAGCTCACGCTGGCCTTGCAAGCTCTTAAGAACAGAGCTCGTGTCCATGGGAGTTCTGCACAGAGAGCTCAGGGGATCTAATCCAAAACTGAAGTCACCCAGCCTCAATCTAGAGGTGCTGACTACCGCTGGCCTCACATCTGCGGTCAGCGACAGCCACAATAATGTTTCGCACAAAAATGACTCTTCAAGCGATGATCTTCAATGACCATGGTGCACACAGATGACTCCTCAAAGACTGCGTAATCATATGAGGAGACAATTCCCTTTTTCATTCTCATCTATTATCTTTTAAAACTTAGGTCTACTTTTTTTGGCCAACATCATTTAACTTTTAACTTGTTGATTTAATTTTAATTTTACAATAAAAGTGTCACGCCGGCGCACTAACTTAAGCACCCTTACCCCAATATCCACTGCATAAGATAGTTTGGATGGAAAAGATAACAGTGACAATTTGTCCCTTGGGTAAGCACATTTTCTTTTTCTGGAAGATTTGAAAAGTGAAGCCATTTTTTTTGTCCCTGGAATGAGGGTGTGATTTTTTTTTTTTTTGGGTATATGACATAATGAGAATAGATGAGAAGAGCTCCTTGAGGTGGTTTAGACGGGGAGTTAAACCCAAACTTATAGCATGGATGCAAGTTAAAAGGGGAGAGGGGAAACTTCAAAGATATGGAAAGGGACTAGAAAAGATCTTGATATATGGATCTACACAACATAAATAAAGAGGTGCTCTTGTTATTGCTGTGATGGTCATCAGATAATTTCGAACAAAGTGATTCATGATAACGAGGATCAAGTTGCATTTAAAACCATACCTATTTTACTGAAGTCATTAACTCAATTAGACAGACACATTCATCATAGAAGTACTATCATTATCTTCATCACTTCATTACTTGAATATCTAAACCTAAGGAAATTTTATTGACAATCTAGCAAGAAAGAAGTTGAATATAGTTTAGTTCTGATGACATTAGCTATTAGCTTTAAGGAAACATATGGAATCAAGGGATTCATCAAAGGCATGCCGAGCTTGATCCTTGTGAAATAAAGGAATTTGCTATCAGTATAGTCAAAATTAAAGTGACTTAAAAGTTTCTTAAAGCAACCGTTAACAAGATCATGTTAATCAATTATTGGATGATCCATTGATCAAATAGAAAAACAAAGAGTAACAAAAGAAAAGAAAAAGAAAAAGTAGCTCTCTCAAGGAGCTTTCTCCTTTCTCCCTTGCCATAGTTCAGACAATTTTCTTTTTTCCTTTTATTTTTTTTGCCCTTTCATAGGTACTCAAAATCTTGACATTTACCTAACTCCTTATAAAGACATGAAAACAAACCATGAGAGTCCAACCTTTCACTTGACTGAACATAGAAGCTCACTCATACTGATTATTTTTAGCAGGTTGCCAGACTGCAAATGATCCGAGCAATGATCAGAGAACAGATTTCGGACATGAAACTTTGCAGGATCAGTGTGTTGAATACAGGTGTCCCCAGTCTCTTATAATTTAGACTTCAACTGAACTTAATAAAATACTTCTCTAATTCAAAATAATAATAATAATAATAATAAAATACTTCTCTATGTTTACCACAAGGTCAGTATTTCATGCATTTCAATTATGTACATACATCACAGGGTCGACAAGCAAGATGCCCCGAAAATAGCCAATACCATTATAAACATGGTCCAAACAACTTCAACTCATTAAGCAGCATACATGAGTCATCAACAAGTCCTCACAGTACCAGGAGGACAAAAAAATAAGCAGCGACAAAGAACTAGTTCCAACATCATACTATTTCGATACAAGAATTCCGACAGAAAGAGGGAAGTAGTTATTAACACAGATGTACGGCAAGATCGCGTTGAGAAAGAGAAAATCTATAGAAAATTGAGCACATTTAGAATATTTTATTATACTGACTAGTTAGAGAATCTTTTAGATTTGAATAAAGTCCATAGAGGGAGTATTGACGAAGTTTTTCGACTTCATACCAAGAATTGAGTGCTGAGAAGTGCTTATCTGTCCCTGAAAATGACAGTTGAATCCCAATGCTGCAGTCTACTGACCCTCCATGGTTTTTACAGTCGGATGTTTTGAGCGCACAGTCTTGATTATTAAGGCAGACAAAGTTTGAGTTTCCCGAACATATAGAACACCCGTCTCTTTTCCAGTAGAGGTTTTGCAGCCTTCCCTTCTGAAACTCAAGCACCTGCATCAAACACAGATGGGCCACTTTACTGGATGTTTAAGCAGAGTGATTATGACAAAGATACCAATATAAGATCAAAATCTTTCACTTACAAGAGTGAAGCTGGTCACTGTGTACGTGCTGTTGGCAACAAAAGCAGGGAGAGACCTTGCAGCATATTTACGACCCGCAAATGCAACCATGTAGCCACCACTATTGTCCTGAGAAGAGAATGATATATCTGAATCCGTACTTATCATATAGCATGTGCAATTTCAGATCTTAAGACAGACAAAAGGTTAATGATACCAAAGGATAGCAAAAGAGAAGTTCAAATTCTGGCACTTCCAGTAACTGTCTGTCTGAACCAGACAAACTTATTGACCGAACTTATAATATGAAAAGTCAATGGAGAATGAAGAAATGGTAGCAATTTGTTAGGAGAAAAATGTAAACAGATAACCAATCAATCGCTGAACTATGGCACTTGGAGTTGGTGGTAATATGCATAAAAATATGCTTTATGTGGTCTAGTAGCTTGTACAGTTTCAAAGTACTTGTAACCTCCTGTCAAAACATTCTGAAAGACATCAGTTCCACTAAACATCTTTGACATGGTTTGAAAGAACATCACATATCCAGAACAGCAGAGTCCCCAGTTTCTTCTTTTATAGTGCTTCGTCGAGGTAATGACAAATTAAGGAAATAAAAGACAAGCAAACTAACTATCCACACAATTAAAAAGGATTCTTGAGCTCAAATCTATTTAGTTAGCCGTTAATCTTGAACCAGAATTTTTTTTCCAAGCTAAGCAAGAGAACACCACAAATTGAGTCTACAACGAGGAATGACAAGAGGACGAACTTATGGTCCTCACCTAGAAAGGGCTTGTAATCCTGGTCTGAAACGAAAAACGAAGAGAGATTCTAAAGGATCACGAAGCATCCAAGGACACAATATACCATGAGATTAGAGAAGAAGATTAATATGAAACTGATATTCCCTGCAGGTTCCTAACTTATAAGAAATGCTATCAACCTGAGAAGACGCGGACATGATAGATTTTAATAGAGAGAGAAACAGGACATCAGCCACAAAACCCTCCTCCATGTTGTCCAGTCTTTCTAAATTGAAGTGGGAATAAGGATGAATAATCAACAGAAAAGCCAAATTAAGATAACATTATTGATTGCGTAGACAACAAGAGCGGCATATGGTTATCAACACGAAGTTCGAACACAAAATAGTTAAACAAACTCTAAACATACAAAATTTTGGACAAAAAATCATGAAAACAACATAGTCGTGGTAAAATAATTCCAAACACTGTACTCTGTGCGAGCATGTGCTTATCCTCCGTGTGCAGATGCATGTATTTCAAACGATTCGGGTAAATTTCCAATTGAGAGCTCCTCGAAGCAAAGTCCAAGCTAAAACGAACTCACTAAATCCCGGAAATCATCAAAGAACTACGAAGGCAAAAGCAGAGAGAAGCGTCTGCTGAAGCAAGCACAAGCTTTTCTAGCAAATTGTATAGTTCATCCAGCAATTCCATCCACTTAACCAGTCACATCAACTAACTAAAGAAAACGGCAAACCCAAACCAAACTGCTTCCGGTGATATAAATGTCCAATAATAAAAGTAGATAACAAGGGTAGGCTCAATCAGCAGTGACCGTAGAGGAGGAAACAAACTGACCGGCGAGAAGGAGGAGGTGTTGATGGTGAGGAGGGAGATCTCGTCAACCTTGGGCCGGAAAACGGAGATCTGGGAGCCGGAGGAGGAAAGCGCGAGCCTGCTGTCGCAGGGCGAGAGCTGCCGGGAGCCGTTGTAGAAGAAGGAGGTCCTCGGAGCGAACGCTATGGCGAAGCTGAACCCGTCCGATCGCTGCACGGTGGTGTCCGAGCACGGCGAGTACACGTCGTTCGTGTCGCCCGACTGAACAGCCGCCAGCCACGACGACGCCACGAGGACTAGCACAAGGAGGTTGGAGAGCGAGGCCATGGTTGATCGGAGCTTCGCCGCCGGACGAATGGCTGGGTTTCGCTTCGCTTTCGGCCGGAGTCAACAGATCCTCTGCAATGTTTTATGTTTTTCGTTTTTTTCCTTCTTCTTGTCCTTTACTCTTGGTCTGGTCTTGTCCGGTAGTGAGAAACCTGAGACGGAGGAGACGAGACGACGACGGTCAAGCCAAGGTGGGCCTACATTTGGGCCATTCGGGCCCATATTTCCCCGATTCTGGCCCGGTAGACAATAAATGTATCATTCTCTTCAAAGACCATGCAGACATACATAGAACAATTTCTCTGTAATTACTGATGACAGTATTGATGGTGGCTGCGAATGATTGCCCCCCACAGGTGATAATGGTGGTGGTGATGGAGGGGCAATGACTGATGGCTAAGAAGAGAGGAAGTGTGATTTCGAGATATTAGGGTTAATATATTTCATTTCATCTCTATAATCGTTTGATATTCTTTTTATAATCTAGGCTTTTGATTACATTTCCAGGCTACCCTACTTTCCATAATATATTTGTAAATATTAGACAGAACATTTCTTGGTTTGGTTTTACAGACCAATCTTGCTTAAGTATCATGAAAAAAAAAAGATTGTAAAGCCCTTCAAGGCACAATTAAGCAAGTTTTATCACCGTCAAGGTTCACTAACCGATCAAGAGATCAATCTTTTGGTCGAGAGGATCGCTACAACATCTCTAACATGTCAATCATTTCTCAGTTCTACTAAGATCTTCTTGAATCGCATTGACGTGCAACTTTGACGTAGTCCTTAGATTTCATGATAAAGAAAAACCTAAGAAACCCTCGACGGAGGGAGAACCACAAGGCAAAGAAGAAGTGGGGCACCAAGCGTTCCAAATTCAACACCAACCACGTCACGACTCACGACGGGCAAATCTGTGTCGCCCCGTTTGCTTCAACCAGCCACGCACGAGCTGTAATAACGTGCACGTAACCTGAAAAAACAACACCCTTCATCTTCAATCAATCGATGATGTCTTGCCTCTGCCGCTTCCATTTTTGGATATTGTCATGATAACAATGGGAATCATAAAGTCATCGTCTTATTTAAGTTTACATATCATTTTGCGTCTTCAATTTTGGAAACACTTCCGGTTGGGGTTTCACTTTGGTAAGTCCATTTCGAATTGCATCTGACCTTCGGTTCTATTTATGGATTTGGCCGTTTTGTTTCGAACTTTGCCCATCTCGCTGTTTCAAAATCTTCCCTACTGAAAATCCACTTAAGTTGAACCTGGAGCCGCCCAACAACCCGCTGCCGCCGCCCTTAGTGTAGCCACTGCCGCCCATCGCCGGGAGCTGGGGTCACTCGGCCTTGTTTGTGTCGAGAAACCAATATCCGGTAGAGCAAAGATAAGTAGCTGAAACTGTGGATCGCCGCGCATCGAGCTCATGCGCCGCGGTGTCGAGCTCAACATAGATTAGTCGAGCTTCAGGGCAACATTGAGCTCGACCTAACTCTAATCAGGCTCGACCAAGATCTGGTCAAGCTCCATCACAGTGTCCGGCTCGACCCTTCGTCAAGCCTGGCCCTAGCAAAGAAGAAATACAGAGAGATGCACAGCGTAGAGCTCGCTTGAGGTGGCTATCGAGGTCAGCCTGAACCGCAGGAGATGGGGGGTTATATGCGGGCGAGATTGGCTTGTTCTTAAGTTCATGGATTCTATTTGGAGATGCAAATCGCATATTCCGAAGATCGCGTTTCCAAATTGACGTATACAGGGAGGAAAGTTGGTGACAGATTTTGAAAATTTTCTCCCCCAATAGCTATGATAATCATAGAGCCATTCACGTCACCCTTAACTTTCTGATGCATCCCGCTTCGTGCGATTAGAATAAGCTTTTGTAAACGTAGGCCAGGGAGAGAGACGTTACCCCCATGAACCCCAACACCAGAAGAAAAGGGGACGTCCTCTTCTTTTATTTAGGGCAAAGCGTTGACGTACCAAAAACTATTGAGAGAAACCTCCTAAGCTTTCATTTTGTATTCACAAGGACCGTCGAAGCAAGAAGGCTTTTTAACATTTTTGTATTCATACGCATCGCCCGCATTCATCTTCCCTTAATTAAAGCTCCCTCTCTCTCTCTCTATCTCCCAATCCAATCTCCATTGGCTACGTGTTATTAGCATTGACTTTTGAATCCTTGATCCCCCAGGTAAGGCCCTTTCTTTGTGCCGTGGCCATGGCTGACACCCTCGCACCTCAGACCGATCTCTCCGCCATACTGCATTGAATCACAGGCTGCTTGAGGAGATGAACACGACCACCTCCGACCCGGGCGGATTCCTGGGCGGCAACAACATCGGGGGCCTCGGGTATGGCATTGGGGTCTCCGTCGGGATCCTCCTCCTCATCACCACCATAACCCTGGCCTCCTACTTCTGCGCGCGGAACCTCCAGACGCCGGCTTCCCGCTTTGTCAACCAGAGGGCGTGGCGCCAGCGCCAGACACCCCGGCCCGATCCGGAGCAAGCCGCCAACGTGGAGCTGGGCCTCGATGAAGCCACCATCACGGGCTACCCGAAGCTGCTCTACTCGGAGGCGAAGCTCGAGAAGACGGGCTCCACCGCGAGCTGCTGCTCGGTCTGCTTGGCGGATTACAAGGGCAAGGACATGCTCCGGGTATTGCCCGACTGCGGCCACTTGTTTCACCAGAAGTGCATCGACCCGTGGCTGCGGCTGCACCCTTCGTGCCCGGTGTGTAGGACGTCGCCTCTGCCGACGCCGCTTTCAACTCCGCTTGCGGAGGTGGTTCCGCTCTCAAGTAGGAGAGACTGAATCAACTATAGATCCTCATAAACAAGGGTACAAGATTCTGAATCGAACATGTTTATCGATGAATCGATTCCACTGTAAATGAACTCAAATTCTTCTCTTCTTCCATATACAGGGTTGTTTTTTCTTTCCCCAGCTTATACCGCAGTTTTCCTCGTATGATTGTCCTCGTATTCTTTTTGGATCTCCAGAGCTTCTTCTGTATCGAAAGTGATTTTCTTCAAGTCTTCCTTTGTTTTTCTTACAGCTCATATTGCACACATCTCCTAGGATCAGATTCAAAATTTCTCGGCGTATACGGATGTAGATGCAGCACCAAGTTGCCGTAGCCTAAAGAGTAAATTGTTCAGAAACTCTCTCATGGATTGTAAAGAGAAGGCTTCTCATTTGACAAAGATCTTTCCGGGACAGAAGATTCGACAGGGAAAGATTCTTTAACACGATTCGAAGCCAAACGCAAGTGATATGAACCATTGCATATAGCGCCAGATCCAACATCTGTACAATCCAAAGATAACGGAACTCTACTATCACGAAAAGCAAATGAAAAAACCAGATTTGTCCAGCACCGGAATAGAAAGCAAATTCCTTTTAGAAGAAGATACATAAAAGGTGTTCTCCTAAACAAGTTCAAAACCAGACTCCTAAGTCAACCTAACACTACCTGTCGACTCGTCAGCAGCTTCCAAATTATTCACAAGTTGAAGCTTGGTCAGACTGATTTGGTTCCCTTAATTATGCTTCTGAAACCCTGCAATGGGAATGCACCACGGACAGAATCGCCGCTATCAATTCACCAAGAAGCTGAAGACGCGTCCGCTGAATTGGACACAAAACGAACTAAAAGTTAACCCTTTCGCTTTTGAATTACCTTTTCTTTGCTAGCCAAGACTTATGATTTGAAAGCAGTCTTTCTTCGGTGTCCTTTCTTGTGGCAAGAGGAACACTCGAAATCTTTCTTTATGGCAGCTTTGGGACCTTCCGCGTCACAATTGGGATCACAATCGCGCCTCTTTATGTCTGCACGATTGTAAGGTCTGGTCATGGTGGTGTGTACCACGGGAAATATGATGCAACCGGACAGCGAATCAAGTCGTTTGCCAAGTTCTCTGCAAAATTGTGAGATTGTTGCCCAATAGATCATCCCATGTAATCATTAACAAAACGGTGTGGCCAAAGGTGAGATCACACCTTTATCGGTGTTGTCAAGAGCATGACGAGTAGGTGCAACCTTCCATATCATCATTGGGATGAAAGTCTTATTGACTAATTATTTTAAACGGTACGAACAATCAATCTTTTGAAAAATATTTTTTAAATCTTTCATTTTTTGCTAAATTAATGAAATAAGTCATTTATTTCAAAGTAGGCTATTCCCAACCATCCACGGAGTTATGACTTAGTGGTCCTAAAGAATAAGTCGATGACTTAGTGGATAGTATCATTTTTTTTATGTTGGTCAACCCCAAATATGGAGCTATGGAGGTAGCTCACCTATGTGTGAATCTTCCTAGAAATGCTAATCGAGCCTTTAGCATTTCAGTTTAAGCAACACCGAATTTAAACAAATAAGCACCTGACTAATCCTATTAATTCATTTTTTCCTGTCAAATTTCCTTATGATTCCCTTTTAGGGTGTCAAAATATGAGATATGAAAAAGTATTGCAAAAGTCTTATATCTATTACATTTGTGTCGATTCAATACTTAATACTTTAATTGGACTTATTTAGTTATAAACAATAGGCATTTTGTGACAATTGAGTCAATTTCGTCAATTTTGACCATAAATTGTTAATGGGATGTTGACCGGTTGATGTGAAAAATTCTTACGTTTTTAAATTTTTTTTCATTCTTCTTTTTCTTTCCTTTCTTATTTTTCCTAATTAGCAACGGCCAGCCCTCGCCAACCACAAGTGAAGTTTAGGTGAGGACCTCTGTCCTTCATTGAACACGAGTAGGGCTCGACGCCCTCGCCTATGGCCAAGGAGGGTTGTGATGCACTCGGCCAAACTAGGCACTGGTTGGTCGGCGATCTCACTAGCTTAAACTTAAAAAACAAATAAAACAAAGAAAGAAAAGGAAAACAAAAACTGATAAAAAAAAAATTAAAATGCCAATGCCAACGTTGACCATATCACTTAAAATGATCAAAGTTCATGTTTACGTTTTCCAATCAAAATTAATCAGATGAACTCAATTAGTACAAACACAAAAAAATTTAGGATTAAATTGATCCAATTGAAAGGTTTAAAACTTATTTGACACCAATGTAATAGGTTTATGAATTTTTTTTTATACTTTTACCACATAAATTATAATCCACTTCATCGTCTAAAAGGTTGTAATCTCACAAAAAATAACAATGCACTTAGCCTTATCCTTGAATCCAGAGCCACGTATCTAAAATTCGACACCTCACCTTTTAAATATGTATCGGGCCTTCTCTCTTAAGGCTTCCTTCTACAAGATACAAGCAACTTCAACTTCTAAAACGGACTTTGTCTTATACACTTTGGTGTTGGTCGGTACAAATTTGTGTTCCTCACAAGGGGCTTGCTGCTTAGCACGGATTTTTGTTTATGCGTCTCTCATATTTGTACCTGTGATGCTTGTCGTCCGGTGGAATGGTGAGCGGAGGCGCATGGAAAGATTAGGTTTAGAATGGTAAATTGGGCGGCGAAATTAGAGTAGCAAGAAAGGAAGCAGGAACAAAAGAGAAAACGAAAATGCCAGCCTCGATGAACTCGATAATTTGTATCGGTACATCATCAGAAGCTCATAAAACAATCGCTTGTGAGTATGACATTTACGAGGTCTGGGTAAGAGTTTCCTTAGCAAGTGAAATTAAGCAAAGATAGATTGCGATGTTCAGAGCAAACCAAACGCATCGAGGAAAGGCAGCGAAAAACGCAGGCAGCCGTGATGGATGAGGCATAATCTCGCGGACATTCTACATTAGGTGAAATCAACAGCCATCGAATGTGATTAGCACATAAAATTTAATTGCAAGAAACATTAAAAAAAAAGTGCGAGGATGAAAATGCAAATACGGGGAAATCGGAGGGGGCATTTGCAACAAAAGTTTGACGGGACGGACCCTCTAGAAAATGTCGATATCTCCTCAAGACGAGCCGAAAAGAAGAAGAGAAAATTTCGGAAGTCAGACATTACTGCCCGGAGGACAAAGACCAAAAAGGGTCGCGAGCAGCCCGAACCGACGACTTCCGATCCTGTTCCTCGATTGAAACGAAGAGCCTCGTTCGATTCCGTCGGGCAATCACTCGAACCCAATCCCGATCCTTAGGTTGGAGGAAGAATCTCCCGCAATCCGATTACCCATGTCTTGGTTTCAATTGGGTCTGGTCTCTCCTCTGCAATGAGCTGAAATTCCTGTGTCTTTTGGTTTTTGCCTTGACAGGCTGGAGAAGCGAAGTGGGTGCGCGAGGATGGTGAAGTCGCAGCTCGTCGTGTTGGCGCTTTGCGCGATTGCGTTACTGGCTCAGGCCGCAGCCACCACCGAAGTCACCTACTGCGGTCAGTTTTCCCTTGTCGCCGTTAGCTTTCGAATGGAATGATGGGGTCGGGAGGATTTGATGATTTTCTGCGATGAGGGCTTGGTCGTAGTTTCATCGGATGTGAACGAAAGATTAGAATTTTGGTGCTTAATTTGTTGCATAAATTAACTTAAGAGATGTGGTAGTTTGTGGTGACTTAGAAGTTGGTGTTTCAAGTAATGAAGGATGCATATTTGCTCAATTTGTGTTTTTTAACCCCTTTCCTCCTCCCCCCCCCCCCCCCCCCCCCCCTTTTGGTTATGGGTTTGTTGTGTGTAACGCAGATAAGACGACCGAATATGATGTGAAGGTGAAAGGGGTTGAGATTTCGCCTTATCCGGTGGCAAGAGGCAAGACAGCTACGTTCAGCATCTCTGCATCAACAGGTTATTTACTTGTTTCCTTATTCACTTTCCTTTATCCATAGTGTCGATACCTCTTGTTTCGAGCAAAATAAGGCAAAGTCAAGTTAGGGAACTTGAGATTTTGTTGAGATCTATGTTGGGCAGCCTACATGTGTGCTCTGGATCACCATTGCTTGGGGATTGTTCTTTACAGGTTCAGCAATCTCTGGAGGGAAACTGGTTATTGATGTTTCATACTTTGGGTGGCACATTCACAGCGAGACCCATGACCTTTGCTCTGAGACGTCATGCCCCGTAACGACTGGGGATTTTGTGGTTGCTCATTCCCAAATCCTGCCAGGATACACACCACCAGTACGTTAATACTTTGATGATTCCTTTTTACCAGATTTAAAGCCCGGAAACTTGTTTTGCATGCTTTACTACTGTTTTGCAATATAAGGGAGAAGAGGAGCATGATTGCAAATCTTACTTTGATGTGCAATAAGCAAAGATCTCAATCCAATCTTAATTTGATGTGCAATGACCAAAGGTCTCAATCCAGCTTCCTTGATATTTCTTTTCCATATTACATTGTCTTGTTTTTGTTAAAGTGTTGCTTGGTTGTCTAACATAAAGAGGCGGAAATGAGAATTGGAAATGCTCAGTTTTGCGACATTGCTACCACCATTTTACAGGGTCTACTTGCTCATTTTATACTGTTCTCTTAAGGAACCTTATGTTTTGTCCAATGAAACTCTATTTTTAAAGATTTGTCTTTATCCAACTACTTAAGAGTGGTACTCCATGTTTAGAATATTCTTGTACAAATCTTTGATTGCAAGAATTCTCTCTGTGGTAAGGAAACAAAATCCTGTAGTTACTCCAGCTGCTGATCTCCATAACCTTTTAATCTTCAGCCTGTGCTGGTTATGTTCTTGCTTAGATTTTTAAAGTGGCTTTCTTCTGTTTAAAGCACCTTAGTCAATGTCGGACTGAGATGTCCAGTGCAGCGTTGCCATTTGATCAGAGTGTCATTGATTGACACATTGGTATATTCTTGAACTTTCGTTTGGTCAGTTTGATAATACTTCTGGGTCCTCATGGAAGTCAAATCTTGGATAAAATATTAACTAAAACAGTTGGATGGTTTTTCTTGTCATTTAATACTTGAAATATAGTGATGTCGTCTAAGTGTCAATATGGCTGGGGTAATGTATTCTATGCCCCTAACTCACAACTTAATGATATCAAAATAGGTAAAACTCAATAAATGTATATACCACCGCAGTTTTGTTGCTGCAATGTTGGGTTTTTTCTCTGCAATCTAGTAGGATGTCATATCAACTGCTCCAAATCACGACATGACTTGAACATCATACGACTGCTAAGCTGATATTGTAATATTCCTTTATTAAAGGGTTTCTTCTTCTCCTCCTTCTCCTCCTCTTTGATTCTTTTCTCCAACCTTGTTTCCTGCTTTTTGTTCTTGCTGGCATTGTCCTGGGGGTATGATCTGTTTGTGCAAATTCTTGCTAGTGTTCCCTTCTAGCTTGAATTTGTCTGGGTCTGGATATTCCTGAAATTTTGTGTGAGGGATTTCACCTAATATGAAAATCATGTTTGGCATGCAGGGTTCATATTCCCTGAAGATGAAAATGTATGATGGAGACAAGCGAGAGCTCACATGCATTGGCTTTGATTTCGACATTGGATTTGCCTCATCTGTAGCAGAGAGTTAAGGATCGTTGGGGACTATGAAGTGTGCATCTCATATGTGCTAACTGGTCAAAGAGGAGTCCCTTACATTGTGTGAGTGGATACTTTCTAGTGATGATATTGTGTAAGTATGTACTTGGTTTGTTCGGATACAATACATTTATATTACGTGTATAGAGTACAATAACTTGGCAATGTGATTGTTGAGGGTATGAAACCCGTCATCTAGACTGCATTCAGGCTCTACTGACTGTCTCTCTTTACACATTATTGTTCCCATCATTATTGTGTTAAAGTTCTCTCTAAAGCACTATTAGTTCTATGACAAATAGCTATTTGGTTTCGATAACTAATTCTGAGACGTGAGGATTTGATAATACTCATAATTCTTTTCAACCCTCCACAATTTTATATAAATCACAGAAATACCATACCCCGTGTGCTTGGGTTGATGCCATAGACCACCAGAGCATTGTCTTGTGCCATACTGATTCCCGACTCCTGGAAGGTGAGTATGGGTGCTTCAAAGTTGGATCTCTAGGGTTGGAAAATGCTGCTGTGGAAGTCCATGAGCTGTTTCAGCAGAGAATTTGCAGCTCCTCTGCCCTAACCATCTGAGTCCATCTCTCTTTGGCTATTTTGGAACGAGGACTTTCCTGATGGCTTCAACAGAACGCGCGTTAAACATAGAGATTATTCAAGATTGTAGTGGATGAATCTAAGGAGTGCTTTTGGTTCGTGATCATCGAGCCTCGAAACCCAAGCTCGATCAAGTTTATTGAGTGTTCAATACTATGATTAATCCGCAAGGCCTCTACATTCAAGAGCATGGATCCTGCCAGCTTCGAGAGCAAGACTGGTGCATTACACCGGAAGCGTTTACAAGCTTAGTTCTAGGGAACGGGTCAGTGCTACGAGGCAGAGAGGGTATAGAGAGGGATTCTTAGAGACATGAATTCAGTCGATGTTACTCGATCAATGCGCAAGGCGGTTTCATAATTTTGTCAATGTATTGGCTGACTGAATTAGGAACCGTCCAAACAGAACTGAACCGGCCAATTTTGGGTGGTTCCAAGGGAGACCGGTCTAGTTCCCCGGACCTGATTCAGAGTGGGGTCGGACTGCCTGGATTGGATCAATTTTTTAATATTTTTTAAATGTAAAATAGCTAAACTCACCTCTTGCTGCTCTGAGCCTCTCACTAGATACCTCCTGCTTCTGAGCCTCTCAATATCTCAGCTCTTTCCCTCTTGCTCATGCTTGACAGCTATGGCCTCCCTCACCCTCAATACCTATCGCTTCTTAACTAGAGGTGAGCATAGTGGACCAAATGGATTGGAAACCATTTGAACCAGTCAATCTTAGGCGATTCCAAGGGGAATTGGTCCAATTCCTAGTTCCTAAAGAGAGGAGGGGGAATTGGATCAATCGGACTAGTTCTTTTGATATTTCTTAAATGTAAAATAGCTAAATCTAATCGCATTTCCTTCACTCAAGGCTCTCACATGTGCTAGCCTCTCCCTACTCTAAGCCTCTCGTCCAACGTCTCTCGACACCTTGGTCTTTCCCTCTTGCTCGTGCTCAATGGCCAACGCCTCTCTCACCTTTAGACCCTATATTGCCTCTCAGTTAGAGGAGAGGATAATGGGTTGACCAAATTGAGAATAGCTCAGACCGTACCAAACCGGCCAGTTTTAAGTGGTTCCAAGGGAGACCGGTTCGATTCCTATGGAACTAGGAACTTTCGATTCGATTCCTTATTTCAGGAGGGAGACTAGACTGCTCAGATCGGACGTTTTTTTTACATGTGTCATAAATGTAAACTAGCTAAATATAATCACACGTCTTTCTCTCAGTCTCTCACCTCTGCTTTGCTTTCACCTATCGCTTCTCAGCGTCTCAGCTCTTTCCCTTTCACTCGGAATCAATGGCCAACGCCTCCATCACTCTCAGTCCCTGTCACCTCTCCTCCCTCACCCTCAATCTCTATCACCACTCGCCTCTCAGCCTTTCAGGCCCTCGCCTCTTTGCTCTTTCGCTCTCGCTTGACGGTCGACCCCTCCCTCACCCTTAGTCCCTCTTGCTTTGAAGGTTGATAATTTACTGCTGGCTTTATTATTATTATGGGTGTTTAACGCAAGCTTCAATGTTTGACTTGGGTTCATCTATCATCGCTTGGTTGATTTAGGTGAACGTTCTCTGAAATTCTACCCCGAGCATCCCTCCCATGCTCGACAAGTGACAACTAGGTCCGATTTGCAGAGCTCTAGCACATAATTTTGAGACATTTTGCCTCCGCAAAAGATCCTCTCACGCTTGTTTAGTGTGATTTTCCATCGCCTGGTTGAGGTGATTTCGTCAATATGTTGGCTAATTGGGAGTTCCATGTGTCTGCCACCTATTTTGAGCTGATTTTTCGTCATTGATCGCGTCCAATGACTCATCTGTTGAATATTAAATGTTTAGCCATTATCCATATAATCGTGATAAGGCTAGTATGTCAGCATGAGTTGAACACGACGCAAAACGGAAGGTACATGTGCCAAACGATGGGCCAAATAGCCTCAACTCAGTTTGAACTTTGAAGGAAACCATGGAAGTGGATTGCCTTCAATCTCAAGGATGCAGCGTGCAAAAGGTCAACATTTTGAACAAAGGAACTAACCAAGAATAAATCAGTTTTCAATAGCCCATGATTTTCTTCCCTCCTTCTTCCACCGGTTCCCTTAGACTGCCCGGGATCTGAATTAGACCGATTTGAAGACCAATTGGTCCAGACCCCGATTCCTAGGTGGAACCGGATAGAATTGGACCGAGAACTGATCACCCTTATCTGACATGCTAGCCCTATCATTTTCACAAAGAAATTTGCAACTTTTTAATCATAGTCGGATCTGGGTAAGCTCTTTTAGGCCAATCCTTAACCGGACTAATCCATTGATCAGTTCTTCGTGGCCAGAGTCAGAGGTAACTGCAATTATTGTGGTTCAGACTCTCTTGCAGTGTCTTTGACAATATCAACTGCCTCCTAATTGTCGAGATTGACAATACTTAATCTTGTTTAATGGTTGATTCTGATAGCTCTTCCTGCATCTTTTTCCGTTGACAATCTTCTAAAAACAGGTAAAAGGATGTGGCAGAAGTTTTAAATCTATCTTACGAAGCAAAATCTAGTTCTGCAACTTTGGAACAATTATTTTAGAGCCAATATAATTGAAGTGATATGGTCAAATATCTTTGATGATTTATCTTATTGGAGAATCGTAAAAGACAATATTTAATATGAAAAATCGATGGCATCAGATAAGGTCTTCTGAATTGAATAATCCCCAAAATTAAGGAAACAATCTTGTTGGGATAAATTTCGATCGGCATAAATGCTTGGTCCAATGTAGTGATGTGATTAGATAAATTAAAATACACAAAGTCTTGTTAATAAATTCCCTGTACACTTGTTAACCGTGTTTTATAAGGATATCTTTTTTTTTTCCTATTTTCAATACACTGATCACACATGACATAGGAAAGACGGTGCTTTGAACATGTCAAATTTCCTCAGTAGGATAATTAACAAGTGGTTACTCATTATTGGGATCCGTATCCATATTGGGTGTACAATTTCAAGGGTTCTAACTACGCAATACAAATTGAATTAAGTTCAAGATTACTTACTAATTTTGATTAAAATTGAACACATAATCAATCTTCGTGTTGTAGTTTCAAGCATATACTGAACTTGTGATGACCACCTTCGATGTCAAATTGATTTACATTGTTTGTCTATGCTTTCCCCCCCCCCCCCCCCGGCCTTTACGATTTTATTACTCACAATTTCCATTTGTCATAATCAAGATTGACGATACCAAATGTTTAAAAATTGAATCTATGGGTAACGTACCAAGTGAGAAAAATCAAAATTGAGCATGCCAACTAACCATAAATTATCACAAACAAGCCATGAATATGTATTAAAAATTGAATCTGTGGGTAACGTACCAAGTCCGAAAATCGAAATTGAGCATGCCAACTAACCATAAATTATCACAAACAAGCCACGAATATGTCCTTCAATCCTCAAAATTGCAAAGATTTATTCTCGTTCAACGAGCCCAAAACCTAATTCCATACAAATACACATGCAAAAGTTACATATACCACATTTCAAAAAATTGCACAAAAAGAAAAGAAAAGAAAAGAAAAACTTCTCCTAGCGCGCCACTCTAATATATCGTACCATACAATTCAAAGTACTCAAATTTATAAATCTCTAAGTCGGTCAGCCTCATTCCTCTTCAATTGAGTAAGTAACTCAACCTTATCACTGGCCTTGCCGATGCCTTGCTGCACTCGATAATCAAATGCTATCAAGAAGATAGGACGTGGAACTATTGGTCCACAATCAGCTTTTATTAGACATTTTATATGGCGACATCTAAGGGGAGAGTGGTTTCAAAATCGATCCAGACATACCTAAAATTAGGGAACCAATTCTAAATTAGGAACCGATCTGTCCGAATTGGTTCCCTAATTTTTCAAACCTGAAACTCCCCTTCTGTCATGGTTTCCATAAGTCTACCAAGGTTTCATCTGTTTTTCTAATTAAATGATTGCAATAAATTATCACCTTTAATGACCATGCTACAATCAAATAACTACGACTCATATTTAGATACACATAAGTAATAAATTATTAATAAAGTAAAAGTCTTATGGGATGTTTGGTTTGACTTTGGAAATGATTTTGGGTACATATAAATGTTGAAAGTCAAAACCCTTTCCAGAAAATGCAACTCGTATTTGGTAAAACCTCTTTCGGGGAACAATTTTGAGTTTCAGAGTGTTTCAAAAAAGTTTGCAATGAACTTGGCTGTACTTTTTTATTTTTAATTAAAAATCAAACCCTTCATTGCGGTCAAGGGGCTCAAGCTAAATCTCGATGCCAACAACTAGTCACAAACCCTTAAAAATGTTAGGGCAATATAAGAATGAAAGCTTTAGTGAGAATAAGATAAGACGAAAAAGTCTAGAAATAGCGTTCCACCCAAGACTAGAAACCCAAAGCTTAGTCCTCTCAGCCTTCCCACCGCTAGTGTTCATTAATAAAACTCATTGAAAACGATTGCCCAACACCCTAACATTTCCTAAAGAGCTTTAAGACTCCAATGTGCTTAATAAACTCATTGAAAATGATTGCCAAATACCCTAACATTTCCTAAAGAGCTTTAAGACTCCAATGTGCTTTCTAAATATTGAACCAAACACATCCTCAATTATGGTATGCCGCCAAAAATAGCAGCTTAGAATAGTGATTCCAAATTACATGCTCATCATTAGACACCATGAAATATCACAAGATTGAGCGAAGACACAGAATAAGAAAAACACGAAGATTTGTTGTAGGTTCTAGAAACAATTTCCTGATTTTTGAAAACTAATATATGCCCTATGCACTAGAACTTGAAACCAGACTCATCCCAACCGATTCGGTTCCTAGTTCTATTCTGAAACCATGCTCTTCTCTAGCCACACAATGCACGTCAAGATGGACAACCTCCCGAACTTAATGTCGTGATGTGAAATTATTGTTCTAATTCCAATCCTCCGTAGCCTGAGTGACGGCTCGCATCGCCTGACAAGGTCAGGGAATGAGGAGCCACCCCTTGATCATAAGCTAGAGTGCACTTCTCGCTTGCTGCGGTTTAATATAAGACAAATCGCGGGGTCAAGTATTCTGGCCATTGATCAAATCCTCCCTAGCTTGCATTGAAGAGTTTCTGCTAAATTGGTGAATTGTAGTTTCTGTGAAGGGGAACGAGTGAACCTGGCTTGTACCAATGCGGAGCTTTCAAGAGTCGAAGGGCCCGGGTTAACTGCGGCAAATCAGGGCAAGGACTTTCTAGTTCAAGAAGTTCGAACTCAGAAGCCAGCAATGACCATCCTCCTGCCTGCCTGTCATGCCCTTTCTTTATGTTACAAAGCTTTTTAAGTTCTGGTCCATAGTGCATATCTAATTTGACTCGCAGCCATTCATTACAGCCATGTGAAACCATGACAACTAAAAGGCATGACTTTGTGCTGCTGGGGACCATCTAATAGAGTTGCCCGGGGACATCATGACTGGAGTCAGTCACTCCTTTCAGCACGCTGACCATATCACATCCAAATGAAAATCTTAACAGAGATACCTCTTTTTCTGCTATCAAATGTTTCCAGGCCCTCATTGAACTAATCAATAAAGGAACTTTCAATTTCCAGAGAACTAACTTTGTTGACCATACGTGTAATCAGTGCCTTGAATCGCTTAACAAATCCACCAAAGTGCCCTCAAAACACCGTCCTTTCATTGAGTGTGTATCGGGGTCGAAGTTCTCCTCATATAAGCCTCAACAATGCCATTGGTGAGAGAGACATGATAAAGTTCAGAATCAGACAAAAAAACCTTCTAAAATTTTATTAAAATTGAATCTCTACGAGCAAGGGAACGGAAAAGGGACCACAAGAAAAAAATCTCATGAAAGTTGCCAGGAAATGGAACTGAGTCAGAATTATGTAGAAGTTTGAATCCTCACACGAGTCCTCTTTCAGCCAAGCTGAAACAAGAGTTCAACACAGACACACGGGTTAAAGGATCTATCTGTACATGTCCAAAACATGAGCAACCTCTTTACTCCCAAAACCGAAATTTTCACTGTCAACCGGCTTCACATTATGACACAATGCATATTAACAGAATCTGAGTCAGTTAAACTAAAAAAAAAGATTTACCCCACTAGAGAGTCATGTCTCCATGAGGCTATCTGTGCTGCTGTTGCTGGCAAGAGTTCGTACTGTTTCAACCATTTGTTCTGCCGGATTTATGGCCAGCGATTGTAAGAGCTTTGTGTAGTGAAATTCAATCTGTAGCCGGTGATGAAGAGGTGTTGATGCAATCAGACCTTTCCTTAAATCCTCTTGCAGTTCTCTTATAGGAATTGCAGCCAAGAAGTTCTTAATATACTCCTTGCACGACTCCTTCCCCTGGCATAGGACCTCTTCTATCTCATGACTTTCAGTTGACTCTCCAGGATCGAGTTTTACTTCTTCTGCCACTTCCAAATTCTCCTGGGGCTTGATTTGTTGAGGCTCAGGGATTTTTTGTTCCACAGGAACCGAGTTTTGCTGATCAGCTGCATTATTGCCAGATGTTTGGAGAGGCGGTGGCAATTTGAGAATTGTAGTGCTGTGGTCAAATTTTAAGATGAAGGCCTGAGTGCAACCCTCGTAGAGTCTCTCTCCCAGGGTATCAATTATGTAGTAGGCTTGTGGCTCTACCTTAAGGACAAAAAAATGGTCATTCCAACTGACGATGTACACCTGAGTTTCATCATCACATGTTTGCGATACCGAGCTACTGATCTCTTCCCAGATATCGTCAAAGGACATTGCACCATCAAAAACATCGAATTTTCCCTCTTTCATACATTCTGGACGGAAAAACCCAATTAATGACTTCCGAGGATCCACAGAAAGAGGTCGAATCTTGGCTTGAAGAACCGTTTCAAGATCAAAGTGCTTGTCTGGAAATCGTTCGTGATACATCTCGTTCTCACACAAGTTTCTCCATTCTAGTGATCCATCCCTGATCAGGCTATCGAGCTGGGATTTGATGGGCATCAAATTGCAGTTTGTTTGAAACCAATCAGCTATCACGGCAACCAGAGCAGTACATGCACTTTCCCCTGCTGCACGCTCACTTCGCTGGTCGATAGAAGCAAAGAAAACCTGGGTCTTGAGCTTCATATGTCCATCACGGCTTATAATTTCTTTTTGCTCCCAGGTGCCAACAGCAAAATTGTCATCTCCAAATTCAGAAACTGAAGAACGTTGTCCAGATGAATCTTCGTCTGTCTTACTCCACTGAGAAAAGAGTTTGAGTTAGTTACTTCATCAGTGAATAAATTTGTAGCAAGGAAGCTCACTTGAACAGACACCAGTTGACAAGGAGTGCTGGTGTGACAAAGAAATGCGATCCACAAGCACAGAAAAGCAAGTAGGAAGCAAGCATACCCCAAAGGAGAGTGATTCATCTGAGCTAAGCTGACGACGGGCAAAATCAATGTCATCTCCACCTTCTTCAGCATAAGCCTTTTTTAGCAATGGCTCACCCTTTGCTTTAGGAGACCTGAAACTCAGTTTCCTTTTCCTCCAAGACAGAATGCCACGCCTTGAATTATGTGACTGTGATTGTTCAAAAGCCGATGCAGTGAAATCCTCTGCATGTGAGGTAGCAACATCTGATATGCGGTTGCTATAGTAAATCCAATCCTCAGCATCAGCATTTATCCTCATGCTTGAGTAAAATGAGCCTCCAGCACAGTTTGCATATGCCAGTGTGCCATAGCTGAATGAATTTCCAAAACCGGAGTCTCCCTTGCTCTCACCCAACTCTCCTTCCTCTGTATCATCAAAGGAATCGGAGTCGGCTGTATAGTTATTGTCGCCATCCTCACTCTGGCCAGAACATCTTCCGTCACTGCCCTCTTCCCCGTGACAAGCCATCTTTATTCTTCTGGTGGAAACAAACTCGGTGAAGATCTTCACTTTTTTCAAACCAGCTTTAATAGCAGACAGCTCATCTTTTCCCGCTGTAGCAGCTTCAGCGGACTGCGGAGAAGATGCAACAGGTGTAATTCGCGTCTGCACCGTATCAGTCATTGTTTCCTGGGTATTGTGCAGTTCTACTAAGCTGAGAACAATCTGCACAGAGCATAAGCTCTGAAAATTACACCCAGAACTTGAAGAAAGACCCATAATTTTATAGAATGAAGAAGTCTATCCATAGCCTATAACTGGAGGTAGGGAGAGAATATGCAGCAGCACTCACGAAAAGTGATAAGGACGAGTTTGCAGTGCCATCAGGAGTAGTCAGAGGGACACTCAGCTCAAATTCTTTATGCCCAGATGCACAAGCAAATTCAGCAAGATTCAATGATGCCGTCCCAACAACCCGAACTTTGTTCTTCACGGGCTGATCAATTGCCTGTTGAACAGTTAAGTTCCGACACAACTGGACTCTCGAATATACTATAAATTGGCATGCTAGACGTAGGGACTTGCCGTGCCGCATAGTGTTAGCAACACACGAGGGAAAAGAAACATAACTACGATTTGACAGAAATTGACATTGCCACAGGCCAATTTAGAAGTCAAAAAAGAGATGCCATAAAAATTGTCTAACTTGAACACACAGGGCACCCCAGTTCCACACGAATAACCAATATTCAAACTACATATGATGGACAGATTCAAAATCTTCCGCCACATTAACTTTTGTCCGGTCAACCAAATATATAAAATTGATCAAAATCAAAGTAAGATAAAAAAAATCAACGCCGGAGAGAGAGAGTGCTGAATAACACGACGAAGTAATAAACGCTCGAAGGGAAAAAACTGCCACTTCTCAAGTGCAATTAAAGCTAAAATTTATTTTTTTATACCAAAAAAAAAATCGCCAATTTTATGATCCATCTTCAACTTTGAAACCTTCAATTCCTAATCTCGAGCAAGAACAATCATCAGAGAAAATCAATTTGATCGCATTTCCGCCCTCTCTCCTCCTCTTAATAGCGACCACACTCGACTTGCCGGCTGTCGGGAAGAAAGACAAAAAAAGGAAACACTTTCGAGTTTGGGCCAACCTCAGTAACTACGCAATCGATTCAATCGGTCACCAGCATCGCCGGACAATCGATTTTTGAGTCCCGTTCGACAGTCGCAAAGACATGCATCTCCGAGAGCACCAAAGACTCGATCAAGAAAGACACCGGCGGTGGGGGGCGGGGCGGAAGGAAGTACAAGAAAAAAATCAGTTAAATGGAGATCGAGAAGAACGCGGCTCACATTAAAGACGGAGAAAGCGACTTCCCAGGGATGGAACGCGTGGTCCCTGTGCGCCGAGAGGCTGCACAGCGCCGCGAACTCCTCCTCGTCGCCCCACTCGACGACGCCGCCCTCCCCCACGCGCTCCTCCCTCGTGAAGTTTCTCCTCACGGCCACGCGCCTCATCAGCGCCGCCGGCCCCCTCGGCCCCTTCCACCGGATCTCCACCGCCAGCCTCCGTACCCCATCCTCCCCCGCCGCCGCCGGATCGCACCCCGCCAGCCTCCTCACCACCAGCCTCGCCTCGTACTTCCTCGTCGCCGGGGGCGGCGGCCACGGCCGCCACCTCATCATCTTCACCCCCATTGGTCCGCTGAACCCAAAAAGAAAAAAAAAAACAAAACAATACAAAGCCGCCCGCTATCTCCCAAGGCTCGGAGGCTTTTGATCCGGAGGGACGAGGTCCATAGTGACGACGACAACCTCGGAGCGGGCCAGGACCGACCGTGCGTCGGTCGCGATCTTCTAGATGATCTCTGCGGATATCGCAGTGGATTACGAGGAACTACGTCCCCGATGTAGAATGTCGTGTGTTTAGAGAGAGAGAGAGAATATGCCGCTGGTTTTAGTAGAGAGAGAGAGAGAGAGAAGCTGCGATCCCTTTACCGCGCGCGCGCGAGAGAGAGAGAGAGAGAGAGAGTGTGTAATTGCTAAAGAGGAGAGAGAGACACACACAGAGAGAAGAGAGAGAGGTGGAGAGGGAGGGAGAGAGAGTGAGAAGGTGGAGGTTTAACCGACGGGTGTGGTTAGTTAACCCAGCGTAAACCCCACTCCGTTACGCCGGATTCCTGAACGGAACGGGGGTATTTATTCAGCCCATCCCCCGGGGGGGTGGGGGAGGAAGTAACGGCGTTGCAGCGAGGCCGTTGACCATTGACAGTTGACCTGGCTCGCCCCTCTCCTCCCTCGCTATCGTTTCGTTCCGTAACGGAATCTAGAGTCAATGGCCATCGGTCTGACTGTGAATTATATTGTTTCGCCGCAAAAAAAGAAAAAACAGAAGGCGCAAATGCCAATCTTAAATACCTCAATTTTTTTTGCGGGGGTGAAAAAACTCAAATATGCACATGTTTAACATGTATAATTTTTTCGACCAAAAAAAAAAGCATGTATAATTTCTACTTCTATTTCATTTTGTAATATATTTGTCAAATATTATACGATGCAAAAAAAAATTTAGGATATTTGCATCGCAATAGATAAATTTTTAGGTTTTAACAGCATAAAAAAATTGTTGATATTTATGTCGGGGGTTAAATTAATTTAAACAAAAGAAGAAGAAGAAGAAGAAGGAAAGCCAGCAGAAAAATACTATAAATAATACTGACATCTTACTCATTGGTGGGGGGGCTAAAACTGGAATATGGGTTTCGAATTTGACCCGAAAAAGGCAGAAGAGTATATCGTGTTATGGATTCTGGATTCGGGTCCATCTACAATGAGATTCGGATCTTTTATTAATGGATGCTCTTTAATGACTTCTTCCAACAAAAGCCTACTGTATTTGACCTTCTAGGCGTTGCCGTTTTTACTTTTCCACGTTATTTTATATGCATTTTTTTTCATATATAGATTATAAGTTTTCGGATCCGACGTCTTAATATGACATCATAATCAAGTTCTGACTTTTGTTTTATTTGGTGCATACTGCTCTTCCGTGCGCACATGGTAAAGGGCGAAGGTAGTTATGCTTTTTCTTTTGTTGGATAATGAGAATTAATCGAATATGGATGTAAAGTTTAAAAAAGAAAATTCCAAGTGAGATGGAGCTTTTAGTTAACGTGTAATAAATGTCTAATGTATGACATGAAATTACCACGATCAGTCCTGATTTACCTGTGTATTAACTTAACACATTTGTTCTTTCATGACATTATAAAATGCATCAATCAACAATCAACATTGCGTGTGATGGACAACAATCTATCGCACTAAGTATATTCTTATGAGAATCATGTGGTCCTCAGGCTAGTATGAAATCACGTGGTGGTGATGACGCTGCTTAAAACCGACCAATCACAATTGTGGTACTTTGTGAATTTCATCCACCATCTTTCGGGGACAAAGTTCAAAAAAATAAAAGTGCGGAAGAGAGGAATTTCGGTATAAGTCGATGTATTGAAGAAAAATACAAGAGAAAGCTTTATCAAATACCTATATAACATAACATATTAATCAAGATACATAATGAATGCACAATCAAATAGAGATATTCGAGTAATTTCGAGAGAAATTGTATTAACATTATTACCAAAATAAAAGAAATAAAAGCACAAAATTCGATTGATTCGGTGCCTTAATGAGGTAGATCGTTGACTTTGGTCAATGTCTCATTGACTGCACCTGCATTTTGGGCCTCCTCTTTTTGTCTCCTTTCCACTGTTATTCCAACTGTCACTCGTGACAGATTAAAAAAAAATTGTCGTTAGAGATAATTAGGATTGCTCTCTAGGATACTTTCAAATATTAGAAATAATTAGAATATTTATGTTTTTTTTTACGTACTATAAAACTACACGCATATCTCATTTGATTGTACGTATCTTAATTAATATATGTTACTTTAGATAGTCCTCTAAAAAAATACATATAGCCTTCATTTTGGTAGATTGAAATATACAGAAATTCCACAATTTTTTCCACTTTATTATTATCAATCACAACCTAAATCAAGATAATATTAAACTAATCTCACAAATGTATGCTGACAGGAAATAAAAAATAAAAAATAAATCTGCCAAATTAGAATAAATATAAACTTTCCATATAAAATTTGAATCTAAACTCTCTTTTAATTTTTTCAAATTTACTCAAATTTTTAAGTTTTTTGTTTCTCTTTGAGCCCCGTCTCGTCTTTTGGTTCACATACGCCCTTCTAGTAGTCACAAGAAACTCTGTTGCATGTATTCGACGTGGGGCAAGCATAATTGTTGCGGGCAAGAGTGAGTTGTTGAATTTCCTTGGGAATTTCCTCAGTTATTTTTTGGGATAATCTCATATCGGTTCAATAACTTGTATGAATCGTACAATCAAGTCCCCGTAACTCTCAATTTGTACAATCAAGTCCTATGAATTTAGTTTTATGCTCGATGAAGTCCATATCATCAATTTGACCGGACTTTCCGGTCTTCGATCACTAGGGAGGACCCTATTGAATAATGGACTAGAATTGCCGGCCTTGAACATAGAATTCATATAAGTTGATGGGATTAATATGGAATTACCCTCCTTATTTTAATAGAGTGTACTGGAGAGTTGTAGCTGTACTTTGGTCCGGATCTTCTCATGCTTCCAGATATACCAGCCAAACAAAATGTGTCATTCCATGTACATTTACATTATCGAAGAGAAAATAAAATTTTGTTTCTTTGGAACTTGACAAATAGTCCCACCGGCTACGAAGATAAAGAAATATTATTTTCACGGGTATGTGGGTAAAATAATTCAAATAAAAAACAACGTCGTTCTCTAAGCTTTTTCAAAATGTTTATTGTAATTTCTAAACTTCGATTTGGATCATATGTAAAATAGTAACTTGCCTCTTTCAATCTATTTTATGATAAGGGGATGTACGGATTGCGAATTATTCAAGCATTGATTAAGCAAACTCGGACCAGGCTAGGCCCCTACTTTGGGACAGAAGAGCTTTGCCCGAGTCGAGTTTTGTAACTAAAATGCGCTTGCCCTAGCCCTACCTTGGTCCCTAGCCTTGCTCGGCATTGATGGACCATGAGCCATCAGGTCGACAATATGATGTAATTCCGAAGTGTTAAACTTTTGGATCCTGAAATCTTATAGTAAACAACTCGCTTGTTTATCATCCTATAAAATGTGCATCTCACCCAATCTTAAATTGCCCAAACCTTTTAGTTAGAATATTCATTTTTATTTTTATGTTTGGAGGTGTCAATGTTGTGCCAAGCAAGCTCATGTACTGAAGGCTCTATTTATTTTGCAAAAATTAGATCGTTTAGAGAATATGTTCTTGAAAAATGATTGTTTGTATCGATTGTAAAAATGAATAAAAGAAAAATATCCGCATCGTTAGTGAAAAATATTTAGACAAATTATTATTGATTATAAAAATATTTTTAATTAATTAATTATTTTAAGTTATATAGGTCATCATTTTTAAAAAGTAAATTTTTTATATTACTCATTTTTTGGCAAGATAAATACAACTTATGTATTTTTTTTCTTCCCTTTTTTGTTTCCTGAAAAAGGTGCCACTGAACGGGTCATCAAGGACCTATACTATAGAATAAAATAATAATTAGGCGTCAGCACTTATCGAAACTGGTCTAAGTTAAGCAGCTTCGATGATTGTATGCAATTGAGAGCTACAAACAAGATGACAAGCCAAAGGTCTCCTTCATCGCAATCGAAGCCACGAAAAGTTAGGAACCGAAGCAGACGGGTTTATCCTCTTGTCCATGTCCTTTTGCAATGGATGGAATTGAAATCACATTTGAGAAATGTCTAAAGATGGTGGGAGATCATAGTCACATTTATGCTAGCCATTTTGTACAAGGCCTCGACATGGACATGTGAGGATCCCACGGGAGCTTGAATAGGCCAGTCTATTTTAAGGGCCCATCAAATCAATTGAATTTAGAGAAATGTTCACACCAGTATATGTCCAAAAGGGTTCGGAGATATGTCCATGAAATTAATCGCTGAGTATTATTAATCGTATGAATCTTGAGCGCTCGTTCGAAGGGAATTTTGTAAAAAAGTATTGCTCAATTTTCTCTTATCATGTGGTCTAACGGTACATGCACAACCAATCAGCACGGCCTAATCCAATATAAGTAATGATCTATTCCTTCTTAATATGGCATGACTTCGATTAAGGGATGAGCGGGTCTAAGATAGGTTTTGGTTCCACTAAGAACATTGAGCTTATGTATCGAAACCAATTCTTAATTTCTGAAACTGAAAACCCACCAAATATTCTCCGAAACCGACCTTGGAATTGAACCTATGGTTCCAGAGTCTACTTGAGAAGAGAACCTATCCATTTCTTTTTAATTTAGTTTATGCATTTATTCCTCATTTTTTGTTTGTTTTTTTAATTAAGCAAAATGAAAATTAATGCAACCAGAAAAATCTTCACCCGCTGATAGTAACAATCCATGAAATATTAATAGCGACGATCCATAAAAGATGAATGTGCGAAATAAAAATTAACAATAAAAAAGTTCACAACACATAGCATAAAACCTGAATTATAGAAGGCGAACACGCGACATAAAATAAAATCCCCACCCACTAATAGCAACAAAATCATAGAAGATGAGCACTTACGATAAACAAAAACCCGACCAAAAATTTAGATAAACTAGAAAAATCGTCCCTGTATTATTAGCAGAATTCAGTTTTGGTCCCCGTATAATATCACGCTATAATTCAACCCCAACTTATCTCTGGTGACAATTTGATGGCAAGATATAATTTCCTGTCAAAATTTAGGCGGACTATACTTGAGTTGATACTATCAAATCTACATATGCCTCCTATGCGCACAAGCTTCTAAAGAAGTTGCACTTAGGAATAATCGATTTTGGTCATCGCGCTTCGTTTTAGCTACGAAATTAGTGCTCATATAATTTTTCAGCAAAAGCTAAATTTCTTTGATCAGATCTTAATCCAGAATCTTATGGGAAAGTCAACTCAAAACCAAGTATTAATTGGTAGTACACTATATACATATTTACTCGATATGATCGAAAGTCTCGCCAAGATAAATGTCATCGCATGCAAATGTTTAAAATCAATACGATGTAGTTTGAAAGATCATAAGAACTTTCTAGAGTGCTATGAAAATAGGGAGTTAATACTGTGATTTAAAATTATTTATATGTTTTTATTTTATTTCATAAAAAGGTACTGTTTAATATTTTTAATTTCAAGAAGGTTCCTTTTGTAATTTCAAAAGTTGCGATAAAATCTGAAAAAAAAATGAAATTATGGGATTATTTAAAAAAAGAAAAGAACTTTTTTTTGTTTCATAAAAAAATTCACAACTTTCACTTAATTCTCAAATCTACCCGCGTGTCTAGGAAAATCGCACTGCTTTCTTCAATAATATCAATATCGTGGGGTTGCTATTGTTCTTTTTAATATGATGGTGTTGAAGAAAACACATATTCTAATAATGAACTTTTAACATTTGATTCTAATGTCAATAATTTTGAGTAAATCGGTGGCAATTTGTGGATGCGTAGATAAATATGAGATTAGAGAGGAAGTTGATGATCTTTTATTAGATAAAATCAAATTTCAGGCTAAAAATGAGAATTAATCTAAAGTTTGTGGTTTTTTTATAAAGAAAATTAAGCCGGAAATTATGAAAACGGTGGGTCGAGAGTTTCCGTAGGCGGTGCTGATTTGGGCCGTCCCTTCCCCTTCGCCGGCCCAGAAAGTCTTGCCTTTATGTAGAAGTCCTGGATTGCGCGAGAAGCATTCCCGCAGAGAGAGAGAGAGGGAGAGGGAGGCGGAAGCATGGGTTGGGTTTGGAGGGACGACGGCGACGACGCCGATCCATCTATCTCCGGCGAAATCGCCAAGTACGGAGTCCCCGACGTAAGTGCAGGACCCAGCGACCGGTGCTCGACCCGCAAGGTCGTCAGGTCTCGCTGCCGGACGGAGGAGGTCGAGCCCGGCAAGTTCGTCCGTAAGTGCGAGCGGACCGAGGAAGTCCTCCGCGATTGCGTCGGGAGGTGCGTTTTCATTTCTTCTTTCCTCTGTACGCGCAGCTGCGGTTTTCGCATGCTTTTCGTTGCTCTTTTCGTGTTTTCTTTTGTACGGTTCAGAGGGATGTTGTTTGTGGTCTTGGGGTCGATCGGGATCAGATGCTCGATTGGTTTTCGTAGTGTTCGTCGGCAGTACGCTCGATGCCTTTGTTTTTTGTACGTTCTGTTTCCTGTTCCTGAGCGCTGAATGAATCGTGGCATTAGTCTTCCACATGCCCGGAAGGTTGTTTAACCTTCACGATTACGATATTGAAAAGGTCAGGCAAAACCTTTTGTTTGCCGGACGGCTTATGCTTAACCATTCTGATTAGATTGTTCTTCTTTTGTTTTGTTCTGCAATTTGGGTCGTGACGGGCTTTATGTTTCTGCCTGTGGGTTCATCTCATTCTTTGTCTGCTGGTCATGTTTTCCAGGACATACCATCCGGGGGATCTATGGTTTCTTTACTAGGTTGCCAATATATGGATCACATTTTAATGGATCAAAAAGAAGAAAAAGAAGAGACAGAATCGAGAAATGTATGGGTCTGTAATCTGTTTAGATAGAAGTTTAGGCAAAGCCGATTCTTGATTTTCCTTTCTTCTCTGGTTATCTTGGTATCTTGCTGACAAGATGTTCTTGGTTCTGTCTCGGATACGTGGTGCGATCTTATGTCTTAGCTGACTTGTGCATAAGTCCCGTATTGTGAGAAATCAGTAGGTATTGGAGGAGTATTTTCTCTGATGTTATACTCTTGTACATTGGTGAATGTGACTGAAGGAATGATTTTGACTCTGTTTCGTGGAAAATGAATGGTTTGGTAGACATTTCCCTAAAAAGGATCGCTCTTATGTTTGAAATAATTTGACAATGAAAAATGCTTATACTATCAACAACTTTTGTCTAGATGTTTTCTTGGACAATGAAAGTATTTTTTGTTCATTCGTTTTTGTAAATGATGTAAGTGATCATTTTTAGAAATAAGTTTTCCAAATGATTCATTTTTCATGAAATAAACACAGCCATTCATAAAATTTGATAGGGATGAAGTATATCTTTGGAGCACCTGGTAAACCTCGCCATATCATACTTTCTCAGTTGCTTAATTAATTTATGTGGCAAGGTCACTAGGAAAGTTTCAGTTGGCTCGTGGAAAATTGACTCCTAGTATCTTTCTTGTATGTCGATGAAGTTGTGAATCTGGATTTTAGATGCATTATGATGTTCAAAAGTAAGCATTTAGTGTTGGTTAGAATATCTTCTGGACAGTGAGGCATTTTCCTTGTATGAGCAGCTTCATGTTATCTGGTAATGCACAATGCTACTCTGTGTTTGGAATCTAAGACCTGGGTATGCATCCTTTGTGTTTGTCAGGCCTGTTGAAGTGGTGCAATCTAACAAAGAGTATACGGAAGATGATGTGACCGAACAGGTCGTTAGAGGGTCTTTCCCCACTGGATCTCCAGACCATGGAGTATTCGACTTTCCAGGACTGCAGAGCGACATCGATGCAATAGGTCGGAGTTTCTTTGGTAACATAGACCGTTTTTTCGAGGCAGCTGAGGAGATGAAGAAAGGGTTCTTTGGGATGTTCGACAGCCCTTCCTTGTATGATGGAGATTCGTCTTGGTCATCTATGAGGCGAGGGGTACCGATTGACGAGCCTTTTCCCAGAGGAAAATCGCCTGAAGCAAATGAGCCAGACTCTGGACTTGACCTTTCTGGAATAGCAAAGGACGTTTAGACCAAAGCCTGTTTGTCATTAAGATGCTATATCGCATTTTCGCAAGATTTTCCCATTTACTTTTAATTATGCAAGAATGACGATAGCATCTAGAAATACATCTGATGTTGCAGAAGCTGTTTATGTACATTTTGGGCCAATAAAGCTGTGTATTTCCTTGGAGATGATCGAGGATGAAGTTTCGTTCTACAGTGAGCTATATATCATCTAGCAGTAGAGAAAAATATGAAAGGAAAAGAATTTTGTGAGATCAAAGTAGGAAAGTAGCAGAAAGGATAGTTTCTTGATCTTCAAATTGTGCAGGGGCGCACTGACTTTTGATTGATTTCTCATTTTTCGGGTCTTTTTCTCCTCAGGAGTTTGATGGTCTACTACATAATCTACACATCTGTTTCCAAGATTTTGACACTCAGGTTGAAGGGTTCTTCCACTGATTCGTACGTATAATTAAGATTTCATTCTTGCAAGGAAAGAAGAATTGCCAAACTAGCGACAAAGTTCTACTAGTACTGGCTTATGAATTGGTGAAGTATACAGTGTGTGTAATCAACTCGGTCAGTTGGGATTTTCTATCGAATCTCTTTTACTTACCGGCATACCAAGCAATTCCTAAGTGGTTGACGCTGTGTTACTTTCCCTAAGTTCTCCAAATCCGTCAATGGTGTTATTCGGCGGGAACGGCCTTGATGGGGTCCTTGGTCTCTTTAAGTAATGATCTTGAGTATGGAAGCTATCTTCAGGTTATCCTCAATGCTGGTGCTTCGAAAAGGCTTTCTTTTCCAGATATGCCGAATCATACTCTTCAAAGTTTTGTTTTCACATTCTGTGATCTCTCAATGTCAGAATTCTTTTTCTTGCTGAAACTCAAGAGGTATCAAATCTTGTTACGTCACAGGAACACTAGCACATCCTATAAGTCCGATGTATACATGCCAAAGCACATGGTCTTACCAGCTTCATCAAGCATCCCTCAGCCATAAAGTGCCTCTGGATCCTTAATGTTTGTATGTAATAATTTCTCGTTGGTTTTGTGAATGCTGTCAACGGGTATTATCGAGCGTTCTCATATTTACAGTGCCCACGAGAGCAGATCCGCTCAACAGTCTATCCGAATGTTTAATCTTAGATCTTAAAATTAGAGAATATCTTGCCTTGCACGAGTTTCCCTCCTGAATCGATTCTACGTAGCTAGGTTAGTTTCATCTCACTGATCACTTCTTTTTCATTCTTGGTGATGGTTCCAATAGAGTTGCGTCACTATTTGTGATCTGCACAGGTGCATTTGCAACATAAAGAAACAATGCATGATTAGCAAAGTTGTTCGCCTGCGGCAAAGAGGCTTCAAGGATGGATAAGAAATCGTTGTAAATTACCAACTCACTAGAGGTGCAAATTTTGAGCAACCGGGTAACTGTGACGGTGACAGAACAGAATACTATCCAGGAGCGAATCTAAAGCATGTCTGACCTGCCAGATGCCCCTTTACATTAGACCAGATCTGAGAAAGTAACCCCTTCCATCCATTCACCATGAATCAACTCTTCACGACACCAGCACCCAAACAAATTTCAACCAGAACCCCTCACAAAACATGCTGAACTGAAAGAAAGGTAATCTAAGGAGGGGCTGGAAAGAGAAGACAGGATTTGCTAGACTCCAATTGAAAGATTCGGAACAAATCCGGAACGCGGAGCAGATGCATATTCAACTATATGCGTATTATATATATAAATGATAAATTACCCTCCAAAATGGCAGCATAATAGGCGTATAATCTTCTGAGTCTCATGCACATAAACAAGATTTACATAGAATGTACCCATTATGAGTGCCAATCCACATTAAACTCTTTCCCTCTCTCATCCCTTGAAGGTGGCAAGGACCTCGTCCAACTTCTTACCCAAAGCATCTGGTCCTCGGCACGTCATATCTGGGAGTATACTCATCCTGAAATTTGAAAGCAATTTGGTTGTAACTATCTTACTGAAGAATGTCATGCAAGCCGCTTCAGTATGATTCAATAAACAAAATAACAGCAGTCTGTTCGACACTTTGGTACAGAATTCAAATGCCACGCTACAACAGTCTAATATGACCAGGAAGCTACTGTTAACTAAGGAAAATCAATCCAAAGGCAACCATTACATAGGTTTCAGATGTTCGTACAGCCACAAAAGTAATGGGGAGAAGAAATTTCGTCTGTGTTGCCATATTGGTGGCTAGTATCCTGGTCAGTTTCCTGAACTGCTGGACAGTAGTCTGGTAAGCAACAAAATGTGGCAATGGCAAGAAACCTTTAGCCAGACCAAATCCTCAAACTATGTACTTATTCCCTTAGAATATCTCAGATCAGATTGAGAAACTGAATTGCAGGGGAAGAAATACTTCCATTTCAATCATAGGGTATGCCTTTCCTTAGCCATGCGAGCATACCTATAATGACTTGTTGAAGATTTAATCCTCTTTTTGGCACAAAGGGTACATGGGATGTTGAACCAGAGGCTTATGAGAGTTTTGATTAATCATCATCAATATCAGAAAGTCTTTGCCATTCACTAGTGCAAATTGGCTAAGAGCAAAATTTCATGAGAAATGACGGGCGAGAGTCTCTTAATTGTACAATCTATCTCTTTAGATGTTTCATGTGTAAAGCACCTCACTTTTCTTTGCAAGACAAAGCAGTACACGAGACAATATTAAGCAATTCCAAGGACTTCCCAAGATTAGAAGGTCAAACGATTAGCAATAAAAAAATTCAATAGATCAAACTATTATAATGTTACTGCAAGGTGCAGGTGTGGGATCAGTCTTACTAATGGCCAATTAAGATACACTCTTCATATAGCATGGTCGAATACGGTTTCTTTTTCCAAAAGTTCAAACTATCAAATATGTATCTCCATGTATAGAAAGCATTTAGATGAATATTTCCCCTCATGCCTTGGTCCAATCTCACATGAGAAAACATATAACCACATCAGACAACAATGGGAGGACAGAGAGGAGTATCAGGGAAAAAATGACAGGGATCGTCAAGAGGCAATTCTTGATTCGAAGCTCCGATACTGCGTCAAACAACCATTTTTATTATAAAAGTGCTAAACACCAATCTGGAACTAATCAGTCCAACAAACAAAATCTTCTCCGCTTTTGAACCACTTTCCTCCAACAATTTTTGACTCAATTATGTAGTTTCATATTATTTCACTTCATAAAATACTCATTATATCATCACTGCACAACTCCTCATTCAGTAACAGCATCACTTTCTCACTTATTCTTCCGACTACACTAAAGGGTTTCCATCTTCATCCATTGCATTAACTATCACTTTTTTATCAATCAACCTTGCTCCAACATTGAGACAATTGAGGGCTACTAACTGGCTAACAACTTTAATGGAAAACACGCACCATGACATCTCAATAGCAAAACGGGTCTTAAAGATTTTCGCTTTAAAATGAAAACTCACCTACAGATATGACATGCCGAGGATGATGCAACTCCTGATGGATTGACAAACTAGATGGACACAGAACCAGCAGTACCAGCAGCAGATGAATTGACTTCATTTGATGGATTTTCTTCTCTGTTCTCTGCACAGCTCTGGTTGGCAGCCTCATCAGCTGAATCATTAGCAGACTGATTTGATGATTCAGTAGCAGTATCACCAACACTATTGTCCCTAATTTCAAGGTTTCCCATCATGCGAGGCACATTGTTAATTCCTGCAATCACTTCCCTTCTAACTTCAGCATTATGATCAGCCATAGAAGTGTGACGGGGAAAAAACCGCTCCCTCCAACCCTTGGTGCTTTTTGAAAGGGACTCCTTATACCTGGCATATAGCAACTCGAGAGTGTATTATATCAAATTTTACAAAATAATGTTATCTCTTTTCCCTTATGAGACAATTAATAAGGTACCTCATCGAGACTGCATTCCATTTAGATTTTACAGATTCTGAAAATGTTTGAAATTCTGATGGACCTGCCCTATCCTGAGTTGGAGAAGAAGGGTGACCAGCAGAGCTCCTGCAAACAAATGATCACAGTCTAATGACGATGTACTGATCACAATCATGGTTTCATTTTATCCAACTGAATAACAGTGAAAGATAAGGTCAACAAATAATTTTGTATACCGACTGTAAATTGATATCCCCTGCCTATTTGTGGGAGTTAGAGGAGACCCAGAGGCAGAAGAAGAAACTTGATTAGTTTGAATCAAAATCTGCCGAGGTGAATCATCACCAGGGGATTCAATGGGTACTGATGGACGAGCAACAGATACTGCCGCTGATTGACTTTCCCCTTCTACCTGTACCAATGACTCGGAGACAGGACTAGAATGAGCGCCATTAGGATGAGCTGAGAAGACCAAGAAATGAGGACGGCCATGACCAGATGGTCGTCCTCTATGGCCTTCCCGTCTGCTGAGGTGGTGGGCCCTTCCCATTGCAGCAGCAGCTGCCAAGTGTTGGATTATGCGCTCTTCAAGTTCAGTGTCATTTGCACCAACAGGTAACTGCATTAGAATTTGAAAAGGATTACATAAGTTCCATCTTATCAACAGAAAAATGGAAGAAGGTATTGGAGGGAGAACAACGGACATGCTGCAGCTCAAAATCACCGAGGGCTGGATGATGAAATATTGTTGGATTTCTTGGAGCAAGCCTAATGTTCCTTTCTCGCTCCACTGCCTCCAGCAGCTCCTGACTGCCGACACACACGCCTCAAGTTACTCAAAGATCCAGTAATAAGAATGTTAGAAAAACGTATTAAAACAAACCAGAGGAAGAAACCTGGAAGGATCCTTCAGGCTGATTGGCTGCCAGCACATGGGACACTGAGAGCTTCTTTGACACCTAAAGCCCAAGATTTAAGAGTCAATAAATGCTTTTGTTTCTAACAATGATGTGAAACAGATTCTTATTACCCATGTTTAAAGTGAATGTAGTGTACAATAGACAGCTAAACCAAAGGGACAAAAGTGAGTGCTAGGTAAAAAGTGAGGCGAAGAAATTTTTGCCAAACTTCAGAAGATATGGCTTGAAAACCAATGTGAAACAAGATTACATTCATGACTTCAACAAATGAAGATGATACACTAAAATTAGGTGAGCATCCTTAAGATGTCAAAGAAGTGACACTATACTGAATAATGTCAACGTTATTGTTGTTCAGGCAAATTGAGGTGTAGAGACCCACTGAAAAACGTCAATGTTATTGCTCATTGCATAGCTTTGTCCCCATGAAATCCATCCCATAAAACCATTTCATTCATAAGGGAAAAGGGCAACTGCGAACACAGTTTCCTTATTGTATATATAGGTATTCTCACATTAATGTAGCCTTACTCTTGTAGTGCATAAACTTAGTTAGGACTTCGTTTCCCATTTGTTAAAACTCCTTCAAAATCCTATTTGAAAAGTTTCTTAACTTTTGGGGCCAGCCACGATGGTTTGATCTTGTGACTTGCTCACCATTACATCAAGCTCAACTCCACCATTCATTAACATGACTCATGGATTAGAAGCAGACGGAACAAATTGAAGATATATCTAAGGAAACAGGCTATTTTAACAATTGTGATCAGGAATATGCATCTATATGCTTGCACGCATATCCCCCCGTGGGGGGGGGGGGGGGGGTTTGGGGAGCGAGAGAGAGAGAGAGAGAGAGAGAGAGAGAGAGAGAGAGTGGTGGGAAGGGGTATTAAAGAAATTTACAAAACACAAGCATACCATTCAAGAATGCACTGAAGGTGAAACTCATGCTTGCAACAAGTGACCTGAGGATAGGGGAAAACATAGAGAACATATCATAATGAGATAAAACCAGAGCAATTGAACAGAAGGCAGATATCCAACTTCACAAGCAAGATATTAGGTGACATTTTACTTAGTCACTTGGATGCTTACATTCTGCACATGTTGGACATTCGCCCTTTCATTATTAATATGTGATAATGCTCAAATATCCAAGGAGAAAGAGATACATCATCCACATAACAAGAAGTACCACAAGTAGTGAAAACATAACCAATATCATCTCCAGCCCCCATGCCTATGTCTAATGCAACAATATCATCATTAGGGGATAGAACTTGTGTGTTTGTGTATTACTGTTGAAGGATCGCTGTCGCAGAACTCCTCCAGGCATATGCTGCAAGCATCGTCATAAGCCTCTTGTATTCCTCCTTCCACAAAAGCTGCTGCTGATGTCAAATGATCTCCAGCTCTCTTTGCCTCCTCGTCCAGAACCTGGGCACATCTCATATGTTAAGACTTAAAATTAAGAATTCAGACGTAATTCCTTTGGTGGCAGATGATCTCGGAAGTTCTGTATCCCATATAACCTGCTTTTTCTAAAAACCGTATCTGCCTTCTAACAAAATCCAAAGTTTTCAACTCTTCATCCATTCACTAGTCCAATACACTTGCCTGGACTCTCTATAAAGCATAAGTAATGTATTTTCTTCTTACAATATTCTTCGAACTACAAGTTTTTTAGATTAACGATCTCCCCTTATCTTCACATTTTCCAGCTAATTATCAGGAAATCATTTCCAGATGTTATCACAACATACAGTGTGATTCCAGCTTACCACGCTTCTTAATAAATGCTCAACAACTTCTTTTCAGAAATATAGCTCGTTTTAATCTCTCCAAAGCAACAAGATATCACCATTGTTTTTTTTTTTTTCCTCCCAAATGGAATGCATAATTCAATCAGAATCCTAATAACCTTTGGACAGAAACCTCACGAACGAATACCAGAATTAGGCAAAGTACAAATAGGGCAGATGAGAAACAGAAAACCCAGATGCGAAATGGTCATAGGTAGACGAAAACAATATGTGAAGATAGTCAATCGACAGAACATCCAAAAGAACAGAAGAAAAACGAAAAACTTGATGGCTCAGTAATTTAGAAAGAATAAATCCATATACCTCCATTCAGAAAGATGAATGCTCCGGAAGATGGGCAAGAGAGATTGATTCCTCGAACTGCGAGGAAGCTAGAGATCCATGACAAGAAAATGAAACCCCGGGATTTTAGACCATCTAATCAAACAGAGGAAAAGAGAGAGAAGACAAAAAAAAGAAAAGGGAGGAGAAGACATGTAAGTTTACCATTACCTTTAATAATGGGTTGGTTGGTTCTTCTAATTGTTTGCTTTTCTGTGTTTTTTGTGTGTTGGAAAACACAACAGACCCTCTCTCTCTCTCTCTCTCTGTCTACCCCCGCAACCAGAGCATCAGCATATGGGACCTCAAAAGCTTCATCTTTTTCCACGCAGCTTTAAATAATTGGGCATCTTATCACTTTGGGTAGCCTCCAATGATCTTTTAACCCACACAAATCTCATTCCTGATCTGACCCCCCAAGATATTATTTATTTTTGCTCTGACGAGGATCCGCAGTTCATCATATCTATTTTAAGGGATCGCCTTCATTAAAGGGCAATTCCTTCCTTGAGGCGTCTGTGACGGAATCAGAAGATAACTTTATCAGATATTCCATGAATTTCATTTCGCGAACGCACAGCAGCCGTGGAATAGTCGTCATCTTGATGGAGACATCCATTTAATGGGTTGATGCAGGATTCTTCACATCCCAGAGAGCGGGTCAATGCCGAACGGCTCCGTCCCATCAGCTTCCATAGAAAAGGTCCAATCTTTGTATTTTGCACAGTAGCTCATGGGCGTTATCTCAAACCGCAAGCCACCCTAAAATTGCAATATTTCGTGGCGAAAAAGTTATGCATTAGCAGTCACAACTCTCCAAAGATTGAGAAGTCATATTTAAACTAACACCACATTCCAAATATTGTAAAAACGTCTAAAAATCATTAGGCCAAAAGAAAATCATAAATTTGGAATTGATAATTAAAAACCAATAGTAAACGAGAATCAGTGTCAATAGGGGACCCATACATAAATAAAAGACATTGTCACTTATGAATCGAACCTCAAGCTCTCGTCATTCTTACACAGGACAACGAAAGGCCCCTCTATATTTTGTCTTACGGACAAACATCCAACATCTCATAATGTGTTACTAAAGATCCTACAGCTCTAGGTCCCGCTCTACATGACCCCGACCAACGATGCCGACCGGTCTAGAAGCTGCTCGTCTTCAATCATGATAGAGAAAGGTGAATTGGGGTTTATTGCATAATTGAGGGTTCCATTGGAATATTCATGATCGTGGCATATAAAGAGATTGTACGAGATTAGAGCACATGAAGCGATGATATTTGGCTGGGGTCTGGATAGGATCCAACTCGACTCTTGCGTTCCAGTCACAAGTAGCAACTGAAGTTCATAAGTTAGGTTTCGTGATGGAGCAATCAAAAGAAAAAAATTTAAATCAGAACGTCTAAATCAGAGCTAAAAATGAATGGTGAGCTGATCACAAGTTGAACAGGAGAAATTCAATCTTTTTCTGTGCATGTATGCTCAGTCACAAGTCGAAATGATGCATCCACAATCTGCATAGGACGCCTAACTTGGTAGGCCAAACGTGATTAAGAGAATCAAAATCCTCAAATAAAATAAATTAGATGAATAGATGGTCGGTCACAAGCCCATCTGAATTCACCTACCTAATTTAGTTTAGTAATGGATGAAATTATGCCCCACATTCCGTGTTGATGGGAAAAAAAAATCCCGTATTTTTAGGTTCCGTTTATTTCGCGAAAAATGAATGAGTTGAAAAATATTTTTCGTAGAATGATTGCTTATATTGCTTACAAAAGAGAGAAAAACAAAAATTGTTCTTATCGTTCATGAAGACGTATGAACATAAATTATGATCGATGATGAAAGCATTACCTATTGGCTAATTATTTCAAGTTGCTGTTTTTGAGAAAAATATTTTTCCAAATCATTTTTTTTCCTTAATGCAAATTTGACAACTTGCTTGCGTCTCGGTAGTAGATGTAAATGCTCATGGTCGCAACCTTTTGTTTATATGGCAAAAGGGTTAGGAAACGTAATCGGACCAACTACCACTTTTTGGAAGTCGATTTTATATTCATTAGAGTGGTATGAATTTTTGAGTTCTAACTACTCATTCCACTCAAAAAATGAACATCCGTGCTTGACAAATTCGTCATCATGGTCCTAGTCGCACATTAACGTTAGACCAATTAAATATTAAGTCACATCTTCATCTAAGGGCTTAAACTTTTAGAACGACGATCCCATAAAATCTCACAATTAAATTCCTCCACATGGCCAATAAATGCCTAACGATCAAAGTGATTAGGATTTGCTCTTGCTCTAGCTTCAAACTAGTGATAAGGAGAACATCTCATGAGATTCTCATATAGGGTCAATTCGGCGACAAAGAAAGCTTACTTGTGTGCGGATTATGCATAAATGATAGAATCTTCTCCTATGAAATTAAGAACAACCTTACTTTCGAGTCTCCAATCTAGATAGTTATCTATATTTTGTTTTATGCAATGTGATTAGCGAAGCATTTCATGAAATCGATAACCTAGCTATTCCTGACCAACATGTCAAAGTGGAAACTCATCTGTCTCCTATGAAGGGTTATTCTCAATTGATTTGGTGGACAGATGGTGGAAAATCAACCACTTGCCTGCTCAAATATACAATCATAATCATGATGAAAGTCCGGATGGCAGGTTGTTCAACAGCAACACCCCAGCATCCCATTTCTCTGGGTCAATCATTCTGCATCATGGTCTCAATTGCGAGTCAAGTCCTGGATATTTGCCACCAGTTCTGACTTCTCTTCTCCCGTTTCCTTTTTCAAGGATGAAAATGAAATGGGGGATCCAAAACGGTGGACAACGGCAAAGGAAGACAGATATAATGAGCCGGACAACTAACGCTGGAATATGTGCACATTCCCCCGTTCGATTCCATAATCAATGGTCTTGAGCTTCTTGAGTTTTTAGGGCGAGGGGTTACGTAACGGCCAAGGTATTGGTGATGAAGGCTTCCAAAAGTTCTTTTGATGGCTTTCCTATGCTGCCGTTAGAATAAAAATACATGAAGAATTCAATGTCATAATTATTCATGAATGAAACAAACTCGTTCGTAACCGAGACCAAATGTGGAAACGTAATAATCTTTACTTACCTCCAGCCATTGATGAAATTTGATGAAGAACTTGTGTTGTGTGTCCAGAAGGGTCGAACGTTCAGAGAATGGAAATCTCTAGCCAATTGCCATCTAGAAACTGACGGTGTGTTTTTCTAAAATCTTGAGGGTTTGGTTTAGAAGACCCTTATTATATACTCATGTTCACACCCATTTAAGTAACTTCCTCCATCCAGAATATGACGTTTGGATATCTAGTAATTATTACATAATATCGGCAGGTAATATATATAAATGAATTAAAACAGGAAACAAATAAATGTGGGATCACAATATATTTATAACAGCCCTCGCTTGAAGAGGTTGAGGATAGGAAATGAGGTTGCATATGCTCGCGTGAAAAGTATGCAGAATCCACCCTTGGTCGTGAAAAGAAGAACCGATTTGATTCTTTCTTCCTTACTGATAGTTCCATGGCTCTTTGTTTTATCTGGGAAGTGACTTTCAGGTTGCTTTGATGTCTACCGTCGAAGAGGGAGAATGAAGATAATTTGGCTGTCTGCTCCACACTTGCAATGGTTTTCCCTCTGGAGAAAATCATAAGAACCTAGCAGATGACGGAAGTTTAAGCTGAACGCATGTTTCTGCGCAGATGGTGGTGTTTGGCAGGCTATCTCTTTATCAATCCCTTGCTTCATATGCTTTACATATTTCCACGCCTATCAAACTAGCTCTCTATTTCATGAACAATCTGTTTTTGTTTCATGCTTCCTCCTAGAAATTTTTTTCCCCTAAAGTCTCGACACGACTAATTTATTAGAAACTGATAATACCCCACGTTGAGCAAGTTAAGGACCGGTGGTTCCTGGATACACAAAGTCTCTAGCTAAGATGATTATATCTTCTACAGGTTGTTCCCAACACATTTGGAAAGCGAAAAGATGCTCTGTTCCCAGGCACAAGAGAATTCTTTTTGTGGAAATTCCACTAATGTGGGTAACGTCTCCATCTTATCCGGCAGTATCAATTTGCCAGAGAGAGAGAGAGAGAGAGAGAGAGAGAGAGAGAGAGAGAGAGAGGAAAAAGAAAAGAAAACTAAAGGTGAAATGATCAGCAGGGAACGTCACGGGCTCGTCAGGCCCATTAGGCCGAAAGACATGAAAGTCGAGATGGAGTCTTTCTTAACATGTAAACATGAATAAGGCCAAGCCCACCTGGTGCGAACAATATATCTGGAAGGGACAAGACACTAACACGCTACACAATGGAGACAGTGTAAGAACAGGTAAAAGTCTTTCTTATTTTCTTCATAGCCACTCTGGAAAAGTTTCTTTCTCTTTGCTCAAAAAGGGAGTTGGAGAAAGTAAAGTCCTTCTCTTTTGCACATATGGAGAGAGAAAATACATGATTGAAAAGATTAAAGTTGATGTTGTTTTATGGTCCTGACGATTTTTAATAGGAATCTGTACGTTTTCACAATTACTGGTAAGTCCGACGGCAACGACAAGCGTTGATATGAGTTAACCTACATAAGTTCTATAGCATAATCAGCAGAAAGATAGCAGCAGCTCGATCACACACGGCTCAACAGGACTGAGAAACCTATTTGTCACGGGTGAACACAAATCTAAATCAGTTCTAAATCGGGAGCGAGATCTTGTTGGGAAATCCTTTTAATGGAGGTGGCCAGTTAAATCAGAAGGGAAATCAAAAGTTGCTTTGAAGATTAGATAGTGGTCTTGGCCCTTTGTTGACTAATGGCGGGAGTTGCTTTTTTGTTAACGTGACATGAAATCCACTTGGTGGGAGAATGTATTCCCATCAGCACTTTGGATATTTCCTCGAATGAGATTTGATCCGAATCTTTCAGTTCGGACAGGGTTTTTAACCTACTTTCTTAGCAACAGAAGTGTGAAAAGAATTGGGTCCTTTGATTCATTGACCACGGACGACAATCATACCAAATCGCTAATGTTAATTTAAATGCGCGGCACCCTTATTCCTCCAAGGAAAATAACACACTTTAAGTTTCAAATTAGATAATGCCAGCCTAAAGATTAGATCTTGCTAAAATCTTGTTTGGGCTCAATTTACATAAATGGTGAAGGAGATGAACGCGGAACAATTTCGGTAACGATGCATAAGAAGCCAATGGAAAAGTAAGATTGGTAAAGGTTCAAACTTGAATGTGCATCGGGACATAAGATGAAGTCATTCATTCCATTAGAACTACAGGCCAAGGAGGACAATTCCAACATGGGTCGTAGGACAATGCCTGAACAGGGGGACCCCCGTTCATTGAGTGAAATGGACAGCTTACACGCCCTGTTCCTCTGAAGATCTGAAGTACCTGGAGTTAATAGCGCAGAATCCATTGACATTGAGATTGAAATAAAGGAAGAAACAGATGCAAAGAAGAGGGGAAAGACAAAAAAAAGAAAACAGAGGAGTTGGGGTCACCGGTTCGTGACATATCAACATCAACATACATTTCAAAGGAAACAGTGCAGGCCTTTCCCAGCAAGATTTCTCACTTTGGGGTCCAAAGCAATTAATTGACCCCCTGGAGATTCTCATCTCATCAGGCGGACATCATCAAGCGCTTGACTTGGATCCCTGAAGAGCCGTAGCTAAGAGCTCCTAATCCATGCAAAGGCCGCCGGGGCTGCCGAACAGCGATCGAGTCCGGCAATGGCAAGGAAACACACGAAAGTTCATAACATGTCGCTCGGTTCGCCCCCGCGTATCTTAAGAAAGGGAAAGTCTAGGAAAACGTTTGCCACGAGAGAATCTAGTTATCCACAAAGAACTCCGGGGACGCCACATCCTCCCTCCACAGTTGATTCGAAGATGCCCAGAAGCGAAGGTTAGTACGTAATTACGTGAGATTAAGACTACAGACCTAATCGGAGGTGCGAGACGGGTTCACACGGCCGAAAGAGAGCGCAAGTTCAGGCACTTGGCCAGCGAAAACAACACCATCGAATCAGAAAAATGGTGAAATCCATAATCAAACGTTTGTTGACTTTATCATCCGAAGAGTCCCGAGTCATCCCAGTAATTCGTTACCAGGAAACCTCGCTCAAACGTTGTTTTCAGATGACTCGGGAGGTCGCGGGCCGTGTCCTGTGGACTCATTTCTCTAGAAAACTCTTGACTTCTTACCCGCTTTCTCCTTTGCTTTACCGCCCCGGGGATCAAAGATCACCGCAGCAGCACATCCATGTAGAACAAAACCGAAGCCCGGTCGGCAGAACCGGTCAAACACCAGAACGTTTGAGTAAATATAATCCCAGAAATGCCTTATCATGTTACATCAAACACATACTATATACACATCCATGGCCGTTTCGATCTCGATAGAAGCCTACAATCAAACCAGAGACCAGAACGGGATGCGGCTTTGATTCAGACCCAAGACTAAATCACATAATGATCATGAGAGTTGAGATCAGGGCCAATTCCTGATCATTCAAATTACGGAACACTGACACAGACACTCATGCACACGCGATAAAATCCTCTGTTTCTAGTCGAGCACCCACCGTCCAGTCCAGGAGGTACTTGCCTCTCGCATCTTTCGAACTCCGACGCGAGCAAGTATCGATCTGCCATTGCAGTCGCTGTCGCTGCCATGGTCGCCAATGCCAAGCTTGGAACTTCTCGTTTTGAGGGGGAAGGGAAGGGGGGTTGCTGGAGGGGAGGTGATCGAAATCAATAGCACTGTGCCGACACGGGCTCTCGCTGAGAAGGGCTCCTCCAGAAGCCGGTGCCGTAGAACCTCTCCCACATCTCCTTCTCGAGCTTGGCCACCTGCCTATCCACCTCCTCGTCCTCCGCCGCGGACCTCTTCATCTCCGCCATCGCCTCGTTCCCCGCAAACGGGTTGATCTGGAGCTCCTTCTCCTCGCACCCGCACGTCGGCCTCCGCCCCTTGGGCGACAGCAGCCCCTTCTTGATCAGCCTCTTCCGCCGGGTCTTCCTCCAGGCGCGGCGGCACAGCCCGGCGGGCACCTTGTACACCGCCAGCAGTATCAGGGTCACGATCCCGCAGGGGCAGCAGCAGCACACCACCGCGCACTCTGCCGCCGTCCCTCCCGCAACCTCCGCGAACCGGACGCTGCCCCCTCCAGAGGAGGAGCGGGAGGAGCCGGCGGAGATGGAGGAGGATGTCGACTTGCTCGCCCTCAGCAGCGGCTCCCGTCGGCTCGCAGACGGCGGTCGCAGCACGATTTGGCGAGTCATGCCGCGGACGGTCGGACTTTCACAAGGTCCGTCCTTCTCCCCAGCAGAAATCACGATGTGGGTGATCGAGATTTCGCAACAGATTATCAATCGACCGTCACGAATCGGGCACGAAAAAGAATGCAACCTCGAAAAGCGAAAAATGTGCGAATAGGATCTTCAGTTCCCTCTTCAGCTCCCCCGATACCCCTGCTCCAAAGGAGGCTTCAGGGGGAGAAGAGGAGGAGGTTCATGGTGGTTTGATTGGTGGTTGTGGCGCCGTCGGAGACGGCGGAGGCGGAGAGGTTTTGCAAGATGGTGGTCGGAACAGAGAGAAAGATCGATACAGAGAGAGATGGGGTGGGAGGAGCCGAGGAGGATGATAATAATAACACCAGACGTTACCACGCTGGCCCGAATGCGAAGGAGTCGGGAGATTTATTAGGAAGCCAACCAAGAATCACACAGAGACAGAGACAGAGACAGAGACAGAGAGGGGTGAATCAGATGAGCTATGAATCGGTTTGGATTTCAGGAACGAGAGGCGAAGGAGGAAATGGGGAAGCTCGTCTGCGGGATATCCAGCATGGCATCCGCTTCGAGTGGGTTTTTTTGCTTTCGCACTTATTCAATCTCCTTTCTTATATATTAAGATCTCTTTCCTCGTCCGAACCTTTTCCCCACAATGAACCCCTGAAACATGCCCACCCCTGCTTCATGACCGGTCCGATCTAAACCGGCTCATGCAGAATCTCTCCTCGCCCCATGAACACTACCCCGGCCCAGATTAAGCGAGCCCTTCGAGCCGGGATCTGAAACGTCGGCGTTCTCGTTTCGAATTCGTCGCGCGTCGTGGGGATCGCACGGCTAAACAGAGTAAACATTGGATCCACCGGATCCCCCGAGTGAGATGCTCATGATGCTTTCGGGCCCATTGTCCATTTCGGAAGTACAAAAGGGACTAGAATAAGTGATCTCAAACTTGAGAAGACCGGGTTGCCTTGCGTCACGGGGCACTCTTCAACACCAAATAGAAAACAGGGACAGAAGCGGCGGTCAGTTTATTATTCATCAATTGAGATTTCGGAGATGCAAGTCCGACCGTGTCGTTTCGTGCACACTAACATCATGATTCCAGGGGCAGGACAAGGAAGGAAGACGGAAGCGAGGCGTTTAGGTTGTCACGAGGACGGCCTCTCCTCCGCCGACGCCGTGGATTATAAAATTTTGGAATGGAGTCGGGAGCTTTCTTCTTCGCTTTCGGCAATGTGCGGTTGAAAGTAGTCCAACATGGACGCGCCGTTTTGATATGGAAGGACTTGTATAGTAGGAGTGTCTACACTACTTGGATAGGCTTTTTCTGTCTTTGTGAGAAACCATTTCTTTTTTTTTCTTTTTTGGCCTTTCTCTTTCGTTTTGGTGGGGGGAAATTTTTCAATTGACCCCCTCGAATTTGATCCGCGAAATGTGTCGTATACTTGATTCCGTGCCTGATGACCCCCCTTGCGTTCGACGAACAGGAATCGATTAGCCCTGCCGATGGGAAAAGTGGCCGGCGAGATGTATGTGCGGCTCGCGTGCACGATTTTCCGGTCAAGTAGGGGCGTTTCCGTCCAAAATCAAATTAAACTTTCATAGATAAAATGAAATCGAGAGACCCTGAACATAGAGAGAAGTGGCTTGCTCGATTACACAGCTGTTGTCCCTCGTCCAACTTGGCGAAAGCATTGCCGCCGCCGCCGCCACAGATCTAAGAAGGAGAGAGAGAGAGAGAGATGCCGGTGATATTATGAAGATCTATGCCTCATGCAAAAAACCCGATGAATGGCGAAGACATAATGCATGTCGGGCCAAGCATCCTCTCTAATAGAAAAGCCTAATTCATAAATTTAAATTCACGGATGGACACCGACCCATTGTATATATAAAGCATATAAATTTTTTTTTTCAAGTGATACGGGATAATATTTCAATACATTATCTACAGGGTTATCAACTCATTTTTTTATTTCTTCAAATTTCGATTTCCACACGCATCGCGGCTCCCCACTTTTCTCACGGATAGGGCCAATTGATTCGCGATTGTCAAGTGCAGGGAGCCTATTGAGAGAAAACCAAGGGTCGAGGCTTGTTTTGAAAAAGCACGCTCTATTCCAGGGGGCTAATTGAAATTTTGCCTCCTTTTTGGGTGTGCCAAGTGCCAACAAAGGAGTCGTAGGGTCTTTTCAGTATGGACTGCTTTGTCATCACCACATTTGGACATGAGAAAATGAAAGTTCGGAGATGCCAACGGGCTTTCCTAAAATCGCTCCACATAATAATTGAGGTGGTATTTGTTTAGTTCGATCAGACTTTGTCCAATCAACAGATGTCACGCGATTGTTCAAAGGGGCGGAGAACTTTCATTTTCAAAATGGAAAGAAAGTCGTTTGGGTTTGATAGGTTTTGCATATAAAATAAGATATAAGCTAGGGATGAGCATGGCCCTAATCCGATTCAGGAATTAAACCTGATCGAATTGGCCGATTTTGGGTCGTTCTTGATGGAATCGGTCCGGCTTTAGGTTTTTTTTTTTTTGGGGAATTAGACTGCTCGGAGAGCTATCCCTATTATTGGTATTTTTTGAATTTTCGCTCTTCTTTCTAAAACTAAAAGAGTAATTTTAGTAAAGTAATTCGGAAACCAAAAACCCTAACCTCCTCCTCCTTGCACGAGACTCTTCCTCTCAATCTCTACTATCTCTCGGTTGCCTCATTGCACCCAGTTCCGGCCTTGCCAATGCGGTCTGACCTCCGACCCTCCAATTTTCCAATTTAGATCCTTTTTTTTCAATGCAATAATAGTTTCAATATTAAATTACAATAATGAAAGACTTGCGCAATTTTTCACCCCTTATTGGCTCTTGACACTCTTTCGCATTGAATTGACTACTTATCTCTTGTAAGTCCTATTTTTGACTTAAGATTATTCCTTATTTCTTCTTTTTTGGTTTTTTTCCTTTTCTTTTTCCAGTTGAAACAAAATTGATATACCTCCTTTCTACAAAAAGATTTATTTGATAATAGCTAACTAATTATTTGACCAAAAAGGGCTAACTGTCCGGTTAACCAATTGTAAATTTCACTTTTTACTATGAAACTATTATTCAGGATATAATTTAGGCACGAGCAATAGTCAAAAGAATCATCTACCGGTTATAGTATGTATTTCGTCGAATTGTAACTTTAATGTGTGTCACTACATTGCAGTTCGTGAATTTTAACTGTTTAGCTTTCATTTTCAGATGTTTAGTTACTTATTGTGTGATTTATTATATATCTTGAGCGACCCCAATGGATTCTTCTGTTCATAGCAATGAACTTCAAAATGATGGTCAATCAAACGCGATCCTATCTTTCTTCTCTAATGTGCAATAGAAATATTATTTCGATCGTGATAATTACCTTCTCATGACAACTAAGAAGACGCGTTTATCTCTCTTTGACCTTTTTATAGAGACAACATGATCTTGAGCAAGAAAATTGTCTGCACACTACTCGAAAGATTCTCTCGCATTAGAAGATTGCCTGGTAAAGTATTAAGCGAACTTGTTGACATGATTGATTACAGTTCTTCATTGGTGATTTCCATCATAAATAGATTCATTTAAGCAAAACACAATATTGTCTTCTATAGTGACTGCACTATAAAATACAGTGCAACAGAAAATGAGTAAATTATGTATAATGCATACATCAACAGCAATGTCAAAGTAAAAAAAAAAAAATTCAAGACAATGATGATAATCTAGGTAAATGAAGTAAACAATTTTGTAGATAAAATTAACATTTCTTTATTTCAATATATGATCGGTGCTTGCTCAAATTACAACTGCGGAGGTTCATAAGAAGACAAAAGTGAAGGTAACACTGAAATTAATGGGTGCTGAAGTAGTATATATAGAGTGAAAAAAAAAAGTTGTTTGAAAGAGATGCAAGCAATTTTTTCTTTTAGTATAATTGAAACAAAAGAAAAAGAAGGAAAAAAATATAAGAAAGAATGATTAGGACTTGAAGTGCCATTACTTTCTCAAATAAGAGTTGGATTAAACATTATTTTTGATAAAAAGAGAGTGGCTATGTCAATCTCAAAGAAACAAAGAAAGACTTGATCTAATGGGCTGGTTAAAGGCACCCTCTCTTTTTCTTCTTTCTTTTTCATTTTTCTCCTTTTTTTGGAAGACAATCTATAAAAAAAATTTTCAAAACAAATACAGACAAAAGTGCTAGCAGCCCTCACAACTTGTGATCGCTGCCTATTGCCGGTGGGGCATTGGCCATGGCCGGAGAGGTCATGTCTTAGCCGTCTCGCCTGGGTTTTCTTTATTTATTTATTGTTGTGTGTGTGTTTTCTTTTCTTTCTTTTTTTTAAAGTTTTAGTTTTGTTTGTTTTTTTAAGTTTGTCTTCTTTTTTGAAAGTAAAAATACGAAAAGAGAAAACGGAAAAAGGAAAAGTGCGAAAGACAAAAATGCCCTTGACCACCAATAAGGTGATACTATTTTTGGAGACTAATACGGTCATTTTAATATCTATTTAAAATAAGATATATTTTAGACTCTTGTTTAAGAAAATAATGATAATTCATGCCTTTCATTTAAAATGAGGTATCCCTTAAATCCTTGTTAAATCCTTATTTGGAATTTCTGTTGGATAAAGAGATGGAATGCAATGGCAAATTGGCATATGCTTCTGCACAAAAAGATATGCTTCCTTTAAAAGGCGAGGGATAGCCATGATTGGCGGGATCCGGGAAGGTGGGACCCGATCCGACGTGTCGGTCCGACCGGCGGTCCCATCAACCTCGCGCGTAAACCGCAAAAAGCAAGAAGACGGACACGTCACCCCGCGAGCTGGACAAAAGAACACGTAAGAGAGGACCCCACTGACGACGAGACGTGGGTTGCCCCGTGAAATGCCAAAGCCTTTCACTGTCGGCCACGTGTCCATGCTCGTGCGTTTGTCTCTCTTTCTCATTTCTTGACTCAACGAAACGAACCGGGGTGGTCTCGATGGGGACTCGGGACAACCCCCTTGTCCATACAAATCCGTGCAACCGGATCCATCGGAATTGTTGATCCTGAAATTTTCGTGCGTGAGGCTTTCGAGGTTTAGAAAATTGACATGTCGGTGGACTCGATTCGATGATCCCGACTACGAATAACGTATTATTTTTTTTTATTAGTTCAGTATGATCTTTAAATTTTTAGTGTATATTCGATTTAGCCCATGAAACTAGATAATTCGGTGATTAGATATGGACTAGATTGAATATATTAAAAATTAAGGAATTGCATCGTATATCAAGACAAAATGGAATGATGATTTGTATCATTTTCCGTATTCCTTTTTGCCCACGAACAAACCAAGAGTTGGTTTCGATACTCAAGGTGGAGTTTGTAAACATACAAGGAGAATGATTTATCTCGCAACTTATTTGAAAGAGATCTACATCAAGAGCTGCAATATGCTTGAGCCCCACTTTGGTCACCACGATGCAACGTCAAAGAGAAGGACTCTTCCCCATCTGCTGCATTGATCGGAGACTATCAAGCATCGACGATAATGAGGGGGGAACGAAGAAGAATGAAATTCTGCAGAGGAAACCAAAAAAAAAAAAAAAAAAGAAATTCGTCCTCACGAGCTGATCAAATCCGCCTCCCTCGGGGGCACGGGTCGGGAATCGGGATAAAACTCCGGTGAGGGGCGGTGGTAGGGCGGAATCTCCGAAAACACCACCCCACGCAGCTCAATTATGATTTAATTCTCCTCATTTTGGCATTCACCAAAGCGAATTTATCTATTCTGAATTACTGAATAATCGATCCTTAATAAGAAACTTATCTAGTCTTTTCGTTCACGATCTAGAACTGAATTACTGAGCTTAAACGTCTCTATCTAGTCCGCAATCATGGCACTTTTTAGGACTCTTGCGCTAATTCTCCCTAATCTATTTCGATAATTGCACTTACGTTATGGAGGAGGGAGCGTGCTTTTAAACACGTCTTAAGGGTTTTCCAACATCAAGACATTTCAATTCGATATTGACTGAAGAGTAAAATACATTTGTTACGGGCGCCGTGATTTTAGCAACGGTAAAATTATTTGGCCAGTCATGAGCCGTTGAATGACTGATGATGGTTTTATTATCTTGCCAAACTTTTTTACATTGTTAACTCATAAAATAAAATAAAAAAATGAAAAGTGAGATGAAACTTCTATTGTGGCTTAATGTAAAATTATGGTTTTATTATCTTTTTTACATTGTTAACTCAGGATTCGATTATTTTTAGTTGCAGAAAAAAAAATCCGACATGATATTAATTTATTTGTTCCACTTTTCTATTTTCTGTCTTATATGATACGTCGAGCCAGCCAGACAAAAATGAAGGTATTCTGAGTAAAAATTGATACTTCGAAATTATTCATGTTCAACGAATTACGTAGGCCGATGTTTGAGGGACGAAATTTCCCATTTTAAAATTCAAAGAAAGAAGAATCCTTGCCTTTGGGGACCGCAGCTTCAGATATACAAAATGTCCGCATCATATACATTACATCCTAATAATCATTCCACGATGAAACTCCACTGAATTGACAATTCGAAAGTGCGATCATCACCAAATTCATTACCTTCGTTGTTGATTCGAACAGAAGGCGATTAGCAGGCAAAACCAGCTGGCCTAAACCACTCAATCAATGTCGAATTCTCTTGATTTATCTAGTAATTCATGAATAAGGAGACGAGTGAAATCAAAAGTTGGATCCAACTCAATCGATGTCGTTATCAGCCAGATGTCAAATTCTTACTAATTAGGTTTTATTGGCGTGATCCACCCAACATGCCCTCACTCATGGGTCCGGTTAGTCAAAGATGATGGTCGGGCCATCTACAAAGTGCACGCCAACGTCCTTCATTGAAAAGTCATGATTCATGATCGATCCCGTGGTATTGAGTTTAAGTCGGTTCGCCATGCCTTGAGCCTCATTTAGTGGCCGGTTAAGAGGGAGGGTCGGCCCGGATAGAGACGGCAATTATTATAAACAGCGCTTGGTGACGCGCCGCGAATGCGATGAATCTGAATACTCGGATAACTAGCCTCAGGGGTGCGATAAGACTATCCTGACTTGGATTTGGTTACGAATTCGAAAAGAAAACTAAGAGGGTAGACACGACCGGAGGAGGTTCAAATCTGCCTTGCTACTCGGTGAAGAAAGAGTGAAGATCAGGTGCAAAATTAAACTGTGTGATGAAGGGGGCAAAAGTATAATCAAGTCATCAACATACGAGGGCCACTTTAGGCATCCGCTAACGCTTGGCCCTTCCCTGTTTGAGATCTTTCGCAGACAAGTTAAAAAACCTGAGTGTTCAAATTGTTCGAGATCTAAATTTCAAGGCTTAAGAGATCAAGTTCGTGTTCTTTCTTCCACAGATTCGATGATTAATCATCTGTCTTGCCCGAAATATGTGATTCAAAAGTTAAATGTTCTTCTTTTCCTACCAAAGAAAAATTAACTGATCGCATTTTCAGAGAATTCCAGGTTATTAGGTAATTTTTTTTCTTCAACCCCATTTCCCTTCTTTCCCATCTGCGTTCTCTCCCTCTGATGACTTCTTCAACAGAGCATGAACAATTTTTGATATAATGCGGGAGGTGTGTGTTCAGCGCATTTGGGATTTTGCCTATTCAATCGAGGAGGTTCGGGATTCTCCTATCGAATTAAGACGAATTCATGATAATTCAAAGTACGATCGATTCGAGCTTGGATGTACACTCGATATATATAGCATGAGTCGCTCCAAAACGGTCCGGTTTCCAAGAGGTACCAGCATTGGATGCCTCCTTCATCAAAGTGCGAAGGCGAGAGTGAAAGCTTGATACGTCAAATGGGTGTCTATCCATCATCCATCAATCAAAGAAATGGAGCTTCGACCATTATTTGGGGCGGATGTGGGCCAATAATATGCCGATTGCCTCAAGAAAGCTTTGGTACCAGAGAGTCCACTGATGTGATCTAACATAAGGGAAGTACTCTCGTGACCAATGTGTTGTACAAGTCGGTGCCTTGCCTACCAACTTGTACAATCGTGGGTGTGCCGGGCTTGGCCAGAGCTCGGAGGTGGGCTTCATCGCGATTACATCCTTGGGCATGTCCGAAAGCGTTTTGAGGCCGATAATTCAAGCAGTAAAATTTGTAATTCATCTAAGAGATTTGAACGATTATTTTGTGAGAAATAGCATGAGACTAAATACCGTAAGGTACCGACTATGAAACAATGAAAATTTTTGAGTGACTCAAACTTGATTATAATTCTCATTTTATCGCTTGATTTATCGTTTAATCTTGCGGTACTCTTCCCTGTGGATTAGGTTGCGTCACCCTTACCACATAAAATTGATGTCTAACCATTTCTTTGTTTTGCCTATTCATGTTCATGATTGCTTGTTTGTGTTGCATTTGGCATCGAAGATAGGCTAGGCTGAGGTGACATGAATAAATGGTAACAGAAGAAGGAAGGGCAAAAAATTTGACAGATCGATTACGATTTCTAAAATAGGTTGATTTAAGATTACTTGGATCTACACTTACCTCTTTTTCGAGAGAAGCCAAAATCCACAAAGTAAGCTGACTGGGGTTTGTTGGATAGACGAGGGTTAGATGTTGCTCGATTGATACTGGCTTGTAATGTTGTGTTTAAAATAGTAAAAGGAAAAATCACTGCAGGGCTGATGAATTATCTATTGAACATGTATGAAAATACCTTTGCTATCAACAATGTCTATCCAATGCAACATCTATTTCATTTAAAGATGGACGAAGGTGCGTTAGTGAGCAATTAATTTAATGTGATCTTCAATCAATGGACTTTGGTTGAGATTAATTCTGCCAATAAGGTACATGCATTGATTTTTGTTATCTTCATTGCCTGATTGTTCTATTGCTATTGTTACTGCTGTTTATAGATTTTTAGGGTCAAGAGAAAAAAAGATTTTATGATGTTGGCAATCTAATTCAGAGTAGGAATGCTCAGTCAGAGAGAATTTAGTAAATTTGCGCATGATGGTTTAGTATGTGCGAGTAGAGGAGAACCAGTGATCGTTTGGTTTGCAGAAAATAAACTAGTCTAGAACAATATAGTTCACCAATGAAAAAAATACCTTCAAAATTGTGGAAATACTTTTTGTTTTTCAAAAAGGAGAACGTTTTCTTTCACCAAATACCTTTTTCTTGTTCTTCTTTCTATTTTACTTTTAAAAATTATATATAGTTTATGATATGTTTAATTCTTAATTTTTTTTCCTTTTCTTTTTGCTTCTTCGTTGATCGACAACTAGCCAAAAGCACATGAGCGCACCTCATCGAATCTAGCGAGCTAGGTGAGGCTTGAGTCTTGGCCGAGGTCACCAAAGCTGATTAACCTCTAGGTGAGCCTCGCTGGCCTCGGGCAAGCTTGACATTATTGGAATCTAGGAAGCTCGAGCCTTTTTGGCCTATGGCGAGGCTTGAGACTTGAGCTTGCTTGTGACTAGTTGCCATTTGCTAGCTACCACCATAACTAGCAACCGGTTGAGAAAAAAAGGAAAATGAAATGATGATGATAAAGAATTAACTAAAAATTCAAATTTTTGGGCAATTTTCCCAAAGAATCAAATTAATTACCAAACAGTGGAGAATATTTTCTAATTTATTTTCAAGTTTCTGACTAAATATCAGAAAATGTTATCATTTATTTATAAAATGGCATCCTAGAAGATATTTCCCATAATTATCGCATTTTTTAGGAAAAGGAATGGAACTCAAGGCACCGTTCGTTTCACAGAAAATATAGTATTTTTGAAAAATATTTTTCAAAAACTATTTTCTTGAAAAATGATAATATTTCTAGGTGTTCACTGGAAACTTAATGAAAATTGTGAAATATAGATTTTTTTTCCTTTTTTTTGTCATATATTGACATGTCGCAAAGTCTCATCAGGCTCCCACGACCTCCCGACTTGCCACTAGAGGTTAATCCAAGGCAAGTTTTGAGCTTGCTTCTAGAGGTTACAAACTCGCTATCAAATGCCACCGACAAGTCGATTTCAGTCGAGGTCGAGGCACGCTACTAGAGTCGCCGATATTTGAAAGTAAATAAAAAAGATGAAAAATCTCACTTGTAAGGGTGTTTTCTTATATTTTTCTTGATTATTTATTTTTTTGTAAAACGAACATCGAAAAATTTAAAAAATATTTTTTTGTAAGTTATTTTTCGTAAAACGAACAGAGCTTAAGTGTGAAATGAGTAATAAAACCAAAGTTTGCCGGCATCAGCAATTAATGTTCAAGATTTCTAAGCAAGTACTACTTGATTCGCCCTTTGGCAAAAGAAAACAGAGAGAATAACTTTCGCCTGACAATACAAGAAGGTTTGAGATCTGATAAGATTTGTATGAGAAAAGAAAAGGAAAACAAAAACAAAAGAACACCCGATGCTTTTACATCATATCACATATTTGGCGAATCAAGACTTTAAACCTCGTGTTTTAGGCGTGACAATGTCTTGGCCATTGCCTAAGTAGCTTGGCGATTGGAAGTGCCCACACACTCATATTTCAAACTAGTATGAAGAGTTCAGGAACTTGAGTTAATCAACCTACATTAGAACATAGATGCAGCAATCGCATCTTCGAACTAGTTAAAACTCACCCACGTTGCGTATAGGCACATTAAATGGATGAGTTAGATAATAATAAAAAAATCTGACCTAAATGGAACCATTCAAGCCATATCAGTTCATTTTAAACAATACAAATTTAGCGATCCATACCTAACATTATAGTGGCTTATCTCTTAGTAATTTCTCTACTTACGATGTTGCATTTGAATAACACGGAACTCCATGGATCGATTTGCTGAATCAGTGAGGGAGGCCAACGTCATATTACAGACACGGGCATGAAGCTGATGGAGAGGTGACATGTGGTAAATCTTATTGAAGTGAGGAACAAGATCACTTGCCCTAATGGTAGGTGACCCTGTTCCAATGACAGCCGTTTGATCTAATTAGACGGTTGTCAACTACTAAGCCCCTCTCCAATTTTATCAGGGATCCGGATCCTTGAAGTGACGGGTATGTCTTCACTAAAACTTTGAATGCAATGATCAAATGGAGCTCAATGTTTACTCTTCACCATGCGAGACATCATAATTATTTAAGAAGATGTTTATGTGAATATAAATCTAAAGAAATTGGGAACGGTCTTGAAGCTCACATTATCCGTCCACTGCACAAGAGCAGGTAACGACATTCGTGATTTATCTGATATGAAGTCTCATGTACAATCTGAGGATGATGCATGTTGGAGCAGAGAAAACAGGAGCCATCATGACATCAAATTCATCATTCTGTTTAATACGCTAGATTCCTTAACGAGGGAAACAAGACTGCTCAACAAGTTCCGAGTTTCGGAGAAGTTAGGCAAATGGAAGATTTCTAAGGTCCATAGAAGGGAAACATTAAACAACTGAGAGAAAAATCGACCTTGTGTGGAACCAGCTCATAATTTTGATACACTGCGCTCCGGTATGAATGTACTCTGGTCACCCATCATTGGCTCTTCTTGTGAAAACTGCAATAATATTCATCGAGCAGCGACCCTTTGGCATGGTACGGGGTTGACAATTGTAGCAAACTCAGGACCCTACGTGACATGCCAGCACATGCACAAATTATCTCAGGCTCCGGATAATCGTAATTTTTTTTTTTTGGGGGGGGGGGGGGGGTAATAAACATGTAAATGCCAAGCTTTGTGTGAAATGATTTAGCAGAATATACCTTCAAGGAAGTATTGCCGACATGAAAACCATCAATATCTTCTTGCTTTACAAGCTTTGCACAGTTGCCTCCATCTTGCAGACTCTACAAAAGCGTAAATGGGCATGAAGCAATATCAACTAGAAAGCAGGATGGGCGGCGATGTCTGCGGCGGAATGAATTTAGCTCTTCAGAGGGCCGCCATAGACGGGCGGCAGGGACGATGGAGATCGGCGGTGAGGGTGGAGGCAACGTTGATCAGTTGGGATCAAACAGAAGTGAGAGAGCTCACTAAGGACAGAGAATGGCGAGTCCCGATCGGTGGAACTGAAGAGGGGGCGAGAGAGAAGAGAGGAGCTAAAATTGAAGAGGGATTGGGATATGTTATCTTTTCTTGCTATTTTAATTAAGTGGTTTATAATTAACAAACCCATTAAAACCCGATCGTTTTAGACTTTTCTTTTCGGGCCCATTGTGACTTATATTACAAATTTCAAGTGGTTGTACCGTATATAACCCACTTCAATACATTTGGCTTATTACTTAAGTTTATGAGGCTTTTATATTGGCAATCTCCAACCTTCCCGCCGCAAATTGAATTATGGACTGATATCCATCAATCTTCTTAAGCACAATAGCAATCGTAACTTCACTCAGCTATTCACCTTGTCCTGGTCCTTTCAAGTTTTCATGAACTTCATGTTCTTCTAGACTTGTTCACCCTCTATCAAGATCTATCATGCTTTTAGGCGTCTTTCCACCGCATACTTCGGATATTTTTTTATGGTGACAAAGTATCTCTTATATCAACATATATTACCTGAAGTAAACAACATTTGCATTTATCGAATAGTAATTAGAAATATAGAATTTGTTAACTTCAAAATGTCCTAAGATGTTTTTCCAACGTAAGTCGGTTAGCGCAGAGTGGCCTTCGTGTGCAACGGTCGGGCGTGAGGAATTACACAGTAAAGCAACCTGAGAGCATAAAGTCGATCAAATCTAGTGGGAAGGATTTTGTGTTTTCCTTTGTAAGATTGGAAAATTACTTCACCAGAAATTGTGTAGTGTGAGTCATTAACTGAAATTAAGGGTTAGGAAACACTGAGGGTGGTTTAATTGACATAGATGAAGTTATGCTTGGAAGGAATTCCAAAAAATAGTGTTTATTTCTGAATAATGAAGTATAAATTACAATAACTTAGGCGCCTATTTATAAGGCAAATAACAAAATTAAGTGAAAGATATTGATAAAAGGGAAAGTTATCAAAAAAAAAAAAGCTAGAAAATCTGTAAAGCGTATGAAATCTGTGGCATCCCAAAAATTAAGAGAAACTCGTGAATCAAATATTGTAACCCATTTGTAATTTTGAAAATTACGCAATCCTCTTTAATTTGTGGGTTCGCTCGCTCTTGTGACGCTCCAATGTTTTCTTAAATGCATGTACATGTTGTTTTACATGAGTAACCGAGTATAATTAAAATTTATGTTATACCTCTTGATTAGTAGTACAACCATGTGTTGATTTTTCCATTATATTCACATTGCTTGAATCACGCAAATCTTATATCCGATACATTTTCTCGTTCATTTGTTCAATCGTTCAATCGCTTTTTTTTTTCCACAGCAAAAAGGCAGGAGTTAGTTATCAGGCAACGTCTTCAAAACAAATAAGATATACAAATGTCGATTTAGGCTTGTGAGGAGACAAACGTAGAGTAGACACCTGAAGAAATCGTTGATGAATCACATGTCCGAATTTCCCGGGCTACTTTCTTTCGAGAAAAACAATCTCCAAAACTAGACCTATATGTGTAACCATTTAGTTTGAATAATGGCGAAACCCCTTCTTGATTACAAAATAGTTGGAGACGGTCCAGGGCTCATCGATTTTGTTCGTGGAATTGCACGCACCACCGTCTTTCACTCTCCGACTCCCTCCACCGTATCGTCTCTCAACCACCATCAAACCAATCTTCTTCTTATCCTTTCCTCATTGTCCCCACGTTCGTGTGCTCTTCGTTAGGGTTTCCTCTTATAAAACCAGCCCGCCCTTCCCATAAACCCAAACAGATGCACCAGAAGATCGATAGGTTCTCTCGCTACACAGCCTTCAATGGATTCACCGAGCCAGAAACGTACAATGTTGCTTGCACTTTCCCTTGTGGTCATCTCCCTCGCATCTTCAGCCAGTGCAGAATCCAAACTGATCCACGAGGTTTGCAGTAAAACCGACGATTACCCGAGCTGCATCGCCGCTCTACACGTTGACCCGCGAGCTGAACAAGCGACGACACTTCTTTCTTTGGGTCAAATCGCCATGGAAATAGCGACGAACGAAACTGGCAGGGGTGAAAAGTATTTGGAACGAATGCTCGAGGACCCGAAAACGAGAACTTCATGGAAGCCGGTGCTCGAGGCTTGTAAGGATAACTTCCATCTTGCGGCTGGTCATTTCTTCGTCGCAATTAGGGAGATCTTGAAAGACAGAGCGTCTGCAAAGGCTGATGTTTGGAGGGCCGCGCAGGAATTTTACTCCTGCTTGAAGTTCATGAGAAGTCGCAAGCAGAATATCCCGCCATTAGTCACCCAATGCGCTCATGCCAAAATTTACGCCTCAATCGGCCTTGTTATTACCGAGGCGGTTTAACGAGTGTGGGATTGATTTTCTGTAATAATTTGCAGCACTCCAGAGGAGTGTTAACGAGGGTGAATTATATTTCTGTGATAACGGATTTACTTGTTGAATGCTTAAGCTGTTTGTGCAATTGCTCCAAGAACGTTTTTTTATTTAGCAAAATTACTGGGGTGGTCCACCCAAGTAAAAAATAGAGCAAAAGCAGCCAGGTTTGCAGCTTCATTCTAATTTGGCACAAAGAAACAGAGACTATTGTTTGTTAAATGATTCTAACTATATCCCAAACAAATCTAAAATCACAGTATGACCACATTTCAGCAAGGAATAGCATCAATTACGATTCTTGTATCTTTTATTTTTTGTAAAACAACAATCCATTTCCTAAAGAATAAAAAAAGCAATTAAAAAAAATCATTAAAATCCTAGCGGATATATCACACACCGCACCGGTTTGGAAATTTTTAAAACATAAAAATTAGTTTTGGAAAAATGTCACGGATGTGCTGGTTTGAGATTTTAATCGATACAAAAATTAATTTGAGATAGAGGATAGTATGAATGTATTGTTTTGGTATTCCTATGGTAGTGAACTGTAAAGCGGCACCGGATGCAATTAGGGATATGGCAGCTTCCTGTGTCAGCTGTAATGAAGACATTGATCATGTGCTTAGCTACCTCGATAAGAAGATTTGGACATTCCTTTGACTTAATTAGTTGGTCAAAAGAATTATTAGCTAGCTCTTGGACTTGAATTTTTGGAAAGAAGATCTAAAGCTAAATCAAATAATTTATTACCTATTTCACTCACTCAATCAGAGGAATGGACAGATGGCACAAAAAGTTGACCTTACTTGAGAAACCTCGCTATTACAAAAAATTTAAAAAAATTCTGATTATATGAGGATCAGATCTCCTGGTGATTGTGTTTATTAATTCAAACGGCTTCTTATTAATGCTCTTGAAGATTGCTGATTTGGAGATTCGAGATTATATAAGAGGCTCATACAAGCTGAAGCATACACGGAGAAATCGAGATTTTCTTTTGTCGAAAAAAAGATTTCATTTATTTTTCAAAATAATATATAGAATGTATACATAAATCTTTCAATTCTAGCAAACTTCTACATAACAAAGCATAATATATAGCAAGTACGTTTTATTCCCACATTTATTTTGTTTTCCGTTTTAATTCATTAACAAATGTTACCCACCGATATTATTTGATAATTACTAGATACCCAAATTGTTATCTTCTTGATGAGAGAAGTTTCCAAAAGGAGTGTGAACGTGAATTCTAATAGGAGTCTTCTAAACCAAATCCTCATAAGACTTTAGAAAAATACACCATCAGTTTCTAGAGGGCAATTGGCTAGAAATTTCCGCTCTTTGAACGTTCGACACTTCTAGACGTTCAACACAGGTTCTTCATCGAATTTTGGCAATGCCTGGAGGTAAGTAAAGATTACTTCACCTTTTCGCATTTAGTCCCGACTATGAACGGATTTGGTCGTTCATGAATAATCGAGACATTTAGTTCTACATATATATTGTATTCTAACAATGTAGACATGTGCAATTATTCTTTTCCTCTTTTATACATTCTTTTTTATTATAAATTTGTGAGATTACAGAACGTCAAAACATAGAAAAGACATACAAATTTTCTCTCAAACTCGTGCTCCTCTCCTCGGTTTCCTTCAAATCTCTCGGATTCTTTCATGATATCAGAGCTTCAAGTACTCCTGCCATAACTTCCGCAATTATGTTCTTGATTTCTCACTGGGGAGTTGTATTTTCTTGTTGTTGTAATAACACCAATCTGCAAAACAAGACCAGCATCTCGTCTAAGGAAGTCAGTGTTTTCATATTTTCCAAATTTGTTTCCTTACCATGACTAAAGGCAAGTCGATCTCTGGGGAAGATTCAATCTCAGATCCAAGGATGGATTCATCATCGCACAATCTGTCCCCATGAGCTGTTCGGCAACCAGAGGAACAAAGTAGAGAAATTGTGTCGACTGGGCTTATTGATCGGGCCCAACTAGGTCAAACCCAGTCAAATGGGCAAGAAGCAATATCAACTAGAAAGCAGGAAGGGCGGCGATGTCCGTGACGGAATGAATTTAGCACTTCAGATAGCTGCCATAGATGGGCGGCAGGGACGATGGAAAGCGGTGGCCAGGGTGGAGGCAACGTTGAACAGTTGGGATCAAAGAGAAGGGAGAGAGCTCACCAAGGACATAGATTTTTTTTTTTTGGGTTCATAGAAACATATATTAATTTTTGAAAACAAAAGAGGTTCAGTGCGACAAATTTGTGGCTTTTGCACACAATAGATCCAAAAGACAGGAAAGAGGGTTGACGGTCCATGTGTTTGGAAGGCTTCTCATCAGTTGGGTCCTGGCAGCCCAGTCCGCCGCTCTATTTTTCTTTCTTGGACAATGGGCCGCACGCAAATTAATGAACCGTTTTACCCGAGTTTGGGCCTCGGTGATAAGATCGAATGCATCCCAGTTGACTTGATATGTTGTTGCGCAGGTCATCTTCACTAGATCGGCGCAATCCGACTCCACAACCATCTTCTCTTCGTACTTTCGGTCGAGGAACTTTAGGGTTTTGACCATAGTTGCTGCTTCCGCCTGCAATGGAGAAGAAGTGCAATGGAGAAGAAGCCCTTAGTGTTTGAGCAAATCCATCTATAACAAGCCCTCATCTCTACAGATGCAAGCCATGGCGCTATCCCCTATTTCTGGATTGAAGGAACCATCCAAGTTAAGCTTGAGAACTCCAAGAAACAGAGGATCCCATCTCACATGTACTGTATTCTGTATGCCTAAGTTCCTTTGCTTTTCTTTCACCTATCATCTGATATTTTCTTCTCATGCTCTAGCTAATGAAATCGTCTGTTGGGGGTTTACTGGTTGACCTCTGAATACGAACCCATTCCTTGCCTTCCAAATCTGCCAAAGTAACAAGGCGAGAAGATCAAAGGATATGGAGGTTTGTGGGAATTTAATTATAACCGCGAAGAGGGGACGAGAGAGAAAAGAGGAGCTAAAATTAAAGATGGATTGGGATATGTAACTTTCTTTGCTATTTTAATTAAGTGGTTTATAACAAACCCATTAAAATCCAATTTTTTGAGACTTTTCTTTTCGGGCCCATTGGGACTTATATTACAAATTTCATGTGGTTATATATAACCCAATTCAATACATTTGACTTATTACTTGGGTTTATGAGCCTTTTTGATATCCCTAAATGCATCGGGTGCCACTTTACATGTCTCTACCATAGGAATACCAAAACAATACATTCATACTATCGTCTTAACTTATAAAAATTTTTATCAATTAAAATCTCAAACCAGCACATCGACATGATATTTATCCAAAATTAATTTGTTATGTTTTCAAAAATTCCAAACCAATACGGAGCATGGTATATCTACTAGGATTTTATGATTTTTGCTAAAGGAGAAGCGGACTAATTTAATTGTTTTTCTACAAAAAAAAAATAAAAGATATAAGAATCGTAATTGATGCTATTCCTTGCTGAAATATGGTCATACTGTATTTTAGATTTCTTTTAAAAATAGTTGGAATCATTTCCCAAACCAATAGTCTCTCTTTCTTTGTGCCGGATTAGAGAGATGCTGCAAACATGGCTGCTTTTGCTCTATTTTTTAATTCTGTGGACCATCCCAGTAACGTAGCTAAATAGAAACATTCTTGGAGCAATTGCACAAACAGCGAAAGCATTCAACAAGTAGATCATTATCACAGAAATACAATCCACCCTCGTCAACGCTCCTCATGTGTGCTGCATATTATTACAGTAAATCAATCCCACGCTCGTTAATGCGCCTTGGTAATAACAAGGCCGATGGAGACGTAAGTCTTGGCATGTGTGCATAGGGTGACTAATGGTGGGATATTCTGCTTGGAACTTCTCATGAACGCCAAGCAGGCGCCGATTTCCTGCGAGGCCATCCAAACATCATAGTTTGTAGACATTCTGTCTTCCAAGAGCTCGCCACTCGCGATGAAAAACTGCTTAGCCGCAACATGGAAGTTAGCCGTACAAGCCTTGAGCACCGGCTTCCATGAAGATCTCGTTTTCGGGTCCTCGAGCATTCGTTTCACATTCTTTTCACCCCTGCCAGTTTCGTTCGCCGCTATTTGCATGGCGATTTGACCGAAAGAAAGAAGTGTTGTCGCCTTTGCAGCTCGTGGGTCAAGGTGTAGAGCGGCGATGCAGCTCCGGTAATCGTCAGTTTTACTGCAAACCTCGTGGACAAGCTTGCATTCTGCACTGGCTGAAGGTGCGAGGGAGATGACAACAAGGGAAAGTGCAAGCATAACTGTAAGTTTCTGGCTCGGTGGATCCATTGAAGGCAGTGTAGCGAGAGAACCTATGGATCTTCTGGTGTATCTGTGTGTTTATGGGAAGGGCGGGCTGGTTTTATAAGAGGAAACCCTAACGAAAAGCACACGAACGTGGGGACAATGAGGAAGGGATAAGAAGGAGGTTGGTTCTATGGTGGTTGAGAGACGCTGCAGTGGAGGGAGTCGGCGAGTGAAAGACGGTGGTGCGTGCAATTCCACGAACAAAATCGATGAGCCCCGAACCGTCTCCAACTATTTTGTAATCTAGAAGGGGTTTTGCCTATTCAAGTAACAAATCAAAAGGCAACAAATCAGAAGGATACAAATCAGAAGGAAACAAATCAAAAGGAAAAATCATTAGCGAAGTATCCACGGTTTGATTATTTGATGATCCTTTTTTATTTGTCTTTTACTTAATTTTCATGTAGATAAAATTCTTATATTTAATTTCCATTGTAGTTATATGTGATAACATCTCTATATATATTGTACAATATATCAATGAAAATTGCACAATTCGTTGACTCAATCCTCTATTTTTCTTCATCACACACATATGTCTATTTTTGGAGATTTTTTTTATAGAAAGAAAGTAGTTTGGGAAATTCTAACATATTATTCATCAGCAATTTTTTGTGTGTGTCTAATCTACGTTTGTCTCCTCACAAGCCTAAATAAACATTTGTATATCTTATTTATCTTGAAGACATTGCTTGACAACTAACTCTGCCATTTTTCCGTGGAAAAAAAAGTGATTGAAAGTAGAACAAATAAATGAGAGAATGTATCAGACATTAGATTTACGTGATTCAAGCAATGTGAATATAATTTACAGAAAAATCAACACATAGTTGTGTTATAATTATAGTTAATGGATCAACGCAAGCCAATAAATTAAGATCCATCTTTTTTGTTCATATATCTCTTGATTCATGAATTTTGTAAATATATGCGTCTATTTAATTGATATATCTCTTGGATTCCTATATTTACTTATTTCTGGAATTCAAGTATTTCTTGGAGTCATGAATCTACTTAATTCTTAATTCATGTATTTATAGATTCTTGTATCTATTTAATTCTTGGTTCATTAACGATTTATGTACATGAATTCAAGAACTCTATAAATAGACTTGAAATTCTGTATTAAAACAACAACAAACTCAAGGAAACAATGCTCGCATCTTTTCTCTTCAAGTTTTCTCTAAAGGATTCACGTGATTTCCTATTGCTGGGAAGTATGAACAACACCTCAATACGAAGCAGTAGCGAAGGGTTTATTTTACGCATGTCTTGAGAAAAAGGAAAGTGCGTGGCTGGTTCTGTTCGACAACATCGACTAACACAACGAGCTTGCCACAATTGACGAGAGCAACCCTTGCAATTTCTACGAGACATATTTGTTATACTGAATTCTTGGTAATTTTCCACGACAACCGCCCATGAGTATGCGATACCTGTCATTCACCCTCTCCGAGTCCTCGTTCAATTCCAACATCAGTGGTAGCAGCAGCAATTCCAATTTGGGAATCCATAAGGCAACAAACCTAAGATTCTTGGATAAATATTACATAATATGAAAAATAAGAAATCAACGGAAATATAATGGATAATTTGAGAAAATAAAATCATTAAGGCGCGCAAGCATTGCCCTCGAGAATAATTGCACTATTCGGAGCACTAAACTCATATGCATAGGACTCTCTTGGCTATGTACGTGAGAAAATTGAGTTTAGTTCCTTGTAAAAGTCGCTATATTAGCTCAAAGTTTCTTATCTTTCAACTACTAACTTTTGTTTCGTATCAGGAGTTCACAAATTGGGGTCACTGGTATTATTGTCTCCCTATGCTTTCTTTAACACAAAAATTATTTAAAAGCTTCAAGCAAAACTGTATTTTTTCTCTATCAGTCCGCAAATGCTTAATCCTCTTACCTGTCATCATTTTGATTAAACTGTCATCCACTCAATCCAAACATTAGCATCAAATGTGTGCTTTAGCACAAACCCTCGAGTCATCCTTAAGCAGTCGTCCACAACTATTAGCACAAATCCAACACTCTTTCGTGATAGCTTACGAACATCTATCTAATCAAATCTATACTCTATATGGTTTTTTCTGATAGCTATAGCTACACTGATGCACAGTTTTGTATGTTTGCCTAAGTTATGACACCTACATACATTTAGCTTATCACCGATGTAGCCAAACAGACGTTCCTTCATTTGGTAACCTTCAGACTTCTCTCGCCTATGTACCCCAAATACAAAGGCCACAATTCAAACTATCGCACATGTGCATTCGCTGCTCCCATGGCAAAATTTGGTCACTACTCCCCTTGAGATTTATACAAACCATTGTGCTTGATGTTGTTAGCATCAGGACACTTGGAACACCTTTACAATTCCACCTTTTATATTATACCAACACCTAGCTAAATGGAGGGCACTCAAGAAAATCTGCTTCTTCTTCAATTCTCGAACTTGGCTTACTCCAATCAATGTCCTCATGGTACCATCATACATTATGTAAATAACATTGCCAGCACTCATAATTGTAGCCGACGTTGTTCTCTAACCACATATTACCATTGTGCGTACACTAGTAGTTATAAGATTTTCCCAAGATTACTCCAAAAAAGATTGTGATTAGCACAACTTTGGCCAAAAAAATAATAATAATTTTACGTGCGCGAGATTGACATTGATCAATTGTGACGTTGCCCATATGGAGAGTGAAAACGAAGGCAAGTAGGCCACAATCTTAGAATCTCGAGAAGTGGGGATCATGACCAAAGACTCGGGAAAAGCAACTGGAAAACGTGAAAAGGCTATGCGCAGACGTGGAGTGGCGGTTGGTATGAGTTCAAACCAGTTAGACGGAGAAGAATGTGAGAATACTTATTTCGTGGCCAAAAATCAGCTTTATACTATTAGAGGAATAGGGTCTGTGGCCACAGACGTGGTAGAAACTAGGGCAAGCAACTCAGACAGACCAAACAAGGAACCGCTTGGACGGGACCATACTGACTGGTTCGAGGCAGTTCCAGAAACGATTGGCGAATGTAGGAAAGTGACTGGAAATGCCAATACAACTACTAGAGTATGCCAAACGTCGGACGCAGTTCACAGGACGTGGAGACACTTCTTGCATATGAGCAACAGTTGCCAGAACTTGGACAGTGGTATCAAGGAGATTAGTTACTATAACATCTTAGGAGAAGAGATGGATACTTGCAAATATCTAAATACTACTCATTTCGAGTAATCTATTTACTGTTTTTCTAGCATCTCAACTTTGCTCCTGTGATTGGAGGATTCGTGTGGTTTAGCCAACTCTAGTCTCACTTCGTACCGGATACACGAGACTGAGTTCTTATTACGGCTGTAGATGTCTGAATATCGATATCAGGACCATGGAGTAATTCGAAGATATTGCGGATCAAAGCTGTCCTTGGAGATCGTTACTATGCTGTTGAGGGTTTGTCATTCCCGGAAGTTTTCCCGTCAACACCCATTATGGAAAATGGACATGTCATGATACCCTTCCCCACATTAAATGAAATAACCTAGGAATGCCTAGGTACAACTTTTGCCCTAGGATGTTTGTTCTGTAAAATCCCCCTGTATAACGCTTGTCTGTTGAGTGGCATTGCTTCCAGTTCGAGGACACGATCCTCCAACACACATTGGATAGAGCTCCTAACTTGATGCCCCTCGTCTGGCTTTGGAATTCTTGTTATGGGAAATCCATTGTCATTCTGGGATGGGTTGGTTGTGTTGTTCTCACGCCAGGTTGATCTCCTTTTTGCTTTGTATTTCCTGGATCCTGGTAAATCGATAGGATGGGTATCGTCAAACAACTCAAAATGAGCTCAAAGATTAGCTAAAACAACCATCGTAGTCTCTGAAAGGCCCCTTGGCGACAAAGCTGAGATTTCGTCCCAAAATGTTAAGGGCATATCCGACCTTTAAATAACAAGGAAATGCTCTCGTTCCTAAAGGTAAAGGCAACGGTTGGGTACGAGAAATTATCGTTGATGTGATATTGGCAATGATAATGACAATCGTGAAAAGGAAGGTTTTGCGTACCAAGGAAGCGGAATTCAATCTCCTTCATGAAGTTACATAGAAGACCCTTCTGGAATTGGAGGGAAAGAAGAACAACACCCCCGGAGACCGCGCAAACAACAATTAGTCCGGCTCCTAGAGAGGAACTCTCCATCTTCTCTCTCCTCAAGGGGATGGATCAAGATTGTAATCATCAGAATGAACAACTTGTTGGAGAAGATCCATGAAGAGAAAAGAAAAGGTGGTAAAATGGGAGAGCCAGAGAAAAGAAGAATGGATAAACTGATCGCTATTCAAAGCCAATATTAGACTGTGGATGCATGAGGGTAGAGAAACCAATGAGTCTCCGACGAACGGTCTACCGTCCTCCATGTTGGATCGTGGATGTTTAAGAATAGAGGTTGGCTGTCGTTAATAACCACATTTCCTCCATGTATTTAGGTGTTGAATCACTTTGGTCGCTTCGAACTATTACCTGGATTGCATTTGATGGCCCCAGCAATCAGTTCCAGGGTAAGTTTAATTAGCTCGACCCTCAGCCACACTTCTCTGATTGTTAAGGTTGTGAATTGTAGATATCATAGACATGCAAACTTAATTGAATATAGATGCGAACAATGTTCGTGAGGATAATCCACTAATCATAACCATGGTTGGTGGAAGTTTCCTCTAATAAGAGATGGATGGAAAAATAATCCTAACTTGGATACCTATAAAAAGAGCTTTTGCAGTTATTCTTTTGTTGCTATTGTTAAGGTTATCGAAGAAGGACGTGAGATGTAATACTACATTCCATTCTCTTTTCTCACTCCGTCAAATAAATACTCTTTCTTTTTCCCCCTCTCTTCTCTCACGGCGTCTCCAGATCTTCATGAGGAATTGATGCTGTTTTGCAAACCTTATCGTGATGTGGCCATTGCAATGTCGAGCGACGAGTTTCACGCCAACTCAAGATCTTTCAGTGGAGAGAAAGAGTTGGGGTCTAGATTTTTAAGTAAAATTTCATGAAGTATGAACTAGATATTTTAGTTACCTTCGGAAAACTACACATTATCGTGAATTTGTACTCCCACGAACCCAATCCACCAAACTTCCTGTATCTTAAGATTCTCAACCAGTGCATCATCGTTCTATTCTTGGGTAATATGGTGTATCCTTTCACCAGCATTTTCTTAGATGTGAGCAACATTATCGTACTCCTTTTGTTCCTCGTCGATCATAGGTATCGGCACTCTTTTTGCAGGAAGAATTATGAATTGATAACAAATACCTGATTACTACTCACCTAACCTAACAATAGTAGATCATTACAAAGAAGAAAATAAAGGAGCATGCGGTATCTAAACAATCGGACAAAAATAATAATTAATCAAATGTTCAAATCAAAGTTGTAATGCAAATTAAACAATTGCTGTCACAATAAAGAATTTATCAATATAGTAATATACAGAACCATTTGGACTCAAGCAGAAAGGAAAGCAGATTATAAGAACTAAGGAAAGGGGGGAAAAGAGGATGTTTCTGAGCAGCAGCATTTTTCTCTTCACCGTCTCTCTTCCACTTGGATTCTCTTGTGGTCGAGCAGAAAAGGGCGAGAACTTCTAACCTGTTGGGATTCAGATGAAATCCGAACCATCCCGGAAGTGCTCCAATTCTGGGTGTGTCCCGCCACCAGGTCTCCTGGGGTTTCTGACAAATCGACTAGGCTCAAAACCAGGCACGCCAGGTGGACCATATGGATCAAAACGAGCACCTGGAGGCACACCCGGTTGGGCTCCGGGAAAACCAGGACGTCCAGCTTCTTCAACAAACCAACTGGGGTCAAAAAGTCTTAAAAGCATACAACCACTAATATCATAACCACGCCTGGTTGGGTAAACAGGAGGACATACAACTCCTGAAGGATGGACTTCTGGACCCCAAGGTTCACGAGCTGCAAGACCCGGCTCATTGATACATTCTGATCCTTCACCACGTTCTCTTCTGACAGCATTCATTGACGAACTAGGCCTCGATTGATGCAATGAAGATTAGTGTTATTTTTAAGTTTAAATTTAGTTTCATATTTGAATTTAGTTTCCTATTGTAATTAGGATTTACATTCAAATTAGATTTTCTATTATCACTAGGATTCCTATTCGAATTAGATTTCCTATTGTGATTAGGTTTCTTATTTGAACACCATATATAAGGTGTTTTAGGGTTTCAAGAATGATCAGTTATTATTATTCAGTCTTTGACAATTTGATATTGATTATCAATTTTGAGTGAACGAGACGTTCCTCTATCGATTTCTTATTCCTGTTTAGCCAATTTTCTATTGCGTTCCGGCATCAATTGGTATCAGAGCACAGGTTGCTTGAATCAATGGCTGAACAGAATCGCGTTGGTCGTGGACGGCGAGCTCGTGGAGGCCGGGGACGTGGAGTCGTTCCTGAAGCAGATGAACAGCCGCGTCTAAGAGACTTGCGAGACGTAGAAATTGAAGAACAGAGAAGACGAATCCAGGATTTGGAGCGACAACTTGCGAAGGCAAGGTTGGACGTTCAATCCGAAGAAGAAGTGGAATCTGCTGATCCATCCGATGATGAAGAAGAGGAGACTGTCAACCCTTTCGAGGTTCTACACCAGAGATGGAATCGAGAAGTACGTCCTGGAAATCAATCCTCTTTGCATAATCTCGGAAAGACGATCAAGATTTCTGAGTTTCATGATGAAGGCCTAATCTTTGATGAAGGCACAGTCTATGATGAAGGTCTTATCTATGATGAATCCGACATCGAAGAAGATGATGCGGATCTACAACAAGAAGAGGTTATTTTTATTGATTTTGGTAAAGCCTTATTTATTAGAAGAACTTCAATTGTTGCAGTAGTGGATGACGAACCAACAATGAAGAAAGCTGAGACCGAAGAGCAGAACTCTCCCAAACAGATGATGGATGCATCTGAGCTTTTTGCTCTTGTGGTGATGGAGAATAATTTTAATAGTCCAACAATTCAGATAGAGAATCGTGAGGATGTGCAATTTGTTGAAGTTTTTTCCATTATAGTGATGGAGCAAAATTTCGAAGAAAGGTTTGAAATTTCTACCCAAGTTCGTTTGTTGCTTGAAGATTTTGCCGATATTGTACTTGCGGATAAGCCTCCTAGATTGCCACCTGAGAAGATTGATATCACTAACAACGAACCAGATTCGAGGACGAATCTTTTTTCTAGCAGGGGAGAATGATGCAATGAAGATTAGTGTTATTTTTAAGTTTAAATTTAGTTTCATATTTGAATTTAGTTTCCTATTGTAATTAGGATTTACATTCAAATTAGATTTTCTATTATCACTAGGATTCCTATTCGAATTAGATTTCCTATTGTGATTAGGTTTCTTATTTGAACACCATATATAAGGTGTTTTAGGGTTTCAAGAATGATTAGTTATTATTATTATTCAGTCTTTGACAATTTGATATTGATTATCAATTTTGAGTGAACGAGACGTTCCTCTATCGATTTCTTATTCCTGTTTAGCCAATTTTCTATCACGTTCCGGCATCATCGATGAGCCATTCAATTTTGACAACATCTCCGTATCCAAGCACTCAACCAACTTATCCAGATTTTTGAACTGAACAGAGTAACTCGCGGCTCCATCCTCCCCAATGAACTCATCAATATCAATTTCGAGATGAACAGGTTCGGCAGCCCCGTCTTCCAAAGCGTCCACAGACAGCTTGTCCTCCATCGCCAGACACTTCACCAACACTTTCTTCGAGTCCTCGGGACTTACGTACAGGAACGCATACTCCTCATCGGCCTCGTTCCAGCGCTCGATCCAAACCTCTTCGGTGGAGGAAGAGGAGAGTGCGTCGGCAGCGTATGCGGCAGCCGGAGGAGAGGAACGCCGCGTGGACGGCGAAAGCGACGCGATCGTTCCTGCTCCGGAACAGAGGCCTCGACGCCCGCACGACGGCGATCACGGCTTTGGACTTCTCGGACTCCATCGTCGTCGGTTTTCGTCGGAGAGAAGCCCGGGATCGTGGAAGGACACGAAGAGGGAGGCCGGGAACGAGTCGCCGGAGCCGGAAGTCTCAGAGCAGGAGAGCGTCGCGGACGAGTCACCCAAAATCCAAGGTCTCGGACGAAGCTCTCTCTTTTTCCTTTTTCTCGCGTTCTCTCTGTTCTCTCTCTCTGTCTCTGTGTTTTTTCGTTCTCAAAGCCGCCCCAACCCGATGATTTCTCCTTGGACGCTCTTATGCAGAGATAAGGTCAAATCTTTTAAAGATTTGACCGAATATTTCTATGCCCCTTTTCACCTTTTTTTTTTTTTTTGATTTTGCTGATTCTCACCCCTTTTTTTTTTTTAATGGAAGCCAATCTAAAAAAGCCCCAAAAACTTATTTCCTCTTTTGCTCAAATATCACACGATCAAGAGCGCACATTCCTATTTTATATGGTATTTTCCTTTGGTCACCAATGTTCTTTCCTCTTCCTCATTCGATCGAACGTCGACCGATTCCATGCGAATATTTCACTGTGGCCGTGAATTCTGACATTCCTAATTTTTCCATGCTCTCATGCACGGGCTTATGTATCCATATGCAAAAATAATGCTCTTAAAACTATATGCAACTAAATCATAACATTTTTTTTCAGGGATTATAGTGAATTCTTAATTTTTTTATGCAATTAAATATAAATGATTTGTCAAAATTTAGGTGTCAACAATAATGATGTACTCCAAGACTACTAATATTCTTTTTTTTCCAATCCGACAACCTAGCATTTTTCTTTTTTCCTAATTTGAAAAAAAATTACGTATTTTTTTTTTCGAGGCCACTCGAGCATGACTTGTTGACTAGTCAAATTTCCATCGGGCCAGACTATACATAACTCCAACACATAACTCCAACATCAAATCAAGTCAAGCTTGAGCTTAAAATCACTTAGGCCTCGAACCACTCACAAATCTATCAATCTATTCAATTTTAACCTTCCCCATCTTAATTATATGTGTGCATAGGATGCTGCAGCTACTGTCACTTCCAAAATTAAAGATCAATCTCTTAAAGTCTCTACTAAATTCACTCCTCTTCAACGCAGTTTGTGTCCCAATTGAATTTCTTAGCCTGTGGACCACTTTGTCAATTGAGTTGAGCTGATGTTTCAAAAATTCAAATTTGATATGGGTGGAGAGAGGGGTTGAGCCTTCGGGCTCAGATCTCAACGAACTCAGGCCACGAGTAAAAGTTGATGGCTAGAAAAAATAGAGGCTTCTAGCCATCAACTTTTATAGTATGTTGGAATGTGTTTGATTGATGTTTAAATCTTATGAGATGTTTGACATTCATTTTTTAAAAATTTTAAGATGGAAAACTGGACTTGAAGAATATTCAAAACTGAAAATACGTTTTATTAACCTTCAACATTTCTCCAAAATCTATTTTTAAAACCAGTCTTAACGATAATATATGGAAGCATACATAACCACGAATGAACTCGTCCCATGCATGACATCAGTATAACCGATCGAATCCACTGCACGGCAGTAGCCAACTCTTACATCGATCCAAAAGAAGAAAAGCACTTGAAAATCGTGGATCGACCATCCCGACACAAATCAGAAGAGCCCATATAAACCAAGTGCCCAAAGAAGCAACCGAGGAACAACCCCGCGAAATTCAGACAAAGTTCGCACAGAGAGAGAGAGAGAGAGAGAGAGAGAGAGAGAGAGAGAGAGAGAGAGAGAGAGAGAGAGATGGCAATTGGGAATCAGCTGACCATCGCTCATCGACTGAGATGTGGCGTCAGGAGGTGAAGTACAGGATGGGCCGGAGGACGAGGTGGAGAAGCTTGACGCAGGCGCAGGAGAACGACAGGAACACGACCCCGTACACGATGCGAGCAACCATTCTCGAGCTGAAGCCGAAACGCCCGACGCGATCTGGCCTTGAGAGATGGATAGTTCGTGCTTCGTTAGGGCGCACCTCAGATCTGGAGCACCAGCGAGAGAGAGAGAGAGAGAGAGAGAGAGAGAGAGAGAGAGAGAGAGAGGGTGCTTGGGGGTGGGACTGTTGCTTTTCTTTCTTTGGCTGCTCTTGAAGTCTAAAGAATGCACGTCTCAGCACGATGCGTAACGTGTACTCGAAGGATGCTCTTGGCTGACGCATGTTGTACGCTCGCGAGCTGCAAGGCTTTTGTCTGGAATTTCAGATAAACGAGGTCGATGAATAATTAGGTGGAAATTGGTTTTGACAAGTTCGAAATTTTGGCCAAAGGCAGGAGGTGGAGAAATGCGCGTTTGGATCCCGGGCAAGGGTGCCCTAGTACAAATTAGGGCTGTCTGATCTCCATTGAACGGTCCTGTTTTTTTATAAAAAAATTTGTTCCCTCAAAGCATTTGCTCCATATTAAATGGGGGACTTCTTTTTAATCGGACGGTCCCGATGCAAGAGGATCCGGTCACCCGACGCGCTATCAGGTGATCCGGATCTGAAAAATGCATAAGATGGACGAGACACATATTAGTTCATATTGGTTTCACGGAATATCCATCCACATCGAGGGTTCAGATGGATTGAACTTACTTGCACTTAGATCCTCTGGGAAAAGTTAATGGGGTGGCCATTCTTGGCCCGCGAGTAAAAGTCGGGGCATTTGTTGTGCACAGGGCATTAAAATCATATGCTTATTTTGGCAATTGGCCTATCAAGAAAATTATCAACTCTAGTCCTTTTGTTTGGGCAAGTAATTATGTGGTCTGAGAACTGCGTTTCTCGCGATCAAAGGAAAATCAGAAAATTTCCCCCCCGCAGTGAAGAAAATTAGCGTCGCCATTCCCTTATTTTAGAAAATGGGGAGAGGGTTTTGTAAATGAATTTTACATGCATTAGATTTTGTCTTGTTGCAAAATCGGGTCCATAGCTCAGTGGTAGAGCATTTGACTGCAGATCAAGAGGTCACCGGTTCGATCCCGGTTGGGCCCTTTTTCATTTGATTTTTATTCTCATCTATTTTTTTTTTTGCCTAATCTTTTTGTAAATTTTTCAAATGGATACGAGATGTTATTGAGGTAGCATTGAATCTATAGAGCATTTCCCCGAAAATGAAATACATAAATGTGTTTTTCGATGGAGATTCTACGAAATACGCAATCCTCTCTCTTGTCTTTCGTGCTAGAAATGAGATCTATCAACTCGTAATTTCATCGCTCTCCTTTGATTTTGGAAAACCTGCCAAGATGCTCTGCTTTTACTTCGGATTTGGCGCATCAAAATAAGGATAGTGCTGTGCGATCCTTCAACCACAGATTGATAATATGACTAACTCAAAGTTAATCCACTCTAAGAGGTCTTTGAGAAAAATCGACATTATTTTTCTCTTTGATTCTACAGTATAATTTCTGGCTTCGACCTCACAAGTTTCTAATCGATGAGTCAAAGGTATGGACTTAATCGAACCATGAGGGCTACAGAAAAGAATAAGCTTCTATATAGTCAGGTTCTAGCAAATGCTCTCAGATTGTCGCGTATGCTAGACAATTGTCTGCTGCCTGTTGCGTGGAGAAAATGAAAAAACCGACGATTCTTTTACTGCAAATTGCTAACAACCATAGTATGAAAGTTGTGTTCTCTTGAGTAAATGCCTAAAATTATGCAAAACTGAGCTTCTCCTTGTCCTTTCTTAGATGCCAAGGTGAACACATTTGGGTTGCTATAGGTGACAATCAGCCATTGCTTCCGTATCGTTTCCCCACTTTGGAAAGATTTCTTAAAAGTGTTGGCCTACGTCGCTTATCAAAATATATGAACGTAAAATATTTTCATCGTTCATAAAAATATTTAGATATAAAATTATTTTTAATAATGTTTTTCATTTTTTGTTGGCTAATTATATTTCAAACGATACAAGCAAGCAATTTTAACAAATTATTTTTCAGATTCTTCATTTTCCAAGAAAAGAATCTCAATTCGCATGCTTGCCATATCAGCCCTATGGTGGTCCAACAATCTTAAGAAAATCATATATTTGGTTTATAATTTGAAAATGGGGAATATGAACAGACCACATTGTCCTGAACCAAAAGATGCATCATATGCATGAATGCTTGAGTACTGTGGCCCTTCCTCAATTTAGTTCCATAAAACTGTTAGCCACAAACTTTGAGTTTTTAGGTACCGCTGGTCATGCTTATGATAGCTAGAGAGAAGATGGTTAGACAGGAAAAAAAAAAATAAAGCCAATCATGAAGATGTTATCCTTAATGGTCAACTCGAGAAGATGGAAAGAAAATTATTTAAAAAAAAGGTCAAGGGAATTAAACATTGTTATTTTTATTGTTATTGTTGTTATTAATCAAAATGAGCCATTTTGAGAAATTTTAGAATGAGTCTAAGTAAATTTTAGAAATTTTAGGTTTAGTCCAAGTCCAATTATGAACTTTTTTTTTGGGTAAGTTAAGTAAATTCTGATATTTTTTTTTGTAACTGAGGTGTTCGGACCAGCTTGTGTGCACCTTGGCTATTCCTCGAGAGAGACTAGCACGGCAACCCACCGACATGGACCCCCCACTTAAATTACATGCATTCCCCTAAGTAATCAAACCCAAGATATCGACGAAATCCAAGTTCTCTATAACCAGTTAGGCAAATCATGGGTGGGTATTTATGAACTTCCCCAATTTAGGTCAAGTTTCAAATCTGGACCGAACTTTTCTTTTTGTCTCGGAAAAAGCCCAAGAGTTTAGGTCCAATCTTAAATATGTGTGCTGAATTCTATTTTGTCCAAAAAAAAAACACGAACTTTCAATTTATTCTCAAGTATGCTCATGTGGTCCAATCCAAAATGAAATTATCTCTAAAATGAAATTATTGTAAGATATGAAAAATTAGGGATGACTAATAGCAATTTTCGAAAGAAGGGTTAATGTTGGCAGATTTAGAATTACAATACAATTTGATGATTTTTTAACTTAGAAAAAAATTATGGTAATTTGAGATTGAACCTTAAGTTTGGGGTTATTTTGAGATAATAAAAATTTGGTGTAAATTTTGGACTGGATCTAAAATTTGGAATTTTTTTAGGGAATTAGACCTTCTAGAATAGGACTAAATCTTTGTGCAAGACAGACACTTAAGTAGAAGTCCTTTCCTTTATTTGATGGGGAACGCAAGAAATCCAATTTCTTACATGAAGGAGGCCACATTAAGTAAACAGACACTTAAGTAGTAGCACCTCAAATGAAAGTTGATCACATAAAATTATGTGGTAAGTTAATTGGAGAAAAGTCAGTAAACCACTCAAATTTAAAAAAAAAAAGTCGATTTAATGAGTTCATAACAAAATGTAAATAAAAAATTGGAGAAGATAAAAGAAAAATTGAATTTCTTTGTCAAAGATGAGGGAACCTGACCATTTGGGGAAAAAACGAAAATGAATGTTGATAACTGATTCAAATAAGGATTAGTAAAACAAAATTAGCCGGTAGCTTAAATGAAGAACAATCTAATTAAGCTCATTAACTAAAAAATGTTGGTAGATTTAATGGTTTCTTAGTAAGGTAATTAAAACTTGGCAGGGCAGTAGAAAAGTCGGTAAATTCCAAAATATCAAATAAACATTAATAAATAACTCAAATGAAAGTTGAAATATAATAAAGCAGGTAAGTATAGAGCTTGGTAATTTTAGTCTAAGAGTTAATAAATGTAAGGCACTTGTAAGAAAGACTAATAGAAGTTGGTAAAAGATAACAAAATTTCATAAATTAAAATAAAAAAAATCTAATAAGCAATTTAAATGAGAGTTGATAGTCCAAAATATTGATAAGCTAATCATGAGAACTTGGAAAGTTATTCAAATCGAAAAATTGATAAATTCGTATAAGAATCAGTAAAAATTAAAGCTTTGGTAAGAAAAACAACTAGAGAAAATGATAATTTCGCAAATGTATCAATAAGTTATGAATAAGTAATCACGTTACAAAGTAACCATTAATTTTTTCAACTCTGCTTAATTTTTTACACTTACCCACTCTTTCTCAAATCTACGTACCGGTACGGAAAATTAGTTTTTTTTTTCTTGAACGGAGTAAAATTGTCCCTCGCGGATCCTCTAGGTGTTACTGTTGTTCTTTATAAGCGTACTCCAAAGCACCCAGAATCCTGCAAATAAGCTGTTGAAGATTGTTATCTTGATCATCCTCAGTCACAGACTACGGTGTGGGCATATGAGGAGGCGCATTCTTCAGAAAACTTTGAAAGTGAAACGAACGGAGCCTAAATAACATAGAGTCTCGACTCATACGAAAGACATTCAAGTTTTACGGGAGAAAAATATCGATCTTGATCATCATGTCGTCACTGCTTTTAACTGAACTAAGAATCAACAAAAGCAAGCTACCGGTGTCATTGCGTAATTAGTTCCAAAACGTGTTATGATGGATGTCTTTGATGAAGCTATTTCACAATAAACGAGACATGGATATATCCTCAGCGCCTTTGATTCACGCGACTCTGGGTTTTGAGTTGTCTTTGCCGGAGGTGACCATAGTCGAACCTGGAAACTCCCGATCCTTTCCATATCTCTTGGAGCATTGGAGGGGTCTCAAGATCCTCTTCATTTTGTTATGTCTGGAGAGACTAGCTCATTCAGGCTGCCGATGGACCTCTCATTCTTCGCAAAGAAATGTATGCCAGAAGGCGATACCCAAAAACCATAATCACCAACGCGGTTACTTCCTTCAGACCATTGTCTATGATCATTCCGTTCACGCGCGACAATTTGTGTTTGTACTGTATTTTGATGAGAAGCCTGTAAGTGTGGTAGTTGAAAGACATGTAGCGGATCCAGGCAACGAACACTGGAACTTTCTGCAAAGAGAAATTGTGTTGTAGATCTGTTTTCGCCAACAAAAGGGTGACGAGGTTCTTCTCTGCAATGATTGGGATCGCTCACCTTAACAAAGTACCCTCCGGCAAGCATGAAGGTCATGACTGTCACCGAGGCCAGAGTGGTCGCCTTCTTCATGTCCATTAACGTCGCCCCAATGGCTAGTCCCAGTCCCTGTCGTCACCCACCAAATTCCAGTGAAATTAGTGATAAAACGGATCTTGATGATGTATACGGTTGTGAGCATCAAAAGAAGTCCAAGTACCTGAGCGGCCACTATGCACAGGAAGACGGCAAGCAAGCTGAGAAAAAAAGACTCAGCATCCAGCGCGAGGCCCGTCATGAAATAAACAACTACCAGGAAAAGCACTGGGAGTATCAGGTCTAGCGGGAGGTCGCTCGTGGTCCTAGCCAAGAAATACGCGCTGAGCCTGTACATATCAGCTGCTCGCTCCTTGCTCAGCATCGCTCTCTCTTGAGGAAACGTGAAGATGGCCGTGAAGACTGGGAAAAATCCCCAGAAGACAGCGATGAAGAAAAGCAGCCCTGCCTGCAATTTGATGCAGCAACAGATAAGATTCAGATACAGTTTATTCTATGAACATAGTAATAATGAGCAATTCTCTCAGCGACTCAAAAATTGTGTCACTTGTATTGAGGTGTTAAAAACTTGTACGACTGCTATACCTGATCCTGAAGGTCCCTGGCGCTACTGCTGTCGGATCGCCACCAGAGCAGTCCCAGAATGACTGCAGTAGATAGGACTTGAGTTACCCTTAACCAGCTGAAGTACTCGTGGCGTCGCTCTTTGATTCCTCTACAGAACAAGATACAGTATTGTTGCCACCAGCTCGCTCCCCAGCTCCTCTTGGTCGAAACCACCTTTGACTTGAGCTCTTCATCCAGTGGGAGTGGAGCCATGAGCTTCTTCTTCTCATTCTCCGCTACCCGTGTCTCATAGGCCTCCACAAGATACTGCATTGAAAGGTGGCAACAGGCAATCGTATGAATACATTGATCACAAGTTCTCACGTGTTGAGTTTCATGTCAGTCGAAGCTCACATGAGTATGACCGAAGTGTTACCTCATGAACATCGCTTGGAGATGGCTTCCCGTTCCGTGTCTGAGTTTCTGCATTCTCCATCTGCACTCTATCCTCTAATTCTGATGGCACCGAAACATCGTTAATGTTCCCATTTGCTAGGTCTAGCAAGAATTCTGCAGGATTCATGGCGATCAAAGGAGAACATCCGATTGATGAGAAGTAAAGCATCACTTCTGATGCTCTGCCGAAGTAGAGTAAACTGCCTTTCCCCAGCAGGATCAGCTTATCAAATTTGTGGAAGAGCCTGCTTGATGGCTGGTGTATCGTAGTCACCACCGTCTTGCCAGCCTAAAGCAACATGATTCCTAGTTATAAATATCGCAGTTTTCTATGGCATGGACCATGTAGATAAAAAAACTCCTTCCTCGTATCTGGCAATGCTGCTATATTGAAGGTGTAGTTTGGGTTCCCATATAGACAGGAAAATGCATAGGAATACGTGTTCTTCATCGGGGCAGGCAGAGAAATTCAGGACAGTTCAAGAAAAAGAAAGCATCAATAGATTGTTATACCTCTGCTATGTCTTGTAGCATCTGAACGATCCTCAATGCGGTTGTGGAATCCAATCCAGAGGTCGGTTCATCGAGAAACAGAAGGGAAGGATTGATTATGATTTCGTTGCCTATGCAGACTCTCTTCCTCTCTCCACCTGATACTCCACGGACAAATGAACCGCCGATCATTGTGTCTTGACACCTATTCCCAATTGTCTGAGTCAGTATCGAGTAGCTTCAAATCTAGTCGTTGATTGACGCTAGACATCCACATAGTCAGCAGGAGAAGAAATTTACCTCTCCAAGCCTAGCTCATAGATGACATCCATTGCCCGGTTTTCCTTTTCATCTCTTTTATATGATTTTGGGAGTCTTAAGAGAGCCGCATAAGTCAGAGTCTCTTTCACAGTAAGGTGAGGAAATAAGACATCGTCCTGAGTCACGAATCCTATCCTGCAGCATTTTGTGCGGTAATATTAGCACTACTGCAGACACTTGTCGTTCCATCAAATGGTCCATTGCACCAGAAGATTATAGTATTCACAACCTATTCTGTTATTCAGTTACGTTGCTTTTCTATTGCTACTTGATATGCTGCTCAAGTAAATTCAATTTCTGTACATGGCACGAAAATTGCTAACACGATACCTGCTTTTCAAGAACTTGGAGTATGGCTGGTCGTTATAGGTGATTGAACCACCAACCGTGGGTTTCGTCATCCGGCCACCTAGAAGATTCAGCAGCGTGGTTTTCCCACTTCCTGAAGGCCCCATCAGTGCAAGAACTTCTCCCGGATTCACCGATCCCGTGATCCCATTCAGTATGTCCTTCTCTTGCCTCGCCTTTATTCCTTTGAGGATCACCTTGTACGTCACGTCAGTGAACTGTAAAAAAGAGAACAAGAAAAAACTTTCACCTCAGTAAATGGGTACCGGGATCTAAGTGTCAATCGGGTTATGTTAGACACTATTACATGCATTGCCCAAATATTTCGTCCGCTCTTCTTTCCTCGGCAGCTCTAGTTTTAATGTTTGCTTTGACATTGGCCTGAGAGTTGGACTCACAGGTCGAGACCGACTCCCCAGAATCTGGTCTCAAAGCCAAAGTGAAGATGGGCTGTCTGGCCTTTCTTCGGACTTGTAAACTAGATAAGCCTCATTGAGTTACGACCCAATTGCGTTTTCTCAATAGTTTGACTCTCAAGTTGTATTATGCTGCTAATTTGTTGGAAAGAAAAGAGTCTTGTACAAAAATATCGCATAAGATGGAACTCTGTACAAGACTGAACCTGACCAATTAGCCAATTCGTTTCTAACAGGCCCCGTGCATCTCTCTAGCTAAAATCTCCCATTGCTTGCCTGCTGCAAATAGATGCAATGAATCAATCGATGCACTATAAGCAGAAAGCAGGTCGAACTCCTGTAGATGCAGTCGCAGAGTAGAGAGAGGAAAGAGGTAGAAAGAGTCGAAGGAGCCTCCACGGCAAGTACCGTCACCTTGAGATAGATTGGCAGCGTAGGCTCGGCCTGGAATTTCGGTCTCTGCATCCCGGCTTCCAGATCCTCAGCTGCAATAGACATTGATGAAGATTACTTACTTGAGTGAGGAATTCATCAAAAATGAGTTGCATCGCACTATGTTGCGACACCTTTTCCATTATTCAATAAGCTCATTTGGTACATTTAGACGTAAGAGTCTTAACTTTCTATCATATCACAACTGAAACTCATGCTGCACTTGTGGCCTTATATGTTAACCGTCATTACTCCTAAGAACTCCATTTCTGGCTCGTTTCATACAACACTGGTCACTACAGAGCGCAGCTGACTGAAAGAAACAGGTCATTTAGTCCGAAGCTCGATTCCAAAATGTTTGCTGATCATGGACTGGACTGGTACTGGGTTAATATTAATGACAGTTTAAGAACATGAAACTTCCTAACGGAATTTGACAATGACTGACTTCTGTTACAAGCTCGATCGAACCATAGAAGGTCCACCAGCTCCTTTTGTATGACAGGATTTCAACACAATTAGTGCTAATGGTATCTAATTAAGTTATTTTAGTACAATTTCCTCGCATCTTTTTAGCCTTCCTGGTGAATCAAGAAGTTCATCAGGTGCATCCAATACGAAGGAAACTGGAGACATTTCAGTTTCATCGATCTGATTGATGTACGCACAAGGACAAATTAAGAGTGAGGTGGAGAGGATAGAGAGAGCGAACCGGCATGACAAAAGAACGTTGACCCCTGGTTCGAGGGTTTTCAAAGTGTCACGACCTACTTCTTGAAATTGAGGTCGAGAACGAGCAGAAAAGTCATGCTTAGGTAGCATGAAAATTCAAACATTGTAGAAAAAATTCCCCCCAACGGGGATGCGAGAAATCTCCACTCTAGTCGCCAACCCAATTTGTGTGGATGAAAGGTCAGTCACATGTTCTATGCCTGAATGCTTCATTTCGGAATCATTGATCATAAGGGTCCAAGACATGGCCATATGTTCAAATGACATTGTTTGGCGACAGCACCCCTCTTCCCGACCCACTTATTTATGTCCGATTCCAACCTAAAGTCTCATTGACCATGCCGATTTTGTAAACGAATCGTGATATAACCAGGACGGATCATCAACTCGAGCTTGTTGCATTCCTTTACGAACAACAAACCCCAGTCGAGCAATCATGATTTTGACGTGAAGGCAGGCTATCGAATGGGACGCAAATAATTGCCGCAGCGATGGACATTGGAGCTCCAAAATGGGGTCGCTGTCCAAGTCCTCCACTGCTTTATTTTGATGTTTCTGACCAAAAGTTATGGTTCCACGTCTGGGTGGGGGCCTCAATCAGTTTGCCACTTTGTTGCCCCTTCTCGAAAAGAGGAATGATGGACTTTTTTAATCGGAATCATCGTAAGTGATACTTAAGATAAGTGATCCGTGTCCAATACTAAAGAAAGAACCATAACACATATTGCAAACTGATCTTGACCTACTTTTATTCTTTTGCAAGGAAAAAGACAAAACACATATTGCATCTTTTAAGTAACGCACCCGATCTAGAGGAAAAACCCTACGAAGATTCACTCTTTTCAGTGGATTCTGTCATGAAGTTCGTCTTTTTTTGAAACCGTGGCTAACTCGTGGAAAGCGTTAAGAGGGTTAAACTCATACGAATCATTTAAGCTAATTCAATGGAGCAATGGATCATGCGAGTCCGATTTAACCTAGCTTACCAGGTACCTCTTCTGTTAGTTCAACCGATGGTCTCTTGACAATGTAGTTGGTCTAGATCTAAGTGCACAATTAACCATAGATCGCCTGTGCTTATGCACACATACATTGTAGCCCTTGATCCCACGCATGCATGTGCACTAGGTTAAACGACTGCTTTTGCTCACGGGGTTTTCCCGGATCAAGCAACCTCGTGCTCACGGCAATCATTTCCGAAAATAAATTGAAACAAAAGAAAGGAAAACCGCCATCCACACGCTAGACGATTTCATGTACCCCCATCTTCTTTGGTTCATGGACCACTAATTATATGCATATCTTGAGAAACATAAGAGCATGCAGCAAGATTTAAACAAGAAGGAAATCGGGGACGTTCAAGTATGAACTTACGTATGTCGTCGTCGCTGAAGGGCTTGCAGTCGGCAATCTCCTCGGGGGGCATGCTGAAGCCGGTGAAGGAGAAGGAGAAGCCGAGGCTGGCGCTGGAGGCCCGGCTCAGTGCCGCGCCGCTGCTTACCTCGTCGAGATCGAGCTTGTTGAGCTGCGCGCTCCGGGACTTGCGGATGTGCGCGTTCCGGCTCGTGCTCCCCCGCCCAGGCGACGCGGGGATCAGCCTCCGGCTCGACTTCCTCGACAGTGTCCCGCCCGTCTCTGCTGCCGGCGCCACAGATGACGGCTGCCCCATGGCCTCGCTCGAGGGTGCCGGCGACTTAAAGGCTGCCGCCACTGTCTCCAGCAGCTGGTCAGATATCGTCCTCGCCAGCCCGGGGGAGCTTGTTCTCTCCATCGTAGTATCAATTCAGTCGCCTAGCTGTCGCCACACCACATACAAGATTTCCATTAGCATCTCTCAAATAATTTTTAGCGGTTTTGATGATATTAAAGATGATGCTCCTAGTCGAAGTAACTTAAAACTTAACTGATCATCAGAGGGAAATCTTAATTTTCGGGCTCAGAAGAAAGCTAAAGAGCAAGCAAAACGCGATTAATGAAACAGAACCCCGAACTATGCCTTGTTTAATCATTTCCAAACTTTTGTCATGTTCAAAACGAGCGAAAGCCACCTTTCTTTCCGTTTGGTCTAGCGAGGTCATTGACATAAGAGAACACAATCCTGGCCCAAGAAAATGTCTGTAAATTCACCAGAAAGAGTGCACAACAATACTAAACTCCGTGAGCGCTGTACTAGCTATCATCCACTCTCTAACGTCGAGTTTACTTCTCTCCTTTTATACTAAAAAGAAGAAGAAGAAGCAAGAGATGGAAGGAGTCGGGAACCAGATCGATAGCTTTTGAGCGAATGAATCAAGAAGCAGCATGTCAAGCAGACAAAAGCTAGGGATAAGAAGAAAATGCTCTCTGGGTACGAACACGCATCAACTTCTCAAGAAAACAGAACACATTAACACACACATGACGCATGTAGATCTCCCTACCTGAGTTGTGATGAGCGGTGCGAAGGAAGGCTTGGAAAAACAAGAGACCGTACGTCGCTTCCTGCAAATTGTGAACTACCCCCCTCTCTCCAAGATGGGTGGAGTCCCCTGCCCCTCCTCTTTTATAGAGGAACAATTAAGAGGGCAAAGAAGTGAAGTTACGTGACTATCCCTCCACTCCTTCACTTATTTCCAGGCACGTGTTAACCCTGCCCTTCTTTGACCGTGACCCCATGCCCAGAAGCTAACAAATTCTCCCTCCCAGAGAACGCACCTCCTAAGAATGCGTCCGACCCGTCGTCCATTGCATCTCTAAGTTCGTAATGAAGACGGCGCGATGGATTGAGCCGATCATAATATGTATAAAAGCAATCGTTTGTAATTTTCGATAAGATTGGATATAAATTTCACTGTCTCTTAATACGTGGTTGATTGTACCGCTAGGATGAGTTCGGACAATGTCCAAAGTTATCACATGTTGACACGTTTCGCAAACTGGTCGTCATCTCCTTTTGCCCTGGCGAAATTTCCTCGGCCGTCGAAATTCGAGCGGTGGCCGTCGCGTGGGCTGTCAAATGTGGAGGGGGAGGAGAGTTAGTCAATTAGCCTAGCTTTTAGCATTAAATGGGGCTCGACCTTACTTGGGTGGCTCCTGTGGCAAGTTGCCAAAAGGTGACAGAGACGATGAATTTGGTTCTTGCTTTGCCTTAGGGTATTGTGAGGTGTTGGTTTGATCAAACATTACCTCCCCAGCAGGGAATCCAGCAATTCGCCTCTTGGAACGTTGCTTCAAAACCATGTGGACTTTTTGTCCTTCAAATAATTTGGAATAATTTTGAGAATACATTGTCCGAATATACGTTATCATTCTCAGCACATTTATCTCTCCATACAAGGGATCCGGATCAGGCGGGACACAATAATTGCCATCTCGTCATCGTTTTACGTATTCCTATCGTCATCGTGCTCGTCATTATCATTTTTGGTACATAAATGGAAATTCTCTTCGCAAATTGATAGAGGAAATAGCCTTATGAGTTTCTGCGAGTGAGTTTATAAGGAAAAATTTAAAGAAAAAAAATAGAAAGATTGTCGTCCTCCTTTTTATAGCTAAACAAAAAGCATCGCCTGTCTGTTGTTTTTATCAATTGAAAAGGAATCGAGATCGAATGCTCAAATGTGATCAGATGCCTCATTGAAAAACATGGGGGACATGTGATAAATATTAAAGAGAGTCGTGCTTGCAAACTTGAAAAGAAGAAGCATAATAATTATTTGCTCAGGGTGGCGAGTAGTGGGAGTCTTCTTTGCGAAAGGATGCAGCAAACCCTCCTCTTTTAACAAGGAAAAAGTATTTGTAGCAATATAGGGTACTAATTTCTCGATTTCAGGAACAATATTTTCTTTTCAAAAAAAAGATATCGCTATTAAATAATTACATAGTTTAAGCTGGAGAATTATTTAAAGTCGGACAATGTCTGTAGGGAAGGAAGTAATCTAACAAGAAAACTAATAAACCCAGGAAATAATCGAAACTTTAGGAGCAATTCTAGTCTCATACAATCCCACAAAATCTTATAATATGCCCTATCACAACTCAATATAGATATCGATAGGTGAATTCATCTCGAAACTCCTAACTAGCTTGACCACTCCTTAACACGGACTTGGCACCTGTGGCTTTAAGGCCCATCTTTAAACGTTTAGGTGCCCATCGGGGGATCAAACATTCTATGGCACATACAATAGGTTTTGTATTCGAATCGCACCATCCCCTGCTCAAATGATCATGTAGTCACACCGATCAAGAACATAGCATACCCTTATACATGTGGATGAAGGAGTTTGCATATATCCATCCGTGCTTGGGGACTGATCAAGCTAAGTGAGCAAATATGTCATGTTATTAAGCGAAATCATTTCTAATCATGTAAAGTATTTCCATAGGTTTCGTGAAAAATAGTTTCTCTAATTTTGATGGATACCATAGTCAAAAATATCTAGTAAGCCAAACCATATGCTAGTTCTACCCAAAAAACAAATATTTTTCTTTGTTATCGTATATCACATAACATTATTTCAACTGAAGGAAAGCAGTCGGTCCTTTGATACCAAAATTTCAGGGGAAAATTATTCAATCAATTTTAAACTTATTATACCGATGTCAATTTAGTCCAAAATTTTTGAATTTTATCAATTTTGTCCAAATCTTTGCGCAGAACTTTAATATCGTCTTTCTGGCGATTCTTTTATCAAAATCGTTAATGTTGCAATCCAGTTATCACCTATCATCCTATGTAGCACACTAACGTGTGGTTATCATCTGCCATCTTCCGTTGCACATTATCACTTTAGCGACTTCTATTGAAAATTAGTTGGAATGATTATATTAAAATTTTGCGCAAAGATTTAAGACTCTGTCAGCAAATTTAAAAAAAAAAGGATTGAATTAACATCCGACAATAGGCTTGGGACTAATTGAGTGATTTTTCCAAATTTCAATCCCTAAACTTCTATGCAAAAGTGATTTTGGTCCAGGGATCCTCTTTAACATCAACAAACGCATCATTCTTAGTCATGACCCAACTCACATTCGAGATCATTGCATAGCCTATATAATTTTATCCTTTGATATTTGGACCCGTGCGAGGATTTTAACAAAAAAATTTCTCAAAAACCAATCCAAAATTGCCTTTCTTAAAATTCTTGAAATTAGGGTCACATACAAGAAAGGCGATCATAGGCTTAGAGAAAATGAGAGATGGAAGATGTAAACATTACACGAGAATCAAAGGTTATGAGATCGTGCCTTGGAAGCATTCATGTAGTTGAGGGAGGGGATCGTTTGTATCTTTATCGTCATAACTTGGACTTGTTAAGTTCATTCTGTTTGCAGTTTAAATAACTTGGATGATAGTTTCATTTGAGGAGATCATCAAGAGAGAGCTCTAATCTAAACTTATCAACGTATTCAACTGGACCGCCTCAATTCAAAAGTTAAGCATACATGTTGTCAACCAACTATGACCACATCTCTGATGCAAGACTTCTTTCGCTTTAAGACTGCGTATCAAGAATGATAATACGAGGTGAGGATTAGTTGGGAGGTGAAAGAGTTCCGAAGCCCCACCATACCTAAAGCATAAAAAGAAGAACCTGACCTAATAATTCATCCTTTCGATTTGGCCAAGGACAGATCATCCATGCCGGTACTAATAAAACCCTAATTAAGAGAACTCCATGCAAAACTCTATATATTAGGAGCTCTGGCGTTTGCAATGTAATACCTCAGTGAAGGAATTTCAGCTAACGAAGCACTAGGATTGTAACCATCCAAGCGTACAAGAAAACAAAGGGAGTAGAAGTGCAGTGCATGGGCCACATTTACACAATTTTGTACACGTCCTCTCGAATTGAAGCGATACGTTCATATCATAACATATAGACAAACATTAACAGCTATGAACCACACATCAGCTAGAACTCACACTACACATGGAATCGAATGGGGATGATGAGACAAATGGCTCATGAACTTTGGTTCAATATGTAATTCCGTTCATGAATTTTTAATTCATTCAATATGATCCACAAACTTTATCTCAATATGCAATGTGGTCCCCGAACTTCTAATTTGTTTAATATGCTCCATATACATTTTGTGCATGTTCAATGTGCTCCTTAAATTACTTGAAAATATGCAACATTCTCCTTCCATTAATTTAAGTTTAGAAACAACATTAGACATTTTCATAATCACATATGTATACAAATTCTAGAGATCACATTATACATATTAAAAGTTTATGGATCATATGGCACATTAGGTCAAAGTTGAAGAATCATTTACATCATTCTCCCTAATCAGATATGTAATATTCACAGACGAAAATAGTTGATTTTATGTGAAAATTCAAGATGCTTTTAATGTCGAATCATAATCAAAGCATCCGATCCAGCTCTTCTTCGGTGTCAAGATAAAAGTTGGGAATTGTCGTCAACTCCCGAGTGCAGAAGAATGGGACCTGTTCGGGAGCATACAATGCACCACAGACGAAGATATCTTCGTGTTTCCAGCTTTCCCACGACTGAGACGTTATCGGCAATCGGAAGGAAAGGTGTGGCCGAGAGTAGCATTACAAACTTTGTCATTATGATTTTGCTGATAGTAACACGGCGAACTTTGGCACCATCTTACTTTTTCCGTAAAAATTCTTCTGTGGACCATGTATTGTACGTACCTTGCTGTACCATAAAGCAGAGAACTAATTGGCCTGCCGACTTTCCCATTGTCATCTCCCTCTTTTAAAGATTATCCCAATCTACTTGTCGTTGCCATTTTCCTCTTGCTTGTCTTCATGCTCGAATTATATGTGTCTCCATTGACATGTACATCCACAATATTTGTATATATTGATATATGGCCAAAAGACAAATTTTCATGTTATCCCGTGTCAATTTAGGAACTTGATAAATCACTAAGAAGATTCACGAGGCATCATGAACTTGGACGGTTTTCATTTTAATGTAGGAAGCGGTATTAATCCATTAATCATTATACTTTATTTTATATGATTACCAAATCAAAACTTTATCATTTTTTCATGCGATGTAATTGGTTCAAATTTGGGGGATATGAACTTAAGATATAGATTTCTAGATGAAATTTCTAAACTCTTACAGTTGAACTTTGTTTTGTTTTTTTTACAGACCTTTTCATTTTCTTTCTCTACGGAATTTGTATAGAACTATTCTTTATTTTCGTTTGAGTAACATTTGTATCATGAACACTTGATGATTGAATATAATATATCATTTTTATTTTGCACTATATTTTCTTTATATGTTAGATGTATTTGTCATCTTTGTAGATACTTTGGTGCTGGGCAGAAATTCATACTATTTATTATCTGGGTTTTTATCCGGGCACTTATAAGCTTCTTCTTGTGCATAATTCTTTGTAAAGACACCCTTTGGCATGGATTGGAGCCAATCTTATAGTTACCAAGATATGCGACATATTTTTAATCGGGTTTGTCTAAATTAGCTAGATTTTTTCGCATACTTCGTTTTAATTTGTTGTATCATTTCTAGATTAGTTTCGTCATTGAAAATAATCTAAATATATGTTGCGATATTCAAAAATAAATGTTGAAAGGGCGACGCGTTGCATGCTCTAACATGATCGTTCCACATGTGATACGACAACGATGAGAACGCGTGCATTCGGGTCTTTTAAGAGGAGATCTCGGAACTAATTCTCCTAAATAGTGGGGAGTGTTATTATTATTGTGATTTACCCAAGATCAAAATGGTGTCAATATGAAATAATTGTTATTATTATTGCGATTTGTCATCAAATGAATGCTCCCAAAAAAAAAGGGTTAAAGCAGGAAGAGTTGCATCATGTTGGGTTCAAACTATCATGAGAATCTCATAAATGAGCAAATTATTTCTTTCCCCGAAAAGAATACAACAAATTAGTAATTTTTTTATTTATCTTGGTGAAATCCACATCAAATTTTATTTTGATTTAAAGTCTCGAGAAGCTTCGTTTAGCTAGTGCAATTCTGTAGCACCTATAAGTTCACCAGGAAAATTTTGTAAAAGGAAAAATCACACCAATCGAAAACCACGATTAAGCAAAACACCGATGGGAACTCCATAATATATTAGAAATAGATCAAGCTTCGTTCGTTGTAGATGCGGGGAAAAAAAAAACTTTCGAGGTAAAAATGGCTTCTTTTTTCTTAAGAAAGTATTTAGCACATCGAACATACGACCAACGCGACATAATCGATCAATCGCATCAACTTCATAATACCATCCCAAGTAACAGTGCATTTCAACTCTAAAATCTTCTGCTTTCGATTTGCGCACTCCTCCTGACACCCCTTCTTTGCGAGCATCTCCGAGTGACCACGATAATCGCGTCGTTGTGCATTAGCCGTAACGTGCTCTATCACCGGAGATTCAATCACCGGCTCCCTTCTCATCAGATCGTCAACTTTCTTGACCTTCCGATACGGAGTAGGCGTCGGCGGCATACATTGTCTCTCTACGGAAAGGGTCCAACACGTGGATTGGTCGGAAACACGAGGGCAGCATTGGGAATACGGGGGGTTTGGAAGTGGAGGCTTCTCTGTCTGTCAATTTGAACGGACTGCTCAAGCGACGACAGGTGTCGGAAGGAAGAAGTGATGGGGACAAAGTGGCCGATAAAGGACATCCGTTGGTGCTCGGTTGGTTCCCGCTTTGGAGCTGTCTGTCTCCGCCGGTTGATGGTTGGTCACCGTCGGCCCACCGGCGCCCGCCACGTGCCCTCTCCTTCTTTTTCTTTTGTCCCTCTTTTCCCCGTCAATTTTCATATTTCCCCTTCTTTCTTTTTTTCTCTTTTGGCATTTTGGAATTAGGTGACGCGTTTTCTTTCTTCGAAAGGTCCTGGTCGTACGTGAATCGATGGATTTCTGCAATTAATGGGTTTCAGAGAATTATTGGTGGCCTTATATATATATGAAATGTGACCTTTAGATATTGATGCTTCCAATAATGGCGGACAGAATGAGACCCATCACATAATCAGCAGGCTTTACCCAGATCGTACCATGCACAAATATTCAACAGAATTAATAAAAAAGGTATCCTTGAAGTACTTATTATATAATTAAATATGACTTTCAAGATACCTCGACCTCATGACACGTGTAGACGAAAATACCCATTTTGGGAATCAAAATTTTTGCTCCCTAAACAAGCTTAACGAATGCCCTTGAATTTATTATTATACATCGTCCATGCACACGTGGGAAACTTAGGCCCTATTTGGTAACGTTCATGAACAAGTTTGTTTTCGTTCTTTTGTTGTTTCTGTTCTTTTGTTCTAATAAATAACAAAAGAACGGAAACGTGTTTGTTTACACTTTGATTTTTGGGAGTAAAAAATATGCTTTTTTGTTTTTAGAAACACATTTGGACCAACAATGAAAAACAAAAAGAAAACTTGCTCCTTATTTTTAAACACTTTGTTAAACAAATACATTTTATTTTTCTTTTCTTTTTCTCTCTTGCATTTGCGACCATCGCCCCCCAGTCGCCGCCACCCGCCCGTAGCTGGCCGCCCACCAGTTGCTGCCCGTCGTTGCCGCTAGTCGTTGGCCAGCGGCGATCAATCGCCCATAAACAAAAGGAAAAAATGAGAAAAAAAATAAAAAATTAATTAATCGTACCAAACGTACCTCTATTCATTTTCTATTTTAAGAACACTTTAACCAAATGTTATATTTGACTCAAAAATTATTCTATGGAGTAGAAACACAAAAAAGTGTTTCTATTAAAAAAATATTATTCCCCGAAACAAAAATGTTGTCAAACACGCTCTTAATGCCGAGCCTATTGAGTTCTTCCATCTTAATAGGCAGCAATGGATTTAGTAAGTCGTTATTAGTCATGATCGGCCTCGTACCCAATAAATCTTAGAGGTTTGTAACATATGTTTGATATATTGAAAAAAGTCCCCAATGTCATTATCTTTATCTTATGACTAGCTGTGCTTTTGCTACTCGAATAACAACGGTAAGTACTAACCTGATATATAGATATTTTAAACTAAAATTAAGTTTAAGATAAATGCGGGGCAATGCAAACAAAGCATCGGGGTCGAATGTTCCCTTGGGCATGTGGAGGAACCTCTATAACACCATGAGGCAAGTCCTCAATCACCACGCCTTCACGTGAAATTACGTGATAAATTGTGAAAGTAGCTCAGTACAAATGCTATATATAGATATTGCGGCAGAAGCATTTTGAATTTCCTTTTATATGAAGCAACATAAACTCTCTACGTGCACGAATTTCGACAATGTGGGGGCGTACACAAATGTTGGACCTTCCTTACAATTTCGGATTTTGGTGGCAAGCCAAAAGTCACAAACACAACTTCAAAATGAAGTGATCAAAGTGTCTGGCTATGATTTAACAAATTTGTAATTAAATAAGTTGTGTAGCGTCACGGAAAAAGGAAGAATCGATTTCCATGTCGATTTCAGAATATTAATTGAGAGGAAAAAAAGGAATATTTATCCCACGCTTCCCCCATGAAGCTTGTGTAGAAAAGGGGAAAATGAGAAAAAGAGGGAAAACAGTATTTTTCGGGACCGGCGACGGGGCGGTGCCGCCCAATCCAGGTTGGCGAGGGGAGGGTCACGTGATGGGGACGCGCGCTGCCCAAAAGCCGTCGCTCCTCCGCCACGCGTGCGGCGCACAGCCCCGCGCCCGGACACGTCACCGCGGAGGGGAAAGCAGGGGATGGCGGGTCGCTCTTGACCTCACCTGGCCCGACACGTGCCGCCCGAGTCCCCAGCCAGGTGCGGTCCACGTGGAGTCCGAGATCGCGGGTGCCGGACGGCGGCGCGGGTCCCACCCTCCCGGGTCTCCACCGAAATGGGTTTTAGCATAGGCTGCTGCTCTACGTGATCGGGAAATTTGTCCAGTGGAGATCCGACATCTTGCGTGAAGAAATTCAATTATCGCGAGCAAGAAATTGCTCTGATTTCGATCTTGCTTTTCTCTGATTTTGATCTTGATCTTGCCGTGCTCACCTGTGTCTCCACATTGTGCCGTGCATCGCGTGAAGTTCTAGCCCGAGGCTCTTTCTGACTTTGCAAACTCTCTCACCGACTCAATAAAGCTAGTCTAGAGAGTTGCCCAATCTTTAGATATAACAATATAAAAAACAAAATCGATAAGAATTGGTACTCGAGCTAAGATTGAGAATGGGTTAGGTCGAACCGAGTATGGTATCGGCAGCTAAAATTCTATTGCTTAAAGGTCGGTCAACTTGGATGAAGTCACCGTTTGCCCAACTCAACCTAGGCCTTTGACAGATCTATCTCTAATTTTTGGTGTTTGTGCGATTTGATTCTCCAACTTTTATTTTCATTTCAATAAGTCCATTCGCTCTTTTTATTTGGTGCAATTTGACCTTCTAAGTTTTAGTTTGTACAACAAGGTCCTTCAATTTTCTCAATTTGTGCAATCTGAACATTACAGGTGAGCGACTATGAAAAGACAAGACAATAAATATTTTTATTTCATTAAAATTACAGGAAAACGTTCGTCCCTTATTCAGTCTTATGCTAAATGTCGATAAGTGAAACGTGGGATGATTATTGTGATTTATATAAAATTCGGTACAAGTGTATCGGTGTTTACTCACCAAATTCTACGTAACTAGATAGCTGTTGCTAGCTCCTATATGCTGGATTTACTCAAGTCTCAAGCCATTCAAGTTTCATTCTTTATCGAACCTCCACGGAAAGGCAGGCAAGGAAAGCGAGGTATGGATCAAAAAGGAAAAAAGATAGTGAGGGTTAGGTTGAGGATCATGCAACTTCAGGCCATGTGAAAAAGAAAAGGTATGCTATGCAATAATTGTGCTGAAAAGTTGATTAAAGGAGCGGTCTTTGATCTTGAAAAGGCAAGATGAGACCCATCCGTTTCTACAGGATTTCCCAGGTTCCTGCATGGCAATATCTCGTATGGAGAACCCATTTCTTTTGCTTCCACAATTTGGAAGAACCTCAATTCCCCGTGCAAATGCTGCGTGAAAACCTGCCCTTGCGTCGGATGCCAATGAGCAACTTTCCAGAAAAATCTGCCGAGCTGGATCTGATCTGGGCAACGTATCAGGGCTTTCGGGCAATGTTCTCCCAGAGGCAGTGGGATAAAAGTTGGGGATGTTGTCACATGCGTGGTCCAAGGTGCATCTAGTGCAACTCTCAGGGCCTGTACATGCCATGCAATCTGCGACCTTGCCCCAAGAAACTCGTGATAAGGTGGAGAAAATTTTGCAGAGGTTTCTGATGGGGAGACCCAGAAGACAAGAAGCTTCACCTAATCGATGAGGACATTGTCTGGAAGGTAAAAATATATATACATACGGTAGGTTGGGAACTTAATAGAAGTCCAGGTGTTTTGATCTCAAGACTGCCATTGAAGTTATGGGGAGTAAACTGGAAGCGGAAAGGCCCATCAAGAACTTCCTTTTGGTTAGTGGGTCATGGCAGTCTGATGACGAGTATCTTCAGGGAGAATCTCAATCGCCCCAGCAACCCACAGCATAATTAACCGGGCTCTGCATGGCATGGGGAATGCTAAGAGAAGGAATGGAGGACGGTTGGGCGGTTTCCACCACCGAGGAATTGGTATAAGATCATCAAGGATGGGCCCTCGAACAGGATCTTTCGTTCGTGGAATAGTCCGATCCACCTTTCCAGTTTCCAGCTTGGGTCACCGGGGGATAAAGCAGGAGCCCTGTGGCCTAGACCCTCGGCTGTCTTGTAATCAGCAGCTTCATTGAACTCAATTCCCCTGATTATCAGGTTAAAAACACATCATATGTTAAGCAAATGAAAGTGAAACTGGAAAGAGAATTTTGGATTTGAACCTGCCTGGGCCTGACTTGACTACCTAGATGCAGAGACAGTTGAATTTGGCCGAAGCCATGCGGTCGGATTATTCGTGGAAAACATGATCACACCTCTAATAGTTTTCTTGAAGTTGGTCCCGAAATCGAGGCAGGAAGCTATGCAACCCTGGGGCAACTCCTGCTCCGTTGGCCAAGAGATGCATTCTCTTTGGTCAAATTCGAGCATTGGTTTGGGATTATGGAAATTTGAAGTGCCATAATTTAACAAATCGAATGCTTTTGTAACACGCCATGACTTGGGCATTGCTAACGTGACATGTTCTTTCACCGATAGGAAAGAGCTAGAGTGGCAACGTCACAAAATGACGAGTTGAAGATCGAATGTGTTAAACATCTAACTATGAAGTTAACCAAATAAGTAGATGGTTGGTAATATAATTGACCCTTCGTCCATCATTGGTTGCGATCCATCTATTTCAAGAGGTTGGTTTAGATGGTAATATGAATACTTTGACTCGTTTAGTTCAATTCACAATTAGATTTCTCGAGAAATGATATTTGTATTCTTTCAATCTTCATGTTTAGATGTAAATATGGAATTGGATTGCACGTGAAATAAAACTTCTTGAAAAGTATGGAACCTAGGAAAATATAGAGATTTCATTTCAGAATTTTCAGGAACTATTAAAATTCCGACTCAATCACCCTCACTAACACAGATCAGGAACACTTGACAAAGGATCAGAAACCAAGTTCTAACAGGCCCATAAAACAAGAAAGGCACGATTCATCATGCGCAACATGTGCTCGGCAGACTGCCCCGGGGTTCGCAAGAGGATTTCCATAATGCAAGTCTGATGGTCCACGGACAAGTCACCATAAATGTGTGGACGCAGCTAGATACAAACTACATGAAAAGACACCTAGAGAGACAGAGACAGAGACAGAGATGACTGGGCCAATCGGGCCATTCCACATGTCAATGACCCTTACAAGTTTGACCTCAATTATAGCCGGAAGAGCATCGATAGCCTCTTGTGCATGTACTTGCTCAATGCAGGCCCATTCTCGTCGCACTTATTGCTTGCTATGGTCATCCATACTCATACCCATCCTTGCTCATTCGCGCTCACATCCTAGTCTTTTGATTGGGTCGATCTTGGATTCGGCCAGTCCAAAAGTAGGAGTCAGTGCATGTATCGTGGCACAACCCTAATCAAGACCTGGTCAAATCTGAGCTTACAAGGACCACCATGCCGCTCTTGATCATAAATTATCTTTATTATATCATCCCTCTCAAGGATCAAGCCCCGACCTACAGTGATGTTCTTATTCAACCCGCAAATACATAACCTTGTGAAGCGCATTTAGCTCTGTCAATGCTCGGCCATGGGTTCAAAAGGCAAACGCAGGCCATTTCTGACATCGAGAATCGAAGGTCAAACGGGACGTGGAACAAAATGAGGCCTAAGAAGCATAAGGTCTACCTGCGGAAAAGTTAAACCACCTTATTAATAGTTTAATCAGCTTATGTGAATTTTCTGATGAATGTTCTTTGATTCTGGCAAAATTTGTCTTCTCGTAAGTGTTTGACCACGTGTCGATTGACAAACCTCGGACTTGACATCTTCACCTCCGAATTTCGCGTCAAGGCTTGTCTTCCCGGGATTATTCCCTTGATTTACTTTTGACTTTTCCGCTGCCTTAACAAAAACCCACGACGGTACTGTTCCGATCCAACGTCGTAGATACTCTTGAGGGATAGAGGTTCGACAATAAAAGTAAGGATTTGGATCCCGAATGACAAGAAATATATATGAAAAGAGCTCAGCGTTGACAATTTAAAATCAGGGACTTCTGACTCGATTGGTTTGACCCTGTCATGTCAACTTTCTTTCGTTCTCTTGCCATAGTACAACCAAGTCAATACAATTTTTTACGAATAAAAAATTCTCAGCCGGCAAAATTAACTCAATACGGCAAAAGAACAACGACTGAGGATTTGGCACGGACCATTTCAAAGTAGAGGCCAGTCATCGGGCGGTGTCTCCGCCAGCATCATTCTCTGTCAACTCACGTTAGTTTGCATATATAGGCGAATTTATCAGCTGATCTAGTTCCCATGCAGTAACGCGGAGCAAAGAGTAACCTGAAAGCTCATCAACAAGCGAGAGAGAGAGAGAGAGAGAGAGAGAGAGAGAGAGAGAGAGAGAGAGAGAGAGAGAGAGAGAGAGAGAGAGAGAGAGAGAGAGGTGTTAACTGGGTCTCTTCCTTGATATCATTTGGTTAGAGTTAGGACCCCCTTGTAAATGGAATTCGCAGGACGAAGCGGCGGCAGGAGGGTGCGGTTGCAAGGTCCAAAGCCGGCAGAGTTAGCGGTGAGCAAGGAGTCGGCCAAGATCAAGAAGAAGGCTCAAGTGACGAGCCGTTCGGACCCGGTCATCGTGTACTTGAGGTCCCCGAAGGTTATACACGTGAGGCCAGAGGAGTTCATGGATATAGTACAGAGGCTCACCGGGAAAAATCACCAAACGGCGAAGGCGGCACCCTCGTCAGATGTCTCTTCGACTTCTTCCGTGTCGTGGCTGTCCTCCCCTTCTCCGTCATCTAGCATAGAGTACTTTTGCAGGTAGATAGAAAAGGCATTGCCCGCGTACTTCCTTCAGCTTTGGAGTGTGTCATTTTGTGCAAACACTATGTAGCAGGAGGTGGGTCAGTACTCTGTCCTTACAAGAATTGATGTACTTTTGAGACTCATGGTCGTGAGTTTTTCACCCTGTGCGTGGTTGTAATTTACGTAGTAGTTGCAAACTTGCTGTCTTGATTATATTTGCAATTTGATACGAGTGACCATCTGTTGGAAAGTGTTCAAAGAGATGCGATCTGTAGCCGGCCATTGGTAATGTACGTAAATTATTCGGACGGCAAATGGATAACCGAATATTTAAAAAAGAGTATAGTAAGATAATGAGGATTTTGATAGAGTTGGGAGTAACTGAGTGTCTCGGACTTGCTGAATGGAAGTATAGTTGGGTGTGAAAGTTGGATTCCACGGCCGCCCCATCATTAGCCGTTGCCTTGTCGGATGGCCGGTGGCCCAAAAAATTTGCAGGCCATTCGAGCGCAGAAATTTTACGTAGAAAGACTGTTAGGCCGGCCGGTTAGGACCAACAGGCTTCGGCAGGCCTGGGTGACTAAAGGAGGCCGCACGGCGCACGGCACGGCTCCTGATCAATAGGACTGTGCCGTGCTCGAGCCAGCACTGCCTAGGCACCACCCGCAGGTCGCCACCATCGAATCCGAGATTCCCATCCTGCCCGAGGCCGGTGCAATGGTGATGAAACACCGCAGCAAGCGACCAAGCTCACTTTGAGATTGGTCGATGCATCGGTAGAAACTAGAAACTAGTCCCAGAAATTTGTCGAAAACGGCCGAAGAAAGGGAATAGAAATCCGCCCGGGACGCAGATGGAGGTAGGGCGGCAATATGCAGCGGAGTGCGTGGGCGGCTGCTGCTTGGCCTGCAGCTAATCTCTGGCCTTCATAAATTTTGTCATTTGAAAATTCAATCCTTTTGTTTTTTAAGCATGAAATGTCTAAATCCTATTCCAAAGTATTGATAAGTAGTGCTCATTTTATTTTTGGGCAGTTAGCATCAACTCCAATTTTCTTTTGGTGTCACCAAGTGACACAAATACTTAAAATTTTTGTTCTGTTATGGAAAAATCCAGACTTGTACATATATGATTTAAATACTCTCTATTACAATTTCACTCAAAATATATATTTGTTACATTGATACTAATTCGAGATTTAAAAAGGTTGAAGAGCTTATGTCATAATAGGTAGGGTTGAGCATGGGCTAGGTTGGTTCAGTCTAGCACCTAACTTAAGGACTAACATGCATAGTGTATGTCCTCAATTTTTAGGATTAAGGATCAACCCTCTTGAGCATGGACCGAGGACATAACCGACCATATAGGTTTGGTCTGGTTCTAGGGTCAACCCCGGATCACTAGGTGAGCAAAACAGAGGCCAAGAGGTGTGGATAGATCGAGGCACGTGAGGCCAAGGCAAACGGCGAGCTAGTGAGCGGCTAGGCGAGTGAGGCTGAGGCAAGCGGCTAGTTGGGCGATCGATGAGATGAATGAGGTCGAGATGAAGATGAGCTGGGCGAGTGAGGCGCAACAAACTAGACAAGCAACGAGGCGACACAAGTGAAGCCAAGACGAAAGGCAAGTTGGCGGAGTGAGGTCACAACAGGTGACGAGTTGGGGGAGTGGCAACGCAAGGTGAGAGACGAGTTAGGTGAGCAGTGAGCAAGGGCGACAGTGAGGCAAGCCAGGCATGCAGCAAGTGGCAAGGCATGCAGCGAGTGAGGGCAACGGCAAGGCAAGCGAGGTCCTTCTGTCAAGCTTGGCAAGAAAAAGAAGCCAGAAGGGCTCCTCTACTCCTAGGCTTGGCACTTCATAATATATATATATATATATATATATATTATGTATGCACCTAAGTAAAACTCCTATTTGCACTCGATACAACCTGTATTATTATGTATGTCGAATTGATCTGAGTTGACTTAACTCAAAATTTCAGAACCAAGAACTAACCCCCACAGTATCATATTAGAAATTTCATGACCAAGAATCGATCTAATCGTTTTAAAAACTCGACGGGATTAGGCCAATTTAGGGTCGATCTAGAATGGACCCTGAACCATTGCTCCCCCTAATAATGGGTATAATTCGAATTTTTTATGATAATAACTTTTTATTTTTTTCACAAGTTTTGGACAAGTGAAAAGTGCTCTCGGGCCCTCGGCAATGTTTGCAACAGTACGGATAAAGACTCCCCTCTTTTGTTTGAAAAATGAAATTAAGAAAAATCCAATTTTTGGAGCGGATATTCTAATGTACGGTGAAGTTTTGGGAATATCCTGACTCACAAAGGGAACCCCTGCCTTAAAGCGCTTTCTTTGAAATTGAGGAGCGTTTCATAACCGGGATCTAAAACATCGCGGTAACGCAATGTTTTCTTGGTAATTATCTTGAAAATTTGAAATCACAAGCTCTTTGATTAATTCGATGCTCAATTGAGATATTTACTCAACTGCTACCTTAAAATGTACAAAACTAGAAATGTAGTGTTACTTTAGCATAAACTATTACACTTAATTGTCGGCGCGAGTAAAGATAATGCGGACCCTAAAGTGAAAATTGAAAAAAAATGCGTGGAGCACAATCAATAAGGGGAAGGTGAACTTGCCTAGCATCGATGGCACCACCCAGGCTTCGTGGCATTAGGGCCAAGATGAGACCTCGCTCGGATTGTTCCGCCGACGCAAGAAAAATCTCATTGGGGTCTTGACCTAATTATCTAGTTAGGATTTTCCTCGCTTATGGTCGCACGACCCCAACAAGAACCTTAGGTAAGATCACTAGGTCATGGCGGTGGATGAGGCTGCCGCCGTCTCTGTAGGGTTGTGCAACCGTAGCCAAGAGCCATCTAAACGTGATGGTGGATGCAAGCTTTGCCATCACGTCTCTCTCTTTCTAATGAAGGTCTAGTTAAGTTTGGATAATTTAAAGTGGGTTTGACAGGAACTTTGGAAAAAGTCATCGACACGACTAGGCAACACTGACAAAGCTCCCAATCTAAAGCAAACAAAGACTTTGCCTTGAGTTTTCAGCTTTGACGAAGCAACCTCTGGATCAAAAGGGCTATAGCAAAATTGTGCCAAATCCTGGTTGCTTTCTTTCAAGGATTGCATCAGTCAGTATCGACCAATAGTCGACGGTTGATGATAGATGGTACAATTTTATGAATGTATGATGTATTTCATCCATGCTCTCGAGACAAGTTAACCCGTTAAATTAAAGTATAAGAGATATTCATCAAGCAGAGAGGTCGATCAAATCGGCTGTCTGGCACGGCTTCTCTTACCTTCGCTTGGGGGAAAAGCTCTTTCAATCTTACAGCATTTGAACTTCGGACCAAGTAAAGATGGTATTTTAGGAGAAAATTATAGATGCTATTATTTATGTCTTCAAGATTGTCTAGTTTTTGCTTAGGAAAATGGCATTGAAAAGGCATAACACCATTTAATATCTCTTTCCGTGTTTGGCCTTCTCCGTAACCAGCCCTTGCTCCAAGCAAACGAAAAGCCAATCATCAAGCATCCAGCCTAACCAAGAAGATGACCCAATTATTAATCCGAAGGTCATGCAAACCGAGATGGATGGTCGAGTAGGCAATCATTTGATCCTCCCAGAGATCGCAGCAAGCATCACGAGAAAAGAGATTGGCTGATGCCTGTTCTGGACAAAATGGAAAATCTGCAGACTGAGTAAAATGGAGCAGGAACATGAGTCTACTCCCAGAACTGTAACAATATGATCAAAAATAGCCCGTGTTGCTTTACTGGACGAGTCAAGTAAATAAAGGTTACAGAGAGAGAGAGAGAGGGTGTGCAAGTCAAAAGAGGCATACCTCCACCTTGAATGTAAGAAAAATATCAAAGAGCGCCGTACAACCACGTTTCACTTGCCAAGTGAAATCAAATGAAAAATTGAATGAGAACATACTATCTCTGAAACAGCCAATGCTACAGCAACAAATGCACAAACAGAAGACAGATGCTTCGACTCGGCATCCTCAACTGTTCTCAGTTTCTCTGCATATTAGGAGAGGTTTGCTATGGATATGGAAGTTTGACTGTTGAGGCCACCCTTTTTGCACGTGTCAGACATCTCCCCTGCTTCGTCAAGGGTCTGTCTTCTAAAAGAATCAGCAAGCCCACACAATCAGGCGATAGCCCGAACAAGTACCTGAAAGTGATGAGTCAAAGATAAAGGATCTTTAAACAAAGCCAACAAGAGATCACAGGCAGAACTCATTGGCTATCAATAAATGTCAAGAGAAACGAAGATTTGCAGCATGCTAACACAAAGCAGGAAGTATGAATATTTCCAAATCACGGTGTGCTAATATTGATAAGTTCTTTTTAGTCATGAAGTTCGTAACTACTATAGGTGTTTGGAGAAAGCGGCGACAAGGATGACCTACAAAAGTACGTACCTCTACGCAGACCAGATGAGAAGTTTGCGCCCTGATGACAGGATTATTTACTCCAGTTGTGCACTGAAGTGCCATTCCATCAGATAAAATTTATATTTTTTTAAGTGTGTTAGAAACTTCCCGAATTTTCACAAATTAACTTCCCTTCTCGTGATAGCTAGAATCATTCTTTATGCATAACGCCAGGGTGACTTACAAGTTGTATCCAAAACATAATGTATCAACACAAGAGAAGCCTACACTATTATTTCATACAAAAAGTCATTAACCACTGTATATATCCTCAACATGAAATCAGAATCAAAGAAATTTTGCACCAAAAAAAGATAGAATGTAGCATAAAAAGTCCGAATTGAGAATCTGCCACCTCGAAATACAGGGAAACAGTTATAATAGTACAATTTTAGCATAAAAAAGAACGATACTCACTTGCTTCTATGAGCCTTCTTCCTCCAAAAGGCGAAGGACCCAATCCACTGCAAATAAAGCAAAGAGAGAGTTATAAGAGCTATTTGGAAAAGGGAGAAAGCAGCACCACACGTGGAAAGAGAAAGAAGTTCCCCATTCCATAGAGTGAATGCTGCACAATGAATTTCCAATACCAGCTCAGCAAAGAAAACAAAACAACCAACAAGGTCTTCACTGAAAGATCTACCAAAAGTAAAATGTCAGCACTAGACCAAACAAATATTCAGCTTCAACCAGGAGAACAGCTTGCAGCATCGACTTTATAAATGATGGAAATAAAATGAGAAACATAAAGGATCAGATAGATTTCATTGTTGAAATAGCATTGCCAGTAGACCGACGAGCAAAGATACTTGATTATGCAATAAGATAGAACAAATCTAAGGAAACAGGTCCAATGCAGGCAAGGCAATAGAAAGTCAAACTAAAGGCAGGAGTTGAAGAAAACAACATCCCAACAAACTGCCTTCAGTGAGAACCAGCGAGCAAAAATTATATGGTAAGATACTTTCCTTGACAGACTAATCCTATTATTCAACAGCCCTAGCATTTCAATTCCCTCTATATCTTGCAGTACTGAGAAATACAATGCAATTAATTCCTCCTCTTCCTTACAGCCCTTTCTTTGAGGCACAATCTATTAGCTGAGTGAAAACACTACCCACACCACCATAGAAAAAAAAAGACGCATTACCTTGAAAACAGAGGAAAAAAATCGGAAACGAGCCGGCTTCCGAACAGGCACGCATTCTTCCGGTGATCTTTCCTTACACAGACGCTCAGCTATTTCTTTAAGTAACAGCATTTGTGCTTTATCTGTTTGCATCGAGACAATTGCCTGCCTCAGTGATTCCCTGTCAGCCTCGAGTGCATGAAGCCTCATATAGAGCTTTGTGATATCTGGATCCTGATCCCCAGTGATGAAGTTTGAAGTGTATCTTGGTGTAACTATGTCTTCTTCAAGACTGCCATGTCCATATTTCTTGGGCGTCAAGCCTGTAAAGATTGAATCAACTGTACAAATCCTGTCAGTTACATCATCATCAGTTTCTGGTGTGTTATTCAGCTTTTTTGGCTGATGGAAACTCTCTGTCTCAGAAACACACTCCATCTTCTTAAAGCTATCTATAAGTCTCGGAGAATCAAGAGGCAAGTCTGAACCAGTGTCTCTACTAATTCCAACAGATGAACCCAAACCATCATTAGAAGACCTCCTCAAATGTCGCGGTTGCTTAGGAGATTGACCTATTATAACTTTCTCTGGGATGTTCTCAAGGCCAGGAGATTCCCCATCCAGCTGATTTTTGCTGGGATCTTGCTCCATTTGGTGAATTCGATATTCCAAATCCTTCAATTCGTTACGGCCATGGGGAGTCTCACCATGTGCAAACTTTTCAACATCAACCACCTCATTCTCACCCTCCCACGGACCAGATGTCTCATTAAAGTGGCATTTCAAAGGAGGATATTCATAAAATGGAAATTCAAAACAACAATCAAGATTTTCAGTCATGCCTTGACTGTCAGAATGCTGGTGGCTGCGCTCACCATCAGCTTCTGCCACAGTGAGCCCATAACTCATCATTCTATGTCTATAAGCCTGTACCTCGCACGTGAGCGATTGTATCGCTTGTTCTCTCTTGTACAACAGGTCCTCCAAGGCCAAGATTTCCTGTTGATCATGTCCCATTCTCTCGTCTGCATATAGTTTGAATTGCCGTGCATCCATCTGGATTGCTGCCTTGTCCCTCTGCAACCTCAAAATCATTGACATGGCCTCACTTGCCGCAGATGAAGCAGCATTCCTCTCTTCTTCGAGCTCTACCGTCAAATCCTGTATGGCTTTCTGTTGGCTACAAACCATCTCGCGCAGTGCCGCAATCTCGTTCTCGATTTCAACTCTTGCAACAGAATCAAACTCAACCCCAGGCACCAAGAACCTTCTATTACCTTGCAGCTCATCATATTTACGCTTAACATTGCGAAACCAGGAACTAGCAGCCAAAGATTGACAATCACTACAGTCATTACAACAATCCGAATCTCTCGGAGGCAATGTCTCTCCCGAATCCATAGGCAAACAGCATCAGAATGCAAGCGACCCAAGAACGGTTCTTGTATCCGAGGCAGATCAAACACAAGAATCTGGACTTAGCTCCAATATCCTTCAACGAACGACTTCCCTTTCATTCGAAACTCCGAAATCAAAAATGTTCTCACGCAAGAAAGCCAAGCAAATAACTCCTCCCGAAAAAAATAATGCACAAGAAGACCAGAACTTTTCTCCGCAGTGTGGAATATTCAAAAACGTTACCACGGTTAAAAGAATCCAACAACGGTCATTTCCCTCGAACTTGAAACTGGATCTGCTCGAAGATGCGTTTGCAGGAGCTTTCAATGCGCTTCCGGATACCAAAATTTCGCGCTCATTATGACAGAGAGATTATATCGCGTTCACCTACAGCTCTAATCAAGAGCTTGCCGGGGCAGAGAGCTGCGAAACGGAGACGAACGAGTCGAACCAACAGCAACCGAGAACGAGATCTTCACTGGGACATGGACTCTCGCCTCCCATACCCCAGAATTTTCTCGGGAATCGACGCGTTCATTCACCCCTGATATTCCCCTGACCGAGGCCCTTTTTGGAGGGAAACGAAATCGAAACAGAGCGAGAGAGAGAGAGAGAGAGAGAGAGAGAGGGTCCCTTTAGTTTCTTTCTTCTTCCCGGGTATTCCCCCTCGAGGAGCGGGAAAGCGAAACCCTAGACCGGGGAACTTTTACCCCGCCGGACCCATCTCGTTTCTTGTCCTTCTCTGCGCGGATTACTGCGTCGTCCTTGCCCTCTTTCGATCGAAGTGAGCATTGTTGTAAAGAGAGAGAGGGGCGCAGAGGTGGCAAAAAATAGATTTTTTTGAGTTTTTTTTCCGGGAAAAGAAAAGGATTGCAGGTGGCTAGAGAGAGAGAGAGAGGGGGGGGGGGGGGGGCAAAAATAGGTTTTTCAAATTTTCCCGGAAAATCAGAGGAAAAGAAAAAAGGAAAAAGATGGGGAGGTGGGTGAAGAAGAAGAGGGAAATGGAATGGAAGGTGATCCTTCTTCTTTGGGGAATGAATTACGTAGATTTTTCCTTTTTCCACCTTTTTCTCTAATTCTTGATGACCATGAAAAATGGGAAAAATGAGAAAAGGAGCCAAAGAATATGTCTCCCCCATTTTATTTTGCTTTGTTAGGAAAACAAATCCACCTTATTTATATATATAAATGCATTCTTTGTGCCAAAAAAAGGAGGAAATTCAATGAAGATTTAGTTTTACTTTTGAAAACCGTTACTCGTCCTTCGGACAACAATTTTTCACACAATAAATTTTGACTTCATATTACATCTAAAGTCGAGGATTTTTTTGTTTATTTTGAAATCAAGAATTGATAGCTATGTTGGTTGAGAGTTTCTCCATTATTGTTGGGGTCGAGAGTTCGCAACTTGCAATTATTAACATTTTAAGTGAGATAAATTCGAGGTAAATATGTCACACTAGGGTAAATGTGTCATATAATAAAATTTTAATAATTTTTTATATCTCAAAATAATTCTTTGGGTAAATATATCACAATAAACATATTTTTTGTGACTTTTAACTTAAAAAAAAAAGCATGGATGTAATATTGATATTAATTACCTAAAGGGGTAATCCTGCATATCACAGATTGGGAGAGGGACCTTAAGTCTAGAGAACTTGGAAAGGAAATTATCAATTGAAGACATGGTGTCAACTCCGGCCATTCATCACCTCCTCTCTCACTCTCCATTGCCTTAGTATTTTGTTATTTGAAATAGAGGGTGAAAATAGAGGAGTAAATGGTATGAGTTTGATACTTATTTAAAGTCCTTATTAATTTGGTTTCACTAATTGATTTATACTTTTTTCTGGCCAATGATAGAGGACCTCTACCAATTTCCTTTCTTCATCCGTTGCCCTTATTTCCTTTACTCAAGGCCTGTACAAAATTTTCTAATATACGGTAAAAGTAGCTTGCGAAATTGGGACCAGTTCCATGCCCAATCAACGAGAGGTTCCCGGTTCCGATTCTTCGGAACCAATTCTTGGTAGGCGGTTCACGATTTTAGGATGGGAACCGCCTCTCACCACAATCGTACTCACCACTATCTCTAGGTGGGCATGGCTTTGCTTCGAGCTCAACCAGGATTCGAGCTAGGCTGTGCTTCGAGATTGGCCTAGCTTCAAACTCAAGATCAACCCTAGCTTCAATGGGTGAAGTTGGTGCAAAGGGACGCGAGGTCGTTGGAGATGGCGCAATGGTGAAGGAAGAAGGAGTAGTGGGTGAGGTGAAGAGGCAGGTTGGAGGAAAAAGAAAAAAGAAAACGAAACAAAATAAAATAAGTTATTTGAAAACTCAAATTTTTTTATTGTCTAAAACAAAGCCATAAGAGCGAAATAACTTTCCAAATGATATCCGTACACCATTGGTAAAATATTCACCAAACAAAGAAAAACTCAAAAAGCATTTTCCTTTATCATGAAATTTTTCCTTAGAGAAACGTATGCCACGCTTGGCTGATTTGACGAAAAAGAAATAATTGGGAAATTTTTTCCTAAAAATGATCACTTGTACAATGAAAATAACTAATTTATGAAAAATATTTTAATTTTCTATAATAATTTATGTTTAAATATCTTCGTGGACAGTGAAATATCTTTCATTAATTAGTTTTTTAATCAACACAAGTGGTCATTTTAGGAAAACATTATTCGAATTATTCATTTTTTGTATGCGAAACAAACACAAAATCTATATGCATAATGTTCGTTTTACACTATCGGGAAGCTATAATGAAATATTTATGAAAAATCGAGATAAAAATAGTCAAGGTTTTCAGCATTTAGAGATGAATCAAATGACAGCTATGTGAGGCCTTAATTCGATCCCCTCGTGTCAAAACTTGAATATATCTACACATAATTACTACCCTTATTTGCATTTCACTCAATTTAATCTAAGCATACTTTAAGAAAAAAGCTAATCTATTCAACCACTAACAAAATGTAGTAAATTAAGTTTAAGTTCCTAAATTTCATTGCAGCATCTGCCCCTCCCAATCGATTCCTAACCGTGTGACCTGTATAGTTTGAGATCACTGAAGGATGCCACAATCATAAATTCTTGCAAGTTAACTTCTTCAGTAGGTCGAGCCTAATATGTTCGCCCCATTCATGGGACTGTGGAGTGTAAGTTGGATAGGATGTCGGAGATATGGTGTGAGCTCAAAACATCCATCCTCAGTCCATTTTAGAGGTGAGCAACTTGGATCGCTCGAATTGGGAATGCCCGCGTTTGGTGCGGTCCCCAACCCTAAAAGTGGAATCGGATCTAGGTGATCCGATTCTCGGTTCTTATAAGGGTCGGACCGGACTGGACAAGACCGATTAATTTATATGCTTTATTAAAAATAAAGATATAAAAATTAAAAAGAAGCAATTTATATTTTTAAAGTTTTAATGTTTACCTAACTTCACCAAAATAAATTTTAAAAAATAATAATAAAGAAACTCGACATTGTTTTAGAATTTTTCCGATTTTATTGAATTGCTTGAAAATTGGACCGTACTAGTAAACCTGATCCCAAATCTACAGAGTGGGAATGGATCTTATCGATTCGGTTCCTCCTGGATATGCACACCTTAGCTTATCCTGCCTAGCCCTGCCCAGCCCGGCCCCGCCATTATACCCTGTCGTTGCCCAAGCATCATGGCGGGCGGACACCTTCGTTTTTTGTCCTGTAAACCTTAATGTCATCCGTCTTGCTATCATAATTGCTAGTGAACAATAGTCAACAATGAGTCAATAATATATGGAGTCTGCCAACTTCGATTTACCTGTCTCCCCCAAAATGGATGGATAATCCATGGAAGCGACAGGGGCAGAACAGCAGCTCTCCTCCAATGTCCACGTGGCCGAGTCAAGTCCTGTCACGCTGCTCCCTTGGCAAACGAAAGTACATAACAGGGAAGAGAATTCATATTCGGCTTCGTCTCGACACGACTCTGGATCGAAATTGATAGAAGCTGCCGGTTTTTACCTCCGCTGGGTGCTCCAAGAAAGCAGAGAGAGACGCCCACGCAGGGAGAGCTTGGAGCATCCCTATCGAATACGATGGAAGATGGTGGAAGAAAAGGGTCGTCGAGTCCACTGCTCGACTCGTCTTCTTCCTCTTCGGCCGCTGGATCTGCTTCCTCGATTCAGACTCTGGGCAACATCATCGTCTCCATCGTCGGGACGGGGATTTTGGGCTTGCCTTTCGCTTTCAAGATTGCCGGTTGGCTTGCGGGTTCGGTGGGAGTGATTGTCACGGGGGTATCTACCTACTATTGCATGCTCATTCTTGTAAGTAATTCCCTACTTTTCCTTTTCTTATTTCTGGTCCTTCCTCTGTCAAATTCGATTCTTTTTTCTGGGTTTCTGTCTTTCTCCTTATTTTGGTTATTGAATTTAGGGTCTACTTAGGGTGGGGGACATATGACGCCTTGTAAATGTTGTGTTCTTTCGAAAATGGCAATAGGCGTTGTTTTCTACCACTTTTGAGTGTTTCAGCTGACATTCGTTGTGATAATCCATAAGGCAATGTATAAGTATTCTTCCTCCGAGTAGCTTGTTTTGTACGTTGTATATGTTTTGAATCTTTTGTTTGATCAAGTGTTTCATCCCTGAATTTTTCGGTTAAAGGTTCAAACTTTGTCTGGGAGTGTTTGTAGATCGAGTGTGCCTGACCAGCTAGATGTGTGGCTCCCACTGGGTTCGATCCCTCGTTCTGATCTAGTCTGTAGAGCTTGCTTCGTAGTTGGATTCCTATTGGACGCACGTAGTGGGGCTACCTGCTTTGCTTTTTCGTACGTGCATGCCGGTGCGAGACAACTGACATCCATGCGATTTGCTCGACGTGTTTTTGCACACCAAAATTAACTCCTCTCATGGTCTGGTCGAGTTAGGCCATCTATAGCAGACTAGGAATCTGCGAGGAATGAATTCCTTATAACTTGGCCCAATGGGTTGCATTGAGTACGAGCTGTATATTCCTTAGTGGTGTTGCCTTGTAAGTCTACAGCACTGTAATCATTTTTGTCTTGGTGATATTGTATAGTGTAATTTAGCATGATTTCATTCTATAACAGCCAGGCTTAGCTTGTTGTTTTCTGTAATTTTTACTTTTCATCAAGAAGATAATTTTTGAAACGTTATCTGAGGCTTGACATATACAGGTTCAATGCAGAGACAAATTGGCATCTCAAGAAGAGTCGGCTGATGTAAAAACTTATGGGGACTTGGGTAATAAGTGCATGGGCAAAGCTGGTCGCTACCTCACTGAGTTCCTCATAACGATTTCTCAGTGTGGAGGAGCTGTGGCGTACCTTATATTCATTGGACAGAATCTTTCTTCCATTTTTAAAGGCCATGGACTCACCTTTGCATCTTTCATATTTCTTTTGGTGCCGCTGGAGATTGCTCTCTCTTGGATAAACACTCTATCGGCATTGGCCCCCGTTAGCATCTTTGCCGACGTATGCAATGTCATAGCGATGGCGTTTGTGGTGAAAGAAGATATACAGCAAGCCTTAGGCGGTCAATTTTCGTTCAGCGATAGGAAAGCTATCTCCCCAAATATCGGGGGTCTGCCTTTTGCAGGAGGAATGGCTGTGTTCTGTTTTGAGGGGTTTGGAATGACACTGGCATTGGAGGCATCAATGAAGGAGAGGAGGACATTCCAAAAGGTGCTGGCTCAGGCTTTTACGGGCATAATACTTGTCTACGTTATGTTTGGGTTCTTTGGCTACATGGCTTATGGTGATCAGACGGAAGACATCATCACCCTTAATCTTCCCCGAGCTTGGACAACGGTTGCTGTCCAGGTAAGTTGTTCTAATAATAAGCTCTCTGTAAATGCATAATTGGTTGAGGAACCGCTATTATTCTTGCTTGTGCTTCCAGAATCTAGATCTTGTCCATTTCCTATGGCAGCATGGTCTCCTGTGGAATTCTTTGTTTGTTAAACAATCAAATCCTGGTGTGACGTTCTAATTAATCTAACAGAGAAGCCAGGTGAGTTCATCACATTTGGATCCAAGAATGCGAGTCCTCGATATTAATGTCAACCTTCATTTTCTCTGTAGTTTTATTGTGGAGGATTCTTCGTGGGAATAGTGGGTTTGCAAAATAGGATAGGCTTAGAGAAATAGGCAAAGAGGGTGATTCAAGTTGCAGTTTAGTTTAGTTTGGACAATAATCTCAGGATGCTGAGTAGTGATTTCATATCGAGATCCATTGTCTTCAGAAACAATTGGGCTGGTTTACCAGTTATCTTTTGTGTTGCTTATCAAACTTGAACCATTAAACTTTACTAATCTATGCTAAATTGGTAATAGATTGGATTGTGCTTGGGGCTGGCATTCACCTTCCCTATCATGTTACATCCGATTAACGAGATCCTTGAAGATAAGTTGAAAAGGACAGAGTGTTTCCAGAAACTTCTGGGCGACGAGCTCAGTTGCTCAAAAAGAAAGATGGGGAAGTGTGTGGTTTATGTGCTCCGCTCTGTTGTGGTGTTAGGATTGGGTGCTGTGGCCTCTTGTGTGCCCGGATTCGGAGTCTTTGCCTCGCTCGTGGGGAGCACCGTTTGCGCCCTTCTCTCGTTTGTTTTGCCAGCCTCGTTTCATTTGTTACTGTTGGGTCCTTCCCTGAGACTCTGGCAAAAGGCTCTGGATGTTTGCATTTTGATGGGTGGGTTACTCTTTGCTGTATATGGCACTTACAACGCTGTGGCCGGAGTATGAAGACATGTTGATGGGAAGCTGTCTAATTGAGAACACGACATCAGGATCTAATGGAATGACTTGTTACAAGCAGAAGAAGGACATTGAACTTTTGGAGCAGAAGGAAACACGCCTCACCAACCAATTTCGCCCGATGCTGATGCCTTGGAGCGTGGATGTTTACTTCATACAATTTGGTCCTAAGCTGTTGTAACATTATTGAGCATTCTGCATACTGCCGTGGCATTTTCCTCCCCCAATCTTTCACTGTTTCAGAAGATTCTTTGGGGGTAAACCTATCATTTCAGAGAAGAATCAGTGAATTTAAGTGATTCATGTTAAAGTCGTTGCTCTTGTTCGAAAGGGATTACTGCCAGTAGCTAACAGCGACGTTTTTTTTTTTTTTGGTCGAGCTAACAGCGATGTTGGAATACACGTGCCGTGCTAAAATTCGTTCAAGATTATTATTATGGGCTGCAATGTTGGTGTCACACAACGACAACTTGAGCTCGTGGCCATAGCCACTTGATTAGTGTTCGTGAGTGGGTACAAAATTATAGTGTTTCCATATTGTAACAATTAATGGAAAGCTGTCGCATCTAGCTTTGTGGTGTCCTAAGTGTACTCTAATCACAAAAGTTGCAGCATTTCAAAAGTTCCATTGCAGCACGACCTACAAGATTATCAGTTGGAGTTGGGATCAGGTACGATCCGCCCTCAATGGGCCGACACAAATCCGGCTTATGATGTTCAAATAGTTCCCACGAAGGGGAGAGACATTGATCTTCAAACTCCGTTCGTTTCGCATAGTATGAATTTTCCTTAAAAAATATTGTTTATATCGGTTACAAAAATGAACGAACGAAAAATATTTTTATTTTATATATTGTCAATGATGAAAATATTTTTGATTGATCAATTACTCTAGACAATATAATCCATTATTTTTTAAGAAAATATTTTGTAAATCTTTCATTTTTTACCAAATAAATGGAGCCTAGATCAGGAAAAAAAAAAGATCCTCCTACAGCCAAGCAAGTACCATAGGAAGAATGGGGAATGGATTCCCTGCTTTACCTGTCAGCAGAGCAGGGGATTTTAGAAAGAGGAGGAGTGGGCCCCCTATTAAAGTGAGGCCCACCCTCTTTTACTTTTTTTGTTTCAAAAAAAGGTAGCCATCCGATCAAGGATCGGACGGCTGCTGTTGATAGAGCACTCCTAGGCAAAGCAAGGAATCCTGATGTGGAAGAATGGGCTCCTGCACTTGAATCTCTGCCAACGTCTTCTTTTTGTTCTTTTTAATGATTGATAACTCCACTACAGGTTCTCATGTCTAGACTGTACGTAAGGGTGGAGCTCATATATTTAAGGAGAGACTAGCATATATATCAAATACCGCTGCCTTTCACAAAACGCAGTATAAGGGTACTATTCCGCCGGCTATTAAATCCGACTAGACTTTAAATCTACTCGTGAAAGAAGATAAGCAGCGCACATTCGAATCGATCCGACTCAAACCAACACGATATCCGATCCACCCGTGCGATGGGTCCACGATTCACGCCGGGCATTCCATCCGAAGCTGGCCCTAGTGGAGTACACATGAAGATCGTCGTCGTCGTAATCATCAATCAATTCTCCTGCAATCTTTTTTCAGGGGGATCTCAAATCCTCCCCCACAAAAGCAAATCTAATCATTCCTCTTATCCCGTTTGCGAATTGGGAAATATATTGCTTTACAGATATGTGGGGCCCCACTCAATATTCTCCACGTAACTAGAGAGTTTCGTGAGCATCCGGACTTGCCCGGTTCTTGCGAATGCTCCGCTCCACTAATCTATTTTTGCCACATTGATATTCAAAGCGATGTTCCACTAACTAGTTGTTTAATCCTACTTTCCGTCCTCTTTTCACATTCTTTTTTTTTTTTTCAACTAGTTGGGTCCCGCCCTTTGATAATTAAATCTGGCTACATAAAAACTAAGATTAAGGATGACCAATTTCAGGGTAAATCAATTCCCACCCCGAAAGTTAAAAATTGATGATTTTTTCCTTCTTTGTCTTTTAGTTTCTCGATACTAAAAAAAGAATATAATTTACTAATCGTGATTTGCTTCGGAATGAATTGAAAGATATTGACCTATTCGGGCGGTTTGATTCCTTATGTCTGAATCCATGCTCTGGAGAACCACTCACGATCAACAATTTTGGTCCAGTCCTGTTTGGTTCCCAACTTGGATAAGGACCGATGCACACCCCTAATTAACACGGCCATCGAACAACGCTCATGCATATTGTGGATAATATTTTGCCGACATGGACGAGAGCGTGAGAAGAAAATGAAAGGAAAAATGGAAAACCTCATATGCCGCCCATAATCTCCCTCCATTTTTAATATACGATAGGGTTTAGACCTAAACAAGTGCGGCCCAAGTCATGTTTCGAGCCACCCCCGACGGCCTCGCCCGTTCGATCCGGATCATCGGACCCGGTCTCCGAGGGATTTGATTAGACAGATTTGACTTGGAAGATCAAAACCGCAAAAAAGAAAAAAAAATTGATTATAATAATATCGATAAGTATTTTTCCCTTTCCTTGGTGACGAAGGCCGACGTGGACACTACCAACATTCCCCCACTCCTATTCGCGCTGTGCTCGATTCGTAAGCACGGACAAGGTTGCCGGATTCGACAACGACGGTTCGGGGCCTCCCGGAGTCCCCCCGCCCCACCCCCATGCAATTTTGCCTCCCTCCCATCCCTCCCGACCGCCGGTTAGAGATTTGGCCGCCGCAATCGCTCGGCTCGCCGACCGGCGGCGGTCGAGCCCGTCGCCGGTCACGTCGAGAAATCCATCCGACCCGTCGGAGGATATGGGGGTCGGTGGCGTTGATGCTGCAATCGAGCTCGTGGTCGTGACGTTGAGAATGGAATATGCGTATGATACTGGTTGGTTATGCTGTGGGAGTAGAAATTATCAAGTCATTCCGACTGATTTAGGAGGAAAAGAGTATGGAGAATAATGTAGTCATAGTCATACTTTTTGTATGGCAATTTTTTGTTTTGGTTCATTTTATTCGCAAAAGGATATTATAACTGTGCATATCTTAAAATTGGAAGAGACTGTCTCCACCACCTTCCATTGCTGGCTTTGCTGCTGCTGCTGCTGCTTCGTCGTCGTCGTCGTCTCCTTCACTCTCTCTCTCTCTCTCTCTCTCTCTCTCTACACGTCCCTTCCTTCTGCCCGGAGCGATGAAAATGAAACCCACTTCGCTCTTCCCTTCAAGACCCACCCCAGCCTGCACTGCACTCGCCATCCTCGCCCTCCTCTTTCTTCTCACCTTCTACACCTTCCGCCGCCACGGTGGCCTGCAACCCCAGGACCCCGGGAATGCCGACCGCTTCCACCGCGCCTTCCTCTCCTCCGCCACCAACGTCACCCTCGCCGCTTACCTCCGCTCCCTCACCCTCCACCCGCACGTCGCCGGCACGAAACCCTCCCTCGACGTGGCCCACCTCGTCCGGGCCCACTTCCAGTCCCTTGGTCTCGAGACCCACGTGGCCCGCTTCGACCCCCTCCTCTCCTACCCCGTCCGCGCCTCCCTGGCCGCCCACTTCCCCAACGGCACCTCGGTCAACCTCACGTTGACCGAGCCGCGACTGGCCCCGGACGCCATCGTCCCGTACCACGCGTACTCGCCATCTGGGTCGGCGGTGAGTGCACCGGCCGTGTTCGCAAACTACGGCCGCGAGGAGGATTACGCCGCGCTCGCCGCAGTCGGGGTGGAGGTCGAGGGGTGCGTCGCGGTGGTGAGGAGGGGGGGACTGTCGAGGGGCGACGTGGTTCGCGCAGCAGAGTCGAAGGGCGTGCTGGCAGTGTTGATGTACACGGAGGGGGACACAGCGTGGAGCCGCCGCGGGGTCGAGAGGGGGACGGTGATGAGGGGCGTCGGGGACCCGCTGAGCCCCGGTTGGGCAGGGGTCAAGGGCGGGGAGGCCTTGGGCGTGGAGGACGAGGAGGTCTTGGCGAGGTTTCCGAAGATCCCGTCCATGCCGGTGTCTGTGGAATGCGCTGAGATGATATTGGCGTCGCTGGAGGGTGGTCCGGCCCCGCCGGAGTGGGCGGAGACGCTGGGGTTTAACTTCCGGGGCGTGGGGCCCGGCCCAGCTGCGTTGAACTTCACTTACCAGGTTGGTTGGTGATGGTTCGTTAGTGTTTCTGTTTCATGTGGGTGTACGGAATGGATGTCATGGTGGTTTTGACTTTGGCGATGTGAGCAATGATTGCTGCTTGGAATTTTGGTTGGCACAGTTTTTTTGGGGTATCTCTTTTTTCTTGTTAACACGGCCCTGCAAGTGTTGGGCTGTCAACGGGGATCAAGGAAAGTCCTACGTGCTTAATTCAAGAAGTTCTTGTTAGTTTGTTTGCTGGTGATCCCTTCTTTGCATCTGTGGTCTGGCCTAGGTGCTTGGCCTTGAATTTGAAACTAGATGTTGCTTTAGCATCAAACTCGATGTAGATGATCATCTATTGTTTTTACGGATTGGGGAAGAACATTGCTTTCCCTTGATTACTTCAAAGGTTTCCCAAAGTATGCTTACACACGATATCTGGATTATTTAATTAACAATGTGCTGAGCGATGCGATAGGTGACTACTTGGTTATGCTCGGCTCTAGATATTCTAAATGCAAATAGGAAAAATACCTTTCAATTAGTTATGGCCACTGAACATCGACTTCGTCTCTTCTTCCCTTGTTAAAATGCTCAGTCTGGCCATAAGTGGCTGTTTATTGAAGGATTTTGTGCTGTTGACCTTGCTGAAGATGGCATGTTATGATCATCATCTTCATTCCATCATAATGATTTGCTGTCTAGCGACAATTAAGCTGGCTGTTGTGAAATAGTTTTTTGTGTTACTAAAAATTAGCCAAACCAGAAGGCAGTATCATACGCTTAATAAGACAGTTTACCTGCTGTTGCTGGGATAAGTGCACGCGTTTTTAAGGTATTTTGGATGCAAACTATTTTCCTCACATTGTGTTTATTGCCACATGTACTTTCATCAATAAGCATGAAAGAGATATGGGGAAATAATTCAGATTCTTCTCCTTCTTGTTCTGTTTCTCTTCAGGGGGAGAAAAAAGTGGCGACGATCCATAATGTTTTTGCTGTCATAAGGGGATTAGAAGAGCCTGATCGATACATTCTGTTAGGCAACCACCGAGATGCATGGACGTACGGAGGCGTCGACCCAAACAGTGGCACTGCAGCCCTACTTGACATTGCTCGTAGGTATGCTCTTATGATGCGTATGGGTTGGAATCCTCGGAGAAGTATAATACTCTGTAGCTGGGATGCGGAAGAGTTTGGTATGGTAAGTCGAAACCATTCCCTGGCAGTCATGATGTGCGTTTTGGATAAATGATATGCCTTGTGCGTGTTTTTCTTAGCTGTCATTACAGCTGTGTTGCACGTTTTTCAAAAAGTAATAGGACTCGAATGGTGCATTACTTGGTAAATAACCTTGTGTTTTTCAATATCTCATGAACTTTCAGTAATTTATTTTTTTGATGCCATGATCTTAGATAGGGTCTACTGAGTGGGTTGAGCAGAATCTCATGACCCTGGGTTCGAAAGCAGTAGCCTACCTGAACGTAGATTGTGCTGTTCAAGGGCCGGGATTTTTCGCCCGTGGAACTCCGCAGCTAGACGAGCTCCTCATTGAGATTACAAAGAAGGTGCAACAAATTGAAGATGGCATATATCTTATCTTCTGAAGCTAAGCCTTTTTAACTTTTTCGAGCATGTGGGCACTCTATAATTGCTGAATTATTGGCATCAGGTCAAGGATCCTGACAATGAGGAAGCAATGGTTTATGAGATGTGGACAAAAGCTGATGGCGGCGTAAATGTAAGTTTACTGGTATTTTTGCTCTAAATGTCTGCACATTTTTGCATGACTTTTCGCTCGTAAGGCCTGCAGTGTTGTTTTTAATCGAGCGGGTTGCTGACCAAGAAATCTTTCCTCTCATGTACAACAAAGTTTAAACTGAATGTTTTCTTATCTTTACTACAATCTAAACTGCCTTACGCCAACTTGAACTCTGAGCATGGATATGTTTTTGCGTTCCATCATACCTATGAAAATGCTAGTTCTTGTGTAAATCTATCCGGGATTACATGTGTTCTAATCCTCCTTTCAAATACAATAGTGTTAGGAAGTCCCATGTGAAAGCTTAACCTATTTAGTGAAGGAAGACTAATGCAACAAATGCCTGTGTAAGGATATGGGATGAATGAAGTTGAAGAACAAAGAATGGGATGGACAAGAATCTCCATGTGAAGTCGAGTATTAAATGGGGGAAAAATGAAATTTGGCTTTGATCTCATTTTGGAGAGTGCAAACCCCAAATGTGGAGGCATGAACCTGAGGGAGACTACATGTTTATTAGGCAATGATGGAAACTAAATCTTGGGATACTAGGACATATAGCATAGCTAGAAGTCTACATGTGGAAAATACTGACATTTATTTCATTACCTATTATTTGTTTTTGTCAAAGTCTATGTCAGAATTCATGAAATAGATGATGAAATTTTTACAGTGTGTTGGTTGTTTTTATTGAGGATGTTGAGATTTATCAAATGAGTTGTGCATTATAGATTGAGTTTGTGATTAAATTAGACTCTTATTGCTTTGAAATTGATAAGATTGGCCATTTGGCTGTAGATCCAAAGACTCAATGGGATAGATTCAGATTATGCTCCTTTTTTGCAATACGCAGGAATTCCTTCAGTTGATATATACTATGGAAAAGGTACCTACAACTTTTCACATTGTTGTATGTCACTATCTATGAATCACTGTGGGGTATGAAAGTAGGTCTGGTTCATTGCAATTTCATGCTTCAGATTTTCCTGTCTACCACACTGCCTATGACACGTATGATTGGATGGCGAATCATGGAGATCCTTTGTTTCAGCGTCATGTGGCTGGTAAGTTTCTTTTAGCGTTTGGAAGGTGTGTGGAAATAATCTAACTTATATTTTGATGCTTTCAGCTGCAGGAGTATGGGGGCTCTTAGCACTTCGTCTTGCAGATGATCTAATTTTACCTTTCAATTACCTTTCTTATGCAAACCAGTTGCAGGTATGCAGTACTTTTTAATGCTTATGAAGGATCATCTTATAATAAATTCTTCTGGCAATTTTTCTGGGTTTAGCACGGCAGTGCTCGATATTCTACCAGAAGCAAAGAGGTATCAGATTCAGGTGTTGACTGTTGCTTCTATGATAGTGAGATAAGGTCCATTCTCAATTAGGTAGATGGCTTATCATTGCAGTAAGGTGGTGTATAGGCAACTGTTTTTTCGAGATAGTATTTTTCTATGGCGACAGTAATGACTAGTGACGATGAATGTTTGCTTTGACTCCTAGAATAATCCCGTATTCCTGCCACTTGTGAACATATTTTCTGCTTTTGGTCAGGGATATGTAGATATCTTGACCAACTTACTAGAGGGAAATGTTTCTGTGCACCCTTTGACCTCATCAATTGAAGCACTTGTATCAGTGGCCAAAGAGGTTGAATTGGATGCAGAGGTAAAGTTAGTGGTCGAAACTTAATTGGCAATCTTAAATCAAGGAAAATACTCTTCCACTCAGGCAAAATTGTGCGATTATGTTGCAGAAATTGAGTGTGGAACGGAAGACTGGCGAGCTTGGAGTGTTGAGGAGGCGAGCATTAAATGATCGTCTGATGCTTGCAGAAAGAGGCTTCTTGGATGCCGACGGTCTTCCCTATGGACATTGGTTCAAACATCTTGTGAGCAAAAATAAAAAAAGAATATTTTCCTTTAGGGACAAGCATAGCGTGTATTCTGTATGGAGTGAGCTCTGCGCTGTGGTTTTGATTTTTAAAGCGTGCCTGGCATGTCTTGATTGGTGTGGGCATTACTTGCAGGTTTATGGACCGAGCGACTACAGAAGCAAGACATCTTTCTTTCCTGGAATAGCAGAAGCCATTTGGAGATCTGTGGGAATGAGAAGCGGGGAAGGACGAGCACTGATCCAACACGAGATATGGAGAGTGGCTAGAGCCATTCAGAGGGTTGCCGATATTTTGGGAGGTCGACCCTTGTAAAATTTGACGTCTCACAAAGCTAAAGATCAACTCATGCAGATAGGCGGTGACAAGAGACTTGAAGGAAAAGGGCAGTATCTCTCTCTCCCATGTTAATTTTCTGATGTTTCTGACATATAAAAAAGAATGAAAGTACAGTTCGCGCCCTTCTAGTGTCTGGGTGTTCAGTTTAGATCCTTGCTTGTTCTCCAAATATTGACTTCTTGTATCATGTTCAGCTCACAGATCAAGTCCTGTCTTGTAGTGTCTGGGAGTTCACTTGGGAATTCCCAAATGCTATCAACTATGTACACGAGTTCAGGAAATAAATTTCCACCCCTTTTATGCTTATTATTTTGTTTTGTGGTGACACTAGTCTCTATTGATCTTCAACGCAATGTTGACTCAACCTCGTCTAATAGAAATTGTTGAGCCAATATCCATTTTTTAAGACGTGACGCTAATGTGTGCAATTCTGATCGATAATCTTGTTGAGATGAAGAGATCAAATGGCCAGTTACTGCACTTTATGTTCCTTAATCATAAGAGGAGTACATAATATTACATACTAGGCAAATATATGTTGGAATTAGTCATTTCATTAAGTACATTATTCGTTTCGCATGAAAAGTGATTGCAATTTAGTGTTAAGCAAAGATTAGCCAAATTATAGAGAAGTTATACATGGATGAGGCTGACTTTAGACTAAAAAAGAAGTTACAAGTAATTAACATCTTACCTTTAGCAAAAAAAAAAAGAAAAAGTGAATATAATCTTATCATTTAGAGAGACGTTTACAGTAGTTATTTTATTTCAAAAGTGAAATTTTTATACGTTGTTGTCTCCATTTGTACCTGTATTGTTTCCAACTAGATGTTTTGTTTGTATTTTATACGATCTCGACGTGGCGTAACCGGTATTTCTCCGGCCCGTGAAATTTCGTGACGGGGGCAGGTTGACGTCAACAGACGGGAGCATTACATTCCGACGCTACGGAATTAAGCAAGTGCAGAGAGTTATCAAGTCAAAGGCCAGTCGGACTTGATCATAATCGACAATCGGGTTAAGTGTGGAGTTCAACACTCCCCCGCTCCATAAATGGATAAAAGAGTGAAACTCTGAGAGAGAAAAGGGATGAGGGTTGATTCTGCATTCTTATTTCTGCATTCCCTTGTTTGGATTGTGAAATTCCAAAGTGGGAATTAATATACGTTCGCCGACTCCATCATTGGTTTCGCCAGGAAAAAATAAAATATTAAGTGTTTAACGTTGTTGCAGTGCAATGTTAAGCAGACATTATCGTGCTTACGTGGAAGTAGGGGAACCCCCCAAAAAGAAAGAAATAATAAAAAGGAGAGGGTCAAAAGACTAAGCGCGCCAGGTAGGGGTCGAACCTACGACTTTCTGCTTAGGAAACAGACGCTCTATCCACTGAGCTACAGGCGCTTCGGCGATCAAATAGAATAAATATTTCTTATAAACTCTTACTTTTACGTGTGCAAGTGACAATGCTAAACTTGAGAGGTAAGACGCTCCTTGTCACCATGTAAATACTTGTAGTGGAGTTCCACTTTTAACATGTACCTTCAACTCACATTTCAACCACCAATGTCTCGGCGGGTCGGAACCATAGCGCCTCCGGCTCTCTTCTTTTGATCCTCAAGAGGCAACCGAGAAATCTGCAGGCCAGACGGCTTGCCGCCTCCACGCACGGAGCATCTCTTCCATACTGCTAGATATCATCAAATGCTACCCCGCTAATTCGAGCCGGCCTTGCCTGAAAGCATATTCCGCCGTCGTCCAAGCAAAATCCAATAATTTAGACTGCTTATGCGTGGGTTACAAGATTGATTGAGGCCGTGATCCGTTTGGTTTTACCTGTAAATGAACCCTCCATTCATGGGGAACGGGGTGCAGCGACAGGACCGCCATTCAATCTTGCCTACTTCCCTTGGATCGTTACTCTGGTTGCTTCTGGATATGCCATGCCCCTTCTTTTATTCATTCACCAGTGCCTGTGCTCACTAGGAATTTTTTTTCGCTTATTTTTCAATTCCGAATAAGTGGAATAGAAGAAGAGCAACGAACCAAAAACTTAATCCTCGTTCCGAGGGTTTCGACCATTTTCTTAGCAGCGAAAACTGCACGGGAAAGATCATGCTCGGACGAGAAGCCTCGAACATAAAATGTCCCCCCAGCATATCCATTTGACCGGGGCGACGTTTTGGACGATTATCAGCTCATAGACATCCTGAAGAAAGAAGCAAAAATCATAAACGAAAGTACGGTTGAACCAAAGGTGTTTTACATTGGTACAGGTACGAGTTACAGGTGACCAACCCTCTTCCCTTCATCTATTACAGCTGCATATAGTTTCATGGCCCATGATCACGCCAGTGACAGTAATACCAATTTCGTCGGCTCCTTCAGGACATCTTTTTACTGTAGATCGAACCCGCAATCCCTATTGTACTGGCGAAAATCCAGAAGCCAAGGAGCCCTAAAGAAAAAGTTCGGACCTAAACAGAAGAGAACAGATACCTTCGAAAAGCACACCTTGATAAAACCTGTATAATACATCCTTAAATGAAACAAATGATCACTATAATTATGACGTGGAATAACAGAGCAATCAAGACTGGTATGTGGTGCAGATCTTTCTACAAAACCCTAAATCGGGTACAACCAACCACTTGAAATTTCGAGGCCATCCTCCACTATACTTAAAAACCGAACTACAGAAAAAAATCAAACGATAAGGGGAAAAGATACTAAAATGGAACGGTTCCCGCTATAAACACCCTCATCCAAAATCTTCTTATGCACTGCTAAATTACAGACGTAGGAAGGACGACAGACTGGGAAACAAGAAAATCCCATAGAAAGAGGAAGAGCTCAAGCAGGGCATATGAAGAAGAGATTCCATTAACAAGCGGACACCCAACTTCCTCACCCGTGCTAAAGAATAATTTAGCCTACATGTACAACGGTCACCCAGGCCATCACTTAGATGAAACAAGCGTTCTCAACCTCCACATCATTATCATCAAGTAGTCCTTAATAGGAAGGTCCCGTTAAATCCTCAGCTCTTCTTAGTTGTATATTTTAACAGGCTTCTCATGAGTGTGACGGTTCTGCAAATTGGAAATAAATCATGATGCACAAAATGGAAAGACAAGCAACCCACGAGTATTTTAACCAGGCATAAATTGGCTTACACAGCAATATCACCTCATCCACACAGAATTTCTAAAGCAAACGCGTTAAGTAGAGAAATTCACCTGATTCACCACATAAGACCTCTTGGGAGCATCAGAGTGCTCCAATCCCAGGTACTGTTCCCCATAAACATCTCTCCTCTGTTGAAGCATCCAATTCAGATAGTGACGACATGAGTTATCTATCATTTGTCATGGGTGCATTGTGTGCATGGGTGCGGCGTCTGTGTGTACGTGCATATATGAGAGAGAGAGAGAGAGAGAGAGAGAGAGAGAGAGAGAGAGAGAGAGAGAGAGAGAGAGAGAGAGAGAGAGAGAGATGCACCTGAAAACGGTTTGATAAAATTTCAGAATCCTCAAGATACTCTGGGCGACCCAATGAAAGAAATGCGAACTTCCACTGTGTAAGCATTTTCACATTATGTTTCAGCCTTTAGTATCCATGAACACTATTTACCCTATAGGAACCTCTACCAGTATAATGGTAATAAAGAAGGCATGGAGACAAGATGGAGACCTTGGAGAATGCATCATCTGGAACTTGCAGTTTCTTTTGTATGCGCATTTTCACTGCAGCTAATGTCTCACCTTCATGGATGACCAGCAAAAAGGGTTCTCCAAAGTTCTGCACTTGCTGATCAAAGCACACATTAAGAAAGGGAAAGAAAACAAAGACACACCTGCTTAACATTCGTACCAAATTAGAAGAGAAGAAATAAAGGGAAGAAAACTGAAACTTGACGAAAATCAGTTGTAGAACAATAATGTTGGATACCAGCGGATTTTGAGCATTTTCCTTTGTGAAATGGTAAACATGAATCAAGCGATCATGTGGCCCCAGGTCCTTCTCTTCTTCGGGAATCTGAGCAAAAAAATAAAGTTTCAATAGCTACAACAATTAATATTACATGAAAAAAAACCAAACCACATTTAAAAAAATAATGAAGACCCAAAGAAAAACAACAAGGATGCTATTGTCACGAAAAAAGAAAAAAGAAAAAAAGAAAGACAGTTAGAAGCGCAACCACAAGACCCACCATAGATAAAGAAAATGAGAGCTCAAAGCAAGTAGTTCAGCGAAATAGGCTACTGGTGGTACCCTGTTACATACTTTCTCAAGATGTCATTTCAGTTTGAATTTCAAACTTACTTTTCTAATTCTCTCGTTATTTTTTCTGCCAATGAGAACTGCTGAAGAGAACACATTTTATGATTGTTTAGGACCCACTGAATTTAGAATCGATTGTTTCCATCAGGTGGGGATTTCTGAGTTTACTCTATGCAAAGCACTCATCAGCTGTCACATGCTTCTTCAAAATCACATAATTATGGCGAACAGAACATTCACTTATAAAATAAAAAAAGGTTTGCTCTTAGATCAGCTCTTGACATGAGAATTTTAGGCCTACAATCTAGGTAATTGCTTTACATGAGGGCTGGTGCATAGTTTAATAAAATTGAAATGACAGAGAAATATTGGTGAAAATATAATCTTCCCTATTTAGAGATCAATTCTTTGAATGACACCTTGGTCAAGTACCACTAGAAGCAAAGGAAGAAAAATGTTCTCCGTCATGGATCTTCCATTTTTTGAGGTATTTGCGTTATCGATTAATCAGGCTTAAACATTTCTTAAATGATATGAAATTTGCCAGCCCAAAAAGGATAGAGGAAAGAAACACACTATCTTTACATTCCTCAAGCAATTCAACCGAAATTAAGATGATGAGAAGATTGGAAGGAGCAAAAGAGAGTGCCATAGCATGCTCACCTCCTCAGCGCGCAACGTCCAGTACTGATCATTTATATTCTCAATTCTCTCACTTGAAGGAAAGATCTGCACAGATATTTGGCATGTTGAGTTAATGGTTTAAATAGAATTCAATGTATAAAACATCATCATAGCCAAACAATGGTTTGACATATAAACTCTTCAAATACAATGGCTTGAGTGACAATGGAGAATGTAAACTCAACACATGAATCTAACTTCACTGAAAATGCAATTACCTTATAGATCTTATGATAGAAGACTTCAAGAAGTCTAAGTTCTGCATCTGGACGAGACAAATCTACCTGTTCGATAAGGAATTCCGTTGAGTATATTCAGAAAGAAGTTCATAGCCCACATGCGAGAGAGGGAGATTTGTGAAACAAATAAAAGCAATGTAGATAGGAAAGCTCAAACAACTACTAATCTGTGCATACAAAAATTCTGAGCAAGACTTTCCACTGCAGTAAAAAACTTCAAAAGATGAACAACCCTCACACTGAACTTGAAGCAAGAACTTCCAAACCTCCATAGAAAATAAAGATCAAAATTCCATTCTTCTTATTGTGAAAGTTTGGAATTGTCTAAAAAGGAACTGTAAATTCTCCTCTAGCAGAAGATGGCTGAAATGGTACAAGAAATTTGTTTGAAACAGCAAACTGAAACACAGAACTGTCAAGTCATAGACTGACATGAACCACTCCCCACATAATCCAATAAACTAGCTAATCTTGGTACTTGTTTTTCAAGGTCAAGAGCTCAATTGGAAACAAAAAAAAAAAAAGAGTAAGATTGACCAAAATATGCATATCTCCCCTTGAATTCTGTGTCATTTTCTTAAAGAGAGGATTACTGGCGTACGTCAGTAACAATCAATAACTTGCCTTTGTCTTAAGTTCATTAATAACATCACCAACTGTGCTCTGCTTTGGAAGTCTAATATTATGAATTACAACCTGAAATGCATTACAAAAACACAGAAAGAAGCACAAGTCAGAAATTCATGTACACAAGATTCCAGAAAGGGACAGAGAGTGAACTTGAATGCACCTCATCCTTTGAGGCATGATGAAACACAACTTTCAAGTTCTTTAGGCCTTGCAACTCTGGAAGAGGTATGTCCAGTACTTCGTAGTACAATACATCAGAGGTCTATCATAGAGAGAAATATCAGCCAGCTCCTCCAGATAAATTATCAGAGGTCTAAGTGATCAAAGGCTCATATAATCATGAAAACTCCACCTGGTTATAATGGACTAGCATATCTGAAAGACGCTCTACCCCTCGAAACTTAATTGGTTGAGGCTTGGGTTGTTGAGAGTAGCAATTGTGAGAAGTAAGCCTAATTTTTGATGGATCATCCAGCCCAACTTGTTGAGCCACTCTTTCCACCACCTCATCATAATTATGCAATTTGGACCTTAAAGACATATGGATTATTGATAAATACAACACACCCCCAAAAAACCGAAAAACAGAAAAACAGAAAGGTGTAAGCAGTACTCACAACTCTAGAACAAAATCGTCCTCCTTTGGTCTTTCCAAAGATCGAAAATGAACAATCTACAAAATCATATATTGCAACTAATTTAATTGACAGAAACACAAGAAAACATAGACATAAAAAATCCAAGCATGGTGGACTAAAGCCATTTTCAGTGTTTATGTTTGATAAACAAAACGAAGCAGTCCATCTCCCAAAAGTAAGATTTACAATATTGGTCAATGTGTGCATGAGAATCACCAACATACTACTAAAAAGTACAAACTGAAGGCACGGGGTAAAATGCAATGAGTTTCAGTAATAAAAAAATGCCGAGAAACATGAAAGGAATGAAGACACATTTTATCTCTGCCCAAAAGAGCAGAGATGTACTAAATTGACAACTAAACTTTATTCTTTTCATGCCATTGTGCTCTATTCTGCATAAACTCCAAGGTGGGTCTGATATACGCGAAGGTGCCATTGTGCCATTGTGCTCTATTATGGAAGGTGCCATTGTGGAAGGTGCCATTGTGCTCTATTATGCGCGAAGTCTTCTTTAAGTACTCTATATCTTCCCTTGACATCTCCTTCCACATCATTTTGGGTCTGTTGCCCCTTCAAATGTGGGCTTCATCTGATAATCACATCTTCTCACTGGAGCATTAAAGGCACAGTTCCATGTCAGAATACTTTGAATGAGTTTCTCATCTTATCCTTGGTTGAGGTTGCACAAACTTTTCCCCACATAGATTCATATCGATTATGGCTTTTCTTAAATGCCCATAACAATCAACAAAGCACTCTTACATCTGCTACTCATTTTGAGCGTGTTGGTGTTTGACTATCGACTTTATTAAAAAATTCACTTAAGCTCAATTGGCATTCAGTAATCGCATAAAACAACAAACAAACCCGTCTACTTTCTCCATCGTGCATGTATTTTGTATGTAAGATCTCCACGATTTGTCCATCCTACATTGTGATGTTTGGCCTGCTGCCTATATCAAACATGTACTCTATACTCCAGATACTATTTTTGAGGACTGACATAACTGAAAAGCCTTAGATTCCAATGTTTCCCACTACAATCTGAGCTTTTTGCTACTGGTTGATGTTCAGCCTCCATCTAAAAACATCATCTGCAAAATCCATCTAGGCAATGATATTGTCTTGAACATCCCCAATTAGCTTGGAAACAAAAAGCATAAGGACTAAAGGCTGCAAACTTGGATTATCCTAGGTCATAGGGAATCTTGGTTTCTCTTCAATGTATCCTTACCAAACTCCCAGCTTCGTCATGCATGTCCTTTTATAATTGTATATAAGCGATGTGTACTCTGTTCTTCTCCAGAATTCTCCAAAGAATATACCTTGAAACCTGTCATAAATCCATTTCCCCATCCTTATGCCTTTCCACCAGGAATTACCCTTCACAAACTCTCAAGCAATATCATTTCCACCAAAAAATAAAAAAAGAGAGAGAAAAAAACCTCTCAAGTAGTATCATCCAATGTTAAGGGAATTCATGGATGATGATATGGCTCCTTCCGTCATGGCAATGGGTCCATTAACAACATTAATATTCTCCTTATAGCAATGGACTAGTCCCAGTGAGTTCCGGCATAGTGAGACTGCTTTCAAAGATAATTTCCTTATCCCGAGGTTATTGTATATATCTTAAAGATTAGTTTCTGCAAGTTATGACCATAACAAAGTCCAGCAAAGAGAGCAGGAAGGAAAAAGGAGCCCAATTGCATGCTGAAGAAAACTAAACACACCTCCAGACACCAGATTCACAAGTAAAGAAGACACTCACAGAAACTCAGTGATAGTAGTAAACAAATGAGCACTGGTGGTACCTGGCGGTTATGCACATACTCCAAGTAAGAAGGAACATCTGGATAACGAAATTCATCTTCATTGTCTATTTGAGCTTTTTGAAAGCAAATGATGTCCCCATCTTCAATCTGAGAAGAGAAATAGAGTACTCATTCTAATCAAATGTGTGAAAAATGAGCTTGAACAAGACGCAATAACCCCATTTATACCTGACTCATTCGAAATGATGCCTTCTTGTCAAGATGCTCGCACATGACACAAGGCTCAAACTTTATCTCCTGGAGATAACACCACATGAAATGAGGGACTTAAATTTAGTTTGCCAAGGATTGTGACAGACCTTAGATAGTTTAAACCATGATGACTTCTGTCTTTTACCACAAAAACTAGAAGTGGAGAGTAAAAAGCTGCTTCTTATTATTTTTGAAAAAACAGTTCACAAATTTAACTTCTGCAAATATTTCAACAACTTGAATGAAATTGAACTATCTATCCTCAAGAAGTATGTTCTCAAGTGCAGGCTTCCTCTTTCTCCAAAGGAAGGGAAGGAACAAACCTCAAATAGTTCTAATTCTTCATCTTGATTGAAGCCTGCCATCTCGTTTAATCTTGGCAAAATTTCAATTGGCCTGCCATAACTCTTCACAAAAAGCCTACCTACATATCTGGTATCATGGTGGTAATTCTCATGTAAGATGAAGAAAAAAGGTGCATAGAAAACAGGAAAATTTTATATACAGATATGCAAGCTACCGCAGTTCTCCTTTCTCGGGGTTGTAAAGTTTGAAGAATAGCAAGATATCTTCTTTAGATTTTTCGAGGGGTGGAACAGGAACCTGATCCTGCATGCACTGTCATTTAGACCACAGCAAAAGCTACAAACGTATGGTACCTTACAAAGCCATCTCAGAATCGCATGCAAACACAAATATTGCATGGCGAATGACTATAAATCATTACCAGCCCATGCTCAACTTCCAAGAGCAGCTTTAATTCTGCATTGTACGCCTTGTTCGACATCTCCCTTAACTGTCCAACCTATGTCAAGGTTATGTCAGTCATTAGAAGAACAAATATACATGAGCAGCATTTACTCATTCTACATACTGCAGATCATCCTTATTCTTATGAAAGCCTAAGCCAAATAAAGAAAAATCAAAGATGACAATTTTCCTCACACCACTATCTCTAACAGCCTAATCAATCTGTTGTCAAGAAAGTACAATGTCTGTTGGAGACTTCAAATGCATGACATGACCTGCCTACCTAGCATCCAATTTTCATACGAACAAGGCAGACGCCATGAAGTAATATTGATACTGCAAAAGAGAGTTTAAAGACAACTCATGACTTTTATTAAGGAAAGTGACCTACATGAGCTTAATTTACATGTATGTGGCTTTTCTGCATTCTAAGTAGAGACTTTGACATAACTAGAAATAAAAGAACCTCCCCAATCACATAAATAAATCCATGAAATTGAAGAATGGGATTCAGCAGTATAATGTTATTACTGGTTGTGCTTCCTCTTGGGGTGTCAGAGGCCGATTTGGACGGTAAGTATGGTTTTGCCTCTTTGCCCATAACCAGAAACGCTGACATTGCACAGGCACACCGAACTCTTTGGCAACTTCCTCCTGCGAGTTATCAGAAAATTAGTTACATAATCAATCAAAATATCAGGGAATAGATATTACTAGATAGGATCCAAATGACACAGCAATGTCCACATGGTTGACACACTAAACAAAAATCTCGGTCGTTTTTACCAGCGTATTCAATTAGCATAAAGGAATATCATAATATAGCTACTGCTATACAAAAACCAGGAGACTCCAAGTGAGGAGTCAGGTATTCTGAAAGGTCTTTGAAGCATGGTTTGTTAACAAGGACATAAAAGATTTCAGCTATTCGAATATATATTATGGTAAATTTGAAGAGACAAAGTACAAAATTACAATGAGAACTTGACCTCAATCAAAAAAGAAAACCATATAGTATCACACACACACACACAAGAATTCTCTCAAGAGCATATGACAGTCAAGATGGTTTCCTGAATCAAGAAGTAAATGACAACATAAGGGCTAAAAAACAAGGCTAGATTATAAAGAAATTGAAGCTGGTTGAATAGAAAACTCCAGGGTTTTTAGAAACCAACAATGTGTATTAAAACAGCATAATGATAAAGAGACTTAAAGACCTTTATACTAGGGTGAAGCTTGAATTCATCATAAGATAAAGTAATGAAAAGCGTAAAGATACCTTGAAAACAAGAAACGGAATTTGCTTCTGAATGCGAAAACTTCGGACTTTGTCATGGTCCACAAGATCGAAGTATATATCTTTTCCAATCTGCTCGACAAGATCCTCTTCTCGTGCTACCTAGCATAATAGGCTGTTGCTTTAGATATAATACTAACAAAAGGCATATGCTCTTCTGAGTAAACTCCACAACAACCTTTATTATAGTATAAAGATGGGCTTGTGCTTTGTACTTTCTCTTTTCTACCTTCTCTTCTTGTTCCTTCTTCAACCTCATCTAAAGACAATAAGCATAAGACCCCAGCTACATGGATACGTAAAGGAGAATCAGAGTAGCATTCATCAAGAAAGAATTTTACCCTCAAATGTTCTGCAATGTCCTTCTCATCGACATGACAAATTATTTTGTCCTTGTCACTGTCACGTATATATACAAGCATGTATGCATTTGAGTATTTTGTAAATTTGAAGGGAGTGTTGTTAAAACCTGGATTGGTCGGTGGCAACTGAAAAACCAAATAAGATTCAAGTAAATTCATCACAAGTCAGGCAGAGAATCAATTTGAAAATCAGTGTCATATAGCACCTCCTCCTCTCCCCCATACTGTTCTTCCAAAGCCCTCTTTATATCTTCTTTTGTCACCCGTTCATCATCAAATTTATACCTGAAAGTGGGAGTGTCAAAAGACGTCCTACGGATTACAACAAAAGTTCCAAGCTAACAGAGCAATCGCCTATACATGCATGCAAACTCCTGTGACCGTCAGTGTCCAAGAACAAAATATATCTTCGATTTTGATGGGCTTTTCTTTGCAATTACTTGAGAAGATTACAAGAAGGCACGAAGTCAAAGATGGAACAGTGTGTATCTTCTACTGAGTACTCTTCACCTAACAAGAAGATTAATTTCAATGGCGCAGTGACAACTAGAACTAAGTCAAAATTGTTTGCGTGAAAAAAAAGTCATGGCAATAAAGATTCGCCAAGGGAGAAACATTGAATTTGTGATCATGCTAAAAATTAAGGAATCTATATGTAAGTGTCTCTTATATTCCATATTCACAATGTACAACAATATGATATCAATCATAGCATGTATATTCATTCATTATCTCATTTTAAAACCAAATCAAGCATTTGGTAACTTTCTAGAGACCGGAAGGGTATTCAAAATATGCTTGAAAGTACACTATTGATTATTATTAATTTGTGTTATTGACATATAATTAGGAAACCTCAAGTACATATTTGTTATTTTTTTATCGCTAATTTCTTGACGAGAACATTTGAAATTGAAACTTGGTCATAATGATTTGGAAGACTTGAAGCTAGGCCTCTGGGTGTCGGTCTGAGTCTTGTGATTGTCCAATTAAGGCAAAGCAACAACGTAATAATTCAACAAAGTTGGTCCTAACCATGGGTACAAGCATGCTTGTAGCACATTAACATTGAGAAGTAGATTGCCACATCAAATTATCGACTCAGTGACAATAAAAATATGATCATGGTCTTGATTTCTTGGCTGTTGCCATGATAGCTTATTGTTATTTCTTGGCTGTTCCCATAATAGCTTATTGTTATTTCACAAGAATCTTTTCATTATTGCTCCATCAGAATGTAATCAGTACTTCACCCTAAAAGAAGTGGTAGCCAATGCGTGCTAAGCTAAGAATTTCTTCCTCTACACTGAACCTAACTTGCCTGCATTATTTTCAGATTGTTTGAATATGGAAGAATGACCAATTGAAGTCTTGGTATGGGAATGGTGGATGCAGATGCCTCAGATACCATCTGACAGGTGAAAGATATTAAAGATTGGAACTTCGGTTCTCATTCTCAATTCTAGTGGTAAACAGGACTTCACAGTGATTGAGATCTTGACATCACTGAACTTGCCCAACAATATGGTTCCAATTCCCAATGCTAATGAACCCACATTTCAGCAATAGTTCTTGGATATCAAAGGGAACCATTCACTGTAGGATTTCTAGCGAGCACTGATGATCTCTATCATAAGCACATGCACTATATGAAAATGACCAAAAACAAAACCCATTGGCAAACCTCCACAACAAGATGCAATAAAGCCTCTAGTTAATCCATCTAAAACAAAATAGTAAAAAGAAGAGCTAGATTCTGTCAGGGGGAGAGAGAGAATGCACAGGAAAGAACATATACCATTGATCAGAGAGTGTGGGCCTGATGAAGGCATAATAATGCCCGCCGTGAATGCCCCCGCTATGAACCAAGACACTGCCCAGGAAATGATAACATGTGAAGGATAAGCACAATCGCCGATATAAACTATCAAACTTAACACTTTCACATGCAAAACCATACATGAAAGCTCCACTTCCAACCCCCGAACAAACATACCTCTTAAAAGTGGTCATTTTTTGCCCAAAAAAAGAAAAGAGAAAGGAAAGCAAAGCCAGTGGCTTAATCAAGTGCAATGCAATCAAATAACTAGTATGATAAATACCAAATGCAAATATTCAGTATACAAGCAGAAGTAATACCCTAGTATGAAGTGTGCACCTATGAGCTCAATGGAGTATAACCACGAACTGTAAACAACATTGTGATTTGATGTTTCCAGAAGGAGGCTTTTTTTTTCCCCTTGATCTTTTGTGTATTTCTTTTTCTATTTGTCTTTTTTTTTTTTGGCCAGGGGAGATGGAGAGATTTTCATTAAGAAGGGGGAAAATCGCAGCCAGAAACAGGCCATTGTGCAATTATGATGCGAAGGCCAAACCTGTGAAGAGAATAAAGGTTGCGTACACTCCTATCTGCATCTGGCGACAAATATTTTCCATTGTCTCTGTCCAAGTCCAGCTGAGGAGGAAACTCATAGCGATCATTTATCTGAATAACCAAAATTTGTTAGTAAATGAGGAGCATGAGACTGAACTGATGCTATTTCACAACAAAAAGAACAAGACTGACACCAATGGTCTCAATATTGAAACAACAAAAGAGCCTAAGATCCTCGCCAAATATCACATCTGAAAGTTGGAAAGTTACACAAAGTGTAGGATATAAAAAAGAGAATAAGAATGCAAGGAATTCTTTCCACAAATGTGATTTACGCTTATCCAATCATTTTAATCAGCAAATCTTTAGGAACTTGTCTTATAAGGAAAAAGTTAAAGAGCGCCTGTAATGCACTTAAGAGATTGATTTTGCAATGGAAATACGACCATTTCTATTTGAAGCATGTCATTTTTTTCGGTCCATGTTCCTTTTCAACTTTTCAAGATGCGTTGATAGGCATTAATACTAATTTTAGTAGTCTAGACAAGCGCCCTTGGGCCACTTGTCAACAAGACCCTACATAAAATATTTATCTCTAATACAATTACTTACCTTACCACAAAAAAAAAAATGTTTATCTCTAATCATTAGATGCAGTATAGCACGTGGGAAGAGAACACTTAGATTAGGTACAGCTAATAAGATTAGGTACAGCTAATGACAATTACTCAATATAACCTCCACCAAACTCAAAAATTTCAAATAATGAGTTCCATCAATTCAATCAAATAACAAAATCATGTATAGAACTGTACACTTACCTTAACCATAGTGTCTCGGATAAAATCATATTCAAACCGCTTAAGGTGAAGTTGCAGAACTGGGGGGAAGTCAATAAACAGGACACCCTTCTTTGCATCCTGATGAAACAAAAACAAAAGTCCAGAAAACACACGACAATTATCCTTCAATTTATCTTTGACCATTGATCTGTATACAAGAAAGCTGTACAGGTCATTAGCCTTTCTGCTGTTTCCAAGAAAAATGCTAAACAAGAACATTGAAGAAATAAAAAATATAACACTAGCACAATTTCCTTCACTCTAGAGCATGGCGATTTCACTGTGTGGATGGTCAACCAAAAACCTATTGAGCGGTGACCATGGGGAATAGACTCTGTATAAAGAAAAAGCCTAATCCGGTGATAGTTGGTAGAAGTAGCTTAATAGAATGATAAAAAAGTTGTGCTGTCTCAGCTAGTGAAATTCAGCAGACAATAGTTGAAATTGGTATAGCATGTACAACTAGCTAGCAGGATCCACTGTGACCCTGAAATGCCAGTAGAAACAGAAGCAAACTTTTGGCGTAATATCTCACAGGCAACAGAAGAAAAAGAAAACAATATCAGCCATTTCATATCAAGTATCTTGTCGCCCCATTCCTCCATGTTTAATATATTGAAACAGAAGCAACCTTTTGGCTTAATATCTCATAGTTGACAGAAGAGAAAGAAAACAATATCAGCTATTTCATATCAAGTATCTTGTGGTCCCATCCCTTACATACAGCAAACATGTTTACTAACCTGCAAACCATGTTCCTCAGCTTGGTATTTGTTGTCACCTTCAAGACGTTCAACTTCTACATATTTGTCAAAAGAAGCATAAACATCCCGACACCCTTTAACATCAAGCTGTAGATCTGCCATATAAACATAGACTTCAAAACCCTCTAACTTTATAATATTATTATCATGAAAAAGCGAACAGGGAAAGAGCCAGAAAAAATCTCAAACTTTCGGCATGAACATTACCGTAAAACGATTCCTTTCTGGTTGATTTATAGTCTACATCGATGCACTCAATATAATTCATATGATGACCCTCAAATAATTGCTGTATTGTGCCCTCTACCACAGTTCCCTGAATCCATAAAGCACAACTTATAGATTGAATATGAAAAGTTTAAGCTATGACCTCCTGTACCTTCATTTTATCCTCAAGCTTTTCGGACAAGACTCTATTCAGTTCTTGAACATCATGTTGCATAAATGAATCATAAGTATCCCATCCAAACGATCTCGTCAATTCTTTTGTCGTGACACTGCTATCATGATATTGCAGCTTATAGAACAAACTCTGAAGAGCCAAAGGAATGCTTCCAGAAGGCATGTCATTCTCAGTTGTTGGCATATGGTATACAGCCTGAAATACACAAAAACAAGATGCATTACCATAATGTCATTCACATTCAACAAAGGAATGACAATGACGGAAGCGTTCTAACCTTTCTAAAGTATGGTATATGGTACAAAGTCTGCAACAAAGAGTTCATATAACAGGTGGCTCCTTGGTTCTTAAGTCCCACATAACCAGTCTCCTTTTTTGAATCATATGACCAATAATCCAGAATCTTGCGCACAGCAACCTCAGCTTCCACAAACACCGTATCATTTACCATATATCCTCTAACAGGATCATATAGCTCACCAAGAAGCATGAAGGATGTAAAACCCCAGTCACTCTCTCTCACATTGAACTGATGCTGTGTGTCTGAAGAATTTACATGCATTATTTTGAAGGTAACAAGAATAACTGAAGTAAAGTGACAGTGAGGATGACTAATGTCTAAACCAAGATGACTAGATGCAGCAAGCCAAACTAATTGAAGGCATGAATATACTAGTGAATTTTTAACCTTGAAGAAGCTTATGTAGCCTAGACAGAACCAAGTAAGCAGAGTGGACCCTAAGTAACAGCTTTGCAGCCTAAGAGCACTCTTATTATTCCCATAATGGAGATGCCGCATCATAATTAAGCACAGTATAAAGCGATGTGGCATGCTGTAGGACTGGTCACCTCTTATTAGTTGAAGAAGTTTAAAAACATTGACCTGAGATAATCCACAGAACAATTACATATGCAGTAGGAACCATATCGTTCCGCCTGCCTTCAACAAAATGATGAAGTTGCTTAGTTGAAAGAAAGCAGCTAGAACAGGAAGATCTCCAAGAAATAAGGGACAAATGGCTAAGGAGAGCTCTCCAATTCAATCATGCATGCTAGTTCGATGATGTCTTTTTCACATAATGCGACCAAGGAAATGCTAGAAATCAAGGCACAAAACAAATACTCCATCCCAGATTAAGACAGATAATCCTAAGGAAAATCGAGTCAATAGCCCAACAGGTTCCCCTCTCATTCTTCTCAAGCACCAAAAATAATGCTCATGTCAGTGGTCATTTGAGGGATGGGTGTTGAAGATTAAATAAGAAGCATTCTCCTCATTTCAATATCAATGTTTCTAGACTGAACAAGGCAAATGATATCCAAATATATACATTTTCATTTTGTTGCTCTCGGTATTAAAGACATTGAAATAAAAGCCATTATTGGAGGATACCTACATCTTCAGCCAAGATATCCAGGATCACAAGCCAAAGACAGAAAGTGGCCAGTCAAAAAGTGAAATACAATAAATAGCTTATTGAAGTAAAGTACTAAGAAGCCACTTAATTGTATCCAACATTTTCTCTGCAAGTGATACAACAATTGAAGAAAAATACCGCTGCAACCAACACAACATAAGTTCATCCCAGTTGCAGCCTAACCGACTCTAGAGACTTTTTCTTCCACAAAGGCCTCCCCAGCTATTCTGCCTTGCTGAACTGCATGGCTTCCAACTTCAGTCTTCAAGCCCATCTTTTGTGGCAAAGGGTCCAGTAGTAATTTTCTATTACCTATTTTTATTCTACCCATTTTCTTTGGAAAAAACTGTTAGCTGTTGACTAGGAAAATTGGTTTGCCCTTCTATGAGCATGGGCTATTTTGTGACACTTTGTACTTTCCCTCCGAGCCCAAAAACTTGCAACTTCTGCCTATGGAGTACTTTTTTTCCACCTTGCTGATATCTGTGGATTTCTTTCATGTCAATAGCAAGGGCCATTTTGTGAGAGAACTTTGTATTCCCCTCCAAGCGGACAAAAAAAACTTGCAACTTCTGCCTTCAGAGTATTTAATCCCCCCCCTGCTGATCTGTGTACTTATTTCATATGTATCCTGCCCCACACACCCCACCCCCCCCCCCCCCCCAAAAAAAAAAAAAAGTCCCCCACATGCTGGATTTTCCCTTTTATTGTAAGGAGAGTTAGACTTTAAATTTTCCTCCTCCTAAGGGAGATCAGGCAAGCTCCCCCTCCTAGACTAAACAAGAGGAGCACTACCAGATTCATGAATTTTATACTGCTGCTTCAACCACAAATTAAATTTGGTAAGGCAGCAAAACACACTAGCAGACTACCTATTTATTCTTCTGCCAACCAATACTAGACCACAAGCCAAAGACAGAAGAATTGACTTTTCAATATTATCAATTTAAAAGCCATAAGAAAGTAAGGAGCCACTTGCTCGTATACTGGCATTTGCTTGCTAAACAATATGATCCTATGTGACAGTCACTTACCCTTTCTTATTGTATACTTGTTATTAATCTGATTCACGACAGCCAAACTGAACTGGGCATATCTGCTCCATCCATACGGCAAAGTTGCTGAATCTGCTACATCTAAATACATAGATAAGTGGTCCACATTGTTTCCCTTGGGAAAAATAAGTATCCGCCTGTGGAGAGCAACCTAGTTAGTACAAAATACCAATCACCACTAAGCATCATGTCAAAATCATAAACCACCGCGCACCCAGACAATTTCAATGAGGAGAGTCAATTACCATTTGTAACCACCCACAACAAAAACCTCAGAATAATGCTTCCTCGTATTCAATCGAGAGAAATTCTCAATTCTCCAAGTGAATTTCATCGAAGGAGGGTCCTCCGGCTGCTGATTCTCCACTGCACCAGTAGGATCCACTTGCGCCACCCCTGAACACTCCAAAACCAATCATCCTCATTACTGAACTAGAACAGTAGCATCACCACGCAAATCGCCTCTCTACCACTGACCTCGCAGCAAAACCCAAGAAGAGCGCTACGGAATTCAAGAAAGAGGGCTAAGAGAGGCAAAGCGAGCAAAATGCTACCTTCCATGGGCTGAGGGCCCTCGACGACCAAATCGGAATGTGGGACCAGCATTTCCTCGTCCTCCTGCTGCAACAACGCAGAGCAATCAGTGTCCGAAGCGGTTAGCTCCCTCCCGATCGGGACCCGATCAACCCAACCAAAACCCTAAGGAATCGCCCAGACCCGGGATGGATTGGCGCAACTGAAGCTCAATTCAGAAAGCCACCCACGTAAGAAAAAAAAGAAAAAAAGAATACACCCATCAATCCCCAACGAAAGAGAAGCTCGACTTCTACGAATCACGGAGCGAAATGGCCAGCAGCACCGAAGAACCAGCAGCAGTAGAAAGAAGGAGATGGAAATCGCTGACACCATCAACGCGTTGAAATAGTAACTAATATCAGACAGAGAGAGGAGGCGGTAATTACATCCAACGGCGGAGGAGTCATCATGGTCATGGATGGCGAGACTTCCCGAGCTCGTGATCGACCAGTGGAGAAGCGATTACAAAGAGAGAGAGAGAGAGAGAGAGAGAGAGAGAATGGAAAGGAGGAGGAAGGAGCGAGAGAGAGAGACTGCGTGGCTCGAGAGCTGGGTTTTTCCGAAGGGAGGGCACGAGAGAGATTTTGCGGGAAGGATAAGGGCGAGACAGTAATTGCGCAAGGGAACAGCAGCCAATGATGGGCTCCCACTTGTAAGAATAGCGGACCCGGCGGAGTGGATGACGTGGCGGATCCACGGGTGTCACGTGCGCGGCGACCCTCTCCGGCACGGCGAAAACGGAATCCTAGTACTCCCCCCGGATTCCTGTCGGACTCTTCCGCCTCCTTTTATTTTTGTTTATTTATTTATGAAAGCACCAAAGCATCTTAGAAAATGCTTACGTGTTAAAAGTTACAAATATTAAAAAAAAATTATTTAGAGTTTTGGAGAAAAGAAAAAGAAAAACTTAAAGGAAAAAAAAATGACAAACTAGTAGAGTTCAAGAAAGAGTAGCTAGGCAAACGTGCCTCCATCGCCACCCCCACCACCATGCATCGTTGACGTTTTGGCACCCCTCACTAGACAAGGCTCGAGCTAACATGTAGATATCAGCCCGCCTTTGTGTTAAATAAAAAGAATACAATTGTGGATCGCAATCCTCACTAAATTTTGATAAGTGATCATTATCAGATTTTGATAAAATCTATCATGATTTAGTTACTTGTTGGTAAGATAACTTATTATTTGCACTGCTTAGATTTAGTAAACACACAAGTTGCTGACTTTAGCAATAAATTATATCACTAATGACAAAATTTATAGATTACTCGACCACGTATCATGAACTAGGCATTTACTGGGGGAATTAGTGACTTACGGTTACATGCTCGCCCTTGGGGGAGCAATGTAGGGGACCTATGAACCAGGGAAAGATATCATCAATGGCAAATCCTAAACAACTTGATAATTTACAATTGACTTAGAATTTAGACTTTGGTAATTTCCTGACTTGGTCAGTAACACCTACACTAATTTGGTAAGTTACTAACATGCCCAATACCTTATTAAGTTTGATGGTAAGGTTCTATTTTCAATGAATTATTATTATTATTATTATTATTTCAATATGTTTGATATTTCATTATGGAATTTGGCGTTGGTAAATTCATGGAATTGTTTGTAACTTACTATTAAAAAGGCAGGCATTTACTAACTTGTAAATATACCTTTATTGGCAAGCCAAAACTGGTGAGTTTTTGTCTTCAACGTTGAATATTTACAGAAAATAGATTAAGTTCCATTCTTTATGAAGTGCATTTATTGCTCTCTTTCTCTAAGCAGACCTATAGGAGTAAGGTGTTAGTTTCACGGCTAAATTTTTGTTTTCAGCGACAAATTCCCTGAAAATCGATGACTTATCATTTCATTCTATATTCGTAAGTTGCTAACACAGTTGATAAAAAAAAACCCCACGATGTATTTGTCGAACAAATTATCTACTAACCAGCAGTGACAAGATTTCAAGTTCAATGACATCGTTGCGGAATTACCATGCCCGAAAATTGTTCTCATCTTGCCCAAGTGGAACATTATTCTCTGAACGAAAATGATATCAGTGAATTGCATCAGGAGGACAGGAGTGTGAAACGACTGTGGAAGGAGAAGGAGAGAGTCTTGATGTCCAAAATCATCGTCCAAATCTTTCTGCAGTACATGAACATGGATACAAAGCAGATCCTCGGTCTCCACTTCAGAGAGACACAGACCCAACTTCTGTCACAATGAAGACATGCGTCATCGTTCGCAGCGGATAACTAAGTGGACCGATACAAAGCATCGGTAGGCTTACACGCATCTGATGAAATTACCAAAAGGAAAGCACAGAGAATACTGGAATTCGAAACGGATAAAAGCACAGCAGATGTGGTGACCACAACGAAAAAAAAATCAGCAGAAGGTGACTGTTTCTCAATGGAACAGGTTTTCACCACTCAAAGAACTTAATAGCAAGAGATTTCACACAAAGAGAGTTCTATCTACGTGAGCAATCCGTTTCAACAGTCTCCTTATAGCCGGTTCATGATCCAAGCCAAAAGGTTTCAACCAAATTGCATCTTCAGATTTGACCAAGCTGTGGTTGATCTAGACATAATTTCCTCCGCTATTCTCTTCTTCTCCTCGGCCTCTGCTATTTTTTTCTCTTGATCCTTGTACACAGACTTCGCTTCTTCCGACTCCACCATCAAAATCTCCCAGTCCGAAATGAGCTTCTCTCTTCTGGACTTCACTTGCTCAATTCTTTTGTTAAGCTCCCCCTCCTCTTCGATCAGGTCTCCCCACAACTGCTTATACAAGATGTGAGTCTCATGATTCTTCTTCATTGTCACAAACATTTTATCCTTCAGCAACTTCTGCAGCTCGAGTTCAACATTGTCTTGCTTGAAGGTGAAAAAGTCAGATGTGAACTCATCGAAGTTGGCCCAAAAGGCCTTGACCGACTTTTGCTGGTCCCGTGATAACCCGCTTTTGGCTGTGCTTAACGTCCACACTGCTTCAGCCAGTCTGTCCTTTGCATTTAGCTTGAAGATATCGGAAAGACACTCCTTTAAAGAAAGCTTAGCCTTCTCTACTTCTTCTGAGGTGGGAGCCCCAGAAATCGAAAGAGCACCATTTTGATTGCTTGCATTCGACTCCTCTCTGGCTGGAGAACTCTCAGCAACATTAACAATTTCCTCAAGATTTGAGAAATATGTGTTGAATATATCTGTTAGTGCCACCTGAGGAATATTTGCAGGAGGTTCAGCCAACCAAGTATCTTCAACTGGGAGTTGGGGGGCAAAAATCTCAGCTACAACCATCAAACTGTCGTTCACCAAATACCCATGACGGCTGTCATGGACTTCGCTCAATAGAATGAAGGATGTGAAGCCCCAGAAACTCTCTCTCGCAGTGAAATTATGTTCTACTTCTGCATTTTGTTCAGATAAGACTTCAGTGAAAAAGGATAAAAAGGTTAAAGATCACTGCATTAGGTTCAATGAATATAAATATTACTATGTTTGGTATCAAAATCACGGGACTCTAGAACCACAAGAATGAAGTTAAAGCATGCCTAAACAAGCTCTCTCAGTTTGCTTCATCAGAAACTCGGTCTGGCTTAGCTGAAATGGAAAAATCTCATTTATAAAAAGCTTCTATGCACCTAAAATCCTGCAAACTGTCCTCCAAACAGTATTGACATAGTGAATCTTCACTCCTTCCATAGTTCTAAAATGTCCAGATATTCACACATTCCATCTGAACTTCTGGAGCCAACTATTCATATTGTCAGCTCAGATGTTTTGAAGTGCATAAAAACACGTGTGCTTGGAATCGGCACAAATTGGGAAGAAACTTAATCTCATCTTTAAAGTGGGCATCTCCATGAACAGATGTGCCATGACATATTGAGTATTTCTCACTTTGATTTCCTAAAGTCATTCTTAGCACAACAAGATAAGTCAAATAATGCTCCAGTATTCCTTCTGAAAGAGACTTGACGGTCTATGCCTATGGACACTACAAATACAATGGAATACTTCATGTAAGATGAATGATGGTGGATGTATTGCACATGAATCACAGTTTTGTAAGATATTAGCATAACCAAGATTTCTCAGGTTAATCAAATTTTCCATTGCACCAAATTTATGAGTACAGACTCCATTAATATGAATACCATTGACTGTGAGGACATATATGTGCGTAAATTCTAAAAAGACATGAAAGAGGACTTCAATAGCAGATATGAAAAAATTTCTCATTCCCCCAAAATACCATATCTTAAAATCAGATTCAAACAGCAAACAGAAAAAACCAGACATAATATCAGAGTCGCAATCAACATACCCCTAATCCTAGAATTGCCGTAATTGTTCTGATCAATCAGAATCAATTTGAAATGGGTGTTCCTGCTCCATCCGGATGGTAGCCTCTTGGAATCAGCGACATCCAAGTATATTGACAAGTGCTCTGTATTGTTCCCCTTGGGGAAGAAGAGTATTCGCCTGCTCACATCAACCATATCATACAAGAGAACAGACAAATTCTTAGGAAATCAACAACTAAAGGAAACGAAAAAATGAGAAGAGGTCACGATTCAGTCATCGCACTTGCTGAAAATTGAATTCGATGATTACCAGGCATTGTTACCGACCGCAAACACTTCAGAATAGTACTTCTTTTCAGTCAAACTAGCGAAGTTGGTAATCTTCCATGTGTATTTCCATAAAGTGAAACTTTGCTCTTCCATTGCATGCTTCCCCATAATCCATTCAATCAAAACAAAAAAGACTCATCATCAGTTTTTTCAATTTTGAATAGATATCTCCTTTTTTTATTCATCATTCAGTTTGATGACCTAAACTGGATAGTTGTATGAGTGAAAGAAAACAGCTAGGAAGACACAATGTATTCCCAAATATTCAGATGGCAAAAACACAGACATCATCATACATTAACATCAAAACAAAACAAACACGCCAGATTTTTGTTGAGTTATGAAAGGAACATGAAAGAGCATAAAATAATAATTTAGCCAACATGTACAATTGATACCGTAAAAAGAATAGTTTTCATCACTGGGGCCATTATTTATGATGCCACTAGCCTCCACCTCATTTTTATCCAGTAGTCCCCTATATGTAAGGTTCTGTTAAATCCTCAAATCTTCTGACTTGTATATCTTAACAGGCTTCTCAATGACAGTTCGGCAAATTGGAAATTAAATCACGATGCCCAACATGGAAAGACAAACAACCGACAAGAATTTTAACCGGGCATAAAATGGCTTACATGGAAATATCACCTTGTCCACACTGAATTTCTAAAGCAAATGCTTAAGTACAGAGAAAATCCATATTCACCACAACTTTATTTTGACTTTTCTTAAATGCCCACTTAACTAATAAAGCATTCTCACATCCGCTATACTCATTTTGAGCATGTGTCAGCGTTTGACTACCAACTTTATTAGAAATTTAACTGAAGGTTTAGTGGCATTCAACGGTCGTGTAAAACAAAGAACACACTCCTCTACTTTCTCCATCACACTTGTAATTTTAGGGTAAGACTGCATGACTTCTCCATCCTACATCGTGACATTTGGCCTGCTGTCCTTTATTAAAGCTATACCCCATAGTCCATATACTACGTTTTTGGATTGATTTACACAAATCCTTATACTCCAACGTTTCCCACTACAATGCAAGCTTTGTATCCAGTCATGGTTGATTTTCAGCTTTCATCTACAAACATCATCAGTAAAATGCATATGCCAAGGGTATCATCTTGAATATCCCCACTTAGCTTAAAAGTGAAAGGATAAGAACTTAAAGCTGAAAATTGGATCAATTCTGGGCTATAGTATTAACTCGACTTATCTTCAATGTATCCTTACTAAACTCAAAAGTTTGTCATGCACGTCCTCTTATAATTGTCTATGAACAACGCGTTCTCCTTTCCTCTATAGAATTCTCCAAAGAATTTCCCTTGTAACCCATTATATTTCCTCCAAATTTCTAAAAACAATTCATCAATCCCTTTGCCCATCCTTATGCGCCTTTCCACCACGGTTTTCATGGATGATGGTATGGCTCTTTCCTATAATCTGACAGGTCCATCAACACACTCCTCATAGCAATGAACCGGTCCCTATAAGTTGTAGTGTTAATCTTAATAAATTAGTTTCTGCACGTTACATAGCGATTGTAGTAAACAAATCAGGGCTGGTGCTACCTGGCGATTACGCACATACTCCAAGAAAGAAGGAACATTTGGGTAACGAAATTTATCTTCATCGTCTATTCGAGCTTTTTGAAAGCAAATAATGTCCCCATCTTCAATCTGAGAAGAGAAATAGAGTACTTATTCTAAGCAAATGTGCAAAAAGTGAGCTTGAACGAGACACAATAAGCCAATTTATACCTGACTGCCTCGAAAAGACATCTCCTTGTCAACATAGTCACACATGACAAGAGGCTCAAACTTTATCTCCTGGGGATAACAGCAACATGAAATGAGAGCCTTAAATTTATTTTGCCAAGGATTATGACAGAATTTAGTTAAAACTATGATGACTTTCATATTTTACCTAAAAAAACTAGATATTAAAAGTGAAGAGTAGAATCTGCTTGTAATGATTTTTGCAAAAACAGCTCATAAATTTCACTTCTCTGCAAATATTTAACCAATTTGAATGGAATTGAAGTATCTAGTCCTTAAGGAAGTACCAAGTGCAGGCTTCCTCTTTCTCCTGGGGAAGGGAAGGACATACCTCAAATAGTTCTAGTTCTTCATCTTGATTGAAGCCCACCATCTCCTTTAATCTTGGCAAAATTTCAATTGGTCTACCATAACTCTTCACAAAGAGCCTACCTACATATCTGGTATCGTGGTGGTAATTCTCGTGTAAGATGAAGAAGAAGGGAACCAAGAAAACAGGACAATTTTATATATAAAATTGCAAACTACCGCAGTTCTCCTTTTTCAGGGTTGTAAAGTTTGAAGAATAGCAAGATATCCTCTTTAGATTTTTCGGGTGGTGAAACAGGAACCTGATCCTGCAATATCATGCACCATCATTTAGAACATAGCAAAAGCTAAAAAGACATGGTAACCTTCAGAATTGCATGCCAAACACAAATATGTATGGCCAACGACTATAAATCATTACCAGCCCAAGCTCCACTTCCAAGAACAGCTTTAATTGTGCATTGTAAGCCGCTTTTGGCATCTCCCTTAACAGTCCAATCTAAGTCAAAGGGTATTGCAATTATTAGATGATTATGTATACATTAGAAGCAATTAGTCATTCTGCAAACTCCAGTTCGTCCTCATTCTCATAATGAGCCTAAGCCAATTACACAAAAATCAAAGACGACGGCAGTTTGCCTTACATCAACACTGCTAATGGCCTAATCAATCTGTTGTCATCTACTGAAAATTTTGAGTGCACGAGATGACCTGCCTACCTAGCATCCCAATTTCCACACAAACAAGGTAAAGGCATGAAGTAATATTCGCTACTCTCTCCAGCTCACATCCATGAGAAAGTTTGTATGGCAGATAGTAGATACCGTAAATTGAGAGTTTAGGGAGAACTTGTAACTTCCATTAAGGAAAGTGACATCGACGACATTTACAAGTATCTAGCTTTTCTGCATTCTATGAAGGAACTTTGACATACTAAGAAAAAGGAAACTGCCCAATCACATAAATCAATCCATGGAATTGGAGAATGGGATTCGGCAGTAAAATGTTATTACTGGTTGTGATTCCTCTTGGGGTGTCAGAGGCCGATTTGGACGGTAAGTATGGTTTTGCCTCTTTGCCCATAACCAAAAACGCTGACATTGCACAGGCACACCGAACTCTCTGGCAACTTCCTCCTGCGAGATACCAGAAAATCAGTTACATTATCAATCAGAATATCAGGGAATAGATATTACGAGATAGGATCCAAATAACACAGCAAGTCCACTAGGTTGGCACAGTCCAAAATATTGCTGTATTTAAATAAGCATAAAGCAATACCATCGTATAACTGCTATCCATGCACTAAAATCAGAAGACACCAAGTCAGGAGTCAGGTATACTTAAAGGTCTTTGAAGCACAGTTAGTTTACCAGGATATAACGATGTTCAGCTATTTTTACTATGGTAAATTGAAGAGAAGAAGTACAGAATTACAATGAAAAATAAGAGCACAATTAACAAAGAAAATGAGAAAGTATTGCACACACAAATTCTTTCAAGAGCAGATGACAATCAAGATGGATTCCTGAATCAGTATTGACATAGTCGGAGAGCAAAGACTACAACAATGCCAAAAACAAGGCAAGATTAGAGAAGAATTATAGCTGCAATAGAATAGATGCATTTTAGGGTCTGCAGAAACCTACAATGTGTATTGAATCAGAAAAAAAAAATAACAAGAAAAGGCTCAAAAACCTAATATCTGGGGCGCAGCTTGAATTTGCAATTAGCTAAAGTAATGAAAAGTGTAGAGATACCTTGAAAAGAGTAAATGGCATTTGCTTCTGAACACGAAAACTTCGGACTTTGTCATGGTCCACAAGATCAAAGTATATATCTTTTCCAATCTGGTCAACAAGATCCTCTTCTCGTGCAACCTAGCATATTAAGCTGTTGCTTTAGATATAATATTAACAAAAGGCCAATGCTGCTTCAGAGTATACACCTTTATTATAGTATGAAAATGGGCTTGTGCTTTGTTCCTCCATTTCGCCTCTTCTTGTTCCTTCATCAAACTCATCTAAAGACAAAAGAACATCAAGTCCAACCCAATACATTCCCAGCTTCATGGACAAGTAAAGGAGAATAGGAGTAGCATTCATCAAGAAAGTATTTTAACCTTAAATGTTCCACAATATCCTTCTCATCGGAGTGGCAATGATTTAAAAAAGGCAATTAGTCGAAGATGGGACATGTCATAATATAGCGGATCAAGTTGTGGGAAGTAAAACCATCACCTTATAACAAAGCCAAGTTCACAAGTTTGCACAAATAAGTGCCACGTGCGCACACGTATGTGAGAGAGGGGGGGGGTTGAGAGAGAGATAGAGAGAAGTGATGAGTTCTGTGAGATTTTGTGAGACCACTGCTAACTACTCTAAAAATTTAAACTGTTAGATGAAGGCGTAAATTAATATTTATTTCTCTAACACTCCCCCTCATGCATAGTCTGGTCTTTTCGCCTAGTACTAAGCGTGAAAATATATAATTGGAGAGGCAACTAGAGGCTTTGAAAGATTTGAACTTAGGACCTCCGCTCTGATACCATGTGAGATTTTGTGGGACCATTACCAACTACTCAAAAGGTTTTAACTGTTAAATGAAGGCGTAATTAATATTTAATTCTCCAGCAAGTTCTACTTCGTAGTCTTCACCTAACATGGAGGGGTTGAACTCCAAGATTGCGGTAACAACTAGTTCGTTTGGGTAAAATATAAATGACAGCAATGAAGATTTGCCAGCGGAAAGTATATCCAGTTGTGATCATACTACATATTAGAGAATCTACACTTAAGTGTCTCCTAATTCCATGTTGTCAAGTATATCAGTGACATAATCTCACAGGAAGCGATCCAAGCTACGACAAGATATCCATAATAACACGAGTTAAATATAAAGCAACAGAGAAAAATTTCTGAAAATTTCTAGAATATCTTCAAAATACTCAGAATATCATAAATATTCATAATATCGTCAAAGATATCCAACATATTTGAAATGTATATATAACAAAATGCGTGTTCATTCATTATCTCTATTTAAAACCAAATCCAGCATTTAATAACTTCATATATTTATGCTTGAAAGTGCATGATTCAAACCATAATCAATACGCTTCACGGAAAGGTACCTGTCTGCTAATTTTTGATCGCCAATTTACCAAACGTGATCGTGTAAAACAGAAACCCGTCGTCAAATACTATTCGAAAGGCTCGAAGTTAAGGCCTCCGGGTACGGGTCACAGTCTTGCGATTGTCCTTTCCAGGCGAAGCTAAGGCATAGTAACCAGACAAAGTCGGTCCTTCCTAATCATGGGGGAAAGCATGCTTCGTATCACACTAACATTGAGAAGCAGAACGCGTCAGTATCAAGAGCAGATAGCTTTCTCCCAACTAAAACCCCCCCGATCAACCCAATCAAAGCCCCCAAGAAATCGCGCGGGCTGGATAGACAGGTTGGCGCAACTGAAGCTCAATCAGAAGGCCACCCACGTCAAAAAAAGACGGGAAAAACGCTAATCAATACTCAAAAAGAAGATGAAGAAGAAGCTCAAGTTCTACTAATCATATCAGAGCGAAAGGAGCAGCACCAAGAACAAGCAACAGTGAAAAGAAGCCACAGAAATCACAGACACATACACACACACACACAGAGGTGGTGATTACATTACAAGGCAGAGGATTCATCATCATCATCGCTATGGATGCAGAGATTTGCGTATTCGTGATCAACCACTGGAAAAGTTGGGGGGAAAGCGAAGAGCAAGAGCATCAGGTGCTTTCATGTCCTTACATGCCAATAAGCAAAATAATATAGAAAAAGGTCTTTGTTTTTTCCTTTTTAACTTTTGTATAATTAAAAAATAAAAAGAGAAAAGTCAAACCTTGGAGTCGAAGGAATTCAGAGGCCAGAAAAAGTAAAGACCCGGCCCCATGCACCGCCGAAGCTTTGTTGTCCTCGCTATAAGAGTGTCCATGGTGCGGGGCGGTTCGAATCGTGAACCAAACCATTGATCAGACCGCCTAAGTCCTAGATTAGATTCATTGATCCGATTCAATCCAATTAATTGATCGGTTGAGAATCAAAAAAATTCTTTAAAAAATTAAATTTCTTTACTTTTTTATAAGGTAAATATTACTTAGAAATTTAAATTGAGTTCATTTTACTTTTTTAACATCTTTATTTTTAATAAAATATAAAAAAATTTAATCGGTCCGGTTCAGCTTTTCTAGGAATCGAAAACTGACTGCCCTGACACAGGTTCCACTTTTGGGAATTGGGAACTGGACTGAAACTTCCTGTCCTATCTGGTTCTCGGCTGGTCCAAACAATTCTTGATTTGGGAGGTCTAAGTTGCTTACCCTGATCTCGTTGAATCCACTCTCTATTCTTTTTTTAGTATTGGAATATACTTACTCCCAGCACCAAAATGTAAAAACTCCAAATTTGTATTTATGTGATATATTTTATCCCAAACTTATAAGGATAACACATTTATTACATACTTCTTCTTATGACAACATAAATTTCAAATTTGTATCTATGTAACATATGTATCCGCAACTTATACAGTATGACATATTTATCCCACACTTTTTTATTGAGACATCATAAATTTCAATGGAAGGGAGAAAAAAAAGAAATATAAAGAAAAAAGAAAAGGAAAAACTAATAAATAAATATTAGAAAAATATTAATCCACGTTAGCATCTACTACGCTATGTAGGACGACCAAAATCCACGTCCACGATTCTAGATTATTGTTATAAATATAAAAATTTTAGTATTGAATTAGAAAAAGAAATGTTTAATATTGAATTTGCATAATTACAATAGATTTATAACTTTTCTTTTTGCAGATTTTCCATTTCGGGGAAGCAACTTGCACCAAGTACGGAAGTTACTGATGGAAAATTGCCAAATGGTTTGATAACGTGCCCTTGACTTGAAAAATTGGTAACGTACTAGGTTCCTTACTCATTTAAATGGGGAGGTTCTGTTTCCAATAATTTAATTTTTTAAAATGTTCGGTAATTAATGGATTTCGCCTTGAAAAAATCCTCAAATTGTTTGTAATTTTCCATGATTAAATGAGCGTAATTTAGTAAGCAACTTATTTCATTTGAGCAAATTTCTTACATTGTTTTTTTTTTTACGAAAAAAAAAATGGTAACGACAAATTTCTTACATTGGTTGGTAACTTATTAACTTGTAAATGGTCCTACATTGGTAAAGTAATGATTTGCTGTAAGTAACTCATTGCATCAGTAGTTCTTTGCTTTCAATGGTTATCTTCTATTAAAATAGAAAAGTTCTGTGTTGCTTGAATTTTGTACCTTTGCAACTCTGTTTATGGCTCTACCAACATATAAGCGGACCTATAGTAGTAAGATCTCCATTTCACCGGTAGATTCCTATTCTCACCGCTAAGCTTCTGCTTTGAGGAGTAAATTTATGAAAAAGTTATAAATTTCTAATTACTTTGACGTTCGTGAGTTGTTAACATTGTTAGTAAATAACCATCGATGCATTAACAAGTTGCCAGTTACAAAATTTAGCTACAAAAATTTCAAAGGTTTTACAGAATTACCATCTCGAAAGTTGTTCCCTTTCGATCAAAGTGATATCAGTGAATTGCGTGATAAGGGCATGAGCAAAATGATAGTGGTAAGAGAGTGTCTTAATGTCCAAAACCATCCTATCGAGATCTTTCTGCAGCACAGGTAACTGGATAAAAGAACACTGTCCCAACTTCAAAGTGATGAAGAAATACAACTTCAGTCACAATGAGACATAGGTCATCATTTGTAGACAATTAAGCGGACCAACGCGAAGCATCGACAGGCTTGAAGCAGGATTGATCCTAACTTCAAACCTCTGATGAAATATCCGAAACAAAAAATGCAGAGAATGTGAAATAGCAGATGTGGTAACTCGAACAAAAACTGTCAGAAGGCAACTGTATCTCAAAGGCACAGGTTATCACCACTCAAAAGCACTAATTAGCAAGACAACTCACACAAGCACAGTTATATTCACATACTCGTTCCATTTGAACAGTGTCCTCATAACCAGTTCTGATCCAAGCCAAAAAGGTTTCAACCAAATAGCATCTTCAAATTCGACCAAGCAGTGGTTGATCTAGACATTCTTTCCTCAGCTATTCTCTTCCTTTCTTCAGCCTCTGCTACTCTTTTCTCTTGGTCCTTGTACCCAGACCTCACTTCTTCTGACTCGACCATCAAAATCTCCCAGTCTGAAATGAGCTTTTCTCTCCTGGACTTCACTTCCTCAAGTTTTTTGTTAAGCTCTTCCTCCTCTTTGGTCAGGTGACCAAGCAACTGCTTATACGACAGGTGAGTCTCATGATTCTTCTTCATTGTTGCAAACATTTGATCCTTCAGCATTTTCTGCAGCTCAAATTCGGCATTGTCCTGCTCAAAGGTCAAAAAGTCAGAAGTGAGTTCATCAAAGTTGGCCCAAAATGCCTTGACTGCTTGTTGCTGCTCCAGTGACAACCCGCTTTTGGCTATGCTTAACGTTGACATTGCTTCAGCCAATCTGTCTTTTACATTTAGCTTAAAGATATCAGAAAGGCACTCCTTCAAAGACAGCTTAGCCTTCTCCACTTCTTCCAAGGTTGGAGCCTCAGAAGCCACAGGAGCAAGTTTTTGATTGCTCGTGCTCGACCTTCCTCTATCAGGAGAACTCTGAGCAGCATTTAAAATTGCCTCAAGATTCATGAAATAGGTGTCGAATGTATCTGTTGGTGTTGCCCGAGGAAAATTTACAGGACGTTCAGCCAACTGAGTATTTTCAACCGGGGGTTGGAGGCCCAACATCTCAGCTTCAACCGTCAAACAATTGTTAACTAAATACCCATTACAGTTGTCATAGACTTCACTCAACGGAATGAAGGAAGTGAAGCCCCAGTCACTCTCTCTTGCATTGAAAGTATGTTCCGTCTCTGCATTTTGTTCACATCGGACTTCAGTAAAAAGGGGTCAGCAGGTTAAAATATAAGTCGTTTTTTTTTTTGGTAAATTTAAAATATAAGTCGTTACACTGCATTAGGTTTAATAAATGAACAGAATACTTTGCTTCATAGAAACATTAAATACCAGAACCACAAGAACGAAGTTAAAGCATGTTTTGTGAAAGCATTGCAACAACAAGGCATTAGAATGCTCTCTCAGTTTGTTTCATTAGAAACCCAGTCTTGTTCGCTGAAATGGAAAATATTAAAATTATAAAAACACTTCTATGTTCATTTGACATAGTACCTACAATACTGCAATTTGTCCCACAAACGGCATTGACATGGTAAATCTCAATTCTTTCCATTACTTCTTAATGTCCAGATGTGCACGCATTCCTTCTAAAATTACTACTGCCAAGCATTCATATTGTCACCTCAGATGCCATTAAGTGCATTTGCGTTCGGAATTGGCACAAAACTACATACAGGGAAGAAACTTCATCTCATCTATAAATCAGGCATCTTCATAAACAGGTGCCATGACCTCTAGAGTAATTTCTCTCACTTTGATTCCCTACTTAGTTCAGTAAGAGAAGTAAAATAATCCATCAGTATGCTTTCCAAGGGAAACTTATTGATAGAATTAACAAAAGTACTTCATTGCTAACCCAACTATGGTCTTTGACAATGTACACAAACAAAGAAAATGGGATTTTTCACATACACTGAATGATGGTGCATGTATTTCACCTGAATTGCGACAAGCATATGCAGATTTCTTAGGTCATGAATCACATTTTCCATTACTCAAAATATATGAGGGTAAACTTCATTAACATGAGTACCATCAACTGTGAGGACTAAAGTAGCAAAAATGAAAGAACATTTCTCATTCCACCTCATCTCAAAATCAGATTCCAACGGCAGACTGAAAAAACCAGACATAATCAGAATCACAATCAGCGTACCCCTAATCCTAGAATAGCCATGATTGTTCTGGTCCACCAGAATCAATCTGAAATGGGCACTTCTGCTCCACCCTGATGGAAGCCTTGTGGAATCAGCAGTGTCCAGGTATATCGACAAGCACTCTACCTTGTTCCCCTTGGGGAAAATGAGTATTCGCCTGCTCAAATCAACCATATCATACAAGAGAATGGATAAGTCTTAAGGAATTAAACAAGTGCAGGAAACAAAAAGACGAACAGGTCACAATTCAATCATTACACTTGCCAAAAAATCGAATGCAACTATTACCATGCATCATCGCCGAGCGTGAACACTTCAGAGTAGTACTTCCTAAGTGTCAAGCTAGTGAAGTTGGTAATCTTCCATGTGTATTTCCATGAAGTGGGATTTTGCTCACTCATCGCCCGCTGCTTCCCCATGGTCCAACCAATAGAAACAGAAAAGGGTCATCATCAGTCTTTAGAGTCAAGAGCACACAACGATTCCCACAAAATTCACAGGGAAAAGATCGCAGACATCATCATTCTCGAACATCGCAACCACTCGCCCCAATTCTGATGGGTCAAGAGAGGTGCACGAACAGAACACGATCTTGAACGTTAAAGAATCGATCGAAATTGCATCAGGCAGGGCAAGATTCAAGAACGTGGACTTGAAACAGAGGAAAAACAAACGAACACCCACCTCTCCCGCGAAACAAGGAACGAGCTGCGACTCAGAGGAGAGAGGGACAGCAACCGGTTGAACTTGGGTTGTGTTTCGGGTAGGACGAGGAGAGAAGCCGCAACGAGAAAAGCAACCTCTTCTTGCACTCATCGGGTCGGGCCGTGTCTAAAAATAAGAAAGCTCGGCTCCCAAGATCAGAAATGACTCGTTATGAAAATACGCGGCGAGTACGAACTTTCTCCAGTGGACATGAAACTGCAGCGTAAGTCGGACGAACCAGCCCAGAACTCGATTTCCATTGCTGGGTAGTTGCTTGTTTGCTGCTCCATCGCCCCAGGTACCTGAGCCGTGTCAAATTGGCCTTAAAAATGTCTCCTTTTGTGTTCTTCTTGTTGATTTCCTTCATTTTAAATTCGGGGTCCTTTTCGTTGACATCTAAATAGAATGTATCCGGTTCAATCATTGATACTAGGGCCGGCAAAACGGGTCCCGAATCCATTTTACAACACACGTATAATGGGCACGATTCGGAGTGGATAACTCGTTTGGAAATTAAATTAAGGGAAAATAAATTAACTAGAGAAATGTTTATGCGAGTATCGTCATGACATGTCGTTTTCACGCTTCGAAATAAAGTATAGAAAAGAGAATGTGATTTTTTGTATATTTCGATTTATAGAAAAGAGTATACCGATAGCCTATTTATAGGTTTCGATAAATGACTATTAAAATAACATAATATCGATTATAATCAGTCGAAATATACATAATTAAAAGAGATATATCGATGATTATAAGATATATGTAGAATCGAGTAGATATTTTAGTTTTGTTAATGCCCCTTTAAATACAAGATGAATCGAAGCAAATCAACTTGTGTTTGAAAAATAATACGAACAATGTCACAAAATCTTCAATTAAAATGAGCTCAATAAATTCGACATGTCCAGGTTTCCACTGACGACGAGATTTCAAGATGTTGATCGTATGAAGGCTACAAGTTTGGTGGGGGTTCTTGAAAGTCGAAACAGGAAGTGAAAAGTTGACAGTCGGATGCATTGGAGCCGAATAGCATGCATCTCGATTTTGCTGCCGGGACATTAACTTAAAAAAACGGATTTGGATCACCTGCCTTAAGGGCAAGTGACTAGGTCCTTTATGCATTGGGAATTGCCTGATTCTTTATCAGACGATTCCCCATAAATAAAGAGGGCGAAAGGTTTTTTTATTAATAAAATCAGGGCCGTTTGATTCAGACCAGACAGCTCAAAAATGAACCATCGCCGATACGGCTGCCTAAGCTATAGTAAGCATAATAAACTAGGCATTGCATAGCAAAGATCACCATGTATCACCGCATCGAATAATGCCTCGGCGAGAAAAAAGAAAAAGCTCGACTTGGCAACACCATCATCATAACACAACGCTAATTAAGATCTAATGGCATTTCCTTCTAAATATATGCTGTCATGTATTATAAAACCCTCAAAATTATAATCTTTTTTCTCCTTCTATTAGCCTTTTGTAGCGATGGTTGTTCTCACATTATTAAGCCTTGAAAACTAAGTTACCCGAGTAAAGATCGCATGTGGCACAAGCTTAAACGCGCATGCGCATGCGGTTCCACGAAACCACCATAACCAAGGATCTAGTCTTGCCAATTGACTTGAAAAGTTTTTATGAAAGAAAAATTAAGGTGCTGAAGTAGCTTTAATTTGCGTATAAATTATCCAATCAACATCGCCTCTGCGCCTGTACTCCTAGACTATCAAAATAAAAAATAAAGAACTCATCAGCACAAACTACGTTTCCTGTTGCTTTTGTCATGTTGCTTTTGTCATGGAAATGGCCAATCAATGGCAGTATTTAATGACTTAAACATCATAACATTAGTTTAATGCGTTGCTATTATTATTATTTGGTTAGGAACTTATGAACCCAGTAATGAAACATTTCCAAAGCTTCTTTTCAAACCCTTTCCTATTGGGCCTCTTCTGATTTCCTAATTCCTAGTGTGAAAGCAATGCCTTATCTTACCATATTCACTCTAGATACGTGTGATGCAAACTCTCTGGAGATTGAGCTAGATTATATTTTATCCATCGTCAACGGCGACCCGCGTTGTTACTGTTTCTAAGCAATTGCTAGCACCGTTGACCTTCACATTTCCACGTGTAGTATTCGTGTACCAGATTGGCTCTTGAAATGGCCGGTTTCACACCTTGACGTGGTTGTAAGTGAGCCAACAAGTTCATTCCGCCTTCGACCAAATTGCAGGTTCTCTCTGCTGATGATAGTCGACAAGCGGGAACATCTTCATACACTTTCCAGATTGACTTCGAGGAGGTTCAGCCGCTTTGACGAGTTCAGATTCGAAGTGTTTTCTGCATGATCAAGTCTCTTTCGTGGCAGGTCCTTTGTTTTTTGGAACTAGTCGTCTTGGGCGTCTTGGGGATCTTCTGCTTGTGAAGGGAATGAGAAGTCGGAGATTATAAGGAGGAGGAATTCTGTTTCTATGTATCAGTCCTCCGCAGCAACGCGAGCAAAGTGAGTATCAGGAACAGAAAGGGAAGAGCTCTTATTCTGAGAACAGCAAATACTTTGTGACAGATGAACATGCAACTCATGAATACGAATTCAATGTAGTACATTCCCACTGCTCAAAACCAACGCATAAATCGCATAGGTTTGCTTGGAGACATGTGAAGTACAGATTGGAGATAGGTTTTATAAGATGGCACTCCTCAATCCTCATGCATCGATGGCATAATGGCATGACGAAAGCACATTTATCAGAGTGATCTTCTAAGTTCCGAGAGCGAAAAACTTAATGACCGAGTTTACACGGAAGATCATCACAAACCGACTCTTTTTCTCTTATCTGTTTGTGGCAAAGATAAGCTGACCGCATTAGCATAACATAGGATACAAGTAACAAGCCGGTTTCGGCAATAGTTTTGCCTAGACACTTGTAAACATTAGCCAAATTGCCGCAACTACTAGCTAAGAGCTTTCAGTAAAATTAAGCCTTCAGGTTCAACCAACGATCGGTCGATCTCTGACATTTTTTTCGTGGTTATTCCCTTCTTCTCTACTTTCTTCTAATGAGCTCTGTTTCCATATTTCCCTCTGACTCGATCGTCAAAATAACCTGGTCCAAGGTGAGCTTTTCTCTCCAAGAAAATTTTATCATCCTTGCAGGTCTTCCACAGCATAATGGTTCGTTCAAATTAGACTCCATATGGGAACTTTTTCCCAGACGACTTTCAAAAAGTTATCTTATCATTTAGACCGGATGTCACAAGTTGTTTTTCTTTTATGACGCAGGTTGTCGTCATTTGTGGCGCTTGTTGAATGCCAAGGTTTCATGTACAATGATTTTACATTGGGTATGAGTCTATGACTCGAGTCTACCTCTAGCTTGGACAGAGAAGTTACACTTTGGACAAAACTCCAAGGATAACAGGTCCCAAAGTGAAATGAGAGAACTATGGATATGACATTATGTTCTAGGTCTCCCAACTGAAACCTGAAATGTCTTTCATCGCTATTTGTTTAGGCAAATTGAAAGCATCAGCTGTTTCTCCTGTAAATATCAATACCTGCCCAACATTAGAGCCACGAACAAGTTTGTGGCTCTCTCTTCTTGTGAGAACATTCCGAACCATTGGACAATATCCTTGCTTTTTTCATTCCAAACTCAATTGCAAGGGAACAAGTCCCTTACTCAGGAGAGAGTAAACTCTCCTAATACAAATCAAGACTGGAATGATATGCCTACTAGCTCTGCCTGTTGAGATGTGAACACGGGAATACCCTCATCACAAGAGCCACCCAACGTGGAGTCATATCGAGAAGGCTATATGTGAAGGGACAACTTGATCATCCCATATTGACAGAACAGCAGTCAGGAAAGCGCATGAAAATTGCGACAATTTCCAAGCTCCACAAGGGAAAAGTGTGAAGACCATGCAATACCTATGCAGACATCAAAAACTGTCTCTGTAGACATACACATGTATATGTAAATTTGACCGACACGCTGTCAAAAAAAAAAACATGATACTGATCAACCACATGAGCCCCTCTAAGCAATTGTTCTGCCCAACATTGGCCAACAAATAATCAATTTAAAACAGTCTCCCATACTTAAGTGAACAATTGCCTCATAGCCTATTTGAAACCTTAAAGTTTTAACAGAATTGAGCCTTCAAATTTGACCAAGCAGTGGTTGATCTAGACATCCTTTCCTCAGCTATTCTCTTCCTTTTCTCAGCCTCTGCTACCTTCTTCTGCTCATCTTGATAGCCCGACTTCGCTTCTTCGGACTCGGCCAGCAAGATCTCCCAGTCTGAGAGAAGCTTGTGCCTCCTAGACTTCAATTCCTCCTCTTCCTTGATAAGGTCATCCATTAACCGCTTATACAAGATGTGAGTCTCGTGGCACTTCTTCATAGCAGAGAACCTTTGATCCCTTTGTAGTTTATGCAGCTCAAACTGAGCATTGTCTTGCTCCAATGTTAAGAAGTCGGAAGTAAAATCGTCGAAATTGGCTTGAAATGTCTCGATTGCTATTTTTTGCTCCAATGATAATCCAGATAGGGCTGAGCTTAAAGTTGATAGAGCCTCAGATAGCCTCTCTTTGACATTCAATTTAAAGAGATCCAGAAGGCATTCCTTCAAAGACTGCTTAGCCTTCTCAACTTCTTCTAAGCTAGGAATTTCAGCCCTAAAGGCACCATCTTGGTAGCACAAACTTGACCCTGCACTAACACCACTAGTCTCAGCAGCGTTGATGAGTTCCCCCAGACCAGTAAAATAGGAGTCATAGCTATCAGTTGGTCCAGCTGGCTGAATATTCATCGGAGAAGTAACTGCTAAGACGCTAACTTCAGCTTTAACCACCAAACCGTTATTTGCCAGGTATCCCCAAGTAGGATCATGGAGCGTAGTCAACGGAATGAAATTTTTGAAACCCCACTCGCTCCGTTTCGCAGTGAAAAAATGTTGCCTCTCTGCAGAATTCAGGAGATAGGGTGACGAATTCAAAAACTTCTTTACAACACCAGAGCAAGATACGTAGAAGAAATATTGGAGACCATCAAGAGCTAGAATTTTGTAATGTACATCAAGCAAAGTACTAGCAACTGAAGAAGCAAACACCTCCCCAAGATCAGCTTAAGCAACTGAATTCCTACAAAAGTGGACACACTGACAATGCACTATATTTTTGAGACCAACCAGATGTAACTATCTTTAAACTTAAACTGTGGCTACTCTCTTTTTTCTGGACCAACATTAAGATCATATAGGTGCAGTCAAGCTCCAAGTCCTCCATCCCGGGTCCAGTTGCTTAGTCACTTAAGTTGCTAAATTCCTCGATCAGTAACCTCGGGATTGTTGTGCGCGCGTTAGAAGCTCTCCTGCCTTTGAGAGGTTTAACAAATGGAATACAGAAAACATATTCTCTCAACCCAATATCTCTCTTTCTATTTTTTCTCGCGTATTCTTTTCTCACCTAAACTCTTATTTTTCTTCAAGTCATAAGAACAATTTCTCAAAATCTAGATGCACGATCACTCAGAGAGAATCCCATCATTCACTTAGATCAGGAGCAAGAAATTCCAAGAAAAAGCAATCCATTTACGAAACAAACCCTTCCTAATAGAGAGGACATCATTGATTTGATCGATCACACTCATGCTGAATTTGGCTTTTCTGGTCCACCCGTCTGGCAACGTCGCAGATTCAGGGACATCGAGGTACAGCGACAAATGGTCTGTGTTATTCCCCCTGGGGTATACAACAATTACCCTGCACAAAAAGGATCGCGCGACGCAGGCATCACAGGGCAACACGATGAACATGCGATCATCAAGAAACAACGCAAAAGGAAATAAACAGTTTGGAAATTACCATTTACAACCAAAAACTGTGAATGCTTCAGAGTAAAGCTTGTCCGCATCCTGCTCACTGAAGTTGCTGATTTTCCACGTGAACTCTCCCCGATTAACATCATTTTGGGCATCCATTTCTTTCTTTTACTGGGCTGCTGCTTCTTCAAGATCAACTTTCGCGGACAACACGGATGTTTCTTCTTGACCGACACTGTGATTGTCAAGGAGGAGGGGGGATTCTTGCTTTACAGGAGTAGGGCAAATTAGGAGTTGCTCCACCCTTGGACTTCTGTCAAACGTTGTTGTCGCTTCGACATCGAGGCGAAGGTCCGTCGGAAAAGTCGGCCTCTTTTAGAAAAAGCGCGAATGGGGGAAAAGCAAAAGAGTAAAGCAGGAGAAAACCTCCCTGTAAAGCAAAAGAGGATAAACTCAAGGAGTTGTTCAGAGACAAAAGCCATATCATTGACACCGTCTCCAAGTCTCGGGAATACTATTTGGAGGTAACAATTCCTAACACGATATGTACGAACACGATACAGAATTGACGTATGTGGATTATGGTTAATTTTGTTCAGGAGTCAACCTGCGAGACTCGATTAATAACGTCGGCATGTTCTTATCCAACTCGCTTGACATGAATTTGGCACGCAGTACTTGTTTAAATTGAGTTAGTATTGACATGACCTGTACATGACTCGCTTAAACACGGTTAGCTGTGAGATTACACTTCCTATGCTCTTCACTGTCAAGAATTTATATTGATGATATCTCATCGACTATGATAATGTTTATTTAATGTATAATTTATTGCCACCCTGGTAACATTCCTATTCCGCTTAGTTTCCTTTTTGTATGAAGTTTCTGTGACATTCCTAGTGTGCTTAGGAAAATGAAAAACAAACTAGGAAGATGAAAATGATCCTCTTGATATCTCATTTTACTCTCTTGTCATCTTCTCTTCATTTCTCTATGAAGTCCTCAACATTGTGGGGTTTAGTTGTTCAGCGGAATGGGACTGATTTTTAGGGCCTTGGGGTTCTGGTGTTGGTGGGCTTTTTGTCAATAAACTCTTCCTGATGCATAATCTGTTGCAATATTACAAATCCAGAGTGATTAAAACTCAAAAGTATCACCAAAAACACACACATATACTGACAGCTAAATTACATTGGTCTTAAATTTTGTCACCGTAGTAATTCTAATAGCGATCGTATGTGTTCTCATGAGCCCTATCCCAGTGTGCAGAATATAGCGATAATGAGCATCAGACCACTAATCCATCTTCTAGTAAACCCCCGATGCCAATCCATAATCTATCTCATAAATCAATTTAAGCATTGGCCAAATGGCCGATATTTGGGTTAGCGCTGCCGGGCCAAAAGTAGTTGCATAGACTGAATTGAGATGAATAAAAAAAGGACTGAATTAACCCAAAAAAAGGATTAAAAATTGAATTGACTCAGTGGTGATAAATTTAAAAATTCTTTAGCAAATCACACGAAATTTCAAAAATTCATTTCAATCAAATTGTAACTCTAAATCAACTTATGTAAAACATCGCAGCTTTTCAAACAACCTAAACTTTAACTTTTCACATGATTGTGCAGCTAAACAGATCCTAGATTGAGCCCAACGATTCAGAATCGAATGGATCCGAGTCAACAGCTTAACTACGGTAATCCTTCCGATTAAACGAATAAAGGGTTTCGAATACTTATCCGGGGCCACGAAACTGAGTTAATCTGGCTTGTCGGGACTTTTTGGAGGGCACTTGCGACGAAATCCCCCCTTGGCCTTCTTCTTTCTCTCTTTCTCGGTTTCTCTGTTTTTACTTCTCTTTCTTGTCTTGATTTTACCGTATGCTTCTACTCTCTCTCTCTCTCTCGCTCTTCACTACTGTTGTTTTACTTCCCTTGACATCAGGTTCTGAAGGTGTGGAGATGGGCTGAGGGCCTATAACAAAAGAAACATTTGGGCATGGGCTTCGGGCGCTTATTTTACACGTTCTTTCTGCAAGTACCAGGAGAGATAAGGTGACTGGGACAGGAGTTCAGTTCACAAGGGGGATAGAAGTAACAAACAACGACCCTGTGGCCCTGTCCTTGTAATGAAACTCCTGATCATGTGATTTTTAGAGAGCATTCTTGTCCATTCAATTCCAAGCTCTATTGCAAGGGGACAAATCCAATTACTAAGGACGGGGCAGACTCTCCTTATTCAGGAACAAACTCATTACCAAAGCCACCCAATACGGAGTCATGTGAATAAGGTTTTGACGAAAGAACGACTCGATCAATAGGACAACGATCAGGAAAGAGCATCAGAATCGTGAGAATTTTCAAGCTCCAAGAGCAGAAAGCACGATGACCACGCAATTCATATGAACACTTCAAAAACTGATTATACAGACATTCACAAGTTCCTATATACTTGACCCACATGCTGACTAAGCCAACATGATATGTGATCTACCACACAAGCCCCTCACAACTGTTCTTGCGAAAATCAACCAAAATAGTCAAGCCAACACACATTTTACATACTTAAGTGAACGATTGCCTCGTAGCCTATTTCAAACCTTAGTGTCTCAACAGAAATGAGTCTTCAAATTTGACCAAGCAGTAGCTGATCTAGACATTCTTTCTTCGGCTATTCTCTTCTTTTCCTCGGCCTCTGCTACTTTCTTCTGCTTATCTTCATAGCCTGACTTCACCTCTTCGGACTTGACCCGCACGATCTCCCAGTCTGAGAGGAGCTTGTCCCTCTTAGAGTTCACTTCTTCCAACTTTCTCTTGAGCTCTTCCTCTTCCCTGACAAGGTCACCCATCAACTGCTTACACATGATGTTAGCCTCATGGCACATCGTCATAGCAGAGAACAATTGTTCCATCTGCAATTTTTGCAGCTCGAACTCGGCATTGTCCTGCTCAAATGTTAAGAAATCAGAAGTGAAATCATTGAAATTTGTTCGGAATGTCTCAATTGCTGTTTTTTGCCCCCGTGACAGTCCAGTTCTGGCTGAGCTTAAAGTTGATAGCGCATCGGATAGCCTCTCTTTCATATTCAATTTAAAGAGATCTGAAAGGCATTCTTTCAATGACTGCTTAGCCTTCCCAATTTCTTCCAAGCTAGGAACTTTAGCCGTCAAAGCACCTCCTTGGTGGCCCAATTTTGATCCTCCACTCATACCATTAGTCTCAGCAGCATTGATGAATTTCTCCAGACCAGTACGATAGGAGTCAAAGTCATTGGTTGGTCTTGTCGGCTGAATATTCACCGGAGGAGTAACTGCTAAGACCCAAACTTCGGCTTTAATTACCAAAGTGTCATTTACTAGGTATCCCCCAGCACAATTATGCAGCTCAGTCAATGGAACGAAGCTCGGGTAGCCCCGGTCATTCTGTGTTGCGGTGAAAACATGTTGCGTCCCTGCAGAATCAGGAGACAGGGTGAAGAATTCATAGACCTCTTTACTACTAAACAGGAGCATAATAGGCGGGGAAACATTGGGGACCACCAAGAACTAGAATGCTGTATTGGGCGTCAAACAAAATATCAGCAACGGAAGAAGCAAACACCTCCATATGATCGGCTTAATTAACGAAACTTTCCTTTCTATTTCTTATAGCCTGTACTTTTCTCATCTGGACCCTTCTTCTTCTTCAAGACACCGATTTCTCATAAATCAAGATGCATCATGCATTTACACTAAAAAGAAGAGATTCCGATGAAAATCAATCCGATTCAAGAACAAACCCTTTTTAATAGAGCGATCATTATTGGTTTGATCGATCACACTCAAGCTGAACTTGGCTCTTCTGGTCCACCCGATCGGCAAGGTCGCAGAATCAGGGACATCGAGGTACAGGGACAATTGGTCCGTGTTGTTCCCCTTGGGGAATAGCAGAATTCTCCTGCTCAAAAAGGATCGAATGACGCAAGAATCACTTGGCGAACACGATGGACACGCGATCATCAAGAAACAACGCAAACACAGAGAGAGAGAGAGAGAGAGAGAGAGAGAGAGAGAGAGAGAGAGAGAGACATGAAAACCCAAAATAAAAAAATTTTCAAAGTACCATTTGCAACCAGAAACTATGAATGCTTCGGAGTAAAGCTTGTAGGCATCCTGCTCACTGAAGTAGCTGATTTTCCACGTGAACTCTCCCCGATCAACATCGTTCCGTGCATCCATTTCTTTTCACAGGGGCTGCTGCTTCAGCAAGATCAACTTTCGCCACGCTCTAGTTGCGAAGGACGAGGAGGAGGAGGAGAGTTTCTTACATTATGAGGTACTCCCCATGAATACTTGGGTCCCACGTTGTTGACTCTCCTCCTTCAAGGTGATGGAATGTTGGATGTCTCTGGCTTTTATAGAAGAAGTGAGGATGAGGGAAATTCAGAAAGAAAAAAGCTGGAGAGAACTTCCCCACGAAGTTAAGAGAGGCAAAGTCAGGACCGGTGAACTCTGGATCACAGGAAAAAGGCATATCATTCACACTTTTTGGTGGGCACGCTATGCTCTGAAAGCCAATGAGGAAAAAGGTACATCATTCAGGAGCGACATGATAATGTATCTCGAACGGTATGCCAGGCCAGTAGAGTCTCCAATGGGGTTTCATCAGGTTTTTGGATCAATTCCGTATCAACTCGAGAGCATGATCTAAACATTTCTTTCTGCGTCCGTGATCAGTTCTGCCGGACACGAAATTTATCCGTGCTACTCGTTTAAGTTAATGGATTAATGTTGACACCATCAGTATGTGACCCGTTTAGATACGATTAAGTAGAAGATTATTATTTTCGCTCTTCACCAATAATATTTTAAATTGATGGCCTGTTATTGATCAGGCCATTTTTTAAAAAATTTGATTCGATGTTTGTTTTGTTGCCGGATTATTGCAATTTATATATGGACTTTAAGAAAAATCGAGGGTATCTCATGTCACGTTCGTATTGGTGGGTTGAATTTATGTCATATAAATTTTATTGACGACACGAACACGATTGCAAACACGAATTGCCACCCTCATAATTATATTAGCATTCCCTTTTCTACTCGCAGTTATTTTTTTCTTTATTGTCAATTAAATCTGCGGCATTCCCTCTGTTTAGGTATTTATGCAATGAACATCAGTGCAACATTAATGGAATTCATCTGTGTAAATCAGAAGCTGTTGACTGCCTCACATGCTTCGGTTTTAAGTGGTCATTCTGGGGCGAGGGGCACTGATCAAACGGTCGAGCATTTGTTGAACTGGCCAAGGATGAAACAGGATGTGTTGGAATAGGTTAAAGCCCGTAATGTGTGGCAAAGGAACGAGGGGGAACGCACTCATAACGCTGGACACTTGTAAACACAGGATATTCCTGCTTGGCCAGGACTCACGTCACTATGGATTTTATGGAAGCCTTGCCTAAATCTGATGGGAAGAATACTGTCTTTGTGATGGGGGATCGACTCACCAACGATGCCCTTTGTCTCATCTTCACAGCACCAGAAGTGACCAAGTTGTTCCTCTACAACTTTCATCAGTTGCATGGTCTACCCGTAAGCATGGTGAGTGATGGAGACAATGTATTTCATAGTTCAGTTTGGCGAGAAACCTTCAAGCTGACAGCAACAACGTTGCATCTATCGACAGCATATAAACGCAGTCAGATGGGCAAATCAAGCGACTCAATCAGTGGTTAAAGAATTACTTGAGGTGATGCATTTTGCTCAACCAAACAGATGGCCGATGGTTATCCTTGGCTAAATGCTGGTACCACACCGCCTTTAGCACGAGCATCCAGACAACTCCATTTCCTGCATTTACGGGACTCTTGGGCTTGATATTCATGTCCCTGTAAGACTGACAGCAGGCCTTCAGAATCGAATGGAGCAGTATGCAGATAACTAAAGGGTGGGGAGGCGTTTTGAAGAAGGGGACATGGTATACTTAAAGTTGCAACTCCTCAAGCAGAGATCCCGGGCTCCCCCACGATCTCACATGCTCATCCCTAACTACTGTGGTCCTTTTCCAGTTGAGACAAAAATGAGAGAGCTTGCATATCGCCTGAAATTCCCAGCAACAGCTCCAATTCCATCTAGTCCATGCGTCTCATTGGACGAAAAGAAATGAGTAGTCCGATCTCGCCCTCAACAGATGTACAAGGTCGCCCTCATATTTTGCCTATGAGTTTATAAGAAGGGAAGCCAAGCTACATTGGCCAACCATTTCAAGCGAAGTAAGAGTCGCAAATCTTCAAAAAGGAGGAGATGTTGGGCCTTAGGAGGAGTCATAGATCTCAACTTCCTCTCTTCTCCTCTTCTCTACATTTTTCTTCGCATTCTCATCAGCTTCTTAAATCTCTTTAATTAAGTCCTCGCATTTTGTGGTTTAGGGCTTTTGATTGTTCAATGGAATAAGATTGATTCTTGGGGAGTAGTTCTAGTGCTGTTGGTCTTTTGCTAATGAACTTTTCCGAGCGCATAATCAGTTGAGGATGTCACCATTATGGAGTGATCAAAAGCCATAATTGTTAAGGCACAAATATAATTGTACTGATCGCTAAATTAGGTTGATCATTGCCATAATAATTCTAATAGCCATGGATCTTGAGGAACGTCGTACAATGACAGGATGCACATTTATCGCCTAGAATATCATCCCCAAGTAGCATTTTTTTTCTAATTTCATATGCTGATGTTTCAATGTTCACTCATTTTCTTTTTTGAATTCAACTAAAGGACGATGCATTAGTCTCTGGGGTTAGCATCTATTAGTACAAGTTGTGTAATGATCTCCTTATCTATACCTATTCAACTTTCTCCATCTCTAGTTGTGCCCTCTCTCTCTCTCTCCCTCTCTCTCTCTCTCTCTCTCTCTCTCTCTCTCTCTGTTCCTTGGTTATGTCCTCCATCAACTGCTTAAACTTATACAAGATGTGAGCATCGTGGCCCTACTTTTAGATCACCTTAATTTATAAGGGATTTGATCTATTAGAAAGAGCAGATCCATGGCTGTCAAACGAAATTCTTACCTGATAAGGGCCTCCAAATGCCACAGTTCATGATATCGTTCTCTACTCATCCTTCAAAACTCGTTAAACACGATGGTCTCATTTTAATTTCCCAGGATCATCATTCAAACCATCTGCTTTTCTTAGCTGTACGATTTTACAAGGGACATGTCACAAGAAAGTTCTCATCCTTCTTAAGAGTACTCACAATAAAAGTTCATTCAAAATAAACTCCATGTTGTCATCAGTTTGCGGCGCCGGTCAAATGCCATTGCCATGTGTACCGTGACTTTACATTGGGGATGAATTATGACTCAGAGTCTACTTCCAGCTTGGACACAAAAGTTTAATTTGGACAAAACCTTAAGAACAGAAGACCCAGTAGAACAAGATTGTGGTTTCAGGTCATTCATTAACCTCTTTGAACAAAGTTAATATCCCACAATGAAATGAGAGCTCGATGGCATTTGATTATGCAGTTCCAAAGTCCAAAGTTCCTAACCCGAGGATCATATCGTGCCCAAAAACATCGAAAAGAAATATCATGGATCAGCTAAGGACAAGATGAAAATCCATGTCGGAAGAGCCCTTTTTTCTGGGAACTATGTGAGGAGCATCATGTGCTATACCTCACGACCAAAACCTAAAATCATGGATCAGCTAAGGACAAGATGAAAATCCATGTCGGAAGAGCCCTTTTTCCAGAGAACTATGTGAAGAGCATCATGTGCTGTACCTCACGAACAAAACCTACAATGTCCATTTGTTTGGAGA